>OX439049.1:17932092-18540842 GCA_949317995.1 Acholoe squamosa
ATTTCCACTACAACCAGCTGCCGTACACGGCCCCCTCACCTCCCTCTCTCTACTATCATATACCTCCACAACCCCTGCATGGATTTTCTTGCTCTAAACTGTATATTAGACAGAAATAGTTATTTTATCACAGGGCAAATTTGTTTGTACATGTGCAATGATTAAGGGGACAAACAGGGGTGTGGAAGTTGAGGGGTGTATGTTCAGCTCTTGTTACTCCCTGTCCCTTGCCATGGACCACTGCCATCACAACCCCTGTGTCTTTCACAACAAATGTTGACCTCTTGAAGGGGAATTAGCTAATGGGGTTGTGTACAGTGTCATAGAGTACATCCAGCCCTACATGACAGTATATAGAGCATCTCTATATTCAGATTAGAAGTTTACAATTTGTGGTAGTGAAAAGTTTGATGTGATGCCGATTACAAACTATCTAAGTTAGAAAAATACTCTAAGCACCATTTTAATTGTTGAAATTAGAGGAGTAGAAACATGTTCATTTGGTTGAATTTATTGATATAAATGAAGTCAACATCTGTGGCTTAGTGAAAAATGGTCAGTAATTTTGAAGTAAAAGTTAGGGGACAGGGTCTGGAGTAGCCACACTGACCGAGGATGGAGGGGGGAAGGCCGTGACCATGCTGTAATCCCCTCTCCCCTGGAGGACAGATGGCAGGAGAAGGGTTATTTTCTTAGTCCATGGGGCAGTAAGCCCCATATGTTATAACTCCATAGACATCTATCTCAAATCTGACATATTTCTATTAGAGATTAGATGCATTAATATATTCAATTACTCTGGAAATATTTCGAATTTTTGAAAAATTCAAAAAGTATGTTAATCCTCAAGATTAACTCTACCAATAAAATCAATCTGATCAGAGGTAGTTTGTTTATTTAAAATCGCATTCTCATTGCTAGACACAGGCAGTGTCAAAGGTATAGTGTTTAGGGAGTGATCATTTTTTAACAAAAGGGGGGGCTGGTGGGTTTGCGTGGGGACGCGCGAAAAAATTTCGACCCCGCCCTCTCGAGGGGGTAAAATCTTTTCAACCCCCCCCATAATGGAAAAAAATCACGCACGAACGTCCCCTTTTAGCCTATAGTAATGCACGGGGTTTTCCACTGAAAACAGGTGAAATTATTTTGACCCCCCAACAGAGGTATAGAAAAAATTCTGACCCCCCTGGTCAAGGGGTTGAACAAATTCTGACTCCCCCCTCAAACCCACCAGCCCCCCCCCCCCCTGTTGTTAAAAAATGATCACTCCCTTACATTTCTTAGATTGTAAATATGAGATTTCAGGGGTCACTTGCAATATCAGGCAGTGTGTGTATGCTTTCGTTCTGTTTATATTTACACCAAACATGTGATTGAGATCTCTGTTGATGTTATCCAACCAAATAGGCACACTGCTGGTTAAGCACAATGTAAATAACAACTAAGCAGTTCGAAAACAACTTACTATAAATCACAGGGTCTTGGGCTGTAAAAATCAAACCTGCTGATAATGAATTGCAGGGACTTGTCAGTGAAAAAGTCCGCAATATACACATTAGCACCACTTGATTTTATAAACAAAAACATCTTTTGCTGAGAAAAACGTGCCTGTATCTCACAGAAAGCCTTTCCCCAAAAATAGCTCTCTAAACATTCCATTTCTACCTTGCAATAGCAACAAAAAGGACAAATAGCTGTGTTTGTGCCTGCCTTTATGAGAATAGTTGCGATTCTCAGCAAAACTCGCGTAGTGGAGTCTCCACTTTTGAATAATCATCAGCTGCAAAAAGGGGCATATATCCTTTCTAATGGTATACAATATCCCTTTTGTTTTTCCTTGGTGATAAATTTGTTAACCACCTGCTTATCAGCAGGTCTCATCTCACGATGGAACTTTTCCCCTCCTCTGCTCTCCACTTCAATTCTAACTCTTTAAGGACCACATTGCACTATAGAAGAATGGTATTTGATCATTAGTAGGACCCTGGTCAAAGAACCATTAGGCTTATATGTATGAACTGTGCAGACAAATTGGGTTGATAAACTGCTAATTAATAGCATGAGGTACCCTAGCATCGTCAATGAATTGCTCTCTACTGCCATGATGAATTCATCATTTACTATTGAGGTATCATTACAAGGTTAAATAATTGATATTTACATGGCAGCATGGGTCTTTGTGCAGCAACAATTGTGAAAATATTGTCATTCCCTGAAATGAATCATAGTTCTCCACATTACATTCAACCCCTCTATAAAATATTCAAGGTCACATTGATCCTCAGCCGACTCATCGTTTTGTGCAATCTATCCCGTCAAAAATATTCATTGACCTGTCACAGATTGGCCTTTCATCTGTCAATTTCTCGTCAATTTGGTGATTCTTCCAGCCCGACTCCCTGTCTGGATATCTGCCTGTAATCCTCGCAGCCCTCCTGCCTACCTCCCTATTTTCATTTATCTGCCTATTATTCTTCACCTAGGTATTAGATGCCTACCTTGCTGCCTGCCTTCATGTCTGTGTCTGTCCGTCTGTCTTCTTAAGCCCCTCCAGGAGGACTGGATTTGCTTATACACTCTCGCAAACCTTACTCCCCGCCTCTGTCTTTCTGTTGTATCGCCATGGATATGACCCTAGCTGTCGAAATGGCGTAAAACATCCACTTACCTACCTACCTTCTGTTGTCTGTTTGCCTGCCTGGCTGATAATACACCTGTCTGCCAACCTCCATTATTTTACCTCTTTTAGGGTTGTCTACCTCTCTACTTGTCAGAATGCCTCCCCATGTCCCTGCATGTTTCTCATGACAGGCATTCATAATGAAGAACCAGGAAATGAATGACTCCTACATTTTGTTCCTCTAACCCATTAATATTTTGACTAATTCAACCTGAATAAGCATTGTTGTTGTTAGTTTTGTTTAAGTTATTGTTCTTGTTCTTCCTTCTGTACTCTATGTGCCCTCCTATCTGTTTTTGCCTGGTTGCAATCATAGGAAACTATATTTCATTTGATATTTTTCGCCATTTTGATTCGGGAAACTATAGTTGTATATCCTTCGCTGATAGTATAATACCTTTCTATGTAGGAGGGCGAATGGCCACCATACCTAAACTATATGCGTACTTCTATTCAATGGTAAAGTGGCCCTATGTGAATGGGGTGTGTCAGAAATATCAATACTTAGGTGGCCATAAATGCTACTCTATAGCAGAGAGCGCACTAAGTGAGTGCTGGTTGTGTTAAGCCCCCCCTCCATCTACAGGTACATACATTCACATCTGCATCCATAGTGGTAAATCAGGCCCTTTGACATGGCTGTGAAACATTGATGCACCTTGGTATTTATATTGACACCTAATTGAATCCCCGTACACAGCGCCCCATTGATGGTAACCCGAGGGCGTTTACATACACACCTATTCAGTTATTTCACCATGTATTAACCATTTAAAGATGGGGAAAAAGTGCAAAAATATGCATTATTTACTCTTTGCATATCTGGCAGTCTGTCATAACCTCACTTGATAGGGTGCAGTGATATGCAATTGTTTAACCCTTTAACACTTTAAAGGCTCCTGATGCAGGAGTGCATCATTCTCATTGGTCGTCATGATGCACCAATGAAGTGCTAGCAAGATTGCTCATTTCATTGGAGCATCATGCCGACCCTATGGGGTTAATACATATACTCCTGTAGGCTGTGCATGATGCTCCAATGAAGAGCTGGTGAGACTGCTCGCCAGCACTTCATTGGTACATTATGATGACCAATGGGTATGATCCTTTTTTTTTTAATTTATAATGTATTTATTGCACAAAGTGATTTTCAAAATACAATACATTCAAAATGAGATAGGTACTCAGGGCATAACAGTAATCCGTAGTGCAATAAGTTAACTTTGAAAGAAGTAGCACTGTACATCAAGCGCTTGTCATTTGGTATACTACTAATAATGAATGTATCTATGTTTAAGTGTGATGGGTTAGCCAATATCAAATAATGATAATGTACATCAAGCACTGTCCTTCTGAGTTCTTAAATTTGACAATATAAGTATAAACAGTATTATTTCAAATATATGGAAATGACAAAATTCAAGTAATAGTAGAGAGGGGTTAGTAACATTGAGCATTGTCAGCAGAGAAATTTGTATGTCATTGGTCCCTGAGCATCTCAGACCACTGGTAAAGGCACAGATAGTAATTGTACAATTTACAAGTTATGATGAATCATTTGTTACATTTGCAACACCAAATATTAAGGAGTCCTATGTGACAGAGTTTCATCACTTACTTTAGCTGCTTTTTGGCCCAAATCTTTAACACAGTGACTTTTGCCTTGGTCTTAAACTCGTCTCTAGAGGTTGTTAATCTACATAAGGCATTTAGTTGGTTCCACAATTCCACCCAAGGGCGTTTACACCTATTCAGTTATTTCTCCGTGTATTAACCATTTAAAGATGGGGGAAAAGTGCAAAAATATGCATTATTTACTCTTTGCATAACTGGCAGACTGTCACAACCTCACTTGATAGGGTGCAGTGATATGCAATTGTTAAACCCTTTAACACTTTAAAGGCTCCTGATGCAGGAGTGCATCATGCTCATTGGTCGTCATGATGCACCAATGAAGTTCTAGCGAGATTGCTCATTTCATTGGAGCATCATGCCGACCCTATGGGGTTAATACATATACTCCTGTAGGCTGTGCATGATGCTCCAATGAAGAGCTGGTGAGACTGCTCGCCAGCACTTCATTGGTACATCATGATGACCAATGGGCATGATCCATTAATGCATCAGCGGCCCTTAATGGGTTTACCATGTTCCCCAAAATAAGACTTGGATATACCTGGATATGCGTGCTGCGACATTCAGATGTTTTTTTTCTTCTTTTTTTTTATTATTCCAACATGATTGTTGATGTACTCAACTTATCAAATGAAATAACCATATCTGTGCTATGTGTTCAGTGGAAACTTGGTCCTATCTCAAAAAGATAATTCAGACCATTGTTTTTAAACAAAACATTAGTGCTGAGATCGAGAGCCACTTTAAGCCTATGGGAGCTCCTCATGTCATGCCCTCCTCACGGCATACAGTGTGACCCCATGCCTTATATATGTACTGAAACACACCAATACAGGAATGTGTTCAGGAAGAGCACGCCCGAACTAAGCCGAGCTCATTAATGACTGTTCTCGTACGATCAATACCTCCTATGTCAATCAATCAGTGAGGTAGTCCGTCAAATCAGGATGAGCTCTAGCCCCTGGGACCCATCTATCTCCACTCTAAGCCTTAACTGGTAGGCCACTAGGCTGTAAATAACCTAAGGCACATATGTATGGGGATCATAAAAAGTATAGTGTGTATCTAGAGAAATGATGCAATGCAAAAATGCACTCTGAGTATCTGCAGAAATGATGAAATGGATATTGGCCATTTATGGATTGGGTGAAAAATTGGAAGATAGCCAGCACAGCCTGTGTGGAGAAGCTATGTAATAATCATAAGGGATAGGTAAGACTACTATAACTTTCAAAGCCTTGCACCCCAGCCAGATCAGTATTGATATGCATCTTTGTAGTTAGCACTGCACCAGTGAGGCTGTCTACCTTTATAGCTTGGTACAGGAGACAGATGACTATTGGTTTGCCTGGAGGGTGATTCTTAAAAACCCACGATATAGAATTACAATTTTCGTCAGGACACAAAGGTCTCTAAATCAGATCTAATCGAGTTCATAACTGATATTTCTGCATAATCTCTGCATGAAATATACATATGTAACACTGGAAATGTATAATCATTTGAAAATATGGCTATCTTCTCTTGCTAAAATGGTTGTTTATATATGCATAACATGGCCACAAAAAGGTCGTCAGTTTTTTAGAATTGCCCTCCTGGTGAATGACCATAAAAGTAGCCCTAATGTCTGTAGTTGTTGTGTAAAGCTCTAACTGCCACATGTAGGCTCCAGGTCTCATACATTTGCCGTGATGATGCAGTGTCAATAAGTAACCTGCCAATGCTGTAAGATGCAGCATACCAACCCTTTTGTCAATAAGTAACCTGCCAATGATGTAAGATGCAGCATACCAACCCTTTTGTCAATAAGTAACCTGCCAATGATGTAAGATGCAGCATACCAACCCTTTTGTCAATAAGTAACTTGCCAATGATGTAAGATGCAGCATACCAACCCTTTTGTCAATAAGTAACCTGCCAATGCTGTAAGATGCAGCATACCAACCCTTTTGTCAATAAGTAACCTGCCAATGATGTAAGATGCAGCATACCAACCCTTTTGTCAATAAGTAACCTGCCAATGATGTAAGATGCAGCATACCAACCCTTTTGTCAATAAGTAACCTGCCAATGCTGTAAGATGCAGCATACCAACCCTTTTGTCATATCCTAAAATATAAGGTCAGTATGTATACACACATAGCGAGTTATCTGTTAGCACTGGAGCGTGTTGCTCCTATGGTAAAAAGAGCTGTCAGTAGGTACCCTCTTTTCAAAAGAAGTCACGCTCTGCTTCAACATTCAACTCGCACTCACCACATGAGTCTGAAAAATCACCTGCCTTGTTTAAAACAGAGAGAGAGCTGTACTATCAGGTACCTACTCATGTCACCCAATCTATAGTATATTATACTGACTGACTTCTCCCAACTAGGTACCTACTCAAATCCCCCTTTTGAGCACCGTACTTGAATGTCCACTTGTGAGCAACAAAAGGGACACGTTATAGCTACATAAAAAGAAAGGACTGGAAACAAGGGCATTTTTAGCCAGCTCTTCCTTTTACTGTAGGAGCAACACCCTTCTGCATTCATGCAACACGACAGCAAATGGGCACTTCATTGGAGCATCATACCGCCCTCCACAAGTATATGTATCAACCTCATAGGGTCGGCATGATGCTCCAATGAAGTGCTGGTGAACAGTCTCGCCAGCACTTCATTGGTGCATCATGACAACCGATTTGCATGATGCATTAATGCCCTTAAAGGGTTAAAGTGTTGCATAATGGTGGGAAGGGGAACAAGTGGCGCCTTGCCTTCTCTCTCATTTTGCCACATACATGTGAGTTATTAGGTTCGTATACTGGCTTATAGTTGTAGATAATCAAAGAACAGCCTAAGGGCATTTCCATGAAGTACATTTGTCAGATAAATAGTACCCCTCAGTTAGGCAGTTATCAGGTATAAAGCCTACACTTTAAACACTTATAGACCGATGCAGCAAGAAAGGGTGACTTTTTCATGAACACAGTGGTCAATATTTTGGTGGAGTGCTCATAACGCTGCCAGATAGTGTCTACAGATGCAGATAACTTATGTCAGGATATTCACAGCTCAATTTTCTTTCTAGCCTACTGTAAATTTCACCCTGTAGTCCTTCCATGTAGGTGAATACATCGGTTACTGTTACTGGGCATATCTGAACAAAACCTGGTGGACAAAATTACTTGTTGTACATATCTGAATGATGATTGATGGATATATAATGGAATGAGAATTTCAGTGTGTGGACGCTTTGGAATGGCTAAACAAAGCAGACACCAGCTTCTATTGAAAAAAAGATCCCAAGACATGTCTACTGTGTTCATCTGTTCATGATCGCTTAAAGTAAGACAATAATCACACTAGTTAGTGTTATGGAAATATCTAATGCTTTGAATATCTCTCGAAAATACACTCTTCAGTCAGGATTGTATGGTAAATCATGGTATCTATTTTTTGCCCTGCATGGTGGCCAGAACCTGCATGACGCAGAACAACCGATTACTGCAGTTAAATGGGCTTTCAACAGGGTAAAAGGTACTTTCGGTATATTACCGAATCGAGTATTGTCTGCACTTTACTGCACATATTAACCCTTTAAGGGCAGAGCAAAAATTGTTGCCCTGGCCATGGGGACGGCCTCTGAAAAAAGTATAGTTCCTAGAGGACGAGCCTATTTTCAATTCCTATACTAATCCTATATAAAGGCCGTCGACTATAGTTGACGCTAGGCCTGCCATGGTGTCGACTATAGTCGATGCTAGCCCTCAATGGGATAAAACAAAATGGAGGCCCTTTAAAACAGTGCCAATTGTGTCCCACACCTACCCTACAAACTTTAGATAGGGGGGCTGTGCTGTGGACTCACTAACTACCCTTCCGCGCCCATCCCAGAATTCACGTGACTTATTTGCATACTGTATCCGCAGCCGGAAGTCCCATTGTGGCTTTTAGAGGTAAGATGGATCGCCGGCTGAAGCGGCTGATAGCCAGACCTGTTACAACTGCTAGTGAGGTGATAAGTCCCTCAATGGTGCTCGCTTTGCTGACCTCTGGTGCAGAGTTCCTGTTGAGGATGTTTATTTTTAGACTTTGAAGGGGATAATAGTTTGTTAACACTGATTTGACTGTACGGTAAGGTATCTATCCAGTCTGGATGGCATGTCTCAACAATGTACGACTTGAGCTGCTGTAGTTCTGCCAGAAGCACCCATAGTCCAGTTTCACAGAGCAGCCTTAGGCATGAAACCCGTTGCCCGATTGTGCAAAAATGGGGCATTCTATTGGATGTATTTTGATCGTTTTACATTGCCCAATTTACACTCATGAACCACCAAAAAATGAATAATCCACTGATTTCATGGCCGATGATGCAAGATGTCACCAAGTTTGCTTGAAATTTGATATTCCTTGACGATTTTGAATTATTAAACCTGTTTGATATTTTAGGTAGGGACAAAGCCAGTTGTGCCTGATTACTATTGTTATAAGCTGCCCCTTGTATAGTAGCATCAATAGCTGTCTGATTTGTTTTCCTGTAAATTAAAAGTAAAATATCAACACAAATCTTTGCAATTGCCTGAATTACAGCCGATTCTGCAGCCGTTTTTAAAATGAAGCCTGCCCGATTTGAACCATTGGCCAGTTTAGCAACTGTCTAATGAGTTTACACTCTTAGAGCTTCTTAGGGCCACCAGTCATCCCTCAGTTTCAGAGAGCATTATAGTGCCACCAGTCATCCTTTAGTTTCACAGGGCAAGCTTCTTGGTGGGAGGGCTACCAGTAATACTTCAGTAGCTCATTACAGGGCCACCAGCCATACTCAAGTTTCACAGGACAGTGGTAGGGCCACCAGTCATACTTCAGTTTGTTTCACAGCTCATTGCAGGGCCACCCGTCATACTCCTGTTTCACAGGACAGTGGTAAGGCCACCAGTCATACTTCAGTCTCACACAGCAGTGGTAGGGCCACCAGTAATATTTCAGTCTCACAGAGCAGTGGTAGGGCCATCAGTCATACTTCAGTTTGTTTCACAGCTCATTGCAGGGCCACCCGTCATACTCCTGTTTCACAGGACAGTGGTAGGGCCACCAGTAATACTTCAGTCTCACACAGCAGTGCAGGGCCACCAGTCATACTTCAGTCTCACAGAGCAGTGGTAAGGCCACCAGTAATACTTCAGTCTCACAGAGCAGTGCAGGGCCACCAGTCATACTTCAGTCTCACAGAGCAGTGATAGGGCCACCAGTAATACTTCAGTCTCACAGAGCAGTGAAGGGCCACCAGTCATACTTCAGTCTCACAGAGCAGTGGTAAGGCCACCAGTAATACTTCAGTCTCACAGAGCAGTGAAGGGCCACCAGTCATACTTCAGTCTCACAGAGCAGTGGTAGGGCCACCAGTAATACTTCAGTCTCACAGAGCAGTGGTAGGGCCACCAGTCATACATCAGTTGCACAGAGCAGTGGTAGGGCCACCAGGAACATTTCAGTCTCACAGAGCAGTGCAGGGCCACCAGACATATGTCAGTCTCACAGAGCAGTGGTAGGGCCATCAGTCATACTTCAGTTTGTTTCACAGCTCATTGCAGGGCCACCCGTCATACTCCAGTTTCACAGGACAGTGGTAAGGCCACCAGTCATACGTTAGTCTCATAGAGCAATGGTAGGGCCACCAGTCATACTCCAGTTTCACAGGACAGTGGTTAGGCAACTAGTCATACTTTAGTCTTGTAGAGCAGTGGTAGGGCCACCAGTCATACTTCAGTCTCACAGAGCAGTGGTAGGGCCACCAGTAATACTTCAGTCTCCAGGGCAGTAGTGTTCCATTATCCAAGACTGTGTTTAAATCGCTGTGTCAGCAAAATGTCATAAGCATCCTGATTCTCCTGAAGTCACAAACAATGGAAAGGCCATGGAGAGGTGCAGCAATTCTGACTACCTCCAACTGTGCTCAATCACTGGGAATTAAAAAAGCAGACCAAAAAGCCCAATTCCAGGAGTAAGTCGGTGTGAGATGAATTACCTTATACTGCTGCAGCATGAGGCCCCCAAGAGGTGAACACCCATCACCAAAAAAACAACGACACATTATAGACCATACACCATTGGAAAGCTCTAAACTTGTAGATTTAAGATATGGTAGGTGTAATAAATTCAAAAACCCATATTTTTGCTGAATTAGATCCAAAGAAAAAAAGGTTTTTAATGATTTTTAATTCAAATCAAATCGTTACATTTTCAAAAAAGCTGTTTCACCACAAAATAATACCTCAACTTATCTATACTGTAAGTAATATAAAGTAAAAAAAAGACATCATAATCATTAATGTCAGATTTCAGACTAATTAGGTCAGAAGGTCAAAGATGCAAATATCTGTATATACCGTGTTTGATCTAACAAGCGCCCAGGACACTGAAAAAATTAGTTTCATGGTAGGCCATTACTTCAGAGTTACTCTGCCTCTGAAATTGTGAAAATTCAGCCTTTTTCTTGTATGAAAAAGGCTTCTAGGGGGGGGGGGTTCTTAATAGGTTGAATATGGCAATCAATTGTTTATACATGTAGTCAGACAAGGTAGGGGTAATTTAACTTCAGCATTATAACTATGAGCATTATACTCATGGGACATTGAGCAATTAACTTTTTCTAGCATGGATGAAATATTTGAGTCTAACCTAGATAACAGTTCAACATTGTTTTAACATCATTTAAACGTTAATAATAGTTTGAATCAATGTTAGATAAAAGTAAAAATTCTGGACTCAAATAAACGTCATTTTAACCATTAATCTAACATTGAATTGGTGATTAATTTCACATTGATTTAATTGTTAGAAGGCAATGTTAGATCACTTAATCAAAAATCGACCTATTCCTAGTATCATCATCTACATAATAAAGGTTAAAAAATATAGATGTAATATTGATTTGCTGTTGATTTGATGCTAAACTATTTATCATTCATTCCAATGTTTTTTTTTTTGTATTTGACCCCATATGAAACATGCCTTTATCAATTTCTTTATTGCACACTCTAAGCTCGTCATAAAGTGATGAAATCATCTGGAGAGTCCATCCAATGTAGAAGATGTGTACATACATGTGTACATACATAAAGGCATACACAGGCTAGTTGGGTTATATCCATTCAGAATTGATTGTACAAGGTGTCTGACAAAAAAGGTTATCTCTAGATGGGTATTATATGATTGGTTTTATATATTATCAGTGGAGCACTATAGCATACTTCAATAATTATGTTTGGTTTAAAGATACTCTTTTAGGTATGTATGAGTATGTTCAATTTCACTTAAGTTTAGTATTGAAAAGGGCTCCTGATATATCTTTCCAGAAATTCATTGTTCCACAAATCTGCTATTAAGAAATCGAAATATCTGAACAGAGGTGTCTCATCCCCAAATCTGGTGGCCCTAGTCCAGTTTAGAGTGTATCTCAAAGGGCAATCTGTTAGGAGAGCGTTGCATTGATCTTCCATAGACACCTACTATTATGTAGTGTCAGCATTATTTTACAAAAGCCAGTCAGGAGTTCACACTTTCCACTGCCTGGGTCAGCAAATATGATATCATTAGTGTGTATCCCAAAATATCTAGGCAAATGGTCACTGATAAGTGTCCTTCCACAAACAAACTCTCAGATTCTATGGAGGCTATGATCAAAATTCCAAAAGGGGGAGATTCCCTTAAATGGCCACTAAAGATCTGACCTAATCCTGAATGCACCATTAATGATCTAATTATTTTGGCCCCTCCCTACCAATGCAGGCTCCCATTACCCGTTTCCTTATCAACTGATGGTACCCTTTATCATAGGAAAGCTATATTTCCTTTAATTCTATTTAAATATTGAACTGAGATGGCTCTTTGATAGAACTATGCATGCACTGTGAGAGCATGTGTTGTGATTGGCTTTATTATTTCTGCGAGCTGAATTTTATTTGCTCGACATACTAGATGGTGTTAAATATTCATATATTAGATAAGCAGTAAGGCTTTACAAATTTTACAGGTGTGCTCATAGATGTGTCCTCCCTGTAAATATGGCCAACATGATAAGTGAGGATAGCTGCCTGACTTAGACTGGATGTGTCGAGGCTGAGTTATCACACATGTATAGGCATAGCTTGCGGCGGGGGAAGGCATCACCCATATTATTGGGCATTCAATAGTTTATTGTTTGGGATAGAAGTGATGAGAGAGACACATCTCACGATAGCCTCAGGTATATAAGTCTCCTGACTGGTGCATATTATTAACATGATTGTTTTTTTCCAATGTTATTTTATTTGAGTTACTTGTATATAGAAGTGGCCTGTTTCTCCTCTCGGTGCAATATCCCTTGTTGCTAATGACATCACAAAATGACGAGGGGTGTTTGGAGGCCTAATAATGGTCAGTACTGATATAATTTGTACTGGGAAGTTGCATGTTATTTCTAGCTAAATGTATTTCTTATATCATAGGCTTTAATTTGATAACAAATATACCTGTATTGATATAAGATCAATGTCAACAAATATTCACTTCATCAATGACAGTGATGCCTCAATATCGTGGGTATTGCTGACATCCTATCTTTTGAGTGACATTCATTACATACCTTATGTTTTAAATGTGGCTTTATTTTTTTTTTTGGTTGGCAATGCTGCATGTATAGGAATTACAAGTACATGTTAGCATCCCTATACTAATCGAACTCGGTGTACACCAGACACTAGGTCTAAAGTATACAATTAGTTTAACAGAAGGTAACGTATTTTCGGGATCTGACCTTTGACCTACTGACCTAATCCATCTCAAAATAATGTCCCCATCTTAAAAACATGTTTCTACACTGGCTCAATTATATAAATAGATAGTTGCATTATTCATTGAAAATGTTGTTAATACTAGGATTTGATGAATTAATTTGAATTAAAAATGATTTAATTACTTTTTTTCTTCAAACTCATATTCTGAAAAATACGGTTTTTTGGATTTTTTTTACACCTGGTATATCTCTAATCCTGAGATTCTAAGCTTTCATTTGGTATATGGCATGTTTTGTTTTTCTTTGGTGATGGGTACAACTTGAAAAACAGCTCCTACCTCAACCATGCTGCAGCAGTATTATAGAATATTCATCAAAACACAAAGACGATTGTGGATGGGTTTCCTGGAAACATAACTATACTTGGTGTCCACTGACCTGTATAGACCTTGTGATCATTTTGTGAACTACAGTTAAAATTTCATGAAATCAAATATGAGAGTTGATTAGTCTATACATTTGATCACCATTGGTATAAATAAAATACCTATATCAGTTAAATAGGCGTGTTTATGGTAGATCTAGGGTCTGTATACGATACATGCGTGTCTGCCTTCTATAACCATTAGATCCGTCCATCTGCACATGACAGACTGCCTCGGTTCTAGTGCTACTACTCTACCTCCCAATACCTCTCCCACCAACCTGTCACATTCACATTGCTACCTCCCCTCGTCCCCTCATGTAGACGGTGCCCACTCCGAGGGTGTTGCACATAAGAGAACAGATAGATTCGCCTAAGAAGTACCTCACCTGCAGCAGTCACCTTCTTTTCAGTCCTGACTTTTTTCTTGTTGCACAAAAGAGCTTATGTCATTCAGGTACAATAACATTTTAAAGAGGATGATAGCTACTCAAAACAAGAGCACTAAAAGTAGAGTCACACAATAAGGTACCTGCTTGTGTAATACATACAACATTGTAAACAAGGCAAGTGGCTTTTCAGTCTTATTTGGTGAGCACAAGTTGATTGGTAAAGCAGAGAGTGGCTTTTTAATGTGACAGTCTATACGAAAAGTCCCCCCACACAGGCCATTTGGTCCTGCAGATCTTATTATTCTGCAGGCCCAGACTGATTTTGGCAGGACCAAAGCCATGAAAAACATAAAGGAGCCCAAGATCCCAAGATTAAAGTCAGACATTCGGTCCCGCAGTGTGATCATTTCTATCAATTTTGAAAGCAATGGCCTCAGTCTCACGAGTTTTTGTATTGACTGAAATTATTGTGGGGGGGGGGGGTGGTACCTCCTTAGTACTATATGTGCAACAGCCTCCAGACCTGTACCTGCTATATACTCTGTAGCTACCATACGGTATGGCTTAGTGCACTTTGGATGGCATGATGATTGAATGCAACATCAGGACGTAATTCACCAGTACTGATTTCATCTATCATATCAGTGCATACACTCGTGAAGGCTCCAGCTGACACGTCAATGTAGCACGTAAAAGGTTGCCGTTATTGGAACGTCATCACCACATTCATATGCAGGGCACATAACTGTGGCAAATAACTTTGATAATTACACAGTTCTTACATAAATAATATACCAACTCGCCTTTCACCTTCTTTGTTAACTCTAGTCTCTGCTTTTTTTCCTCCTCCCCTGTCTGTCCTGTTCTAATCCCCGCCCCTGCTATTCCTCTGATGCTCTGATGTCCTCCTTCCCGAGATCGCCCCTCCCTTCCTCTGTCCTTCTTTCCCTTCATCCTCCCCTCTCCATCCTCGTCTCCTCCCCTACCCCACTCTTCTCCAGGACCCTTCCTCCTTCCCTGTCCTTGTTACTCTACTACCCCCTCTTCACTCTCCATTCCCTCTGCTCAGTCACCCCCTCATTCTTTTTACGTTCACCTTCTCTTTCCCTTCTAGTCCCATTCGGTCCTTTACAGCACCGATTCACCCCTCCTCCGTCCTCCCTCTGTAGCCCCAACTACCCCCCCCCCCTCGGTCACCACACGCTTCCCTCCAACCACCACCTGTAGATGGCGCTGTGGTTGCTGGTCCGAGGAGCAACTCATACAGAGAGGGGTTGAGTGACTCAGTGTGAGTGTTACCCACCTCCAGGCCAGCCCGGCCACACCAGTAGCTGATACCACACAGCTCTATCTACCTGGTAGGCTACCAGTCATGGACCAACAGACACGGCATCTGACTATCACCTATAGAGGATAGACATAGTCAGCCATGGACTATAGAGGATAGACACAGTCAGCCATGGACTAAAGAGGATAGACACAGTCAGCCATGGACTATAGAGGATAGACACAGTCAGCCATGGACTAAAGAGGATAGACACAGTCAGCCATGGACTAAAGAGGATAGACACAGTCAGTCATGGCATATAGAGGATAGACACAGTCAGCCATGGACTACTGAGGATAGACACAGTCAGCCATGTACTATAGAGGATAGACACAGTCAGCCATGGACTATAGAGGATAGACACAGTCAGCCATGGCATATAGAGGATAGACACAGTCAGCCATGAACTATAGAGGATAGACAGAGTCAGCCATGAACTATAGAGGATAGACACGGTCAGCCATGGACTATAGAGGATAGACACATTCAGCCATGGCATATAGAGGATAGACACAGTCAGCCATGAACTATAGAGGATAGACACGGTCAGCCATGGACTATAGAGGATAGACACATTCAGCCATGTACTATAGAGGATAGACACAGTCAGCCATGGACTATAGAGGATAGACACATTCAGCCATGGCATATAGAGGATAGACACAGTCAGCCATGAACTATAGAGGATAGACAGAGTCAGCCATGAACTATAGAGGATAGACACATTCAGCCATGTACTACTGAGGATAGACAGAGTCAGCCATGAACTATAGAGGATAGACACGGTCAGCCATGGACTACTGAGGATAGACACAGTCAGCCATGGACTATAGAGGATAGACACATTCAGCCATGGCATATAGAGGATAGGCACAGTCAGCCATGAACTATAGAGGATAGACACAGTCAGCCATGGACTATAGAGGATAGATACAGTCAGCCATGGACTACTGAGGATAGACACAGTCAGCCATGAACTATAGAGGATAGACACATTCAGCCATGTACTACTGAGGATAGACAGAGTCAGCCATGAACTATAGAGGACAGACACAGTCAGCAATAGACTATAGAGGATAGACACAGTCAGCCATGGACTATAGAGGATAGACACAGTCAGCCATGGACTATAGAGGATAGACACAGTCAGCCATGAACTATAGAGGATAGACACGGTCAGCCATGGACTATAGAGGATAGACACATTCAGCCATGTACTATAGAGGATAGACACAGTCAGCAATGGACTATAGAGGATAGACACAGTCAGCCATGAACTATAGAGGACAGACACAGTCAGCAATAGACTATAGAGGATAGACACAGTCAGCCATGGACTAAAGAGGATCGACACAGTCAGCAATAGACTATAGAGGATAGACACAGGCAGCCATGGACTATAGAGGATAGACACAGGCAGCAATAGACTATAGAGGATAGACACAGGCAGCCATGGACTATAGAGGATAGACACATTCAGCCATGGCATATAGAGGATAGACACAGTCAGCCATGGACTAAAGAGGATAGACACAGTCAGCCATGGACTATAGAGGATAGACACAGGCAGCCATGGACTATAGAGGATAGACACATTCAGCCATGGCATATAGAGGATAGACACAGTCAGCCATGGACTAAAGAGGATAGACACAGTCAGCCATGGACTATAGAGGATAGACACATTCAGCCATGGACTATAGAGGATAGACACATTCAGCCATGGCATATAGCGGATAGACACGGTCAGCCATGAACTATAGAGGATAGACACATTCAGCCATGGACTATAGAGGATAGACACAGGCAGCCATGGACTATAGAGGATATACACAGTCAGCCATGGACTATAGAGGATAGACACAGTCAGCAATAGACTATAGAGGATACCAATCATCAACCACAGATTACACAGGATACGTACGTCCCCTGGATAACGCATAGTAAAGCTATTTATTCTAAAACACCTGCCAAAGTTGTTAATTATCATTTGGTGATGAGTGGCTGAACAGTGCAGTGTTGTGTTTGGTCAGAGACCTAAATGTATGCATAACAAGTATTACCTGGTGGTACCTCAAGTTCTAAAACAAGTATACAGGATAGGTACCATCAGCACTGGATCACATGTGCACATTCTAACACCTTCAAATGCAGATGACATCATGCAAACCGTATAGCATGTAAACTGTTATCTGAAAATGTCTCCTCACATGTTGATATCAAAGGTGGAGAGTAACAATATTTTGTTCTAAGAGAGAGAAGTATACCTATCCCTACAAGATAGGACTGGAAACCACACGGTAACTATGTGAATCTCACCTGTTTAACCCAATAAAGGTTGACGCAATTAATGCAATTGTAGACATGTGTGGTAGGAGCTATCTTAGTACAGAGAGGCTTAGCTTAGGCAATGGACAGTTTCTACCCAATATCCATATATCTAAATCACGCAGTATCGCAACACAGCGATGTGCTGTCATTGAATATATACGGCCGATGACTTTGCCTATTGTAGACGATAGGGCAGTGTGGGAGAAGCCCTGATAGCACATTGCTTGGTTGGTGGTAAAGGGCTACTTCTGTGCAATATATTGGCGGTCCAGGACTATTTCTCAACAGAAGGGTAGTGGACACGGTGCCTAAGAACCTTCTTTTTTGACATGGCGAGCATGTTTGGAGTTGGCCTTAAGCCTTAAAAGAAGGGCACCAACTGTATCATGTTGATTGTGTGTCCATGGCAGGTGTGAGAGGAACTGTCTACTTAGAACTATCTCATTATTTTCGTTACTACCAACGTTTAATCAGCACTGCGATATGGCTAAGAACATCAGAAGGGGTTTGACGTGAATGAAAGAGGGGTGTAGTATTGGCAGATGCCCATTGCCTCGTCTTTCCCCCTGAACATTGTCTACCGATGTACAGGTGAAATAAAGGATGGTTGCAATCCCCAGCTGTGCACTCTGATCACTAATGCAGCCTAGCGTCTCACGAGGAGCAGAAAAGATGGAAGTGAGTCATCTCATCCATATACATAAAGCTATACACCGACCTTACTGTTGTGGATCTGGCTAGGTCAGTTGGCAAGACAACATTGGGGTTAGTTAGTAAGTGAGGCAAACTGAATGAGGAGTCATTACCTCATCAATACCAGTCTACAAATCAGGGATGATCAGCTCATTAACACTGATGTACCAATGAGGAGGTAGCAGCAGCTCGTCAATATAAGTGTGTGGGGGTCAGTAGGAGTGTGCCATCTCCTCATTAACACATACACACATCACCACTTAATTGTCTATTGGAGGGGCTATGGAGTACCTCTCTCTACTTTTTTTCACTGACTTGGTTATTATGTAACAAACACCGTATCATCCGCTGGTTGCCATGAAAGATTGAAACCCATTGTAGAACTAAGCAAACTGGGTCGAACTCCTTCTCACAAGGTCCTGAATACTCTCATGATTCGTATACCTTCAGCTGTATTACGGTAGTCTAGTCCTTCTCAGTATGATCACTCCCGGCTACACACATGTGGAATGACAGTTGTGAGAGGGTAACCTTCAGCAGATTCATCTAGTGTTAGATCTGTGTGTCCACTGACCTCTACATGATAGACACTACGTGAGGAGGATGAGCCGCCCTTTGTACGATATCCTATAGTATACTACAGACACTCACCATCAGCTCACATCTAGTGACCTCTACATAGAGACCTATACCTGAGCAGGATGAGCTGTTGTTCTGTGTACTAAAACACCACTCACCCACAGATCACGCCTACCGTGCTGTCCTGTGTAAATGCCATTTAACTGAATAGGCACCCACCGTGATAGACGAAAAAAAAAAACAACTATTGAAATTAAATATTACGCTATTAAGTAAGCATTGGCTAATTGCCATGGAAAGAGACTATTTGAAAAAGATAAATGCTTACTTATTCTGATAGTAAACTGATCCAGTAACCTATCTAGCCCAGTGTCAACCTGCACAAGTCTGACTCTATCAAGACAAGGAGCAGATCGCATGACTTGGTGCCAGGCAGTGTGTGGTGGGAGCCAGCAGGCTATGGATTACCTCTGTACATAAGAACGTCTGTGAAGCACTGACTGTAGGTGGGTATGGATGGACAGGGTGTGTGTCTATGTCATTAAGTCTATAGATGAGTCTTAACTACTTCATACTGCAGCCATTTACCTTATTATAGGACACTCAGATATTCACAGTACATTTTAATGTGGAGATATATGTATGGTTGTAAGCCAGGAGGATGCTGACTGTGTGTGTGTGTCACGGGACACTCTGCCTGTATCTCAGTTACTGAGGGAGACTAGCTAAGTCTTATAAATCTTCTACACATTGGAGACATGTACCTTTGATAGGACACTACATATTGATAAAGACAAATATCATTTTGAGATATTCAATAGGATATATCATATCTAGAGGAATTTTGCAGTGATAGGAGGACAAAGAAGGTGTGCAAAAAAACGCATCACAATCCGTTCATTAGCTATGACTTCTCAGGGATGTGGGATATGTGGCCACCTAGCTTTCCCATTAGGAACAATTAGGAACATGTGATGAATTGGACTACATCGGACTGTATAAAGAAGGCTTACAAGGGGAGAAAGATCACTTATTCTCAATGTTGAGATATGGCAAGTAGCTACACAATCATATCTTACATGATGGGGATTGTTACACACCCCTTGTATTCTATGGACTACCAGGAGCAGCAATAACTGACCAATACATAAAGCCTTGAAGTAGCTACTGGTAGTATTTGGAAGAAGCACAGCCATGTGGGCAGCAGGGCGGTAGGGTGGACAGGTCAACAAGGTGTGTTGTGTCTTTTACATAATGTGTACCTTAGTGTAGCACGGCGTGTGTGTAGGTTAAAGTAGTGCTATATGCTTAGCCCTTTAAGGTTCCTGTAGCACTCTATATTATACCGATTTATTACACGACTTCTGTGATTTTGGCTGCTTTTTCTGGATATTCCCATGCACATACCTGTCAATATTGCATGGCATGATGCATGCATCATGACTTTTGTAAGGTGTGCGGTTATCCAAGGATAACAGTCACCCGGTGCTGTTATCCATGGATAACATGCACACCTTACATGTCATATGTTACATGTTAAAACCTACAAATTTTTTTATACCAGGGTAGGTGTCGAACCTGCAGTCTCCTGATTCCAAATCCAACTCCCTATGCAGTGCGCCACAGGGACTGACGAGAAATTCTTGGTTAGAACCAAGTCTCTATAAGTCATTGATGGGGTTGTGACCCCCCCCCCCCAACAACTCTTATATGCGCAAGGTTAGAATATTATTATAGTTATAGAGCAATGCTGGACACGTTCAAACCAAGCCAAGCTGGGCGCCGAGGCATATGTACTGACGGTCTAGTGGTTAGCGCATTGCGCTCAGCTGCTAGAGGTAGGCGGGACGAGTCCTGGTTCCGGCGAACTTCCACCTTTTTGGCTTCATAGAAGATATGGAGGAGTCAGTAGCATGTCCAGTCCCAGTCCCGGTCCCGGTCCGATTTTCTTTTATTGAATTTATTGATATGGGATTGATTATCTATTGATTAATCGTGTAATAAAGTAGTTAATAGATAATTCATGACACAAGTCATGAATTATCCATTAATTACTTGTTCCCTACATTAGCACAGGGGGTTAATTCATAACTTCAAAAGAATATCCTTTTTATTGAAATGATCAGATTTCATGCTGAGAATAACACTTTTATTGAAACGAAAAACTTTCATGAAAATCAGTTACAGTGTCCATGGTAAAAGTCAATACAACATGTTTTAACTGCATCGAAAAGATCAGGGTTCTTTTTTTCTCTCACAAACCTGATCGTTTTCAAACAAAATCTGTCTCATAATTCTCATAATAACTTATGAATTGCCACCCAGGAGAAGACGTCCCAAAAGACACATAGTTAAGCAGCTTATTACATGATCATTATTAATGGCTACAACTTGTTTTGATGCATACATCATGATAACCAGGGAAATTGGGGCTGGAGGCATCATGCGCTAGGCTGTCCATGGTATAAGGTGTCACCACCCCAAAAGCCTTGTGGCCATCCAAAAATCACAGGTCTTCCACCGTTGACCTGATATTAAGAATACTTAAAATTCTCAAAGTGCTTAGCAAACTACACCATATTTTAGTTTATGAAATGGAGAAAATAATAAGATAGGTCCACATAAACATAGTTAGGCTACATTTTGCACAAATTGCTATGGTACCTGGGTAGTGATTTTTGCAGAGTGAGGACTGATCAGTGCATGAATACAGATCAGGACCCCTTCACCCCATGAACTTCCACTGATTTCATGTTTTGAACAAAAAGTATTCTGGGACTATTGAAACAATCCTACTCATCATTCTGATACCAATTAACAATCGGTTTGGCCCCTCTTTCCCTCCCCTTGGGGCCAAATTCCTCAAAATAACTATATTCAGAAGAGACTATTTGGCCAGTAAACCCGGATGTGGTTTTGTGGGTCTGTTAAGGTGGGTTGCTACCATTGACATTTTTCCTATTGCACAGGTTCCTGTGCATATAGGTTATTTTCATCAGAATAAGATCATATTTGGTAGGCACATACCTATATACACCCTCAACAAAAAACCTGTATACAAAAAGTTTCGGGGGAATCTGATTAAAATTGTTTATTTTATGACAGTTTTGTCATATTTACAGCTGAATTATTTTCTTCATTCTCTGGCATTCTTTTGGACCTTACATTTGTACCCCTCATATTACCTAGACAATGTTTTAAACTTGATACGCTGCTCACAATGATTGAGGGCATATAATGAAACAATGTTATGCCAAGGAATTATATATTTTACCCATAACGCACTGTGTTAAATATGGATTTTTTCCATCTTTTATTACTTCAAATGGCCAAAACTATGTAGAGGTCGGTGAAAATGTTCTTGGAGAAACCGGGACTTGAACCCGGGGCCCTCCAACTTTGAAGCGGCTGCTCTTCCTCTGAGATACTTCCCCTTGGCCTGACATTTCCACCTTCCATCCACACCTGGATCGGTATGATACACACTAGGGGGGGCAGTGATTACCCGGAGACCCGCCCCTGGGGGTCTGCCACCGAGTACAGGGAAATACTGCCCCTAGACTCCTCCCCATCAGCTTCAACCAACCCTGCTCCTCCAAAGCAACCGCCAGCAGGTGACTAGTTTACCCCTAGCAGGCTGAAGCGTTATCTGTATCATACCGGCCCAGTTCCCGAGTCCTCAATCAGTCGCGATCACGTTAAGACATGAGCAGGCACACATATCTTTGATCTCATGATTGCATTAGGATGCTCGATTTCTCCACCACTGTAGAGGTCGGTGAAAATGTTCTTGGAGAAACCGGGACTCAAACCCTGGGCCCTCCAACTTCGAAGCGGCTGCTCTTCCTGTGAGCTACTTCCCCTTGGCCTGACATTTCCACCTTCCATCCACACCTGGATCGGTATGATACCCGATATCAAAATGGCTAATTATCTGAAAAATATGTAGAAAAAGAAAAATATAGCGGTTGAAAATAGGAATTTTGAAATAATTTACCCAGAATGCAATGTAACTTTGACCCACCTTAAATTAGCTGATACATGTATTTTAATGACATTTCACATGGTTTTAAGCGAAACACCATACCACATAGGAGGCTCAACAAAGTGCACACCTACAACAAAATTTATTCTCTAAAACACTTGTCAGCTATCCAGGGGCCTGTTACTCCAACATTAAAGAGGCGTGATCACCAGTTTTGTGTTTCAGCGATCATGAAAAATGAGGGATCAGTGTACTTACCACTTTCCATTAAGAACCTCTCGCAACTCGTGTTTCCAAGGTCCAAAATAGGTGGGGGTTAAAGCTATAAAATGCACAATGCGTTAATGTAAGTGTAAAAAAAATGGGAATTAACGACGAAAATCTAGGACAGGTCACGTAGCAGTCCTACTTTTTTTCCCTTAAAAATGAGTATTTTGGGGGGCAAGGGGGGAATGAAAGATAGTTAACTTATTTAAATCTATAAAGAAGTTAGATAAAATAAAAAGATAGAAAAGACAAAAAAATTTTCCCTTTTTTCTGAAATTGGTGAGAACGTAGGAAATAAGTAAACGTTAACGCTTGTAATTTTTTAGTCAACTAATAAGACATTAGGTGGTGGTACACTTTTCTATTTATTCTACAAAATAAAGGAACAACACAAGAGGGTGCCTTGATCTCTTTTACTCCATAGGAATGGTCCAAGGAACGACACATGACCAAAACAAGGTGACGCGATACCTTTCAAAGTTATGTGGCGCAGTGGAATGGCAGCAAATGCATGGCCACCCTAGTGTTTTGGGTGCCATAGACGGGTGTCATATACCCATAAGGACTCCTACACAGAACGAGGGTGCTTTCATTAACAGACATCAAATGCACTCCATCAATGCTATGGTAATAAATTATTCTTTTTCCTTATCATTTTACAAGGAATTTAAATGTACATGAAGATATAGATAAAACAAGGCTAGGGTATAAGAGAGCCGGTTGTGAATATCTATATTTCAGTCCATATCTCTCTCTTCATTTACCACATACAGGAAAATAAGATGAAGAAATAAAGTAAAGGCTTACCTTAAGGCAACATTTTACAATGTTTCAGATGGTGTGCAACGTTAATGAATATGTCATACATGTGGACGCAAGTTGGGCTGGCTCCACTGGTGATGCTCATGCGTATGCCCGCTCCCTAATTAACAACGAGGCGGAGCAGAGAAATTTGGATCCATTCTTCTTTCTCAGGGACAGAGGGTGAGGACGATGAACTTATATAAGACTTTTTATTAGATATTTTAAACAATAACTTTGGTTTTTAATTAAAATTATATACTGTTATGCAAATAAAATTGATATATACTGGTAAAAGTTTTGGTAATTTTTTTTAGGTACGGGAATAGAAGGAACTTATTCACTCCAGTGAGAAACCTGGAAAATGATGAAGAGATTGAATGCAACTGTTGGCACAGGAAGGCAAGGTCGACCATCGAGAGGGCATTCGGAGGACTGAAGCAGCAATGGAAGTAAAAAGGTTTCTACTTAAAAAATAAAGGAATTAGATAGTATAATGGGGAGTAAAAACCTAAAATCTCCTATAATATATTAGTACACTTCAAAAGTATTCCCTCTATAAAAGATGTATAATGATATTTTAAAGATAGTATACTATATGATAAAGTTGGATTTGTTTCCCATCTCATGTAGTTCTATTAGCTAAAAAATATTTTCCTTTATTATTCCAAGGAAGGTAGATCACCATGGAGGGTACTTGTACCACACACCTGAAGTGGACACATCATAGTCGCGTGCTGCTGCCTTCAGAACGTTGCTCTCAGCTATGGGGTTCCCCTCTTGGAGGACGATGACTATGACCGCACTGACCCCATCATAGAGGTCTGGGCCCAATTCCAAACCATCCTCCACCAAGGCCGCCAGACATCAACTTCGCTGACCGTAATAACTTCATCCATGACTGTTTTGGATGAAATGCAAACATGGATAATTGGTTTAAAGGCCAATAAATAGTCATATAATTTCCCCCTTAAAGTCTAAAACAGGAAGATATGAAAGGTTTAAAGGCCCAATAATAATCGTGCTGAAAGTAGACTGACTATTTGTATTTGAAAGTTGTCTTCCTTTTTAAAACTTGGACGTTAACGCTATTTCATCCTTGTTGATATATTTTCTAATATATTCTTTGAAAGGAATATCAAAAGATGGTTATTAATAAAGAGAAAAGATTGATTAAAAGTTTAATACTTTGAAGAAATGTTTTTTTTTTCTCACTACTTAATACGAATAAAAAATACCAGATACATAGAAAAGGTATTATCTCTATAGGATTTAGAAATACAAAAACAATATATTTTTTGCAATCAATGGAATGAATGAACTTTAGTATAAATTCACAATTATAGCTCTTTAAAAAGTATCAATATATGACCGCTATACTTAACTAAGGATATATAACCAAACAGTAATTAAGTTGTCACAATTGGCGCTCTTAACGCCCTTAATTTATTAAGAAAACACAAAGAAAAAAAAATTGGGGTCCAACCAAAACAATATGGTGGCCTCCTTGTGTGTGTGGTGGCTACCTGGGAGGGGGTCAGGTGACTTAGATGAGACTATGCAGGCCTGCCCCCTATGTGAGTCCCAGTGTAGCAGACACCTGAGTAGCAGAACCGCTACAATATATACCATTATAATAACTAGTAGGTAGATAATTATAACACCCATATATGACCGCTATACTTAACTAAGGATATATAACCAAACAGTAATTAAGTTGTCACAATTGGCGCTCTTAACGCCCAAGACCTCCAAGACAATTGTCCTAGTGTAAGGAAAACATAACTAAACACAAACACGAAGAAAGGAGGCTGCAACCTTGTCCTTTGACACCTTTTGAGTCAGGCTATCAACAAGATATAACAATACCGCGAGACTTTGCCAATCGCCTCTGGATTTTATGTCGATAAGATTCCAACCAATCGAGGACAGGTAAGATGCTCCGCCTCTGCGGAGGGAATGGGTGGATACTTTGCCCACAATGCCACACAATTCTGACAGGCGATGGAGTTCAGTGGCAAAAGCTGAATAAGTCATTGGCCGTAAGCGTCCTCGCTCCCAGTACTGAAACACTTCCTGACCTGCCCCCAACCCAGTGTGGTCGATAAGCCGGCGAACATAGGAGGTGACGCATAAAGGCAATCCTGGTATGCTACTGAACGGGATTTCAAGCACCCGCTCACCATATTGAATCGTCTTTGTACGAGGCAAGGTCAGGAGTAGCCCCCAGTCATGGAAGGATAAATCCTGGAGACATATAGCTTGGGAGGAACTTGTTACGTGTGCTTTGCGTAGAAGGCCGCAGAAGGCAGTAATGGCTGCAGTCCACCAACACAAATGAAACGACACTGACATGTCCAGATGCTTGTCGAATTGGAGGAGATGTGTAGGCTCCAAAGGCATAGCTTGCACTGGCGAATAACCTAGCTTACGCTTGGCTCCTAACATTGTCCGTTTGACCATGAAATTGGTAGCATTGACTGGAGTATAACCGTGCAGGTGCTGGAGATATGACAGGGCACTTACATACTGTTCAATGCTTGAGTACTTAAGCCTCCGGGCTAGGTACGCCACATATAAACAAACACTCTCCTGCGTACATGGAAGTGGCTGAATGTCAAATAAGGCACAAAATTCATGATAGTCTTTCCACCTGGACCTGTACGATCTGTACGAGCTCTCAGCCAGGGCTTGGTCTTGTAGACTCCGGGCCTCCTGACGTAACAGGGACAGACCTACAACACATGGGAAAGGGGGGTGAGACTGCTGCAACTTGGGGGTAAGCTAAGCGAGAAATGTAATCAGCCTCAATATTATCGCCAGACCTGATGTAGGAACATTTGATATTGACATTGTATGTGAAGGCGAGCCAAAACAATTCTCGCAGGAGGTCCATGCTGACGTTATTACGGCTCCTACCAGAGCTCAACATACTGCAAACCTGGGTATTATCACTCAAGATGAGGATGGTAGTGTCCCTATACACTGGACCCCACCTGACCAAGGCCATCAGTACAGGCCAAAGTTCCTGGATGTTGATGTCATGAGACAAATCATCAAAAGTAGGGACCGGGAAGAAATGGTCAGCATAGTAGGGGAGTGCTGGTATGTACTTGTAGAACCAGACACCATAGAGCCAATCTCCCATGTGGTAGGCCCCAAATCCACGGGACGATGAGTCACACGAAATAACAGCAGAAGGAGTCTTGGGGCACAAAATTCTGGCCTTGCCGTTGAAGACCCCCGCAAAGGCTATCCACCACCTTAAGTCTGCTCGGAACTGGTCATTTAGTCTCACTCTATGGTGTGCTTCCTTGACGCTATTGGTCAAGTTGATCACTCTGCGACTGAAGGTACGGCCACCCCGAACCACAGTGGAACAATGGCCGAGGATGCCCGCCAGCTGCTGGAGTTCGCGCTTAGTGGCAGCCTTCTTTGAAGCAAAATCGTACAAGGTCTGATAAAGCATAAGCAATTTTTCACTTGGGAGGCTAATTTCCATTGCCTTGCTGTCGACCATTATACCGAGGCAGACTGCACGCTGAGAAGGGCACGTGACTTTGGGCCACTTTACATGGAAGCCCATACTTCTCACCACTGAAATGAGGACACTTTGAGCATAGGCACATTGATCATAAGTGGGTCCCATAACTGTCAGGTCATCGATATAGTTAGAAACCTGGTAGAATCCTCGGCGATGCATACACCTGACAATCCAATCTCCCAACTGTGTGAACAGATATGGGGCACACCTGAGACCGAAGGAAAGGACTCTGTCTTCAAATACTTGCTCTCCCTCTCCTAAATCCCATCTAAAGCATTGGTAAGAAGCATTGTCTTTGTCAATGTTCACGCTCCTATAGGCTTGAGATAAGTCAATAGAACAAATATAGTCATAGGGATTAAGGATCTCCGTGAGGTAATCTACCCCTTTGTACGTGAAAGTATCACAGGTGTGGTCCATGTAGTTGTTTATGGATCTGTTTAAAGGCCTTTTACAGTCAGTGATTGGTCTGAGGGTGCCATCCTTTTTCCTGATTGCACCCAGACTATGAATGCACCTAGGTGAGTCAATAGCTAAGGTGACCTTGCCTTCCTGCAATTCTCTGAGAATTGTGTCATTCATTTCTACATTGAATTCATCATCCAGAATACTGGAGTAGTTGCTACAATCATAGGAGTCTATGTGTGTATTGTCCACTATATTGAAACCACTGTAAACACCAGCTAATACAAAATCATCATGAGCACACATATGACCCTTGTATCTGTAGAATTCTGCAGCTAACCTACAAGGGCTAAGCTGAGATCGAACAGGTCCAATTTTGTGCTCGCATGCACAAATACTGAGGACACAGTCTCTGTAAACTACAATTGGTTCATGGACATTAGGTATGTATACAAGGCATACGGGTGTGTTACTACACACTGGAACGGTATCTGCCACATCAATGACAACAACATTGCTAACACAAGTATCAGGATCACATACACTGCTAGTAGGGTAGCCATCACCGGCGGGTGACGCACCGTCACCCACAGGTGACAGACCAACATTGATATCATCACTACATACAGGGTCAGAGAAGACATTTTGTGCAACAACACATTCATGACTGTCACCCGCCGGGAACAGTTCCGTATCCGTAACACTGCCATCACATATAGAACCTCTGGCATAGACAGTAGGGGCACCTACATCAACATTGTATACAAAATTGTCACAACTATCAACACCAGCACTGGGTTTGAATAGGGCACATTCTTGAACATTGGGTACAGCTGGGTCATAATCAACAACATTGGGTACATTGACACTGGGGACACTTCCGATGACACTGGGGACCCCCGCATTGACACCAGGGACACATTCATTGACACCGGGAACATATTCAATGACACCGGGAGCACGAAAGGTAGGTGGTGGAGGGTTAATATTGTCAACAATGATCAAGTTCAGGTCTAGGTTAGGGTCTTCTGGACCGATTTGAGCTATCTCAATATCTTTCCCCCCCAAAACAGGGGTGATTTGATCGATTCTGGGGTTGGCATAGCCTGAAACTTCTCCGTTTACACAAAAACCAGAGATATTTTGATTTACCTTAGCGTTTTCATGCGTTTCTCCGTCCGGCCGTCGCCATCTTGGATTCGAACAAGACGACAGCGGGGTGCCGGGAAAACTAACATATTTTGCAAAATCTGATGAATTAATTGAATTGTTCGATTCAAATACACTTAATCCTAAACAAGAAGGAGGAATACGACTCATATTTACAATAATATCATGAACACCATCGACATTGTCGACTGCTACATCCGGGCACCGTTCTTGTTCGTGTATGCAAATGAGCTGAGAGGCGCCTATGGGGGCGCTCGGATTAATTGCGCCCAGTAACTCACCGGCCGCGTCCGACCGAGGGGCGCTGATGGGAGTTTCCAGTCACGCGGAGGACTTTGCCGCCGCAGCCCTTTTGACGTTGGTGCAGGCTCTCATCTTGTGGGATGCATCCCAGCAGTGGTAACAGACATGCTGCTGCTGACAGTCATCACCTGACCTGCATTTGAAATTGTTGTACCTCCAGCAGGGCATAGAGGGGTCAGGTTCAAATTTGGACTTGTTCCTTTTCTTCTTGGAACCCCCACCTTGGGCCCCTCCCTGGGTGGAGGAGGGGGTAGTAGTAGGCTTGTGTACCAGGTGTAAATTGATCATCTCCTCATCCCCATATACAAAGGCCTGGGCATCATAGTGGTTGGCCCTTTCTCTGACTCCATAATCATAACACCGGAGCTGATCTAATGTGTACAGACCCATGGCCTCCCTGTCACACAAAAACTGAATGTGGTATTGTATGTTACCACAATAAGGGGTCCAAGGGTCCTTTATCAGGTGAATGGAGTGTAGTCTAGAGAGGGCACCTACCAGCTGTGCAAATGAAGTGGCCTTTTTAACACCTTTAGGGAGGTGTCTAGAAAGATCAAATGGCTTCTTCTTCTTTTTCTTCTTTTTGCGCTTGGCCTCCTCCTCGCTGTCAGAGCTATCCTCACCCTCCTCCTCATCTTCAGAGTAGGGGAGAGGCCCTGAAGGGGGCCTAGTACCCCCAAACAGGGGTGGTAGCACAGGTGTACCTCCAGGTAGACCACTAGGCCTAGGTGTACTAGTAGTAGGTGGGTCTGTGCTGACTATGGCTAGTATCTTGGAGACTCCTCCTTGCAGGTCAGTTACAGTGTCCTTTATGACTGAGAATTCATTGGCCAGGCCTGTAAGCTGTTGCTGTTGAGATTCCAGGCAGCCCTGGAGGGCCTGGAAATCAGAGTCCTCCTCCAGGTCTGAGCCAGAGTCAGTGTCACCCTGACCAGGTGGGTTGGTCACCTTTTGTAAGCCTGCCTGTTGGCTCATAGATAAATTGGCTGGATTGAAAACACACTTCTTGCCTGTAGGAGGCACATGTTTGTAACCACATGTCCTGCAGTTCCTTGGGGAACCCTTTGGTGGCATGGTAATCCAATTTCCAACTCCAAAAAAATTGGGGTCCAACCAAAACAATATGGTGGCCTCCTTGTGTGTGTGGTGGCTACCTGGGAGGGGGTCAGGTGACTTAGATGAGACTATGCAGGCCTGCCCCCTATGTGAGTCCCAGTGTAGCAGACACCTGAGTAGCAGAACCGCTACAATATATACCATTATAATAACTAGTAGGTAGATAATTATAACACCCTGATCATAGGGCCTTTAAACCTATAAAAATACAAGAACAAGATATCCTTTTCAAAGGAATCAATGAACTATATAAAACCTTCTGAATGACAGCTGTTTCAAAAATATCACTCTTATAGCATTTTCAAACCTGAAAACCCATAGTAGATAGATAAATATGTAGTTTAAATCTTCTTAGGAAAAATGCTAAGTCACATTTAAAATCTGCTTTTAAAGAACATGGTGATGTACCCGAACATTTATTGATATAAACTGCATATACATATGCATACACTATTTCAATCTTTTTAGCTACTTCCAGCCTTCTACAATATGACATAACCATAAGTATTTAACTTGGATAAAATCCAACATGAAAGCTTTCTACTTTTTAAGAACAGGGCACTTTTGATGACCCTCCCGCGTTTCCTCCTCCATGTCCTCCACCTCTACCTACCCGACCTCAACAGCTAAATTTTGAAGGGACTTGGGATGAAATACCTGGGAATCTGGTGGTTTTCTTTGGTGTTTTTTGTCAAAACAGAGTAATTACAGACAGAACAGGAACTGCCACTGAAAAAGAAAAAATTGAGAAAATAGACCTATAGGCTCAGGGTCAGAGCTTGGACATTTTGTATTGAATACTTTTCACTGGGCGGAGTTGCGTTAACGCCCATAAGTCTATCCTTTTTAATGGCTACGTTAATGCCCAGGTGGCAACACTGTTCACAATAAAATACTATTCATTGTATCTCTGGGGGGGGAAAAGGTAAGGTATATGATTTGAAGTGATATTTCTTAATGAAACATATACAACTGAAATTAAAATCAGGGTCAGAGCTTGGATACTTTCCATGGTAGAATTTTTACAACATCTAATAAAATGATGTAAGGAGTGGAATAACAAGTAAAATATACGAAAAAGCTAATTTACTATATATTTACCGTTTGGTGGTGGATTTATGTGTACTTCTTTATCGATCTCCTCAGACTGTCCATGTGGCTCAACTCCATTCAAAGCAGAAAGTAAGTTGCAGAAGGCTGAAAAAACATTACGTTAATATTATGAAGACCAAAAAAGCAAATAAAAACCAAATTTATATATTAAATAGAAATAAATAAGAAGATATGTCAGATTTTTATATTATTTACCCGCTTAATTAAGTGAAAAAAATATAAAGACAAACCTTATTTTCATATATTTGTAGTATTTACCATTGACTGATGAGCTATTCTGGTATAGCATTTGGTTCATTTTTGTCGTAATTTTTTCAAGAGATGCACAATCGTTATCTAAGTCCTTCTTCATCGCCACATTCAGTCCATCAGTACAAGTCTGTGCCTCTTTATATCTCACTACATCTTCATGTACAACTTTGACACGTGTGACAGACTAGCAGCAATACTTGAATTATTATCCACCAGCTTTTTGACCTCCACTCTCTCTTTCTTCTGGTCAAAATCATACTTGCATGACACTGCAGGGTCGTTTGGTTCATTATTCTCGGGAATTTGGTCAACTTTTTTTGTTTAAGTCTTGAATAGGATCACTAACTTCCATTTGAACGCATGGTTGGCCCTCTAAAAAAATTGGAATTGCTTTAATGCTATATATTGAGAAAATATATAGTTGATTTTAAGTATTATATAAAATAAACTAGAAGTTCTATTTATTTAGTCTTTTGTCCTCTATAAAACCAGATGTGTGTACCTTTAACCTTATTACTATAATATGTACTTTCACCTGAGAAGATATATAATTACATTTTTCCCTGTGCTTATTTAACAAGGGCTAATTTCAAATCATAGAATACCATAGAATACATATCTACCTTTCAGATCTAGTGATATTTGAAGAGTGTATTTGATAGTTAACGCTTATATCATTACTAGTGTTAACGCAAAAATAACATGTAATCAAACGCGTATACTATATGGTCTTTTACCTTTGGATTTGTTTTTCTTTTGTTTTTTGGCAGGTGACTGGACTTCAGACGTCGTAGCTAGTTGAGAAGACGTTTTGGTATATAAAAAAAAAAGAACATCATATCTTATTATCAGGATATTTTTTTCACTATACTACTTAAATCTTAATAGATTTATTATTTCAAATCTGAACTAACAGAAAGTATCTGGACTTATTTATGTTATAACATAGAGAGGGAAAGGTCACTATGAGTCAATATCTAGGTAATATAAAGAAGAATATGGGAATAAAAATTACCTGTCAAGGTTGATCGCTTCTTCCCATAAATTTTCTCCTTATTCTTAAGGTAGTTTTCATCCCGCCCTTTAAGGTCTACAGCAGGAGTTTTATGAAGGTCCTTCATATTCCACGTGAAAAGCCTTCTTCTTTGGTTTACCTGGTCGTCTCTTATCTATAGAAGAAAAAAGGTTTTCTACTTTTTAAAATAATTAGTATTTTAATATTCTCAGGGGGTATAAAAAGCTTTTAAGAAATATTCTTCATAATATTTGGAGAAGTATTTCAAAGGTGCATTTTTGATATGCACTAGGGGGAGTTGCCTTGCCAAAAAGTAAATCCCTTTTAATTCCTCTGTTTACGCCCAGGTGGCGACACTGTTCATAATGAAATATTATAGATACTCCTTTCTTCGTAACTTGTGGAGATGTACTTTAAAGCTCCATCTCCAAAGAGGTAAAGAGGTATTTATTATGCCCTCACATTAAAGTGCAGAATATAAATGGTGAATAAATATGGCTGAAATCATATTAAACATATGAAACTCACGTTTGGAAGGTGTTTTTGGGGTAGAAATTGAAGTCTGTGAGTTGTCATCATGCGCTACATCGGGCCCATATTCAGTAGTCCAGTCATAGAGGCCAGACCTCATTCCACTCTCATCTAAACCTGTACATATCAAAATAGATATAAGTGTCTGGCCTGGTTAGGCCTAATTCAACTACTAAAGGCGTTCACACCTTCCCAGTCGTCAGGGCGTGTGGCCACATTGGCAAGGAGGAGTGCTAAAACCCAGAGAAGCATTTTGCAGCATGGATCTTTTCCCCTACTGTTTGTCAACTAAAGTTTGTCATGAAGCATGTTGATGCATTTTCATGCATTCTTATGCATACTAGAGTAGAAAATAGTGGAATAAAAGTAACAGCTGTTTATTATCTTTCTACACATCTAGGCTATAATATATAGAATACTAGATGGATATACAGATAGAAAATAACCTAAATAATACATATCAAAGGAATATAACATTTTATTTACCTGCTATATTTGTAATGCTGTGGTTGCAGTATTTATTAAGAGATTTTCATATACATGTTTACTGTATGTTCTATAGGTTTTAGGTCTATAAAATCCAGTACATACCTTAACTTTGCATTTATGAGAATAATGCTGTAATTTCCTGGCACTGATGCCAGTCTCTTGGGTTTATCCCCAGGGCATTTACCATTTCTGTGTAACAAAATTATATTTGCTTTAATTTGAGTTATTTCTAAACAAATATGAAAACATATAGTAACATAATACAGTTAAAACATTCATTTAAAAGTTGAGTGGAGCAGCTATTATTTCTCATAGGTAGAACTTTGGAATATCAATAATAAGATATAGAAAGTCTACATACTTACCAAAGCATTGGGTTAAGTCTTCAGATTTCCTTGTGTCAGTAATTTTGACTTGCTTATCACACAGTATTTTTCTTCTAGGCATGGCAGCTTCGAAAAGTGCCTCCACTTCAGCTTCCATCCAGTTTTTCTCCCGCATGTCTTCATCATCTCCAGACTCTGAGTCAGAAGGGGATATATAACTTTCTTTACTAATAAATCTGCTTTTCACTTGTTTATTTAGCTGAGGGAAATCTGTTTCAATGTAAAAATAAACAATGATATTTCACAAATTGGTATAAAATATTTGTTTCTCATTCTTATTCATTGGTAAAAACAAATAATTAATCCATCAATCTCTATTTTAAAGGGAGAGAAAGTTTCATACAAGAATCACCGGGTACAAGTTAATTATTATTTGTAGAATAATACCTCTTTTTAAATAAACATTGGACATATATCTTACCTTCTGATACATCATTTTCTTTTAGATGAGGATCCTTTTTTAGAAGTTGAAGCTTTAGCCTTGATGGATTTTTTTACACCAGCCACATCTACATCATCTTTATCTGAGCCTTTGTCGTCATCTTCTTAGTCTTCCTCCTCTTCGTCTTCATCATCATAGTCTTCAGCTTGCATTAAAGCCCAGTCATTAACAGTACCACTTTCTTTATTCCTTTCTAGTCTTATCCTTTTTATCTCTTTATTGACATCAAAAGTCTCGTCAGCATCTGTATCGTCAGCGGGAGTGACAATCTCTTCTTGGGTTTGGTTTAGAAGAGGATAAGCCAGAATCTTCTCCAATCTGTAAGGAAAATAAGAAAGGAAACGTTCAAGTGAGCACGATTTTAACTCACATATATCATTGTCAACGAATATTTTTGTTAGAGTTAACGCCGAAAAAACAGTGAATTATCGTCCAAATATAATATCGTATTTCGGCTAACACATGCATATACGTATAAAAACAAACAAAATATTTGACATATACAAATAGTATAGTTCATATAAAACATACAAAACAAAAATTAACATACCTTTTGGCAAGACGAAGCTATAACGGAGGAAAAAAGGTCCGCATACTTTTTCGAGCGATCACCAAAAACAGCGTTAACGACTCCAACAATTTTCACCGGAAGTGACATTTTCTGTTTACTTTCTGATCTATACTTGATTTTCCCACCCTTCACTTACGTTAACGTAAAAATATTTGCGTTAACGCAATTTGAAGCGGTCTGTTGCGCATTAATACATAGCACCATATATGGGCATGAAGCTGCAAGGCATCACGTTGTGAGGCATCATGTGGCTAACAAGGATACAAGGACATATGCCCTCTGGTAATATTTATAGGCAGTTTTTAAAAATGTAGAGGCAGCTTAAGGACAAGCAGGAACGGTGTGTGGTGACCTAGAGTTGAGCACTAGGTAAAACTAAGTATCTCAGTGTTTCAGAGTAGCTATGTTCCTGTTGGCCTTAGTGCTACTGCTTTGGCTGCTACAATTAACCTAATACTTTCTCCACATCATGTGGGGGTAACCCAGCTGCATCATGCTGTCCAACAGAGATCAGCATGATGCATTAATGCAGTGCCGGCAAGTTACACAGCAGCATCATGTGGATGAACCATGCAGGCGCATGTTCAGCATGATGCATTAATGCAGTGCTGGCGAGTTACTCAGCAGCACCGGGTGGGTGTAACCCAGGTGCATCATGCTGTCCAACAGGGTTCAGCATGATGCATTAATGCATTGCTGGCAAGTTACACAGCAGCACCGGGTGGGTGAACCATGCAGCCACACGTTCAGCATGAAGCATTAATGCAGTGCTGGCGGGTTACTCAGCAGCACCGGGTGGGTGAACAGATAAGTAGAGGCACTGTGTGACCCTTGAATGTTTAAAGATGAGGCAGTCTCAGAGCTGAGGTACATTGGGCATTTCCCACAGGATGAATAAGGTACACACACCCCTACACAGTGTGATGGTATTTTAGACATGTACATAGGGTAGATTAACCTAAAGACGACCACATACCTAGAGTTGACCACCTGTCAGCTTGTTTTTCTCACATTCACATGTAGTGTATTGGTCTTAAACCCTAATATTATTGAAATAGAGGTGTTATAATACCTGATAGAATGATGTTCTGGAATATATGAAGTAATTGTCATTGTATGGTAATACACTGAGGTTCCCATGTTTGAATGGTTTTTATCATGACCAGCTGGTCATTTAATCAGAATTCTCCAACTTTGGTTCAATAATTTAAAGATGACAAGTGCTCACATATTTAACATTTTGACTCTAGGCAAAGATAAATATCTTTGCTAAATGATAGCATAAGGAAAAGTGCAGAAATGTTAAATACCTTCTGTATAGGACATATTTCCTAGAACATACCAATTTCACCCTGAGATGACCACAATTTCACCTTGGCAGACCATCCCTTACTGAGTTATTCATGTATTTTATTGAATAGATTCCATCTATAATATAGCATCACATCCAAAGATTCATATTTAGAGCAGGTCCGGATACAAAATTTCCTTGGATGATGTTCTAATACACACATTTCAACCTTTACTGGAATCCTACTACTAGTAGTATGTAGATTAAGTTTGTGATACTGAGAGCATGATTATAAAATCAAGAGCTGGGTTGTTATAGTGCATATATTTCAAAGTGATTAAAGCACAGTTAAAACAAAGCTTTTTTAATGCTGGGTTAGCATTATCATCTCTGTTTTGATGAGATTTACGATATCAATGAGCATGCCATTGTTCCAATTTTCATTTCATTTTAGCCACTCTAAATCATATATTTTCCTTATGGTGCAGTATCTCTAACGATGCTATTTTATTTCATATATGTTTAAGGAACTTGTTTAATCTGTAATTTGATGTTTTAATCAAAAGGGCTTTATCAAAAAGGTGGATATTAAGTGGTTAACTCTAGGTACAAAATGGTCATCTCAAGGTGAAATTGAGCTAAATGGAATGTTTGTTGTAAGAGTGAGAAACTAGAAATAACATATATAAATGGATTTTCCAGATATAACAGATACAAAAGGGCAAACAAATATCTTTTATTCAGTGTATTTTGGAAGTCTGAAGACCCAAAACTTCTAGAGATATTAGCAACTACAAACACCTGATTGAAAACCTGCACAGGAACGGTCGTCTTTAGGTTAATCTACCCTACCTACATCGACCATACTAGCAACAGCAGTTACTTTTCCTATTAATCTTCTGTACAGGGGCACAAGTCATTTGTGAAAGACAAGTGCATTCGCCATCACTGCATTTGGTAAACCATGCTACAAGTGCTCTGGAGGGCACTTTGAAATGATGGATATAGATACCATTTTGAAATGCCCTGCAGAGACATTTCACAAGAACAGCAAGAGACATGGAAGCCCTGTAGAGTTCATGCTCCACATCCACAAAATGGCATAGTAATACACTACAATGTGTTATTCAAAGGGTTCAAATATGAAGTTTCCGTGGCCTAGACAATGTTCATTCAGCTATTGTGTATTACCACCTGCATGTCCTTGGGTAGGATGTTACACAAATACAGGCCATTCATTTAGTTAGATTATGATCAATTGAGCACTAGATTCCAGGGCTCAACTCAGTTCAGGTTTATTAATTGCTCGGTAAAGACAAAGGGGAATTCAATATACAATTTATCAGTTTAAATACATGTGGAGACGGGTCCCAGAGACAGGCTACAATGGTTAATTAAAAAATATGAATAGAGTATTCTCAGCTAAAGCAGTCACTCCACTTGCCAAAGCATAGCATCGTGGATGGTCGCGACCAATTGCTGGTTTGTTTGTTTTTGTGTGTGTGGAAAAGATCAGGGACAAATTTGGACTATTCATTGTTTTTTTTTTTTTTAATTTTTCGTCCTTTTCAAAAAAAGGCATCGGATCCCAACTGTCCTGGATAGCTTCTTCAGATGCTGGAGAAGCAATGCTTCACTCCTTATTGCGGGTGTTCCACTGAACCAACACATGTATGATTCAATAACGGGTGGGAATTTCTATATAAGGGATCATCAGCCTGATGCAAAATTGATAAAATCCTGAGCCATCATCTTGGCATCCGACTGACAGCGGAACCAATGCTTTCAAGAATTCTTGACGGCACCAATCTGGCTATTGGTCCAAAGAAATCAAACTTTTTGAATTCATAAGAATACATTAGAAATCCATACGTATAATCCCAAATAGGACCCAATTACAATCGGGACCTACCTCCAACTAATTTGTCCAGAGCTGATTGATGGACCTGACTCAATCTGTTCCCAATTGCTGACGATTGCCCTAGACTGCTGCTATTGCAGCCTGACAGCTCCTGATGCCAAAATTACAAGAAAGTAAGTTTTGGTGGTACAACTGGTTTAGGGTTACATAATGTGTACCTGTATCTGCCTTGGATCTATGCATTATAGGACCTGTAATTATGTATACCAGTAGATTTTCATCGAAGTTCATCCTATAGGTGTAAATTGATAATATAATGGGCGATGTCTCTGGTAGCATATATCCGTCCTTAGCAGTTGGCCTGTAGCTCATAGCCTTACGACCTCTAGCTCACATTACTTAGTACAGCAGAGCCAACAAGCCTTGTCTAAAAGTCATGCCTGCCCCTGTAGGCCTGTTTAACACCTTACAGGTCAATACCTTACATCAGCACTGCCCCATGCAGGAAGTCGACTCCCTTTTCCTGTAAGAGCTGCATACTATATATTAATGTCTCATGCCTACGGGTTATCAGGATGAATGGATATGCAGCCCTGGTGAGTGTTCTCACAGATGCTGTGGAGAACTGAATTTCAACATTATGCCAACGTCTGGGGAGTGCATCGATCCTGTAGGGTTAGAATGCTACATGGATACAGGGAGTGCATCGATCCTGAAGGGTTGGAATGCTACATGGGTACAGGGAGTGCATCGGTCCTGTAGGGTTGGAATGCTACATGGGTACGGGGAGTGCATTGATCCTGTAGGGTTGGAATGCTACATGGGTACAGGGAGTGCATCCATCCTGTAGGGTTGGAATGCTACATGGGTACAGGGAGTGCATCCATCCTGTAGGGTTGGAATGCTACATGGGTACAGGGAGTGCATCGATTCTGAAGTGTTGGAATGCTACATGGGTACAGGGAGTGCATCGATCCTGTAGGGTTGGAATGCTACATGGGTACGGGGAGTGCATCGATCCTGTAGGGTTGGAATGCTACATGGGTACAGGGAATGCATCGGTCCTGTAGGGTTGGAATGCTACATGGGTACAGGGAGTGCATCGGTCCTGTAGGGTTGGAATGCTACATGGGTACAGGGAGTGCATCGATCCTGAAGTGTTGGAATGCTACATGGGTACAGGGAGTGCATCGATCCTGTAGGGTTGGAATGCTACATGGGTACGGAGAGTGCATCGATCCTGTAGGGTTGGAATGCTACATGGGTACGGGGAGTGCATCCATCCTGTAGGGTTGGAATGCTACATGGGTACAGGGAGTGCATCGATTCTGAAGTGTTGGAATGCTACATGGGTACAGGGAGTGCATCGATCCTGTAGGGTTGGAATGCTACATGGGTACGGGGAGTGCATCGATCCTGTAGGGTTGGAATGCTACATGGGTACGGGGAGTGCATCCATCCTGTAGGGTTGGAATGCTACATGGGTACAGGGAGTGCATCGGTCCTGTAGGGTTGGAATGCTACATGGGTACAGGGAGTGCATCGATCCTGAAGTGTTGGAATGCTACATGGGTACAGGGAGTGCATCGATCCTGTAGGGTTGGAATGCTACATGGGTACGGAGAGTGCATCGATCCTGTAGGGTTGGAATGCTACATGGGTACGGGGAGTGCATCGATCCTGTAGGGTTGGAATGCTACATGGGTACAGGGAGTGCATCGATCCTGTAGGGTTGGAATGCTACATGGGTACGGGGAGTGCATTGATCCTGTAGGGTTGGAATGCTACATGGGTACAGGGAGTGCATCGGTCCTGTAGGGTTGGAATGCTACATGGGTACGGGGAGTGCATCGATCCTGTAGGGTTGGAATGCTACATGGGTACAGGGAGTGCATCGGTCCTGTAGGGTTGGAATGCTACATGGGTACAGGGAGTGCATCGGTCCTGTAGGGTTAAAATGCTACATGGGTATAGAGTTGGTAAGGTACTCACTAGGGCAGCATTCATGTATCATGGCGACCTCAGGGCATGATGCATTGATAATCTACGCGTACCATAAAGTATCACAGTAGGCGTATCTTCCAGACAGCGTCCTGTAGACTCCCTTTGCATGTTAATCAGAACCCACTTTATACATACAAACAGAGGGAGCGCACAATGGTCATAGGACCTACTGCCACCTAACCAACAGGAAAAATATTAATGATTGTAAAGTGCTATTTATAAGTCCACATTCAGCCTGTCATATGTCCCACACTAAATACACTTCCCCACCAACATTTAAACAGAAATTGCACATATATGCTTGCAAGCCAAACCAGCATTACTGATTAACGTAAACTACTTTATACAATCAAGCCAAAATGAATTTTTCTCAACTTTGTTGGCACATCGATTAAGGGAATCCTTCATTGATGTTGAATCTATGCGGTAGTAGATTAGGCTCAAAAGATTACATACCCTTTCCTCACAGCTTTGCATATATGGGTCCTTGGAAATAATTCAAAACTGAGGCACAGGAAGAAATGTTCTCATTCTGCTCAATTTGTGCACTACATAAAATTGAACATAAATATTTTACACAGATCCATTAATGATTTGAACCTTCATGAATATAGAAGGACAGTCAATTTGGAGGAGGTCAGGTCTGGATCCGAACAGTGTACTGGGCAGAATGACATAAGGTATTGGGAGGACAGAAATAGTGCCTCTACTTCCAGTTCAGACCTGCATGGTGCCTGTACTTCCTGTACAGGCCTGCATGATGCCTGTACTTCCTGCACAGGCCTGCATGGTGCCTGTACTTCCTGCACAGGCCCGCATGATGCCTGTACTTACTGTTCAGGTCTGCATGGTGCCTGAACTTCCTGTACAGAACTGCATGATGTCTGTACTTCCTGTACAGACCTGCATGGTGCCTGTACTTCCTGCAAAGGCCTGTATGGTGCTTGTACTTCCTGTTCAGGTCTGCATGGTGCCTGTACTTCCTGTACAGACCTGCATGGTGCCTGTACTTCCTGCAAAGGCCTGTATGGTGCCTGTACTTCCTGTACAGGCCTGCATGATGCCTCTACTTCCTGCACAGGCTTGCATGGTGCCTCTTCTTCCTGCACAGGCCTGCATGATGCCTGTACTCCCTGTACAGACCTGCATGGTGCATGTACTTCCTGTACAGGCCTGCATGATGTCTGTACTCCCTGTACAGACCTGCATGGTGCATGTACTTCCTGCAAAGGCGTGTATGGTGCTTGTACTTCCTGTACAGGCCTGCATGATGCCTGTACTTCCTGTACATGCCTGCATGATGCCTGTACTTCCTGTTCAGGTCTGCAAGGTGCCTGTACTTCCTGTACAGGCCTGCATGATGTCTGTACTTCCTGCAAAGGCCTGTATGGTGCTTGTACTTCCTGTTCAGGTCTGCATGGTGCCTGTACTTCCTGTACAGACCTGCATGGTGCCTGTACTTCCTGCAAAGGCCTGCATGGTGCCTGTATTTCCTGTTCAGGTCTGCATGGTGCCTGTACTTCCTTTACAGGCCTGCATGATGCCTCTACTTCCTGCACAGGCCTGCATGGTGCCTGTACTTCCTGCACAGGCCCGCATGATGCCTGTACTTACTGTTCAGGTCTGCATGGTGCCTGAACTTCCTGTACAGAACTGCATGATGTCTGTACTTCCTGTACAGACCTGCATGGTGCCTTTACTTCCTGCAAAGGCCTGTATGGTGCCTGTACTTCCTGTACAGGCCTGCATGATGCCTCTACTTCCTGCACAGGCCTGCATGGTGCCTCTACTTCCTGCACAGGCCTGCATGATGCCTGTACTTCCTGTTCAGGTCTGCATGGTGCCTGTACTTCCTGTACAGGCCTGCATGATGTTTGTACTCCCTGTACAGACCTGCATGGTGCCTGTACTTCCTGCAAAGGCCTGTATGGTGCTTGTACTTCCTGTACAGGCCTGCAAGGTGCCTGTACTTCCTGTACAGGCCTGCATGGTGCCTGTACTTCCTTCAAAGGCCTGTATGGTGATTGTACTTCCTGTTCAGGTCTGCATGGTGCCTCTACTTCCTGTACAGGCCTGCATGATGCCTGTACTTCCTGCACAGGCCTGTAAGGTGCCTGTACTTCCTGTACAGGCCTGCATGATGCCTGTACTTCCTGTTCAGGCCTGCATGATGCCTGTATTTCCTGTTCAGGTCTGCATGGTGCATGTACTTCCTGTACAGGCCTGCATGATGCCTCTACTTCCTGCAGAGGCCTGCATGGTGCCTTTACTTCCTGTTCAGGTCTGCATGGTGCCTGTACTTCCTGTACAGGCCTGCATGATGTCTGTACTTCCTGTACAGACCTGCATGGTGCCTGTACTTCCTGTTCAGGCCTGTATGGTGCTTGTACTTCCTGTTCAGGTCTGCATGGTGCTTGTACTTCCTGTACAGGCCTGCATGATGCCTGTACTTCCTGTACAGGCCTGCATGATGCCTGTTCTTCCTGTTCAGGTCTGCATGGTGCCTGTACTTCCTGTACATGCCTGCATGATGCCTCTACTCCCTGCACAGGTCTGCATGATGCCTCTACTTCCTGTTCAGGTCTGCATGGTGCCTCTACTTCCTGTTCATGCTTGCATGATGTCTCTACTTCCTGTTCAGGCCTGCATGATGTCTGTACTTCCTGCTCATGCGTGCATGATGTCTCTACTTCCTGTTCAGGCCTGCATGATGTCTCTACTTCCTGTTCAGGCCTGCATGATGTCTCTACTTCCTGCTCATGCTTACATGATGTCTCTACTTCCTGCTCATGCTTGCATGATGTCTCTACTTCCTGTTCAGGCCTGCATGATGCCTCTACTTCCTGTTCAGGTCTGCATGGTGCCTCTACTTCCTGTTCATGCTTGCATGATGTCTCTACTTCCTGTTCAGGCCGGCATGATGTCTGTACTTCCTGCTCATGCTTGCATGATGTCTCTACTTCCTGTTCAGGCCTGCATGATGTCTCTACTTCCTGTTCAGGCCTGCATGATGTCTGTACTTCCTGCTCATGCTTGCATGATGTCTCTACTTCCTGCTCATGCTTGCATGATGTCTCTACTTCCTGTTTAGGCCTGCATGATGCCTCTACTTCCTCAGTATTGTATTTGCATGGCACGTAGAGATCTAGAGACATCTATGCATCGGGCAGACAGATTTATTTAGCTCCCTGTTGATCCAGGGATTCATGCAACATACACAAATGCATCCTGCATTCCTCAAAGTTTTTAAGATCCGAGAGACCTGCAGACCTGTCATATCCAAGTTAGCCGTTTGACGTTATCAGTATGGGTGTCAACCTTCTGTAAAGACGCTATCACGTGATCTGTATATGGCATCTGATTGGTACAGTGAGGGCTGGGCGGAGTGGGTGAGACGTGATGTGGGGTATGAGTGAGATTGGAGTGGTGTGACCTGTCATCAGTGGCTATGAGGAGAGTGGTACAAGACTGGGCTACCGTAAAACGTACATAATAGTACGTTGAAGTGCCTTTACCAAGGTGTAGTATCTAACATTAGGTAAAATGAATCACAAACTGTGCTTTAATTCAGTTTTTCATTGTGCAGGTATTTTTCTATTGAGCTATTGACTGAAGATGGTATGGAATCAATCTTAAACTAAAACACTATTGGAATCAAAACACTTACACAGCCACTATGGTATAAAAGAAAATATGGAGTGTGCATGATGGCAAATTAATATGGTACTGCCATATCATGCAGCAATTATCAATGGCTCTGACATGTCATGACTTTGATAACGCTCCACCTTAAGATGGGGACCTTGGGAAGGTTCTTTAATGCCTAGCCAAGGCTCTCCTCACCAACTCTGACAATAGAGGAACGTCAGTAGTTTAGATTGGCACATCAATAACTCGCAAACGTTTTATCGAGGCCTGATCTGAAGACCTGTATGTGATTGCGCAGGCTCCAGCACATTAGGATGAAGAAAGATGAGACATGTTCTAACCTTATTTATAAGTCGAGATATCAGCCATTCTCTGCCTAATGTACATACAATTGTATACATAACTTATTTGATGATGTAGTCCTGGAAAGTGTCTATCATGCCACAGTGGCATTATTCAGAGTTGGTCCATGTGGGTATGATGTAACAGCCTGTGGGTTCTCCTCCAGACTCCTCCAGGGAGGCAGAGCTAGTAGGCTGCTGGAGGTAGATAGACCACTTCACATACTGATATACACGCATATTTCCATACCGGCACGGACACCCTTAATGCCATTATAGCTGTATGAATATTGACTAGTAATAACTCGGTATAAGACGCACAGTGTGCACAAAGAAATGGTTGAGATGATTCCCTGGGTATAGTTTAGTTTGATAACTACCCGTGTGTATAGATTTTGAAGGGTGAAGCCATTACCAATAAGAGACATGTGTTACCCTTGGCACCTTTATTCAAGACTGATATACTTGCACGAATCCCACTACTTCAATATACTAATATAGCTGTCTACAAATTCATCACCCTTGTCCTGGAAAGGTATCTAATGAAGGTCCTGAAGTATAGAGATTCTTTTGTAATCAATATTTCATGCACTCCTCTGTAATTATGAATAATCCAGATTAGGATTAAATATATATATATGAATTCTACAGCGCACATTTAGCGCCCAACCCCCAGTATGGTAAGAGGGTCATGATTAAAAGATTGCCCCACTTTGAGTGAGCCAATTTAAGTAGGTTTCCATGGGGAATTGATTAAATTTGGTTTCCAGATTGAAGGTAATCCACCAGTTAAATCTTTGTAGGAGGATTCTTATATAATGAGGGTGGGTTTAAAGTGCGATCAAGTCATCAATGTGGGTGAACATTTAACCATTTAAGGACCGCGGGGTGCCTTGGTGCACTATATTATTTTGTCGCCATGGTGCATGGATGCTGACTCAGTCAGTAACCTGCTAGTGCTGTATGTATACTGGATATACAATCAGGAGCTACTTTGATGCACCAGTCCTGTTACATGCAGATGGATGCTGACTCAGTCAGTAACCTGTTAGTGCTGTATGTATACTGGATATACAATCAGGAGCTACTTTGATGCACCAGTCCTGTTACATGCAGATGGATGCTGACTCAGTCAGTAACCTGCTAGTGCTGTATGTATACTGGATATACAATCAGGAGCTACTTTGATGCACCAGTCCTGTTACATGCAGATGGATGCTGACTCAGTCAGTAACCTGTTAGTGCTGTATGTATACTGGATATACAATCAGGAGCTACTTTGATGCACCAGTCCTGTTACATGCAGATGGATGCTGACTCAGTCAGTAACCTGCTAGTGCTGTATGTATACTGGATATACAATCAGGAACCATGTTGATGCACCAGTCCTGTTGCATGCAGATGGATGCTGACTCAGTCAGTAACCTGTTAGTGCTGTATGTATACTGGATATACAATCGGGAACCATGTTGATGCACCAGTCCTGTTACATGCAGATGGATGCTGACTCAGTCAGTAACCTGTTAGTGCTGTATGTATACTGGATATACAATCAGGAGCTACTTTGATGCAACAGTCCTGTTACATCCAGATGGATGTTGAATCAGTCAGTAACCTGTTAGTGCTGTATGTATACTGGATATACAATCAGGAGCTACTTTGATGCACCAGTCCTGTTACATGCAGATGGATGCTGACTCAGTCAGTAACCTGCTAGTGCTGTATGTATACTGGATATACAATCAGGAGCTACTTTGATGCACCAGTCCTGTTACATGCAGATGGATGCTGACTCAGTCAGTAACCTGCTAGTGCTGTATGTATACTGGATATACAATCAGGAACCATGTTGATGCACCAGTCCTGTTACATCCAGAAAGGTTTGTGCATCATCACAATTAGACAAAGCGTAAAGGCATCATGTTACCTTCAGAGGCTAATGGGTATTCAGGGATGTTCTGGGTGAACTTAAATCTTAACCTGGGAATTAAAGGGTATGCAGGAACAGGGTCCCCTAAACGTGATTATTTCATCAAAATAGATTGAGATTAACAGCCTTATAAATGTACTGTAACCTTAATGCACCAACCATAGGTAACAGGTTGTCATGGGCTGTTCTACCTAAATAACTGTTAATCATTTCACAGACTCTACTGCGCAAAGCTCTTGATCACTCCAGGACTATGAAACCCCAGGTGGCAATAACCTCTTATGGCTCATATGGGGCTGTGTTGCATCATATGTATTGATTGATATGATGCAGGAATGCAGTTACCCTAATTCACCAGGTATGCATTCATGCATCATACCACACCAATGTAGCTGATACTCTGCCGAAGTGGATTACTTGAGCTTCTCACCAGTTCTGCATTGGTACAGCGTGACAACAAAGGAACCTAAACCAGTACTCATCATGTTACCCTTAACCCTTTAAAGGCCGCTGATGCAGGAGTGCATCATGCCCATTCGTCGACATGATGCACCAATGAAGTGCTGGAGAGATTGCTTGCCATCATGCCGACCCTACGGGACTATATATGTGTCAGCCCCGTAGGGTCGGCATGATGCTCCAATGAAGTGCTGGTGAGCAGTCTCACCAGCTCATTAGTGCATCATGACGGCCACTGAGTATGATGCACATCAGCGGTCTTTACAGGGCTAAGCCTTCATCACTTGATGTAACACCGGGAAGGGGAGAACTTTAATCACCCTGGAGGGTGTAAGCAGGTGAATCCCCGTGGTGCTCATCAATAAGTGTGCATGTGTCCCTGGACTGGTCAATACCCTGCAGCCTCTAATGGTAGGAAATCAGTTACATTCATTACCCCCAAGGCACCAGGAATAGGGACAAAGTACAGGGTGCTGCAAGTTACTCTAGATGTAAGAAAGGTCGACTTTATATTATAGATGTCTGGTGAGCAGGTGTGCTGGCTGGCAGTTGTAAAAGAAAAGACCAACCTATTTTCATGGATATTTCATTTTGTAGGTTTTATATTAAATAAGAACAATGTGCTATATGCAGTGCCCCGTCTGCTATGATAAGGGCAGGAAACAGGTCTTTCTGATGCATGGTATGACATCACAATTGGTCCAAATGCACCAATTGGTGCATTGTTTAAGCTGGGAAGCTGTTGCAACCATGTCCTTAGTTTTAATACTAAGGTGCCAATAATCATTATACAGTAAAATCTCTTTATAACGAAGTGCTTGGGACAAGCAAAATAATACGTTATAAACGAATTTCGTTGTATCCGGACTATGCAATTAAGAAAGAATTGGAGCCTACCTAACACCTCTCAAACCTGCCCTACACTTACAGCCGTTCATAGCAAAATAGGTGCGTGTCTAGAAGCCCTATCACACGTTTTTATACCTTTTACATCTTACCTACACATACAGCCATTCATAGCAAAAAAAGGTGCAAGGCTAGAAGCCCTATCAAACGTTTTTACACCTCTCACATCTTCCCTTTAAGGTAGGAGACGGCCATACTATAGCCCTAGATTCTGGGCCTAGCTTCCTCTGAAGTCATTGTAAGACCAGATAAACTACTGCACAAGCCAAAAGATTCATTGTAAACGAATTTAGGCTATGTGAAGTTCGTTGTAAGGGGATTATTTTGGAAATGTATTGGAATGATATGGGACAATGTGATTTGTTTGTCCTAATCGTAAACGAATTTAGGCTATGTGAAGTTCGTTGTAAGGGGATTATTTTACTAAAGAAATGTATTGGAATGATATGGGACAATGTGCTTTGTTTGTTGTAATCGAGAATACGTTGTAACAGGTTTCGTTGTAAAGGAATTTTACTGTATAAGATGATATCAATCAGATGGGTTATATAGGGCTATAGTAGGATGAATTTTAGATGGGCAGTGCTGTGCAGTCAATATAGTGATGCATTGGGCCAATTATGATGTCATACCATGCATCAGAAAAGGCTGCTTCCTGCCCTTATCATAGCAGATAGGACACTGAGTGTGGCACATTGTTTTTATTCAATATAAAACCAACAAAATGACATATCCATGAAAATAAGGTTGTCTTTTCTTTTAAAGAGTACCCACTGGGTATAGTGCAGCAGATCCTTAGTGCTAATATCACTAAGACATTGCTGGATGTAATGGTGTGCCATCAACTCAATGGCTTGATCAATGTATTGAGTGCCCGGTGAGATTTCAACAAATGAATTGAACTGAGCCATTTTCACCAGATCCAAGTAGTATATGGGTCAGGTCGTCAGAAAGTGTAAGATTTTGCCCTTGAAGGCCATGAAAAACTAATTTTCTAATTACTGTATATAACAAAATTGTCAAGGTACATCTCCTCAGCTCAGAACACCAAAAAATACCGATCTAGGCCATCCGGTTCCATTTTTATTGCTTTTTTTGTGTCATGTAACGTCCGGTACCAAAATAATGAAATATAGAGGTAATTCAAGTTGCTCTCAGTAATATAAGAATGTCCCATTATGCATAACAAACACATGAAATAACAAGGCCAATATGTCTATTATTGACTTCAATTACAGAATGGAACAAAATTTGAGTTATGCATGCACAGTAGACTGCCTCCTACATGATGATAAAAGTACCGGACGTTACGTAACGTCCGGTACTTTTATCAGAATTATTTCACATAGGCTGCTCTCATATGGAGACAAATGCTGGTAGACACACAATTTCTTCACCAAAGTAGGGGATGATAGGGCCTTTCATATGGGTAATAACAAAGATTTTGAAGCTTCATTTCTTCCATGTTTTAAAACCGATTTAGATTTAGGTGCCGGACGTTACAAATTACAGATTTCCATTTTGAAAGGCACATCATGAAAAATTCTCACTTGTCTCCATGTCCAAACCTCATGGAAATGATATCTATGATCATATACAATACAAAAAATAACTTTGGGATACTCTATAGTCTTCTTTATTCAATACAGGACACTTGTTAAAATTACAAAAAGTATAAAAAGAAGAAATTTGGCTGTTTTTTTACTTCGGCAGGCTATAAGTCCTAAAGTTTTTGATGGATGACCACAAATTTACATTTTTCTGATAGCCCTAAATGTTTTCTATCAAATGAGTCTATGTAAGACAAGATTGGTTCACAACTTCTTTCTCCAGAGCCATAAAAGTCCAAAATGATCAAAAAACACAAAATCTACTGCTTTATGGCGACCTGACCCATATGGAAATTGTTATTTAGACCAAGTAGAGTATGAAACTTGTTTTTTAGACAAGGCAGTAAATGTCAATTGTTATCTTGGGCCAAGAAGTATATATGGTGTTGTGGGTGGACAGCTAGCCATTAACCCAAGCTGGTAGCCAGCGAGTATTCACTGATAAGTATTATCAGAACGAGTACAATTTGCACCCTCAAATTTCTGCAGTGAATTCAGGGTATTGTCTCACTGGTTGACAGTTCATCCCGCCATCTCTCATTTGTATATGGTATTTCTTTTATTTAGGCTAAATGCCACATGAAACCTGGTATTCCATTGTTATTCGAGCTAATCAGTATAATACTATGGTATTTTGACGAAGTAGTAGGTGGTAATAGTCATTTCGATCATGTTTTATATAAATGCCAATCTAAAATTTGGACCAAATAGATATGGCAATCTCTCTCTACATGCTACGACGAAATGTTATGTATTTGTCCACATTGTAAACAAACTGCCTTACTACTAATAAGCCTTCTATAGAATATAGTATGTATCTACCTATCATAAATATATTTTAAAAGAATAATCAAATGCCAAGTAAAAATACATCCAATATTGCTGGTTTTAAGTAGTAGATCTCTGCAGGAAAGTGTGTTTTACATTTAAGTTAACCTGCACCCGCATCTTTTACGAACTATATGGGTCAATCCACCGAAAGTGGGCACCTGGGTCTTTTTTGGTCTTTTTTGGATATAGGGGGCTGTAAAATAAGAAGTAAGTAACCATTCTTCTTATTTCTGGTTTCATTTCAAAGAAAACACCTTGGGCTTCTAAAGAAGGGCAAGTTTACATATGTCGGCCTGCTATTTTTTTAGATATGGTGGCCCAAAGTTCAAAAATGGCGAAAAATTGCCTTTTTATTCAATTTCCACCTCATTCCAGGGTCTATACCATCAAGCCAAACAGCAACAGACCAATATAATTTTATCTATTCCTTAGTGGGGGGTCCTATCTAACATTTTCATGTTGTTTGGAGGTGCTCTGGTTGGCATTCCTTTTCCCCTGTTCATTTCTATAACCAAATACAGATGCTGTAATGGGCGTGAGCAAAATGAAAGTACACTGGTAGGCCTACTAAAACACTACCCTCAATCTTCTTATTTCCCACCAAGATTAGGGTCATCATAGGGTTTTTCCTGGTACAGAAGCTTAGGGTCTACTTGCAGGCATGACTGCGCAGTACATATTCAAGTATTTTCAAGTCCATTTTGCTCACGCCCATTACATTCAAATTTCTGCATCCAGGACAAATACTATCAAAGTTTTCTTTCTTTCAACCAGTCTAACTTGAAGATCTAATGTTAATAAGTCATTTTAAAAAAAGACTGGAGTCTCTACATGCCTTGGTTATGCCAAAAAGAGGGGTTAACTGACAGATGTAATGGGCGTGAGCGTAATGGGCGTGAGCGTAATGGGCGTGAGTAAAATGCACTGCAAGCATGTTGGCAGGCCTGATGCATTCCAAATGCATCCTATAAGTATTCTTAGATTATTTTTATTGCCTAGATTAATTCTGGGTGAGGTTATGTTGCTGAGTTGCTGTCTGAAGCCTGGGAAAGTTGTTTCGCTCACGCCCATTACGCTCACGCCCATTACATTCATATTATTTCCTTATGTATTGTAAATATCCATCTTTTTTTCCTATTTTCTTCATAGTGTGTCTTTGGGACCTTTTGTCAAATATCCTAACTGAAAATCATGTAGTTCTCACAAATATTTCTGTGATGTAGAGAAGAATTCATTTTGCTCACGCCCATTACATTTTCATAATTTTGAATATTTGCAATAAAAACTGACCGCTTGGGAGTTAGTGACTTGAATGAACCTTTCCTAAGAGCCAAGATATAGGGCTATCAATAAAATTAAGTTTCATGATCTAATTCTTAGTTTTTAAAAATGACCCTCTACCATGGACAAGTGCCCACTTTCAATGGATTGACCCATATAAAGTCGACACCTTGGGCTTAAATAATGCATGCTTAGTTCTGTTCTATGGTGCTAAACATCGGTCTATTGTTTGAACTCCATGGTATGACACAGCTGCATATGACCTCTGCCTTATACATGGGAGATTACGGTAATAAAACATTTTTAAATGAGAAAGATATGTCATCATGATGGATGAGCCAAGAGAAAAGGTACGGGGATTAGGTGCAATGGTGCATTTAGCCTAAATGTAACCAAATTGCTTTGCCACCTACTCACTTATCCCACGTAAAGTGCGCAGCCCCTCCGTGTATCTATTACGGAGGGCTGGAATTACATGCTTTCATGTAGTTCAAAATGTGGGCATCTAGGACTGCATACATTATTCAGTTTAAAACGCTTTATTTCTTCATGCCAAAATGGGGACATTCATATGCTTTGTTATAATGCAAATTAAAAGAGTATCGTCAATCAAGTCACAGCAGGTACTTTAGCATCGTTTAGTTATGTTTCCATAGAATATGGCGGAACATAATGAATGTCTCTGCCTTTCAGCTATTCAATCATAGTATTAATAGCTGATAATGACTATCAGAGAGTCTATTCTGGCAGGTTCGATTTTCAGATAGACAGCACAAAACCTACTTAATACAAGACCCACATAGTCCTTGAATTACGGAGCCCCTAATAGGACATCCCAAAAATAAAATTTTCTTCAGAAAAAATATTCTTGCAGGTACTGAACAATTCCTGCGGGTATACTGAACAATTCTTGCGGGTACATACCAAAAAGTTTTTTTTTTTTTGCATATTCCTGTGGGTACAGGAAAATTCCTGCGGATACACAAACCTTCCTGCTAATATAGAAGGATTCCTGCAGGAACAGGAACATTCTTACATTTTGTTGGTTTGATATTGAAGAATTACCCACATAGATATTGCCAAATATTCAAGAGATGTCCTTCTATGGTCAATAAGAAGATTACCTGCAAGAATTGTCTGGACCCCAGAAATGCAAGAATAATTCCTGCACACAACAGAATGGTTTCTCCACCTTACAGAACTGATTCTGTACCCACAAGAATTATTTCTGTATCTGCAAGAATTATTTCTCTTCCTGCAAGACCTTCTCCATGCCCATGAAAATTGTTTCTGGGCATCAAAAGAATTGTTCCTGTACCCGCAAGAATCACCCAGTACCCGCAAGAATCACCCAGTACCCGCAAGAATCGTCCAGTATCGGCAAGAATTGTTCAGTATCGGCAAGAATTGTTCCTGGCATGTCCTATTAGGGGCTCCGTATGGAATAGACTGTTGTAGTAGGAATTAATATCTTAATGGCCACATGATGCCTCTTTGTTAACGTGAAATTGTCACCATGATGTTCCATGATGCACCAATGCCGTGCAGCACTGGTGGGTCGTTGCCGCACCATCCTAACCCTTTTTGGGTGTATACAACATCCTGTGCGGCTTATCTCCATGCTTATATTAAACATGCAATGCAATACTAGTGAGTTACACATCTGGACTTCATTTTTGTAGTCTTACATCGATAGTCCACGAGGCCTCTGTCCCAGAAATCTATATAGGAAATGTATGGCTCAATCAAGGCCAAGTGGACTTTGGTTTTTTAGAACAAAATGGGCATAATGCAATATGCACAATATGTCCATTTGAGGGTTCGCTGGAAAAAAGTGCTTTACCAAATAGAATTGGTACTCCTGTTGGCCCTAGTAGACGATCGATGGGAACATTGAATGTCTAAATCAATGCTCTCAAAAGTTACCTCTGTGACAATAATTGTGGTATATTTGAATATACACCCAGTGAGTTGCTGAAGGTCTAACACCTTCTATGTGGGTTTTTTGGGGATAAAAGAGAATTGTTTCAACCAGTCGTTCTAGTATAGGTGTTGTAGAATTTGCTAGTTTAATTTGCTAATAACCTCTCCTTAGCGTATGCCTCATGTATAGAATGCTTGAATTTGATATTTGGGACTGACAATTTCCTTTCTCTTTTTTTGTCTTCTTCACAGATTCGGTGCTTCATCTGAAATATAAAGCCGAAAAGACAAAGATACATTGGGAGTAATCGGGAACCAGGAGATGAGCAGCAACTCTTTGTGTTGTAGAACCTACCAACAGTGTCAACCAGACTCAGCCAGGCTAGGTCTTTACTTCATCTTCTCATCAACTGCTACCATGGGACCTGGCTATTTCGTATACAGACTAGTTAGCCTATTTAGGAAATGACATACACGTTGGGCCCTAATTGTTCAGGAGGCCATTTCTTGATATCCTACAACTCGTCCATTCAAGTCCTGCCAAAAGCCCCATGGGAATAGCCAAGGAATTTGCAGTCGTATAGCAGGCTGCAATCAATGCACCTTCAGAAATTGGCTCCAGCTCAGCTTGCGAGGTACACAATTCTCATGAAAACGTCAGAAAACAACAGCTGCTGATAGCTATAAGTGTAATGCTGTGAGTGCACTAAATGCGCAGTAAATCTATGCTCATAGTCTATTCTAATCAGAGTTGAGGACAATCTCCTTTCCAGAAGACTTTGAGTGGCTGTTGCTGATGTTAGTGGCCTGTCAGATGAAGGCTTCACCTGGATGTACCAGTGATATGCAAGTCAGGAAGTCCCCATGTGTACAGGGTGGGACTGTCACAGCTTTAGAAGTGCCGGTGCCACAGCCACAGCCACTACCTGGATTGGATGACTGTTCAACATTTGGTTTCCGCTGCAATCTAAGATTCTACTCTACAGTAGGTTTGGGACAAGGGTTACAAGGGTTACAAGATATTGAGGCCTTCAAGCTCGGCTTACAGAAGCGTTTGTTGACAGAATTAGCAACAGTGATATACTTAGCATTAAGTGCAGGATGCATTGCCCTAAGGCAGGTTCAGTGGTGTTTCTTGGACTTGTGCTCATGACAGCAGGTTTTGTATTAACACTTGCAGGCTGGTTTGCGCCACCCATCCGGGAGGCTGTGCTACGAGTGCGTCTAGCTGGCCCGGTGTCGCTACTTGTTGGACTTTTCCTACTTGGTGTGTCTTGTTGTGTATGTGCTGTACAGCAACGTAAGTGTTGTGTTTGCTGTAATCCAGAAACTGCAGAGGAGGCGGAAGCACGATATGACCACACCCAGTTAAGTCCCTTGCTACTCAGGGAGATGCGCCTTGCCATGGACAGAGCATCTTCCACTGCCAACTCCTCTGCTGCACCCAGTGCTGAGTGCTCCTCTTCATCCTTGCCCCAACATGAGGAGAGATACCAGCTGGGCAGTATCGGTAGCATAGGTGGTACTATCCACAACAATCATAGCAACCAGCATAGCCCTAGGAAGAAACAAAAAGGCCATGCATCTTCCAACAGTACTTCAGGGGGTCATCATGAGCACAATGCCCCTTATGTAGGTGGAAGCACAAGCCATTATGGCGGAAGTACCCCGCGTCCTGCCAGCGTCTTCCTGCCACGTGCTGCCCTCTACACTGAAACCTATTTACATCATGGTGACCGGTCACCAACAACCACAAACTTGTACAAGAAGCAGGTGAAGGTGGCACTACCGCCTTACACGGTACAAACTGAACACTGTACTTCACCAACCGGAAGTCCTTCACCCGCCAGTCACAGACAACCTGCACTGACACCTACCGTCTATTTAAGGACTGAGGATATTGTCTCTGCATTGTGACAGGGGTAGTTTATGTATCTGTCATTCTGCATTAAACCCCTGCCACTCCACACACACACTGTAGGTGTCACATCTTATAATGCTATATGAGGGGACTGCTCCATTTCCTACTATTCATGCGAAAACATCTTGTTCATCTAATGTGTATACATATATCAGTGTGAAAATTTTGACAATCAAACTGCCACGCAATAAATCACTTGAGACATTTAGTTGAAATCATTATTGTCCTGATGACATAGACTGGTGACTGTTTGGACACGTATCTTCTCTGCCTTCACTTTCAGCCTCCGCTGTAAATTATTCTATACCTGTTGAAAGTATACCATCACCCTAACAGGTGATAATTGCATTCTCTATGTGTTTTGATAATCTCTCTATTGTGATTTATGTGATAGATGTCTAACTTTCCTTTCATCATTTAATGTACCTGGTTTAGTGCAGCTTGATATTTGAGTGTACATCAGTGATGTTTGTATTACGTGAAAGGGAATGTGACAATACTATATAATTGGCTGAATCTTGCCATGAACCCCATGAATTAAGGACATTGTAATTGTAGGATGCATTTATATAAGGTAACATATGTTCTTATACTATGAGAAACGCTGACCACGTTATAGGGCATTTACCCATGTAGCCGATCAACTTACTCTGTTTTTAAGAGGTGCTACAGAGTGATACCCTAAATAATAAAACCTTCTCAAAAATAAAAGCTAGGGTCGGTCCTGGTATGAAAATAGGTAGGGTAACCTGAGCCATGCTTTTGCTATTTTTGTCCTCACAGTGTATGAATGTAGCATAGGTAGGTAGCTGAGCAGTGTTGGACCCATGCATCATGCTGACCTTACAGGCTCCATTTATATACACATCAGAAGGGTAGCATGGTGCACCAACATAGTACCACCAAGCTATTCATTGGCAGTTAAGGCACATGTGTAGCCTGCAGGCATCATGCCGTCCTATAATCATGAAATATACAGAATATATACAATAATGACCGGGATACAATAAACAGAATGTGAAATACTGTTATGATATCCAATAAAATAGTGATTTCACACATATTAGGAGCACATTATTGTCTCTCTGTATTACATAATCTACAGGACCCAAAACATTTTGACAATAAGATTGGTATCCTCACAGGACAGATGCAACGATTATGTTTAAGATTAAATCTATTCTCAATCCAAGCGTTTTTTTTATTGTCAACAGCCCTCATTGCTGAGACACGAATAGTTATGCAAAAGTTACAATCCATTTATTTCAGATGAGTTTATCAAATGTTGTGCTGATATTTCAAACTTACTCAATGCAAAATCGGTGAGATTGCACTAGAGTTATGCACTGTTCAAATGAAAATGCAAGGTGAATGCAAGGAATATAGGATTATTTCAATACTTTTTCTCTTTGTATTTTCCAAGTTAGAATAAGGTGATAAAACTGCAAACTTATTCTTCAATCCAGTATGGGTGTGTACCCACCCCATACATAATGAGTCATACTGATCTATTACATCTGTAGAGGTCATAGGAAAACGTCTTTGGAGAAACCAGGACTCGAACCCGGGACCCTCCAACTTCGAAGCAGAAGCTCTACCCCTGAGCTACTTCCTCTGGCCTGACGTTCTCTACCTTTCACCTCCACCTGGATCGGTATGACACACACTAGGGGAGCAGTGAAGGCCAGGCAACCACCTCCTGAGAGTCGGTCTACCGGGTAGAGGGATTTCCGGTCCCCTACACTCCTCCCAACCAGCTTCAACCTAGGGTTCCTACAGATTCCCAGGACCAGTACTGAGTCACATCCAGGTTTCGAAGATTTCTGTTCCCAGAAACCCCTGGAGGCACCCCCTTTTCTCCAAGGCCCCCAGTACTAGCAGGCTGAAGCATATCCGTGTCAAACCGGCCCAGGCACCGAGTTCCCTGATCCCCCTATTAAGTCGCACGAGGACCGGCTCGGTTTTTCCACCAGTGTAGAGGTCAGCGGAAAACGTCTTTGGAGAAACCGGGACTCGAACCCGGGACCCTCCAACTTCGAAGCAGAAGCTCTACCCCTGAGCTACTTACCCTGGCCTCACGTTCTCTACCTTCCACCTACACCTGGATCGGTATGACACACACTAGGGGAGCAGTGAAGTCCAGGCAACCGCCTCCTGAAAGTCGGTCCACCGGGTAGAGGGATTTCAGGTCCCCTACACACTGAAGAGGGTCAGCTAATAGGGTAAGCTGACAATCACATCATTTATAACCTGATGATGCTAGGTCAGCTCAGTAATCAGATTACCACATTTGTGGTATTCTCACTCTTCCATTCCCTCCTTCTTCTTCCTTCCCTCTGCCTTGCCAAAAGTACGAGTACTGTGTGCCACTCATGATACCTTATCCGTCCCTTTAGTTCACAGCGATATAGGTATTATAGTTAAGCTTGGAATACCGTAATGGCCTGTTTAAGCACCTGGGCGCTCATTTATTTCAATACCTCTCTACCCTGGCCCTTATTTGAGACAGCCGTTTATTTGAATACCGTTTTCTGTACCCCCAGCGCCTTTTTGAGACCGGTGCTAATTTGAGACCCTGGCGCTTAAACGGGCCACTACGGTAAGCCTTTTCTCTGCCTTATGGGAGCTGCTCATATAGTAACCCACACCCACACAGTGCTATAACACTAGGTTGGTGAGTTGCTCACGGAGGCTATACACACCATAAAGCCACTGAGCATGTCTTAACCCGTTTGTTGAACCTGTCCATTGTCAGCTCAAGGGTTAAATTGGGCTTTATCCACTAATGTCATTTCCCTGTAGTATCCTTACCTGGGCCCTGTGTGCACTACAAATGTCACGTGTCCAGCTGCCTGCACAATAACCTGATGGTGTGCTAGATTGATCTCCTGCTGCAGCTCTCAGAATGCAGAATGTCATTGTCTGCACAAGGAGATGTCATTCAATATCTGTTAACTCTTTAAAGACGATTGATGCAGGAGTGCATCATGCCCCAATGAAGTGCTGGTGAGACCAGCACTTCATTGGGGCATCATGGCGACCCTACGGGGTTGGTAATCCCATTGATACATAAACTCCTGGAGGGTCAGCAGATGCTCCAACGGGGTGCTGGCGAGCAGTGTCACCAGCACTTCATTGGTGCATCATGCTGCCGAATGGCGCACAGTGCTGCATTGATGTGTTACAGCCTTTGGTGGTCATAGTGCAATAATGCATGCTGCTGAATGGTGCACAGTGCTGCATTGATGTGTTACAGCCTTTGGTGGTCATAGTGCAATAATGCATGATGCCGAATGACGCACAGTGCTGCATTGATGTGTTACAGCCTTTGGTGGTCATAGTGCAATAATACATGCTGCTGAATGGTGCACAGTGCTGCATTGATGTGTTACAGCCTTTGGTGGTCATAGTGCAATAATGCATGCTGCTGAATGGCGCACAGTGCTGCATTGATGTGTTACAGCCTTTGGTGGTCATAGTGCAATAATGCATGCTGCTGAATGGCGCACAGTGCTGCATTGATGTGTTACAGCCTTTGGTGGTCATAGTGCAATAATGCATGCTGCTGAATGGTGCACAGTGCTGCATTGATGTGTTACAGCCTTTGGTGGTCATAGTGCAATAATACATGCTGCTGAATGGTGCACAGTGCTGCATTGATGTGTTACAGCCTTTGGTGGTCATAGTGCAATAATGCATGCTGCTGAATGGTGCACAGTGCTGCATTGATGTGTTACAGCCTTTGGTGGTCATAGTGCAATAATACATGATGCTGAATGACGCACAGTGCTGCATTGATGGATCATGCCAACCCCTGAAATCTGATAGATGCCTGATTTAATGATGGATTTAGACGGGGGCAAAAAGGTGAGCGCCCCTCCACTTTGTCTGGTTTTGTTTTTTTATTTGCCCATTTTGGACCCAATCTTTGCATTGAAAATAAAAAGGGGGGGGGGGAGAGGTACACACAACCGTTCCAGACGGTGGCAGTCTTTTACCAAATGCCCCATTTGCCTCTAGCTGACGGCTTTGATATGATGGATTGCGGGTGTGCAGACTCTCCTTCTATAGGGCTTAGTATTGAGGTCCCTTGGGTCCGCCATTGCTTGATCTGGCACCTGGCTTGATAAGCACTGGTAACAGCCACATGGTGGGTACCAGGTTTCATATAATGTACCCAGAAAAATTTGCAGTGAATGAAGGGAATTATCTGATTGGTTTATAATGTATCCCGGGTCAGCCCTATGCAGTAATGCATCATGACAGAAGACATCCCAAACCAGGAGGCACCATGCAACCCTGACATGGTTTAGGTTGTCTTCCTGTGTAGTTACACCTGTAGATGCTCTATGCAGTGACAGTAACACACTACTCCTACATCTTCTTTCCACTATGACATTGCACTCAGAATAACACATGGATTTGTTTTAACATCGTCAGCAAAACACGGTGAATGATGTTTTCCGAAATGAACAGTGAGTCACCAAGAACCTTAAATCACGGAAATGCCATGTGAGATTAGACTTTAGTCAGTTATTGTGTGTGATTGGCTACATTGATGATCTGCTGTATTGAACAGATGTTGATCTTGTTCAACTACTTGTATACAGGACTGCAACTATGCAATCCCTATAGGTATAAGGCCTACACCATTTCTCCTTCCACCTGTTCATAATACACCAATGCAGCGCTGGGGTGGGGGGGTGACCTGCCAGCACCAAGATCTTGCAGACTATGATCATGCTGACCCTATTAAGCCGCCGTGATGCATAAATGCAACACTGGCGATTTCGGTTACAAGGAGCAGACAATCATCACGACCACACGGGGGCACAGTACTCTAACGCTCTAGGCAGTCCTTTAATGAAGAAATGGTAGATGTTCTCATATTGTCACACAGTCCTTACTGTATATAATAAACCTCCTGGATATTCAAGGAAGATAGGCAATCATAAAGTTATTCTGCAGGGCATTTCAGAGTTCAAATCCAAGCAATTACCAAATGCTCGGATATTATTATGTAAACGATGTGGCACTATTAACAGCCAACCCTGGGCTGCCAACACAAGAATTGTGAATTGATGGGGCAGTGTACTGATATAGGCCTACGAGAATTGTGAATTGATGGTGCAGTGTACTGATATAGGCCTACAGGAATTGTGAATTGATGGGGCAGTGTACTGATATAGGCCTACAGGAATTGTGAATTGATGGGGCAGTGTACTGATATAGGCCTACACTTAATATGGTCACCGCTGCCACTTCAGTTAATATTCCAGCAAGAACCCTTTCCTCTTCTCTAACATGGTCTTTATTCCCCGTGAGATGTGAATCTTTCATCATGCATGAGGCAGACAGGCTGGGTCTATTGCCCTTCATGACTTACCTGTAGATAGGATCTGTGACCTGGCGTGTTTTAGGTCAGATATCACTCACATTAACCATGTATGAACCACGGACCACTAATTCAAGGTAAATTATCTTGGATAGTTTCATATTTTCTGTCTGATGTGATGAGGGATCTAAGGAATACTGTCAGGTTTAGGTTTAGTGACAGGGTTAGGGTTAGTGATACAGTAAGGGTTAAGGTTAGTGATAGGGTTTGGGATAGGGATAGCATTAGAATTCACAATAAAACTAAAATTGCAGCCATTTCTGACTGTATCAGTATTACATAGTAGTGGTAGGGGGAAATTTCCAGGGTGGGAGATTTCCAGGGGGGGGGATTTCCGGGGGGGGGATTTCCAGGGGGGAAATCTAGACCCATTAAAATGTCCTGACACACTGAAACACTTTTTGGGCTAGGTCAAGTGGTAGGCCGTGTAAAGTCCGTGATATTAGGGGTTGTCAGGGCAACCATGACCTGTAATGTAACATTACATTTTATGTAGGGTATTGAGATGTGTAAATGGAGGTCTATATTAAGCACAGAGCCAAGAACTTGGGTAGCAGAAATATTTATATTAAATGACATAGTAGTGTCCTCATATGGGTATTTGACCATTCAAGGGTTGCGATATTGGATATTGTGTAGTAATACCTGAAGGTGCTGGAGGGTGTTGCTCCTATTGTAAAAAGAGCTGTGAGTATGTGCCCTCTTTTCTAAACAAGTCATGCACTGCTTCACCTAAGTACTTGCACTCACCACATCAGTCTGAAAAGTCACCTGCCTTGCTTAAAACAGAGAGAGCTGCACTATCAGGTACCTACTCATGTCACTCACATTATAGTATGTTATACTGACTGACTTCTCCCAAGTAGGTACCTACTCAAATCCCCCTTTTTTAGCACCATACTTGAATGACCACTTGTGAGCAACAAAAGGGACAAGTTATAGCTACATGAAAAGAAAGGACTGGAAACCAGGGCATTTTTAGCAAGCTCTTCCTTTTACTATAGGATCAACACCCTACTGGTGCATTATGGGACTTGTGCACATGCTCCATCAGGATATTGTGCATTGCTGGTGCATTATGGGATACAGCGGCCATGTTGGCAGGTACCTAAATAGACGTTGTGAGAGTGAGTGTGATGGAGTGTATAGGGTGGGGGTAGGGGGTGTTAAAAATAGAAGCAATCTACTGTTAAAAGCTTGCCGCGGTCTGACAATGTAGGAATTGTACATCACATTGTTTCTTCTGCTCTTTTATCGTGATAATGCACAGATGCATTCCTTGTTAGTCTTCCTGTCTGTGCTGCATTCATGCATCATGCCATCCCGGCCATCGAGTTGATACACTGTGAGAGAACAAACGTGATGCACCAATGCAGTGCTGGCATGTGGCCTCGCCTGTACTGAGAAACGACAGTGACCGTTGGGTAATTGGTACCAAACATCCCAGTAGGGTCTTTCCGAAAATCAAAGGTGCACAGAATTTGAAAGTGTGCATGTAATGATTTAGCTAAAAGCTCCTCTCTTCCTTAACATAATCCCAATCAGCAATGTGCCAAGCTTGGGCACATTGCTGATTGGACATCGCACATTGAGCATTGGGCCAAGCTTGTCCATGCTTGGCCCAATATAAACCGACATTGGCCCAATGTACCCTTGCTACATTTGTACCTGGGATGTAACTGAACGTTTATCACCCTGTAATGTGCACGTTTCCATTAGAATATAATGACTAAAGAAAGGCAAATGTAATATGTATGGCATAACACAGATTAACAGGTTTAATCACTCCAATTTTTGGCAATTTTCTTCTCCTTTTTGTTGGGAGGGGGGTGTTTCTTGCTTTTGTCGCTGATTGCTGTTGTGCAGTTTAAAGGATCCTCCAGAAAATGGAAAGTATACAAATTCCATGGCACAGCCCCACCTATTAAATGATGCACAATGCCATATATATATATATATATATATATATATATATATATATATATATATATATATATATATATATATATCCAGATGGCATTTGTGCCACTACTTCCCCAATGGGTGAGACCAGGTCACTATATACAGAGGACCCTTTAACAACCAACTGTGGAATTTATGTTGACAATAAAATCCTATAAGCCTTGAAATGTCAAGTGGTTCATTTGTCTTTATGATACGTCCCCATACAAAATGCATGGCAGACATTCAGTCGGAGCACATGGCATAGCATGCATTCTATGGTGGTCACCTGTGATTTGATATTCCCTTAGATTGCACGATTTGAAGGTTGTTTATATTATGAGACATTACCTTGGGGCGTTAGGTGCCATATGAGACCTTGTAATACATGTCGTGCAATGGCAGGTTCCCACCCAGGTTGCAGGAACCGCCTCAGGTGTGCGGCTCGCAATCCCACGTGACTGATGACGTCACTATTCCCTCACTACCAGCCACCATTGTCCACAGCCAACCACGTGGCAATGACCATGTTATCTGGACGCCAGCAACTCCTTCCGGTCCAAGGTTTCTTCCCGAGACGGGGCCTTAAGGGTCAATAGGAGAATAAAATATGGCCGATAAAGGAAAGCGAAAATGAGCGTATGGGAAAATATATGTCAGTGAGCGTCTTGTGTTGGATGTGGGTGGTAGATATGGGACAGATTATTGCACCATAGGGTAGATTAACCTAAAGACAACCACATACCTAGAGTAGACCACCTGTCAGCTTGTTTTTCTCACTTTCACATGTAGTGCATTGGTCTTAAACCCTAATATCATTGAAATAAAGGTGTTATAGTACCCCATAGAATGATGTCCTGGAATATATGAAGTAATTGTCATTGCATGATGATACACTAAAGTTCCCATGTTTGAATGGTATTTACCATGACCAGCTGGTCATTTCATCAGAATTCTTTGGTTTGATAATTTGAAGATGACATAAGTGCTCACACATACAACATTTTCACTCTAGGCATAGATAAATATCTTTGCTAAATGATAGCATAAGGAAAAGTGCAAAAATATTAAATACTTTCTGTATAGGACTTATTTCCTAGAACACACCAATTTCACATTGAGATGACCCACACTTTCACCTTGGCAGACCACCCCTTAGTGATTTATTTATGCATTTCATTTAATAGATACCATTTGTAATATAGCATTACATCCAAAGATTCATATTTAGAATAGTTTTGGATACAAAATTTTCCTTGATGATGTTCTAATACACAGATTTCAACCTTTACTGGAATCCTACTACTAGTAGTATGTAGAGTAGGTTTGTGATACTGAGAGCATGATTATAAAATCAAGAGCTTGGTTATTATAGTACATATTTCAAATTGATTAAAGCACAGTTAAAACAAAGCTTTATTAATGCAGGGTTAGCATTATCATCTCTGTTTTGATGAGATTTACGATATCAATGGGCATGCCATTGTTCCAATTTTCATTTTATTTTAGCCACTCTAAATCATATATTTTCCTTATGGTGCAGTATCTTTAACAATGCCATTCTATTTCATATATATTTAAGGAACTTGTTTAATCTGTAATTTGATGTTTTAATCAAAAGAGTTTTATCAAGAGGGTGGATATCAAGTGGTCGTCTCTAGGTGCAAAGTGGTCGTCTCTTGGTGAAATTGAACTAAATGGAATGTTTGTAGTAAGGGTTATGAACTAGAAATAAAATATATAAATGGATTTTTGAAATATAACAGGTACAAAGGCCAAACAATTATCTTTTATTCAGTGTATTTTGGAAGTCTGAAGACCCGAAACTTCCAGAGATATTAGCAACTGCAAATACCTGATTTAAAACCTGCACAGGAACGGTCGTCTTTATGTTAATCTACCCTATGGCGGAATTAAATATAGACAGGTTCACGGAAATCACTCCATGCTGGGCATTTCTCTTTTTATTTCATCTACAGAATCACTGGGGCTATATAAGTAGCACTGCAGAACATGTCAAGTAGGCGGAAAACCTTTAATACTCTGTGGGTGTTTGCGATAACTTCGGTTTGAGAACCTTGGTCTGCACAATAAAAACAGAATGAATTTCATAGTATCAGGTTCAGTCAAACAGAGATATGTGCAATGATATGAGATGAGTAAAGGATATTATTTGTTTAAAAATCACCTTACATAACACGCACAGCTGAAATATGAAATAATTATATATAAAAAAAAACATGAATTATAAATTGATATTTTCAAGACTAATGTAGATGAGTAAATTGAAAGAGGATGGACGTAGTACCCTTCCCGTGTGTCCTTTCTTTACAATATAACAACCCACTGCCTTCAAATATCCCACATAAATCATTGATATTGAATAAATGAGCTTTTAATCTGTTGAAATTTTAGAGGAAAGGTATCAGCAGGAAGTAGCCTAGACACGTGTTCTTTACACCCCAGTTCTCCCTACATGTGGAGAGCCCTAAGGTCAAGGTGATTCCAGGGTCAGGACAATAATGAAACAAAAACCTTTCCTCCTACCTTTACCTGCCTGTTCAACTATGAACAAAGCACAGCCCTCTGCTTACCAGCGCACTAACAATCACTGGTGCTCGGCGTGAAGTGCTGTATTATCGCCCACCTCTAAGCGCGAAAAAAAAAGGCCAACTGGTGACCCTAGAGATCCTGCCAAAAGGCAGGAAAATGGCGCTTCCATAGCATTTCCCTGTTACCTTTAAACCATCTCCAGCCTAAGCTGAAATTGACTGTAATGGGGAGGGGGAGGGGGTGGTGGAAAATGGTTGAATAGGACATTTTCTGCCTCCTAATCACATCAATGAATTACTGTACTGACCTTTCCAAATGCCAGGTGTTTGAATAAGCGTCAGTCTTGAATTGGCACCCATTATTAAATGTATTGCTGGCTGTTATTTGGGACTGGCGTCCACTCAAGATAAAGTGTTATGCCTTAGATGTACACCAGTAATGCCATTAGACCACTAGGTTGATTCAAAACGATGGTAATATACCACTGTTTTGATTAACCTCGTGCTAATTCAAAACCAAAGCTTATACATAACAGAATCGCGTAGTGGAGCCAATGTGATGCAAATTCTATGACAAAGCACACCCTGACATGTCGCAAATTTTAACTATTTAGTTTTCAGTAATAATTCTAGCTATAATTCTGCATAACCATTAGTTACCAGCCACCTCTAATTCATATCCAATTACATTATATGACTGAGAGTCTTACCCTTTTGAGTGTTAAAACATGGATGAGGACAGTCACTACCACTATGGTATACAGTTTACCTGAGGGTTAACACTGCTCAGTTCTTGAGATTGAAATATTTGGCCCAACATTTGACACTATGTTCCATGTTCATTTGCTGGCCCTGCTGATTGTCTCAAAAGATGTCATCATAAAGATAAATACTTTCTTTTAAAGGGGGGGGGGGCTGGGATGGGCATGCCACAAACAGGACTTTGTGGTGCAACCCCATACACATCACTAGAGTTAGCAGGGCACCAAAAAAGTTCTCTGCAGTAAAAAAAACCTTACATGCTTAAATTACCGCAACTCGCGATCAGAATTTCCAGTTTTAACCCTTATTTTCACCCCTTGATGAAATCCAACCAGGAAAGATTGATTATGTCTGTAACACCCATTAAATTGATATAAAAACCAAGAACACAATGAAAGCTAAATGGAAAGACAAGCTATACACAAATTTTGAAAAAGAAACCAGAAGGAAGTGTCTTGATGAGAACAGTTCTTCCATCAGTCAAACTGCAGAAGTAGGTCACATGGTATAATTGGCTAAGACATACCTATTTTAGCTGCATCAGTAGTAGCCCATGCTAGCCCCGCTTTAAGGGAGGAGCCTTCAAATTGGTATTTTACCAAGGGGTCAATCAATCAACAGCAGGGGATTCATAGTTTGATTGCTCAAAATATTAAATGAAATCCGGCCAACTACCATCCCATCATGACACATGTATAAATCATAGGCGGAGGAAGAGGGGGTGGGGGCCAGGGGGCAGGCCCCCCTCAGTTTTGAAGTTGGGGGGCCCAAAGTATGTTTGCCCCCCTCAACTTTTCAGAGAACAGAGGAAATTTGGATGCAGATGCCCTAAAATACAACAAAATCAAGGTACAATTCCTATATTTTTTCAGACCCAAGCCAAAATCCTATCTGAATACAGCAATTCAGAAGTGAAATTCTAAAAGTGTCAGGGCCTTCGGCCCCAAGATGGGAATTCATTGTATCTCCACCGAACTATGACCCTTAAATTTCTGCCCCCCGGCCCCCCAACTTCAGTAATGTTCTGCTGGTCCTGTAACTGGAATGGTTCAAAAGCTGCTCATATCACCTAGTAAGCTTATAGTGAATAGGCCTGATATAGATGGGGTAATATAGACCATGTTGAATTTAGTTGAATGTGGGAGTCATTTTCTTTCAATCTATTCTGGGGGTGTCACTTTTTTCAACCCATTCCTAAGTAGGGGGTTATTTTTTTCCAACTCATTCCTAGAGGGGGGGGGGTAATTTGTTCAAAACCCATTCCGAAGGGGGGTCAGTTATTTTTTACGTATTCATTCTGACAGATTGTCGTCCCCTCCCTTTCCATAAATAATGGATGCTCCCTTAGTATTTCTATGTAACCTTCAAACCATCTCCAGCATAACCTGAAATTGTCTGTAAGGGGGGGGGTGTTGTGGAAAATCATTGAACAGCATATTTTCTACCTCAGTGCATTACTGTAGTGACCTTCTAAATGCCGGGTGTTTGAATAAGCGTCGGTCTTGAATTAGCACCCATGATTAAATACTGTATTGCTGGCTGTTATCCAGGACTGGCGTGTACTCAAGATAAAGTGTTTATCGCTGGATGTACAATGGTACTGCCATGAGACCTGGATCTACAACTTAATGCTATATCAAAACCGACGCTTATACAAAACAGAATCGCATAGTGGAGCCTCACCCATTTTTACCACGGTATGCAGAAAATGTTGGGGTGGGACAGAGACACAGTTGACAAGGCAAACAGTGTAAACGCTGGAAGTAGAGGGATTGTATAAGACTGCCGCTCAGTAGCAGCTCACTGGAAGAGGCTGAGCAGCACAACAAGTGGTTTGGTAGCGTCTGCCATCAGGGGCTGTACAGTGGTACAAGGAGCACAATGTGAAGACTGCCTACCAGCTTAACCTTGTAAGGGGGGATCATTTTTTAATAAAAGTGAAGTTCAAACTATTTTGACCACCTCCATGGGGCTGTAAGATGTGCACGGATGCACCCTTTTGACCTAGTTACATGCCGGCTTTTTTTATGAAAACAGGTAATATTATTTTGACTCCCTCAGAGGGGCTGAAATAATTTGGATTCACCAGCGCCCCGCCCCCCCCCCCCCGCTTAATTGTTGATAGACGATCACTCTCTAAAGGCAATCAGTACTCTGATGTACTTCCCGATTCGCCTCGTGCACGTGATGCACAATTGCAGGCCTGCTGAGTCTTATTACCAGGAATGTTTTCATGCATTATTGTCAATCATAATATGGGGTTGATACAATAGCGGTATGAGGTATCAGTAAAGTAAGTGTTGACAAGTATCAGCGACTCTGCAGCATGCTGGTGCATCATGTTGATCAATGTCAATTTGTCACCATAATGCATGCATACGTATGTAGGAACAGTTACACATTGAAGGACCACCTTTAATGCACAATGTCAATTTGTCACCATAATGCATGCTTACGTATGTAGGAACAGTTACACATTGAAGGACCACCTTTAATGCACAATGTCAATTTGTCACCATAATGCATGCATACGTTTGTAGGAACAGTTACACATTGAAGGACCACCTTTAATGCATGCATACGACCAATAATGTCACCCATGCTTCCTCTTTACCATAGTAACCCTAAGATATATACACAGAGAGAAGAAATGGAGTCGCAACGACTCCAAAATGAGAGTCCAGCTCCTATCACTGAGGTGACCCCCTTTGGGACTCTCAAGTGACTCCGAAAGATTAAGGAGTCCTGTAGCTTTGACTCCCTTCATAGGGAGAGTCAAATGGCCCTGATGCCATATAAATAGAGTGTCAATCAGATGGGACTCTATCACTGAATAGAGTCATATCTAGCAGACTCCATACAGAGAATAGACATGGAGTCACTGTAACTCTGAAATGGTTGTCTTGAGTCAAAATGTTTAGTCCCTAGGAATACAGTTAAACTTAATTATTAGGGTTTATACCATAGTAGGAATTTGTCTTGTCCATCTTTTGTTTGTACTTTACCTTAGTCATCCAGGTTGAATTTATTTTGACCATGGAGACACTGTGAACACTTTGAGTTTGGATTTTATCCACAAAAATGGTGTATTCGCAGTACTCCAGCCTTTGTTTACTTATCCCAAAAACTTGAGCATATCCCCTTCTATTTAATGTGTGAACAATTGCTAAAAGAGTGATAACCTGAAGCCAACTCCTCCAGATGACTAGCTATGCTCATCATCAAACCAAATGAATCACCATATGATGAGCAAAATTGCACAAACAGCATTGTGGGGCCCTCTAGTAGAAGCACTGAGAAGCACTGGCTGGCTAAAGCTCCATTTCAAAGCTGAGTTAGAGAGTCAGTGTGACTCTCTTTCAATTGGTTTGACTCCATTCCCTCCCTCTGTATTGTGTTAAGTAGGTCAAACATTGCAGGAAGTCAATTAGGAGTCAGCTCAGTTAGACTCCACTTTGAGCTCTGTCCCCTGTGACTACCCCTCCTGGAGTCCACCAGGCTGTGACACTCATTCTATGGGAGTCAATTCAGTAGGACGCCATACTGCAAACATGGTGTTCAGCAGTTAGGAGTCTATTAGCCATGGCTCCTTTAAAAGGGGAGTCAATATAGAGTCCTGCTCAGTTGACCCCCAGTTTGACTCCATTCCAAATGATGTGACTCCATTTCTTCTCTCTGTGTAGTACACACGTCAACCTGTAACATATACACTGGTAGCGCCGTTTAACTTTGGGTACCGAATAACGTCTAGGTTCAACTAACGACGTCTATCCCACCCCCCCCCCCACCCCTCAAAGACAGTCAGTCTGAGGTTCTGATTCATAATATGTCCAAAGACTATTCACAAAGCAAGCCAGAAGAAGCTGTGTCGGGCCTGTTATGCTGTATCCTTGAAGTAGCTTGAAGTAGTTCCGACCTGGAGAAAGAGTTGCTCAAGACCCGGATGACGTTACGTCTCGCCGCTTTCACCTTCGCTGGTCCCTGGCTTTCCTCAGAGCGCTGTAAGTATCATTCTGACACATGGAAATGCCAGCAGCACCTTGAGGTGATCAGGGCGTCACCTGGCCACAGGCGGCTTAACTACAGCTGTGGGTGGTCCTAACAATGATATAGGGCTCCTGTCTTTGTCTATCAAGGTTTAAGCAGAAAACCTTTCTTCTTTTCAATGTTTCAAGACGTTCAGTGTTCGTCTAAAATCCATTTGCGTTGATATGTTAATCAAATTGCTTTTGATTGCCCATAGGATGAGCAAATCGAACGAAAATTATAAAAAAAAAATGTGTCATGCCATGTCAAGATTGGATAGGCAACCTGCCTGAGCATTGAATTTGTGTAACCTCACAAGAAAATTGATGCAATGGCGTACTATATGCGTAGCCCTTAACTGGGTATACACTGTGATAAAAAATAAGCTATTTTCAGGGAAGCTGAGACATATGTAACGTAAAACAGAGATGTTCCATAGGAAGGGCTAAAAGATAACCTGCTGCCTACATACTGTACAACAATACCACATTGTGCCTTTGTTTTAAATAATCCTTTATTATTGCATCCACATTTCAATACTCAACATTTTCACATCCGTTTACCAAAGTAAACAGCGTGGCAATAACCAAAGAGAGTATAGAGGGAGACACCCTACAGTGTTCGATGGTGACAGTAAGGATAGAGTGTTAGATTAGTTGGACTGTGTATTGAATGTTAGAGCATTGGTTGTGGTATAGTCATCTTTGTTACTGTCACAATAATTTACTGCTAGACGACACGCCCTTTTGATATCGATGCTGATACGGATAAAATGAGTTATCTATAGTAAAATATACAATCTACTCTTCAACAGTGCCATATTGGGCGTTAAATGTAGCACTCGGTGTGGAAAGTACCTTGATGTATTCAAAAGCTTTTTTTCAGTCATGACAAGTTGATTCATCTCTCAGGGAAACAAGATATTTTGACATAAGGTTCTTAAGTGAGGCTGTTCATTGAGAATACCTGCTTAGGTCAGATGAATCCATTTCAATTGGAGTATAAATTCAGTGCCTAGGTATCTGTACAAAGCTGGTCATGCAGGGGTTTTAGAAATTGGTAGACAGATACAGTTTCAATAGTTCCAAAACATTCTTAGATATGCATAAAAAGAAACGGGGTGGTTCTCCATCCTTCCTAAAAAAAAAGATGACAGAAGTGACAGTCTAACTGTTCTCCATGAATCGGAGCATTTCACCATAGACTGCATCTGACTCAGATATCATTCTGATCTCTCTACATTTGTTGTATTTGTAAGTGGACTTATCGCAATAATTGTCTTTTCCACATGTAAGAAAGTTGTGAACACCTTAGAAGTGCATATATGTATTCATACAGTTAATATGAGTACTTGCAGGACACCGGCCAGTGACAACAACATCGCTGCCAGGCCTGGAGCGTGTTGCTCCTATGGTAAAAAGAGCTGTCAGTAGGTACCCTCTTGTCAAAAGAAGTAATGCTCTGCTTCTCCATTCAACTTACCACATTAGTCTGGAAAGTCACCTGCCTTGTTTAATTAAAACAGAGAGAGCTGCACTATCAGGTACCTATATTCATGTCGCAGACTCTATAGTATATTATACTGACTGACTTCTCCCAACTAGGTACCTACTCAAATCCCCCTTTTTTAGCACCATACTTGAATGACCACTTGTGAGCAACAAAAGGGACAAGTTATAGCTACATGAAAAGAAAGGACTGGAAATCAGGACATTTTTTTTTAGCCAGCTCTTCCTTTTACTATAGGAGCAACACCCTCCTGCAGAAATTACCAGACTGCGGGAGTATCTGGCTGCAATCTTGGGACCTTGGGCTACAATTCGTTTTGTTATGGCTCGCGACCATTATTAAGGTTTTCACAGCCTAAAACAAAAGGGAATACTGTTTGTTACGGCTTAAAGAGTTAAAGGATTAAAATAATGATTTCTTTCTTGATAAATGATAATCTTGAGATATTTGGTGCTGCCAAAATCAATCCGGGGCTGCAAAATGGTAGGATCTGCAGGATTGAAAGGCCTGTGAGAGGGAAAAACTTTTCTTGTAGACTGTTTATATGCTCTGTATAAGTTACCAGTATATACAATTCCTTAATGCAATCAAAGTTACTAACCCGTATTATTCTCTGAACCTTTGGAGATTCTTGAACATATCAAAAGTTTTGAAAATATGTTCATATTCACAATTCATATGCATTAATGCATCATGACGACCCTAGAGGATATATGTGTCAATCCTGGAGCGTCAGCATAATGCTCCAGGATTGCAAGTAGTCTCACCAGGGCTTCATCGGTGCATCATGACGACCAATGGGCATGATGCACTCCTGTATCAGCGGCCCTTGAAGGGTTACATAATTAGCAAGATGTAGAGAAATCAGCATTAAACTCCACTCTCACACTCATGGTAATGTGTAAGCACCTTAGTACTCTTTTAATGCTAATGCTATATACATGTTCATTATACCGCACATTATCTATGGCTATGATTATCACAGTCCCTCAATATGCTTAGTTAGATCACATTCAGCAACATATATATGGGTGGTGTACAAATTATTGTAATATGTACATGTATATATGTATATACATGAGTGTATACCTTTGCAACTATAGTGTCCATAGTGTATGATGTATGATTATCACAGTAATTGATGATTACTGATTCAGTGGTAAACATGGCCATAGTTGTACGTGAGTACCGTATAGATACACATTGGAAACTTCTAATAACAATAATTACATATTGGTATTTAATCAATTTCAAGAACCCTCATGTGAATCCTGCATTTCCCTCTGAACACAATGGAGAGGCATCATATGGCCCTTAGATGGTAAGGTTTGTATGATGCCACCTTTAGAGCCAACCGCGGGATGAATGAATGGATGATAATGTTAGAGTTAAAAGGGCAACTGGCATGATCTACACTATATATGATGAACAGATTTCTGGTGAAGATTAGGTGTCAGGTGGGATTAACCTGGTATAACTGAGGTTGTGTAATGACAGTGCGCTGATTCAATATCTTAGATATATATCAGACAATTGCCGAGCATCATTGTTCCAGTATGAGGAGGGTTGCAGGTGGACGTCAGGACCTGTGTGACCTGTACCAGTAAAATGGAACTTAAATAAGATCACTTTTCGCAGATGCTGTCACTTATGGCCAGGGAAGAGGCTTGGGCATTTACTGCATATCTCCTATATATGGATAGTTCATTATTTGACTCTAGAGTACATTGTCCTGGTTGGGAAGAGTGTCAGTAGGCAAGCAGAAAGGATCCATGGAAGTCTCCTTCTGAGCCTAAGTATGTCCTAATGCCTGACTAGTCACAGGGTTCTCAGAGTTCCACTGTGCATCTGGTGTGAGGTTTTGTAGCTCAGATATTAGAGGAGTTACTCCAAAGTGGGAGGTATAGGTTCAAACCCTGCTGCGACCAAGCACGCAGTTTCCGAGACCACAACAAACCATTGTCTAATCACATATAATGGCACATTTATACCTACAGCCAAAATTACAGACAATGGCGGCTATCATAAGACAGCTATTGATTGGCCGTTGGTAATTTGCTGTCTTATCCAATCAGCGTGCAGCCTGACGTCTACGTAGACAGAGGGGTAGCTGCTGCCGATACAAGCAGCAAACGTCCAACTAGCCACCCCTAGCAACGTCCACTGGGACCCCTGGCGGCACATGAGCGGACTACCACTGTCACCCTGTAAGTAGGATTAGAAATGTATGATTTATAAGTTACAATTGTGGCATAAGCATGAAGAGTAGAGTAGCCTTGTATGATTTATGAGTTACAATTGTGGCATAAGCATGAAGAGTAGAGTAGACTTGTATGATTTATAAGTTACAATTGTGGCATAAGCATGAAGATTAGAGTAGACTTGTATGATTTATGAGTTACAATTGTGGCATAAGCATGAAGAGTAGAGTAGACTTGTATGATTTATGAGTTACAATTGTGGCATAAGCATGAAGAGTAGAGTAGACTTGTATGATTTATAATTTACAATTGTGGCATAAGCATTAAGAGTAGAGTAGCCTTGTATGATTTATAAGTTACAATTGTGGCATAAGCATGAAGAGTAGAGTAGACTTGGTATAAGTGTCGAAACATTAAGCTTTAAAGGGTTCCATATTGCACAGTATTTCTTGGGAATCCACGTAAATCAAGCTTTGTTCCAATTTGTAGCAACAACAGTAAAGCTGAGCATATTGGGACAGATGTTGCTGGTTGAAACAGAGATATTACTTGCTGGATATGCGAATTTGGCAAAGGGAACCCCAAGAAATGTTAATTACTATAGCTCAAAGCCGGCCGAACGGTAGATGCCAAAATAAAACTATGTGTTTCATATTACTTTAAGAAAAACACTACCCTACTTTCATGATAGCGTATTCTGGTGGCCTGAAATATGTCTCACTATAGACGAGGCCAGCAGGTTTGTCTGATGTAATGATTGCCAAAATACGTCAGGGTGCTACAGTGCTTATACAAAGAAGGTGTTGCAAAATGTATTTTATTTAAAATAGTAAAGATAGAGGATCCTGACTCTGCACAGGAACCTTCTATTACTGATATTTGTTGAGGGAAATAGCACAGAACGACAGATAAAAACCTACAAAGAACATCTGGTTACATAAACACTGTGCAAGCACCATTGGGATGCATTTTGGCAATCGTGGTGTCACTGCATGTATCACATAAACCTGATCCTCTCCTTTATAGTGACATATATCTAAATGATAATGCCATCATCCTTTCATTTGATAGAAAGGCCATCATAGGGTAGTGTTTTTCTTCAATCTTACATGATGGGAACAGGGGGATATAATTTGGCATAGAATACTCAAAACTTGAATATCCAACTCACCGCGCATAGTTTGGCATAGTTGTTGGGATGTGCACAGAGGTTGTCACTATAGGGCAGCCATCTGTACCTGCTGTAGTAGATCCTGCCACAGGACGAGATGGGGGTCAGTCTGATTTTCTGCTCCTGCAGCACACCACCAGAACTAGTCCTTGTACCCGTAGCTGCAGCCACACATCAAAGGCATATTTTTTTTTTACAATTATATTAACCAATTACATAGAGTATTTATAGTTGAATGAATGCCTTGGTACACAGCAAAAGATATGTTTCTTAATTCGAGAAAATATGATAAATGATATTACATGACGGATATAAATTCCTTAAACCAAAGGTCTTGAAACTGGTCAGGAGGCCATTTCTCAAGATGGTATGACTTCAAGTCGTACCAGGATCCACATGGTATGACTGGACACAAAGCAATATAAGTGGCTTGTCTGGTACGATCACCCAGGACTATTCCCCTGCCTGCACCCCACTTAGTTCTGAGCCCCAGTCGTACAGCCCAATCGTACCAGGCTATTTATAGTGGGGAAGGGTCTTATGTACTGGCTGGCATAGGCTGGGAAATAGTTGGGTGCACTCATCATCTCAAAAGGAAATTTTGTTTTTATGTAGCCGAATACAATGTTTTAGACTGGGGGGTGCCACTTCTTAACACTTTCAGCCCGGGTGTTGGATTTTCCAAGGTGTTGGGAAACCCAAACCTTCCCGGTGTACCTTCATACCACTGTCTTTTCATGGTATTTTTCTTTTCCTTTTTGCTTACTCTCTGATCTATAAGTATAATTTCCATCATTCGCTGAAGTGCCATTATATTCAAGAGTTTTGTTACAATGTCAGTTCTTTATTAATTATCATCATTACGGCCAAGACTTACTCTTGAGAGTTTTCCCCTTGGTAACCACAGTTTAGAATAATTTTGGAGTGCTCTTGAAGTTTCCGTGGTATAATAATCTATCAAAAATGACAATTTTTTTGTTTATTTGGTTGCCATTATAAGATAAAAGAATGATTTAAGTTCAACTTACAGTTTGTAAGGTAAAAACATTTTTAAATAACATAAATATTACTTTTAGATACTGACCCATAAATAAGTATATAAGGCTATGTGTCACCACTGTGATGCAACTCTGACCGGGAAGGTTTCTGACCAGACATGACGGTGCAGGAAATCAACAGAAAAAAACTATTCCTGAACACATATTTAGTAAAAATAAGCATAAAAAATCCTTAATGAGGCTGCAAACTTCCTGTTTGTGATATAATCAAACTACAGCTCAATAGAGCAGCGGGTCAGAAATGATCAGAAACTAGTCAGAAACAGTCAGAAATGGGTTTTGTACATGCATCACTTATATATGAGACATATACCCAATACAGCATGTCCCACAATTTGAAATATAAGTTACCCCTTGCCGCACTCCAGCAATCATGTCAACTATATGTACAATAAGTTATATTTAGAACCATGGAATGTCACAGGGTGCTTTGCTGCAGGCAAACATTCCAAACACAGGGTTAGGTAGCTATACCTCTATTCCAAAGCAGCACAGAGGCATAGCCCTATGCTTCATACAACTAGTGCTTAAGTTAAGGCAAGTGGGTTGAAAACATTGCATGGTAAGGATATTGCAAATTAGATACACATGAGTGAAAGCAAGTGCAGACTAAATGCTTAGTGCCCACCTTGGATGTGACATCTGTGGAAGTGGGAGCAATGCCACACAAAGTCCTGCACTCTGTTTTAACATTTATAAGGACAAAAAGAAAAAAAAAAAACTATGTTTCCAGTTAAGAAAAAAAGGAACTTCCATCCCCCATGGAATATGATATGATGCTTGTATTCCATTAACATCCCCCCCCCCTCCTCATCAACAGGACAGGGAGTGGGGGTTGTGGTGTACATGCGGATGTGCGGAAATCTTTTATTCTCCCCTCTTAACTGTAGTAACACAAATTCTTTTACACCCCCCCAGGAGGGGGTGTAACTGGAAACACACCTTTTTTTGGCCTAATGTATAGGTACTAATTTAGAACTGTTCTTAAAATATACCATGCACTCTGCTATAACTAGTATACACAAACAACAATCAACCTTCAAGATAGAATTCTTGAATAAAATGAATGCAGATGGGTTCCTACTTGTGAAGAAGAGTGCAAGCCATGAAACAATTATAAGTAGGGAGCAGCCTCTAGTCACACCTGGCTAAGGGATGATTCTGGTACTGAAAAACAGTGGTTTGCGATGCTTACCATCAACTTGCATGTAGCCAAAACCGATAATGTAACATGAGGTAAAATTAGAGAGAACACCGGGGAAAGGCACGGCTGTACCTGCACTTTCAGATAGACAGAGCGGCTGGATGTAGGATGAAAAGCTGACAGGTGAATCCAGCTCCACCAACCCAAGGTCCTGCTCCACTCTACAAGGGAAAAATATGTTATCATTTCTATCTCATGGCAAATAAAATGGGTAGGCAATACATAGATATTGCTATTATAATCTACATAATGGGGGGCAAAGTGAGTAGGTATCTACATAATGGTAGGATAGTAAGTAGATATTGATATCAATCTACATAATGGTAGGACAGTATGTAGATATTCTTATACCAGGATTTCTGGTTTACACAGTGCTTTTTGGGGTCTATTCCCATCCACATATCTGTCGATATTGCACACCCTATAGGCTGTAACATCAATTTTGGAAGGCGTGCGGTTATCAATGTAAGGCGTGCGGTTATCCATGTAAGGCGTGCGGTTATCCATGTAAGGCGTGCGGTTATCCATGTCCTCCCATGTCATATGTTACATGTTAAAACCCACGAAATTTTCCAGGCCAGGGTAGGGATCGAACCTGCAGTCTCACATCCCAAATCCAACTCCCTATGCACTGCGCCACAGGGACTGACGAGATGTGGTTGGCTAGAGCTAAACCAAACAAAGGAATCCTAGCCGGGTGCCGAGGTGTGTGTACCGATCGTGTATACATAACCGCGGGACGCATTCAAATATATCCAAGCCGACACGGCTGCTGAAGGAGGAGACGCGGTGGCCTAGCGGTTAGCGCCTTGCGCTCAGCCGTCAGAGGTACATGGATCACGCCCCGGTTCGGGCGCATCTTTTTTTCACAGTGTGCGCTGTCGCTGTCCGCTGCCGGGCGACGAGGTGTATTATACACAAACATAACAGCGAGACGCATTGAAATCTTTTTTCGCCGTGTGCGCTGTCGCTGTCCGCTGGCGGGCGAGGAGGTGTATTATACACAAACATAGCCGCGAGAAGCTTGTTTTTTCACCGTGTGCGCTGTCGCTGTCCACTGCCGGGCGACGAGGTGTATTTTATACACAAACATAACAGCGAGACGCATTGAAATCTTTAGCCGTGTGCCGCTGCCTGTCCGAGCCGAGACGGCCGCTCTCGCTGTCCGCTGCCGGGGAGGTGTATGTACCTGTGTACACACACTATGCCTGGCTGGCTTCGATCGAGTCCCGGGGAGGGGGAATAATTTTTGTTTTCAACTTGAATTTATTGGTATAATATTGATTATTTATTGGTTTCGTGGTATAAAATAAGTAGTCAATGGATAACGTTATCCATTGGTTACTTGTTCAATATTGATCTACATAATGGGAGGACAGTAATAAGATATTGATATCAATCTACGTAATTGGAGGACAGTATTTAGATACTGATATCAATCTAAATTATCTGGGCAATGTGAGTAGACTAGGTACTACTTAATGGGCGAACAGTATGTAGATACTGATATTGATCTACATAATAATGGTAGGAGAGTAAGTAGATATTGAAATCAATCTATATAATGGCAGGACGTTATGTAGATATTGATATTAATCTATATATTGGGGGCAGCAGAGTGAGTACGTTTCTATGTGATAGGAGGACAGTAAGTGGATATTGATACTAATCTACATAACGGGAGGACAGTAAGCAGCTTTAGATTCTGATATTGATCTCCATAATGATATACATACCTGAATGGGTTTCTGGTGTAAGTGAAGTTGTCGTGTAGAATAATGCGGCGGACGGAGCGGTACATGACACCCGACTCTGACACATCACGGTTGTTTGCTCCCAGCATAACACGGTAAGACGACCATGTGGTGTTGGACCTACAATGACAGATAATTGCATTAATATGAGACACATGTACCTATCGGACCCCCGAATCCCCCTTTTCCTTTTCATTTCTCTTTCACTATATCCAATAATACAACAAACCATTTTGCCTTTACAATTGGTAGGAATACATTTGAAGTTAGGGGGGTCCGATCCCTTAATACATATAGTTGAAGGATCCTCTTACTGTTTAAGGCTCACAGATTTCACTATTTCATTATGCCCCGTGGTCTGACATTCAGACTTGGCAAGCCTTCTTGCCTGAGTAGCATAATGCCCTGGAGTAGTGCTCGTGTCACCAGGCAGTGCAGCATCGGTGTATCGTGAGGACTAAGGGTTAAATCAGATAAATCATGCATGGGAGACACTTTAAAGGCCCCGGTAATTATTTCACCTGGGCTACATCAATGTCAACCTTATGAAGTTGATCATGATACACTGCTGGCAGGTGCTGTGCACCAATACAGGGCACCAGCCCAGGTCACCAGCTGTGCACCAGCCCAGGTCACCAGCCCAGGGCACCAGCCCAGGGCACCAGCCCAGGGCACCAGCCCAGGTCACCAGCCCAGGGCACCAGCCCAGGGCACCAGCCCAGGGCACCAGCCCAGGGCACCAGCCCTGTATTGGTGCATCAGGAAAGATATGAAACATTAACCTGGTGGCCCCAGCGGGACTATTAGAGGTTTACTGAGAATACAGCTAGCCCAGGTACTTGATTCAGTGTTTTTGATTGCTTACACACTCGGTGTCGATCGCATTGTGACAATATTTGTTGTCAAACTGCCAGGCGTCACATAGACACCTCCTTCAGGACTGAGGATGGACGGGAGTCTGATAGTAGGATAGGCTCTAGGTGGTATTTCACAAGATATAACAATGGCTGACAGTCACAACAAATGATTTGAACACATGCCTTGAAACTATGTAGTCGTTTGGGGCAGTTTTGGGTGAGTCTGTGGTCTAAGCAAAAAGGGAAAGGAATAAAACAGAATAAAAGAAAAAGAGTTGACTGATCATATCTTTGGACTGTGTAACCTGAAACACACCTTTGTTGTAAGTTGGGGTATAGTGGATCCATTGCAGCAGGACAACAGGTAGCCTGTGGAATGATAAATAATCAAATTTGATTGATTGTTGTTCTTAGATCTTGTGAAATGCCCTCCTGTATACTATCTCACCACCAAACTCTGTTTCCGTGCCATTTTACTCTTTAGCTGAATCTTAGATACATCATACTGGCTGTAGTGTACAGCTGTATGTTAGGTGCATCATACTGGCTGTAGTGTACAGCTGTATATTAGGTCATCATACTGGCTGTAGTGTACAGCTGTATGTTAGATGCATCATACTGGCTGTAGTGTACAGCTGTATGTTAGGTGCATCATACTGGCTGTAGTGTACAGCTGTATATTAGGTCATCATACTGGCTGTAGTGTACAGCTGTATGTTAGGTGCATCATACTGGCTGTAGTGTATAGCTGTATGTTAGGTGCATCATACTGGCTGTAGTGTACAGCTGTATGTTAGGTCATCATACTGGCTGTAGTGTACAGCTGTACGTTAGGTCATCTTACTGGCTGTAGTGTACAGCTGTATGTTAGGTCATCATACTGGCTGTAGTGTACAGCTGTATGTTAGATGCATCATACTTGCTGTAGTGTACAGCTGTATGTTAGATGCATCATACTGGCCGTAGTGTACAGCTGTATGTTAGATGCATCATACTGGCTGTAGTGTACAGCTGTATGTTAGGTGCATCATACTGGCTGTAGTGTACAGCTGTATGTTAGGTCATCATACTGGCTGTAGTGTACAGCTGTATGTTAGGTGCATCATACTGGCTGTAGTGTACAGCTGTATATTAGGTCATCATACTGGCTGTAGTGTACAGCTGTATGTTAGGTCATCATACTGGCTGTAGTGTACAGCTGTATGTTAGGTCATCATACTGGCTGTAGTGTACAGCTGTATGTTAGGTCATCATACTGGCTGTAGTGTACAGCTGTATGTTAGATGCATCATACTGGCTGTAGTGTACAGCTGTATGTTAGGTGCATCATACTGGCTGTAGTGTACAGCTGTATGTTAGGTCATCATACTGGCTGTAGTGTACAGCTGTATGTTAGGTCATAATACTGGCTGTAGTGTACAGCTGTATATTAGGTCATCATACTGGCTGTAGTGTACAGCTGTATGTTAGGTCATCATACTGGCTGTAGTGTATAGCTGTATGTTAGGTGCATCATACTGGCTGTAGTGTACAGCTGTATGTTAGGTGCATCATACTGGCTGTAGTGTACAACTGTATATTAGGTCATCATACTGGCTGTAGTGTACAACTGTATGTTAGGTCATCATACTGGCTGTAGTGTACAGCTGTAAGTAAGGTGCATCATACTGGCTGTAGTGTACAACTGTATGTTAGTTCATCATACTGGCTGTAGAGTACAACTGTATGTTAGTTCATCATACTGGCTGTAGTGTACAGCTGTATGTTAGGTCATCATACTGGCTGTAGTGTACAACTGTATGTTAGTTCATCATACTGGCTGTAGAGTACAACTGTATGTTAGTTCATCATACTGGCTGTAGTGTACAGCTGTATGTTAGGTCATCATACTGGTTGTAGTGTACAGCTGTATGTTAGATGCATCATACTGGCTGTAGTGTACAGCTGTATGTTAGGTCATCATACTGGTTGTAGTGTACAGCTGTAAGTAAGGTGCATCATACTGGCTGTAGTGTACAACTGTATGTTAGTTCATCATACTGGCTGTAGAGTACAACTGTATGTTAGTTCATCATACTGGCTGTAGTGTACAGCTGTATGTTAGGTCATCATACTGGTTGTAGTGTACAGCTGTATGTTAGGTGCATCATACTGGCTGTAGTGTACAGCTGTATATTAGGTCATCATACTGGTTGTAGTGTACAGCTGTATGTTAGGTCATCATACTGGCTGTAGTGTACAGCTGTATGTTAGGTCATCATACAGGCTGTAGTGTACAGCTGTATGTTAGGTCATCATACTGGCTGTAGTGTACAACTGTATGTTAGGTGCATCATACTGGCTGTAGTGTACAACTGTATTTTAGGTCATAATACTAGCTGTAGTGTACAGCTGTATGTTAGATGCATCATACTGGCTGTAGTGTACAGCTGGATGTTAGGTCATCATACTGGCTGTAGTGTACAGCTGTATGTTAGGTGCATCATACTGGCTGTAGTGTACAGCTGTATGTTAGGTCATCATACTGGCTGTAGTGTACAACTGTATGTTAGGTGCATCATACTGGCTGTAGTGTACAGCTGGATGTTAGGTCATCATACTGGCTGTAGTGTACAGCTGTATGTTAGGTCATCATACTGGCTGTAGTGTACAGCTGTATGTAAGGTGGATCATACTGGCTGTAGTGTACAGCTGTAAGTTAGGTCATCATACTGTCTGTAGTGTACAGCTGTATGTTAGGTCATCATACTGGCTGTAGTGTACAGCTGTATGTTAGGTCATCATACTGGCTGAAGTGTACAACTGTATGTTAGGTGCATCATACTGGCTGTAGTGTACGACTGTATGTTAGGTCATCATACTGCCTGTAGTGTACAGCTGTATGTTAGGTGCATCATACTGGCTGTAGTGTACAGCTGTATATTAGGTCATCATACTGGCTGTAGTGTACAGCTGTATGTTAGGTCATCATACTGGCTGTAGTGTACAGCTGTATGTTGGTCATCATGCTGGCTGTAGTGTACAGCTGTATGTTAGATGCATCATACTGGCTGTAGTGTACAGCTGTATGTTAGGTGCATCATACTGGCTGTAGTGTACAGCTGTATGTTGGTCATCATGCTGGCTGTAGTGTACAGCTGTATGTTAGGTCATCATACTGGCTGTAGTGTACAGCTGTATGTTGGTCATCATACAGGCTGTAGTGTACAGCTGTATATTAGGTCATCATACTGCCTGTAGTGTACAGCTGTATGTTAGGTCATCATACTGGCTGTAGTGTACAGCTGTATATTAGGTCATCATACTGGCTGTAGTGTACAGCTGTATGTTAGGTGCATCATACTGGCTGTAGTGTACAGCTGTATATTAGGTCATCATACTGGCTGTAGTGTACAGCTGTATGTTAGGTGCATCATACTAGCTGTAGTGTACAGCTGTATGTTAGGTCATCATACTGGCTGTAGTGTACAGCTGTATGTTAGATGCATCATATTGGCTGTAGTGTACAGCTGTATGTTAGGTCATCATACAGGCTGTAGTGTACAGCTGTATGTTAGGTCATCATACTGGCTGTAGTGTACAGCTGTATGTTAAGTCATCATACTGGCTGTAGTGTACAGCTGTATGTAAGGTGGATCATACTGGCTGTAGTGAACAGCTGTACGTTAGGTCATCTTACTGGCTGTAGTGTACAGCTGTATGTAAGGTGGATCATACTGGCTGTAGTGTAGAGCTGTATGTAAGGTGGATCATACTGGCTGTAGTGTACAGCTGTACGTTAGGTCATCTTACTGGCTGTAGTGTATAGCTGTATGTTAGGTCACCATACTGGCTGTAGTGTACAGCTGTATGTTAGGTGCATCATACTGGCTGTAGTGTACAGCTGTATGTTAGCTCATCATACTGGCTGTAGTGTACAGCTGTATGTTAGATGCATCATACTGGCTGTAGTGTACAGCTGTATGTTAGGTGCATCATACTGGCTGTAGTGTACAGCTGTATATTAGGTCATCATACTGGCTGTAGTGTACAGCTGTATGTTAGGTGCATCATACTGGCTGTAGTGTATAGCTGTATGTTAGGTGCATCATACTGGCTGTAGTGTACAGCTGTATGTTAGGTCATCATACTGGCTGTAGTGTACAGCTGTACGTTAGGTCATCTTACTGGCTGTAGTGTACAGCTGTATGTTAGGTCATCATACTGGCTGTAGTGTACAGCTGTATGTTAGATGCATCATACTTGCTGTAGTGTACAGCTGTATGTTAGATGCATCATACTGGCCGTAGTGTACAGCTGTATGTTAGATGCATCATACTGGCTGTAGTGTACAGCTGTATGTTAGGTGCATCATACTGGCTGTAGTGTACAGCTGTATGTTAGGTCATCATACTGGCTGTAGTGTACAGCTGTATGTTAGGTGCATCATACTGGCTGTAGTGTACAGCTGTATATTAGGTCATCATACTGGCTGTAGTGTACAGCTGTATGTTAGGTCATCATACTGGCTGTAGTGTACAGCTGTATGTTAGGTCATAATACTGGCTGTAGTGTACAGCTGTATGTTAGGTCATCATACTGGCTGTAGTGTACAGCTGTATGTTAGATGCATCATACTGGCTGTAGTGTACAGCTGTATGTTAGGTGCATCATACTGGCTGTAGTGTACAGCTGTATGTTGGTCATCATACTGGCTGTAGTGTACAGCTGTATGTTGGTCATCATACAGGCTGTAGTGTACAGCTGTATATTAGGTCATCATACTGCCTGTAGTGTACAGCTGTATGTTAGGTCATCATACTGGCTGTAGTGTACAGCTGTATATTAGGTCATCATACTGGCTGTAGTGTACAGCTGTATGTTAGATGCATTATACTGGCTGTAGTGTACAGCTGTATGTTAGCTCATCATACTTGCTGTAGTGTACAGCTGTATGTTAGCTCATCATACTGGCTGTAGTGTACAGCTGTATGTTAGATGCATTATACTGGCTGTAGTGTACAGCTGTATGTTAGGTGCATCATACTGGCTGTAGTGTACAACTGTATGTTAGGTGCATCATACTGGCTGTAGTGTACAGCTGTATGTTAGGTGCATCATACTGGCTGTAGTGTACAGCTGTAAGTAAGATGCATCATACTGGCTGTAGTGTACAGCTGTACGTTAGGTCATCATACTGGCTGTAGTGTACAGCTGTATGTTAGGTCATCATACTGGTTGTAGTGTACAGCTGTATGTTAGGTCATCATACAGGCTGTAGTGTACAGCTGTATGTTAGGTCATCATACTGGCTGTAGTGTACAGCTGTATGTTAGGTGCATCATACTGGCTGTAGTGTACAGCTGTATGTTAGGTCATCATACTTGCTGTAGTGTACAGCTGTATGTTAGTACATCATACTGGCTGTAGTGTACAGCTGTATGTTAGGTGCAGCATACTGGCTGTAGTGTACAGCTGTATGTTAGGTCATCATACTGGCTGTAGCGTACAGCTGTATGTTAGGTGCATCATACAGGCTGTAGTGTACAGCTGTATGTTAGGTCATCATACTGGCTGTAGTGTACAGCTGTATGTTAAGTCATCATACTGGCTGTAGTGTACAGCTGTATGTAAGGTGGATCATACTGGCTGTAGTGTACAGCTGTACGTTAGGTCATCTTACTGGCTGTAGTGTACAGTTGTATGTAAGGTGGATCATACTGGCTGTAGTGTACAGCTGTATGTAAGGTGGATCATACTGGCTGTAGTGTACAGCTGTATGTAAGGTGGATCATACTGGCTGTAGTGTACAGCTGTACGTTAGGTCATCTTACTGGCTGTAGTGTATAGCTGTATTTTAGGTCATCATACTGGCTGTAGTGTACAGCTGTATGTTAGATGCATCATACTTGCTGTAGTGTACAGCTGTATGTTAGGTGCATCATACTGGCTGTAGTGTATAGCTGTATGTTAGGTCACCATACTGGCTGTAGTGTACAGCTGTATGTTAGGTGCATCATACTGGCTGTAGTGTACAGCTGTATGTTAGATGCATCATACTTGCTGTAGTGTACAGCTGTATGTTAGCTCATCATACTGGCTGTAGTGTACAGCTGTATGTTAGATGCATTATACTTGCTGTAGTGTACAGCTGTATGTTAGGTGCATCATACTGGCTGTAGTGTACAGCTGTATGTTAGGTCATCATACTGGCTGTAGTGTACAGCTGTATGTTAAGTCATCATACTGGCTGTAGTGTACAGCTGTATGTAAGGTGGATCATACTGGCTGTAGTGTACAGCTGTACGTTAGGTCATCTTACTGGCTGTAGTGTACAGTTGTATGTAAGGTGGATCATACTGGCTGTAGTGTACAGCTGTATGTAAGGTGGATCATACTGGCTGTAGTGTACAGCTGTATGTAAGGTGGATCATACTGGCTGTAGTGTACAGCTGTACGTTAGGTCATCTTACTGGCTGTAGTGTATAGCTGTATTTTAGGTCATCATACTGGCTGTAGTGTACAGCTGTATGTTAGATGCATCATACTTGCTGTAGTGTACAGCTGTATGTTAGGTGCATCATACTGGCTGTAGTGTATAGCTGTATGTTAGGTCACCATACTGGCTGTAGTGTACAGCTGTATGTTAGGTGCATCATACTGGCTGTAGTGTACAGCTGTATGTTAGATGCATCATACTTGCTGTAGTGTACAGCTGTATGTTAGCTCATCATACTGGCTGTAGTGTACAGCTGTATGTTAGATGCATCATACTGGCTGTAGTGTACAGCTGTATGTTAGCTCATCATACTGGCTGTAGTGTACAGCTGTATGTTAGATGCATTATACTGGCTGTAGTGTACAGCTGTATGTTAGGTCATCATACAGGCTGTAGTGTACAGCTGTATGTTAGTACATCATACTGGCTGTAGTGTACAGCTGTATGTTAGTACATCATACTGGCTGTAGTGTACAGCTGTATGTTAGGTGCATCATACTGGCTGTAGTGTACAACTGTATGTTAGGTGCATCATACTGGCTGTAGTGTACAGCTGTATGTTAGGTGCATCATACTTGCTGTAGTGTACAGCTGTAAGTAAGATGCATCATACTGGCTGTAGTGTACAGCTGTACGTTAGGTCATCATACTGGCTGTAGTGTACAGCTGTATGTTAGGTCATCATACTGGTTGTAGTGTACAGCTGTATATTAGGTCATCATACTGGCTGTAGTGTACAGCTGTATGTTAGGTGCATCATACTGGCTGTAGTGTACAGCTGTATGTTAGGTCATCATACTGGCTGTAGTGTACAGCTGTATGTAAGGTGCATCATACTGGCTGTAGTGTACAGCTGTATGTAAGGTCATCATACAGGCTGTAGTGTACAGCTGTATGTTAGGTCATCATACTGGCTGTAGTGTACAGCTGTATGTTAGGTCATCATACAGGCTGTAGTGTACAGCTGTATGTTAGGTCATCATACTGGCTGTAGTGTACAGCTGTATGTTAGGTGCATCATACTGGCTGTAGTGTACAGCTGTATGTTAGGTCATCATACTGGCTGTAGTGTACAGCTGTATGTAAGGTGCATCATACTGGCTGTAGTGTACAGCTGTATGTAAGGTGCATCATACTCGCTGTAGTGTACAGCTGTATGTTAGGTCATCATACTGGCTGTAGTGTACAGCTGTATGTTAGGTCATCATACTTGCTGTAGTGTACAGCTGTATGTAAGGTGCATCATACTGGCTGTAGTGTACAGCTGTATGTTAGTACATCATACTGGCTGTAGTGTACAGCTGTATGTTAGTACATCATACTGGCTGTAGTGTACAGCTGGATGTTAGGTGCATCATACTGGCTGTAGTGTACAGCTGTATGTTAGGTGCAGCATACTGGCTGTAGTGTACAGCTGTATGTTAGCTCATCATACTGGCTGTAGTGTAGAGCTGTATGTTAGGTCATCATACTGGCTGTAGTGTACAACTGTATGTTAGGTGCATCATACTGGCTGTAGTGTACACCTGTATGTTAGATGCATCATACTGGCCGTAGTGTACAGCTGTATGTTAGATGCATCATACTGGCTGTAGTGTATAGCTGTATGTTAGGTCATCATACTGGCTGTAGTGTACAACTGTATGTTAGGTCATCATACTGGCTGTAGTGTACAGCTGTATGTTAGGTCATCATACTGGCTGTAGTGTACAACTGTATGTTAGGTCATCATACTGGCTGTAGTGTACAGCTGTATGTTAGGTCATCATACTGGCTGTAGTGTACAGCTGTATGTTAGATGCATCATACTGGCTGTAGCGTACAGCTGTATGTTAGGACAGAGCGTGACTCCTTGTCATGGTAGCACAACAAAGGGCACTGCAGAGCTAGTGGATATTTAGGGACTGGTCATTATGCCACCAAATAACTTCTGCTGGTATTGGCATGCCTGTAGTGTTCCTCTAGGTAGTGTACTAATTCTAGCGTGCAGGCAATCACCAATCACATAAGCCTACATGCCAAGCCATCATAGGCAATTAAAGAACCTGCTTGAAGAATGAGTGTGCACAATAGCAGACAGGATTTTGATAGTTGGAACCAGGTGAAATACACACAAAACTGCTCATATCTTTTAATTGTGAATTCAGATCCTTCCAATTTTTGGAGGTTACATTTTAGGTGCACCACATAAAACATTTAGTCCGGGACTCCTGGATTCGGGTGTGCACACACTTTACTCCACAATTCCAAATGGAGTGTTCAGGGACAGCCACTAATAGAGGCTAGACTGAATCAAGCAAAGTTTTGGCAAAAACTGAAACATTAATAATAATTTCCCTCCTAACCACATTCTCCACATAAAGTGATGTTCGTCTTATGGAGAGGTAATGTTGTGAAATTCAATATTATTGATAATACTGATATTGATCTATATAATAATGGTAGGAGAGTAAGCAGATATTGAAATCAATCTATATAATGGCAGGATGGTATGTAGATATTGATATCAATCTTTATTACACGACCTTATTATTGATGTGTAGAAGACTGATGAGAGTGTGACAGTAGATGAGTTATTGGTGAGACTGGTGAGACTATACCAGTAGATGAGTTATTGGTCAGACTGGTGAGACTGTACCAGTAGATGAGTTATTGGTAAGACTGGTATGACTGTACTAGTCGATAAGTTATTGGTCAGACTGGTGAGAGTGTACTAGTAGATGAGTTATTGGTCAAACTGGTGAGAGTGTACCAGTAGATGAGTTACTGGTCAGAATGGTCAGAATGGTGAGAGTGTACCAGTAGATGAGTTATTGGTAAGACTGGTATTCACTGTACTAGTAGATGAGTTATTGGTCAGACTTGTGAGAGTGTACCAGTAGGTGAGTTATGGTCAGACTGATGAGAGTGTACCAGTAGATGAATTATTGGTCAGACTGGTGAGAGTGTACCAGTAGATGGGTTATTGGTAAGACTGGTGAGAGTGTACTAGTAGATGAGTTATTGGTCAGACTGGTGAGAGTGTACCAGTAGATGAGATATTGGTCAGAATGGTGAGAGTGTACCAGTAGATGAGTTATTGGTCAGAATGATGAGACTGTACTAGTAGATGAGCTATTGGTCGGACTGGTGAGAGTGTACCAGTAGATGATATCAATCTTTATTACACGACCTTATTATTGATGTGTAGAAGACTGATGAGAGTGTGACAGTAGATGAGTTATTGGTGAGACTGATGAGACTATACCAGTAGATGAGTTATTGGTCAGACTGGTGAGACTGTACCAGTAGATGAGTTATTGGTAAGACTGGTATGACTGTACTAGTAGATAAGTTATTGGTCAGACTGGTGAGAGTGTACCAGTGGATGAGTTATTGGTCAAACTGGTGAGAGTGCACCAGTAGATGAGTTACTGGTCAGAATGGTCAGAATGGTGAGAGTGTACCAGTAGATGAGTTATTGGTAAGACCGGTATTCACTGTACTAGTAGATGAGTTATTGGTCAGACTGGTGAGACTGTACTAGTAGATGAGCTATTGGTCGGACTGGTGAGAGTGTACCAGTAGATGATATCAATCTTTATTACACGACCTTATTATTGATGTGTAGAAGACTGATGAGAGTGTGACAGTAGATGAGTTATTGGTGAGACTGGTGAGAGTGTACCAGTAGATGAGTTATTGGTCAGAATGGTGAGAGTGTACCAGTAGATGAGATATTGGTCAGACTGATGAGACTGTACTAGATGAGCTATTGGTCAGACTGGTGAGAGTGTACCAGTAGATGAGATATTGGTCAGACTGGTGAGAGTGTACCAGTAGATGAGATATTGGTCAGAATGGTGAGAGTGTACCAGTGGATGAGTTATTGGTCAGAATGGTGAGAGTGTACTAGTACATGTAGATGAGATATTGGTCAGACTGGTGAGACTGTACCAGTACATGAGTTATTGGTCAGACTGGTGAGAGTGTACCAGTAGGTGAGTTATTGGTCAGACTGGTGAGAGTGTACCAGTAGATGAGTTATTGGTCAGAATGGTGAGAGTGTACCAGTGGATGAGATATTGGTCAGACTGGTGAGAGTGTACCAGTGGATGAGATATTGGTCAGACTTGTGAGAGTGTACCAGTAGGTGAGTTAGTGGTCAGACTGGTGAGAGTGTACCAGTAGATGAATTATTGGTCAGACTGGTGAGAGTGTACCAGTAGATGAGTTACTGGTAAGACTGGTGAGAGTGTACTAGTAGATTGGTCTTGCTCTGAGTTACTCACCCATCAATGCAGTGTGCTGCTGTAACCAGGTAACGGTCTGACACCAGGGCGGCGCCACACTTGGTCCTATTGTCTGCCCTCAGTATGGCCACCTGCAGGTCAAGTGCACACACAGAATTAGTTTAAACATTTGTTTATGTTTCATCATAATAGAGTGTTAACCCTGTAAGGGCCACATAGTTCTTTAATGCACCGTGTCTATTGGTCGTCATGATCCACGGGTAAATGCAAAAGATACATTTATGACAGCTGCATGGAGTTGATACATTCTCGAATTGTCCGCATGATGCACCAAAGCAGTGCTGGTGAGAAACTCGTCAGGACTGCATCGGTACATCATGACAACAAGGAACATGAGTATGGTGGTATCACGTGTCTCTTAAAGGCCAGATCAATTCTTCCTCATCCAATGCCATAATAGAGTAAATCAATTGCTAATTCATCTCACCAAGGCCAGTTCTAGTGTTAAGACAACAAGCAAAGTACTTGATAAGCACAAGGGGGAATGATCTTTATATCTACTCCAATACATCATAAATAACTAAATCATAATATTTAGTATTTTGTTTAGAGAGTTGGATTTACCATAGACATCTTTATAATGCAATGCCATAGTGTAAGAAGTTGAATATTTCTAAACAGTTTCAACTACATCTATCCACGTTCCATACTGATTGTTATCTTAATTGTAATTTCTGGTTGGATATAAAACCAAATGAATACAATCTCTAAGATATCTCACGGTAAGCATTAATAAGACACATTGCAAAGTGCCACATGCCTCAATTTAACCATAACCAGACTGCACTAAAGTCCATGCACCACCAGCTGTAGTCAGTAAGTGGTATATCACTCTGAGCCCTAATTGTAAATATACAGCACATTGTGTAGAGTCATTAGGTTTGTACTGACAGCACTTCTTACTGTTTTCTAAAACTAAAAGCAAAGTGTTGTAAATAACTGGAGGGTGTTGCTCCTATAGTAAAAGGAAGATCTGGCTAAAAATGCCCTCATTTCCAGTCATTTCTTTTCGTGTAGCAATAACTTGCCCCTTTTAATGCTCACAAGTGGTCATTCAAGTATAGTGCTAAAAAGCCACCTTTGAGTAGGTACCTTCTTGGAAGAAGTCAGTAAGTATAATATACTATAGAGTGTGCGACACGAGTAGGTACCTGATAGTGCAGCTCTCTCTGTTCTAAACAAGGCAAGTGACTTCTGAGACTGATGTGGTGAGTGCAAGTACATTGGTAAAGCAGTGCATGACTTGTTTAGAAAAGAGGGCACATGCTCACAGCTCTTTTTACAATAGGAGCAACACCCTCCTGGACTCGGTACTACAGTGTATGGATATGACTATTTGGACATGGCACAACTTTGTATTGGTCGTGTTGCTGCATACATCTGCCCTGTACAATGAATGTCATGTAAGATTTACAGCAGGGCAGCTATATGATACATGAATGAGAAGTGGCTTTATTGATAGAGACAGGAGCAGCGTGTATTTACCATCCAAGGCCAGCGTCCCTGGTAGGCAGACGCTGTCCCGGACACCAGGAAGGACGCTGCAGCATGCTGGATAATCCTCCGTCCACACACTGCTGCAACACATGGTAGGTTATTATAACAGGTGATACACTCCTATATATTTGGCACCAATGCAGCACTGGTGAGTTACTCGCCAGCATTGAATTGGTGCATCATTACAACAGATGGAACATTAGACTGGTGACTCTTAAAGGGGGGTTACACTGAAAACTTATAGCTGTAGAAACTAATCAGTGTAGATCACTTTAGGGTGCTCAGTTTGACGCCGTCTGGGGGGAGCACCTTGTCATCATTTGGGTAATCATATGTGATTACAAAGGGTCGTCATATTGATTACCTTTTACAATATAGCTTACATGCTCAGATTGATAGGTGTACAGCCAAATTGGGCATTTCGTCAGGTTTCAAATATGTTTATAATTACCTCCCCCCCCCCCTCCTGGTACTGGTAGGTCTTTATCCTTGACCCGTCTAAGCATCATGATTGGTCACATAATATATATCAATATGTATAACAAGCAAGAATTGATTCCCCCAGTTACTATCATTTCAGAGACAGGAGAGGTGTCTATGTGTAAAAAATTGCTAAATCCTTTAATGTCATTGGAATTTTTGCCATTTTTTTCTTTCTTGAATCAATTAAGTCCCTATGAGATGGTTTTATGATAACCTTTCATTTCACAGACATTTATTGTCTGGATTAATGCAACTATTGATTCATAGATTACCTTTAGATAGTTCCTATTCTGTATTTTTGTATAGTGGAGGCCCCTAGTGGCAGAAGTATGTCATCAAAATGATGACTCTGTGCCATCACTTTGATGACATAGGGTCATCATTTTCAAATGATGAACAAAAGTCATCATCAATGATTACTTTTATATATGTATAAGTTTTCAGTGTAGCACCGCAAATTTCAACATGGGTACCAGTTCAAATATCGTACATGAATTCGCTGAACCCAGTGGAAAAATTGCGATGCCCTGATTGGCCAAGGGGTGGTCACAGGACTGGCTAACACGGGTACGTCTTATCCATGCTAGCCGCCCTTTAAGGGTTCACGAGTTGGATTGTGTTTTGTTGTTGTTGTTTTCTTCTTCTTTTTCCGACCTTTTCCATGTGTCCATGTGGCTCTCTCTACAGAATTCCAACGTGTCCCACGGTGATATTTCTCCTATATATCATTGGATCTGACACCCTACTTGAAGATGAATTAATGATTATTTTGTGAATGATATCTATTCAAACTATGACGTGAGGTCGTGCCGCAGAAACGGATCGTGCTATCAAAATACTTTAGTTTGACATGCCATACTCATTACTCAATGCACCATTTGGCACTATCCTCATTGTAAGGTAGGCGCCATTACTAGCCACGGCTGGGCTATTTATGTATGATAACAAATTTGCATGATAGATTAGTGTACACAGTGGTACAATGCAGCCCTTAAAACTTTAAAGTTACACACTACCTGGGAGTGCTGAGGGTGTGGTGGAGGTAGACTGTGTGGTGGAGGTGGTGTCCTCTGACCGTCCTACAGAGGTGAGATCCACACTAGACCTGGTACTGACCTCTGGTTCTGTACTGACCTTTGGTTCTGTACTGACCTCTGGTCCTGTACCAGAAGTACCAGAAATCTGCTGTCCTGACGTAAAACCCGCACCTGTGGCTGTCACCCCCGCACCTACACCAGCAGGGGAGCTGGGTGGGAAGGTGTCAGTGCCAGGATACCACCTGGGAGGTAGGGGAGTTTCATACCCATCACTATCAGTTCCACCATAAGTAGTAAAAGCAGTAGTTTGTTGTTCATCTGCTGGTTTGCCAACAGTGGTAAAGTCCCTATTAGATAATGAAACTGTTAACGCTTTCCCAGAATGCGTTATTAATACATCATCTACATCACTCCCTCTGGGTAAGGCTGAGATTGCATCTTCCCCTATAGTGGGGATATCCACACTGCCTGGTGTAGCGTCTTCTTTAGTGGCTATTGTGGATGGACTAGTTTCCTTAGAGGAGGATGTAGTTGTCACTACATCCGGTTCAGGGGTTATAACCTGACTTCCGGTTCTAGATACAGTTCTAACCTCCTCGTATACACCCTGACCACTGTCAAGCTCTGTTCTATCTGATTCTCCACTAGTGGTAGTCATTATAGAAGAATCTGTAAACACTAATCCTGGGTCTGTGACGTCTGTGCGAGAGCTGCCTTCTATTTGTGATGTAGTAACTGTTTGTGACGTAGCACCGTCTGTAACGTCACTGTTCATGGTAATATTGGTGCTGCCATCTAGCATGTTGAGCGAATTATTGTTATAATATTTGTAATATTCTGGAAAAAAAATAAAGGATCTGTTATTATCATTGACATGAATGAAATAAAGGTACAAAAATACCATGTCATGGGATGGGATCCATTCCCCTTGTTGTCACTTTCCTGTTAATAAGGGTCGGGAATAAATGACCATGGCAGCGGCCTGGCAAGCTAAGATCATCAGGCGTATATATACCTGCCTCAACTATAGACTGTTAACCTTGCTTCAATACAACATACAATGATAAATACACTAGGATGTAATATCGTCGTATCATAATTGATTTGGCTTGTACCTGGTTGACATGTTTGAAAAAAGAAACTCCCAGTGATATGAGAATATTGTGTCAACAAAAATTCAAAATAATTGAATTGGTCTTTTCAGAAGTTTACGGATACAATTACTCTTGGTTTGAATCACAAGCAGTAAATAACAAAATGTAGACGCATTAAGACAACTTTATGATTCATATTGCCTGTTTCTCAGACGGTGGGTGGTTGTCTAAGTTTGAGTCAGAGAGGTGAGTGGGTGTAAACATTTGCTGAAAGACTTAAAACGTTAAGCCATTCTGTCAACATCACATGCAGACACTGTAAATCTTGGAAATACTTAGAAAGACTTTATCTAATAACTATCTCAGAGATCTGCAACCCTTGTCCTTTCATCCTCCAGGCGTAGGTCGGCTCCTTATGGACATGCAGTAGGTGAAAAATATGGGTATTCCCACTATTATACCAGTTTAAACAGGTTTTATAATGATTGTGAACCCCAAATAACCCTCAAAAGTTCCCCCTCCTTTCCTAAATCTTGGATTTTCACCTTGGCGTATATGCCAGGACTTACAACATATGAGTTTCCCAGTGAATGACAGCATATTTACTCACCTAAACATGTGGTTGTTATATTCAGACTTTCCTCTTCAGCCTCTGCACTGCCTTCTGCCGTATCCTCTGATCTCTTAAGTGTCCAGTTTAATCCAGCATCTATTGGATTGCGGGCTGCACTGTTTATATACATAAATCCCTGTTCATCACCGACATACGCACTGACCTGCCACATGTGGCAGTCATGTGACCTGCGGCTGTGGTACAGGAAGAAACCGGAAGCAGAATTGACATAGACGGGACGATCGTAGTGGATGACATTACCCAGGTGGAACTCTTCAGAGACGAAGGCTGGAAGATGTTGGCTGGACATGGCGAACCGCTGACAGGAGATATCTGAATAAATTAGATGATATCAAAATAAATAAGTGTTAACAGGAACCCTTCATGACATCTGTGTCAAGGACTTTCAGCTCAAGTTTCATATTCAGATAGTTTAATGTGATATTTTACTTGCTGATGATGTTTTTTTTCTACTTATTTGGAATTGCCCTATGAATTCCTTTATTGTTTTTGAGTTAGCATTGTAATACATTAAATATTGCTTCTGTGATATTATGTGGTTAACAATATGCCATTGATCTTTACTTCTCTTCCCATTGCCATATTACATTTGCTAATTTCTTTTGAAATTCTCATTTTCTTTTAATTTGTCAACTGCCTTTCAGATTTAACAATTATCTTTCTGGTCTCAGGCATTGGAAATGCTGTCTACCTTACTGGTGGTATCACTTTTGCTTTAAATCATTAATTTCTTTGTCTGCTCTTTGGAGATCCATTTGAAATACCATTGTCTACATTTCTATTCGAGGAAAAGCATGCAGAATGGTTTACATTGAGCTAAACTGGCTACAAGATGGTCACACAAACCAAAATGGCCACATCATTATAGGGTGAATCATTCACTGAAGTACAAACCCCTGGAAATCAGGGGCGGATCCAGGGGGGTCCTGGGGGTCCGGACCCCCCCCCCTTTTGGTCCACCCATAACATGTTCAAATGGGGGTCCCCGAAGAGGGACCCCCCCCCCTTTGGGCCCACCCAAAATGTCCACTTTGTATACCCCCATTCATGGCTCCTATCTCTCTTTGATATGGTTTTATTGTTTGTGAATTTTACAATTTATGACTACAGTATCTAAAATCTATAAAATTTACACAAAATTTTCTAATGTGCACCAGTGAGTCCACATAGGCATCTAGGCATCAGGTGTGCCTTATGCATGGGATACTATGTTTGGTCCCCCAGGTAATTTTCTATTAGATTTATATCCCATTAAAATTTTATTCACCACTTGGGGTACATCAAAATACTGTGTGCTGTAATGAGTTTTTTTTTGTGAAATTTCAAAGCTTTCTTGATGGTAGGCTCCAAATCACTTTCAAATAAAACTACTAGATTCACACCCAATGATACAGAAATTCCTTAGATGCTTAGACTACCATATTTAAAACCAATATTTCAAAAATTCCTTGGGGGACGAGCTGTCAAAACTCTATCAAAGAACTATGTATGGTATAAGGACATAAATTTACATCCCTTTCCTATACCAAAACGTTTTAAATATAGGTTTGATGATTATGTTATAAGATTTTCTTTGGGAATGACCCAAAAGTCCACCAGTGCATAAACATACTCCTGATGGTACACCAAAATGCTTTAAACTTCAAGGTTTAACATCATTTTTCAAAAAAACTTCCCAGGGGTGCAGGCAGTCCCAACAGCCCCTTAAGGAACAATATCTAAAAATACTACATTCATCTGAGGCTAGTTGAAGCCCTTCAACTCAAGATTTTGACATCTATATTTCAAAAATCTTTTTGAAGGACCAGCCCCTAAAACCTCACAAAGACAAAGCATTACCACATACAATTTGCATCCCCTTCATGGAAACCTGCCCACCCTAGGTTTACACCAAAATGCTTTAAAATTTGGAGTTTGATATACATATTTCTACAATTTTCTAGGGGATATGCCAAGCCTCCCTAAAACACCATTGTGCAATCAAAATTCAATAAGATTTCCATTCTCTGTTCTCATAATCATGGGTTTACTACTGATGGTACACCAAAATGCTTTACTGGATTGGGATCTAGAAATGCATCACAATGCACTGTTTGATGTCTAGATATCAACATTTTCTTGGGGGGGGCATGCCCCCAAACCCCCCTAGGTATCTTGCGGCGCTGCGCTTGCAATGTCGCGCCGTTGCACTTGCGGCATCGTGGCGCTGCACTTGCAGCATTACCCCAATAAACCAGGGTTGGATTCCCCCCTTTTCAAAATCCTGGATCCGCCCCTGGGAAACATCATGAAAATCTATGTGAAAGGGTAAATTGTAAACTAGGAATATGCATGTTAGGTTTTTTATGTCTCTACTAGGGCCAAATGAAGATTTAAGAAAAGAAGAGCAATCCAACTTACTTAAACACACAAGCCTCACCCCAGTGTCATAGAACCAGTTCCTTTCTGATTGACTCCAGTACCTCCAGTGGGAGCCACCTGCGTCACCTCCAGATGTCAACGTCTCAGCCTCCAGTAAGGCATACCCTGAGGGAGCCCCTAGTTCTGGTCCCACCCACCAGACGGCGTGCTTGGGATGGTAGTAGATGTAGGCCTGGTGGCAGGCATGGCTGTAGTAGGGTTTGCCTTCATGGGGCTCAGACTGGAGGATGTACAGTCCTACTACATAGGGGTAGTAGGTGTTACCTGCCACGTACATCAACTGGGGGCACACTGCAAAAAAGCACAAGAGAAAAAAAACAACTTTAAATCAGATTAGTGCTATAAAATATATGTTTCAATAGTATGTTATGTTTACTTGATAAGAGTGTCTGATTGGGGATCCCAAGATGGAGGATTTAGAATTACCAAATTATTTCACATATAAGGTGTGGCCCAAAGTCCCACGCAGATACTGGTAGAAGGACCTACCGCCACCCCATACACTGGCAAGAACTATGTGTGCCAGTGTCAATCTTATTTTCGGCGAATTTTACATCCGAACTTTCCTATTTTCTGCAAACTCATTCTTTGATGATGATATATCCCCCTGCTGCCAAATGATTTAAGACATAAAAATACATGGTTAAAAACCACCCACTTCATTTTATTCCTGTGGGATACCCACAGGGGACACTATATATACCTTTGTTTGCCTTTTGAAAAAATAAGGAAAGATTGTATAATCGAGCTATCCAAGCATAAGAAGTATGTAATACTAGTAGTTGTGTGGGCGACCAAAGAAGGACGAAAAATATCAGATAAACACAGGAAAAACATTTGATCCTCACACACTTTCCTCTTGATATCTGGTTTCCTGGTGTGTTTTTGTTGTCTACATATATGTTAGCTTAAAACCTTATAAGGGCCGCTGATGTATTAATGTATCAATCATGCCAGATTGTCGTCATGATACATGAATGCAGCCCTGGCAAGTTACTAGCCAGCACTACATTCATGCATCATGCCGACCCGATGGGGTTAATACACAAATATTGTCGTCATGATGCTCCTATGAAGTCCATAAAGACCAATGGGCATGATGCATTAATGCATAGCGGCCCTTAAGGAACAACACACAGTGTTCACACACCATGTCCCTCCACATGGATACACACACACATTATACACTTAAGGGTAAACACACAGTGTTCACACACAATGTCCCTCCACATGGATACACACACACATTATACACTACAGGGTTAAAACACAGTGTTCACACATTATGTCCCTCCACATGGATATACACACACATATTATACACTAAAGGGTAAACACACAGTGTTCACACACAATGTCCCTCCACATGGTGCTACACACACACATTATACACTACAGGGTTAAAACACAGTGTTCACACATTATGTCCCTCCACATGGATATACACACACATATTATACACTAAAGGGTAAACACACAGTGTTCACACATTATGTCCCTCCACATGGTGTTATAACACACATTATACACTAAAGGGTTAACACACAGTGTTCACACATTATGTCCCTCCACCTGGATATACACACACATATTATACACTAAAGGGTAAACACACAGTCTTCACACACCATGTCCCTCCACATGGTGCTACACGCACACATTATATACTAAAGGGTTAACACACAGTCTTCACACACCATGTCCCTCCACATGGTGCTACACACACACATTATACACTAAAGGGTTAACACACAGTCTTCACACACCATGTCCCTCCACATGGTGTTACACGCACACATTATACACTAAAGGGTTAACACACAGTGTCCCTCCACATTGTGCTACACACACACACAGTGTACACTTAAGGGTAAACACACAGTGTTCACACACCATGTCCCTCCACATGGATATACACACACATATTATACGCTAAAGGGTAAACACACAGTGTTCACACATTATGTCCCTCCACATGGTGTTACAACACACATTATACACTAAAGGTTAAACATGCAGTGTTCACACACCATGTCCCTCCACATGGTGTTACACACACACACATTATACACTAAAGGGTTAACACACAGTGTTCACACACAGTGTCCCTCCACATTGTGCTACACACACACATTATAAATGCAGCTCTACATGAGGGCTGCAGCACGGGGCTGTGTAAGAAAGCACCTTATATCTCTCAGGGCTCCATCTCATTTTACTTGTGCTGATTGCTGGATATGAAAACAGCATTCCATTTCAATAGATGCTATGTGAGCAATTGACACGACGTTTTGAAAAGGAGAAAATCCATCCAGGTCTTTGTGAAACCATCGCATAGGTTTTGGTAGAGCTGCCGTAGTTGTGCAACCACCAATGTAGGCTCATACGGGTGCTGTCTATAAATAGCATCTTAGTCCATGTACTAAAATAACCGTTCTCCCTATTCTAAAGATGAAAATTTGCTCACAGAGCAAATAAACCATCCTCATATTACTTATATAAATGTACGTATTGCTGTTTTGTTTTGTTTTTTTGTTTTTTTTTTTCTTCTGCAAACCGAGGTTTTTTTGAGGTGCATTATAGAGATGCTACCATGAAAACAATATCCTCTGTTATCTAAAGTAGATATGGCAAAGATGGTAGACAGAAAGCGTATGGTAATCAAAAACAGCAACACTGATCAAATAAGAGCGAAGGTTCTGATTTATAAGAGGAAAGCGTCAGGTTTCCTTTTTTGGTGCAGATTTCATAACGTCTGCTAAGCACGCTTATGCCTAAATGTAAGAGTTTCATTTTCAGAGGAAACTAGGTGTTGCTGTGACGTTTCAAACAGATCGCATACTTAATGACTCTAAATAACAAAGCCATGGGAAAGTTGCCAGGCCTTGGTTGACAAGTATGAGAATCTGCAGTTTGTGATAAAGCCAGCCCAACAAAGGTTTATCACTTTTAACATAGCACAGCATTGTAAAGTTATTTTAAGTTTTACGATATCTCACTATTTGACTCCTACTTGTAGACTGTCTCTGACTCTAACTGGTGATATTCACTTACAGGACGTCCACTTCATGACCATGCATAACAATGCCATCTCTATCTTTTCCAGAGGCGTAGGAAGCAAATCTTCATGGGGGGGCCCGGCGAGTGCACCATCGCGACCACCTTGACTTGTCGGCTGATGCGTATTTAGAATTCATTTATTTAAAAGGGCCAATCCACTGAAAGTGAGCACTTGTCCATGGTAGAGGGTCATTTTTGAAAACTCAGAATTAGAGCATGAAACTTAATTTTATTGATAGCCCTATATCTTGGCTCTTTGGAAAGGTTCATTCAAGTCACTAACTCCCAAGCGATCAGTTTTTATTGCAGATATTCAAAATTATGAAAATGTAATGGGCGTGAGCAAAATGAATTCTTCTCTAAATCACAGAAATATTTGTCAGAACTACATAATTTTCAGTTAGCATATTTGACAAAAGGTCCCAAAGAAACACTATGAAGAAAAAAAGGAAAAAATATCTATATTGACAATACATAAGGAAATAATATGAATGTAATGGGCGTGAGCGTAATGGGCGTGAGCAAAACAACGTTTCCAGGCTTCAGACAGCCCCTCAGTAATATAACCTCAACCAGCATTGATCTAGGTAATAGAAATAATCTAAGAATACATATAGGATGCATTTGAAATGCATCCAGCCTGCCAACATTCTTGCACTGCAATTTACTCATGCCCATTACGCTCACGCCCATTACACTCACGCCCATTACATCAGTCAGTTGACCCCTCTGTTTGGTATAACCAAGGCATGTAGAGACTCCATTATTTTTTTTAAATGACTTATTAACAATAGATCTTCCTGTTAGGATGGTTGAAAGAAAGAGAACTTTGATAGTGTTTGTCCTGGATGCAGAAATATGAATGTAATGGGCGTGAGCAAAATAGACTTGAAAATACTTGAATATGTATTGCATAGTCATGCCTGCAAGTAGACCCTAAACTTCTGTACCAGAAAAACCCCTATGAGGACCCTAATCTTGGTGGGAAATAAGAAGATTGAGGAAAGAGTTTAAGTAGGCATACCAGTGCACTTTTATTTTGATCACGCCCATTACATCAACTCTATTTGGTTACAAAAATGAACAGGGGAAAAAGAATGCCAACCAGAGCACCTCCAAACCACATGGAAATGTTAGATAGGACCCCCACTAAGGAATGGGTAAAATTATATCAGTCAGTTGCTGCTTGGCCTGATGGTATTGAGCCTGGAGTAAGGTGGAAATTGAAAAAAAAGGCAATTTTTGTCATTTTTTCAACTTTGGGCCACTATATCTGAAAAAATGACAGGCCGACATATGTAAATTTACCCTTCTTTTGAAGCCCAAGGTGTTTTCTTTCAAATGAAACAAGATATAAGAAGAATGGTTAAATACTTTTTATCCTATAATCCCCTGTATCCAAAAAAGACCAAAAATGACTCAGGTGCCCACTTTCGGTGGACTGACCCATGAAGAAAAGTGATTTTTGGTAAATTTCGGATCTGACTTTAGGCTCAGACCCCCATTTTCCCTATGACATCACCATAAAATAATCTAATTTCAGATGTTAAGTTTTAGCTTCTTTTCCATTGTGTTTATGAGTTCTTGGAAAATATTAGGGGGGGCCCAGACATACTCAGGCCCCACCTCCTTCATGATTGGGGGGGGCCCAGGCCCCCCTGCCCCCCCCCTTTTCCTACGCCCCTGTTTTCCTTTCTCTTTCTTTTCTCGGGATATGAAGTTGAAGTTGAAAGCTCGAGCTTACTGTAGAAATGACGCAGTTCTTTAAGAAGTAGGTGGGATTTTTTATCAGATTGATTATAAAGGTCTTTCTTTTGAACAGGATAGGAGGCATATTTGCAAACAGACTTGACCAGATACACAAATATACTATATTTCACCACAGTTCCCTTCTTAACTCTTCATACCATATACAATATCTGAATCCTCTCAACTGCAAATTGGAATTAGACTGTAATTACATATATACTCTTTGAATATGTATAATTGATTTCTTCAAACACACATCTGGTTTGCACATCATAGATTTACTTTTAACAGACCATAAACGGGCTTTTTATATGTAAGAGGGGCCAGGAGGGTGTTGCTTCTATGGGAAAAGGTAGCATTTTACATGTAAGAGGGGCCAGGAGGGTGTTGTTTTTATGGGAAAAGGTAGTTTTGCCTAAGAGGTGCCTCACCTGCAGCAGTCACCTTTTTTGTAGTCCTAAATTTTTTGTGTTGCACACAAGTGTGGTCAACACACACTAACTGTAAGCAAGGCAGGTGCCTTTTCAGACTTATATTGTGAGTGGAAGTTGAATGATGAAGCAGAGCATAACATCTTTGGAAAAGAGGGCACCTACTCCCAGCTCCTTTTAGCATAGACTGTCCAACGGTTGCAAATCTCAGGCCAAATCTCGCAGCTCTCAGTCAGGTTCCTGGAGCGTGTTGCTCCTATGGTAAAAAGAGCTGTCAGTAGGTACCCTCTTTTCAAAAGAAGTAACGCTGTGCTTCATCATTCAACTTGCACTCACGACATTAGTCTGAAAAGTCACCTGCCTTGTTTAAAACAGAGAGAGCTGCACTATCAGGTACCTACTCATGTCACACAATCTATAGTATATTATACTGACTGACTTCTCCCAACTAGGTACCTACTTAAATCCCCGTTCTTTAGCACATACTTGAATGACCACTTGTGAGCAACAAAAGGGACAAGTTATAGCTACATGAAAAGAAAGGACTGGAAACGAGGGCATTTTTAGCCAGCTCTTCCTTTTACTATAGGAGCAACACCCTCCAGGTATGTTTTCCTCTTTGAGCTGTTTACTTTACATTCACATAACTCAATAAAGAGGGACATCTTAACAACCTCTGATATAAATATGCTAAAAGCAGCCATTCTACATCAGAAGATATACAGATATAAAGTGAAAAGTAGATTTGTCAGAGAACATAGAAGTAAACCTCACAAAGAGGGAAAATTACATGGAACCTGACTGAGGGGTGCGTGAATCCACGAGATAAGGTCCGAGATTTGCAACCGGTGGACACTCTATACGAGCAACACCCTCCAGCAAGGTTAAATGTCTCATAGACTATGTTGGAAGAGCTTGCAGAGTAGAGTGATCGATGCTGACGCAGATTATAGTACAAAAGAACCCACAGGTGGTCCACCTTATTGGACAGGTTATACTCGGTCCATGAGCTGTTGAGGGAGGATATCACAATTTATAGTGCTAAATTTGGATAACATTTAACTATAGTGTTAGTCTCCTAATTAATGTCCCACAAGAGAAGAGCAAAGAAAAGTTCATTTCTCACTTTGAGTATCGGTGGGTGGGGGTGGATCTGAGCCTCCAAAGGATGAAGTGGGGTCCTTTGTACAAGTTCATATATACTTACTACAAGAATTCTACAGTATATTCCTTGCTTATTATGCCTCCTAACCGAGGCCCTTGTCCTGTCAGAATAAAGACTAGATTTGACCAGCAGTAACTAGTAAGGGCTCGGTGTGTGGCCTGCACGATGCACCTTAAGCTTCCTTAACTCTAGCTACATATCAAAGTCTCACATAAATTGTCACGCCTGAGGTGAGGCACGACAGGGCCCACCAAGGCGCTATTATTTATGACAAAGACAGGATGCAATAAATAGTGCTCACACCACCTGGTAAGATGAAGGAATGATTAGATTATTTACTTTGTAATTATAGTAATTTTAAGTCAGCTTTTTTTTTCGTCCTAGGTTTATTCAGTTAATGAGGTTTTATTCCGCAGTGGTATATACAACACATTTATATACGATGAATATGAACTATAAAAAGACAGCAATGGTGATCACACACTGGGCAAATGCACAGTGAGAAATGTACTTCTGCATGATTTGATTCTGTATCATCACCACCAGGTATTTGTTTATATACCAGTCTAAATCTTGCAAGGAACATCGCAAATAGACTTAATGTTTTAATTTCAGATACAATGTTACACCTGTTGATGGCTCTAATAGATTTAGATTTCGAAGCGTAGATTTCTCGAGGTTGATGACTTGGAATTAACACCCAAAAGTATATTCAGTAAAATCCCTTCTATCTTTATATTGTTGCTAGGGCGTCTAAAGGTTCGTATGATAGGGAGAAAACTCACGGTAAACAGGTTAAGTCGTAATTCTAAGCCAACAATTATACAGGGTGTACCCTTGTGATTGATGACCCAAGAAAATATGTTCAATTTTCCTCGGGTCAATACCTGGCTGTTATGTTGGTATGTGCCAATGAGCACATAAATTGAATGTTGAACTAATATCAAGAACATGTTGATCAACCTAATCACAAATTAGACGATCAACTTCAAAGGGAACAAAAGCTGACATTTTGTGGCGAATGGTCATCTACCTAAAATGTGTGAATAATCATAAATATTAAACTTTGAATTATCTTGGCAAGTTGTCAAAATACCTGTAGCCAGGTGAAGCTATGTGATGATTGTCCGGCGGGCGCTGACTCTTACCTGACGGGAGAGTCAGGCTTCCTGCATAGGGCTCTTTTGTCAGGTGGCTGGAATTGTAGGACATAATTTTTGTATGTCGATTTCCTCTTAAAGATGGCTTCCTAAGACAAGTTTGTTGCCATTTTGTGAGAAACCTTTAATACGGGGGCCCAGATTATTTGGTTCTCGCAAATCTGTTAGCCTTCATATCAAGTTTAGCTGTCACGGTCGGCCATTTTGGATGTGGTTTCAGGTCTCACAACAGAGGTGTTATTCATGAAATAATGTTATTCATGAGAATCTGCTTGGAGAGTGGAGATTGACTTCCTGTCTGGCAGAAAATGCACCTGCTGATAGCTACCCGTTGCAACCCACACGGCATGTGCCAAATCTTGGAAAAGGGTGCAATCTAAAAGTTTCCAACAAAAGACGCTCTTCCCACTCACAGACAGCAAAACTAAGGTGGTACTCTTGTCAATACCATAAGCTGATTGTTGGGGATTTATTTCTGTCAAATGTTATTCTTAGAAACTTGCCGTTTCTAGAGCACCTGAAAGATTTAGGTATGCCAGTCCCAGCGACTCAGTCCTTAACTGAGTCGCGCCCAGTGACTATGTGATGAGGGCTAGGAGGCATAGTCTAATGGTCGCCTATTTCCTCCAGAACAATCATTGTTCGAGAGCAAAACCATCGGGAGGTATTTATTCTTCACTCTGAGACAACATGGAGGCTACTTAGAGAATAGACAACGATCTTCTTCACATCAAGACTGTCTGTTATAGGACAAGAGGCAGTTGAGATGTGAAGAAGGAGTTGTCTATTGTCTTTATAAAACGTTGTACATTTCACTTATGTACCCAATTAATGTATGTCGAGACCAATTAATGGCCCTTGACTTGTTTACAGCTATGGTGACCTTGCTCAGGTGTGCACTACACTCCTATAATGCACTCAAGGTCACTTCTATCATGCAGCAGAGCACTGCCAGCCGTTTTATAATTAGTATCACTATGGCAAGCCCTCATGTCAGCACGATGTAGGAATTGGTAGAGCAGTCTTAGCACTTAAAACACTAATGAAGGTCTCTATAGTCGGCGTTATAGGAACTCTCACTACAATTTGAGCAGTGTTATTGGAGATTTTGTAGTAACCTCCTTGTATGATTTAGTTTTGCATAGAATTGATATTCTATGCAAATTCCTGGCACAGACATCAGCTCAGCCCTCAATCGGCATTAATAAGTGATTGATGAATGCCCATCAAACAGTTCTCAATGCTGATTTCCGGTTACTTTCAGTATCTGCACTGGGCTTATTTCGAAATCCCTGACTACATCACAGTAGCTATGTATGTAATAGGCCTATGAGGGCTATGTTGTCGTCAGGAATAATGTATGTATTAGGCCTTTGAGGTCTATGTTGTCGTCAGGAATAATGTATGTATTAGGCCTATGAGGTCTATGTTGTCGTCAGGAATAATGTATGTATTAGGCCTACGAGGTCTATGTTGTCGTCAGGAATAATGTATTATTAGGCCTATGAGGGCTATGTTGTCGTCAGGAATAATTTATGTATTAGGCCTATAAGGTCTACGTTGTCGTCAGGAATAATGTATGCATTAGGCCTATGAGGGTTATTTTGTCGTCAGGAATAATGTATGCATTAGGCCTATGAGGGCTATGTTGTCGTCAGGGATAATGTATGTATTAGGCCTACGAGGTCTATGTTGTCGTCAGGAATAATGTATATATTAGGCCTACGAGGTCTATGTTGTCGTCAGAAATAATGAAACAAGGCCCCAGGTCTGTGTGAAAGGACTTTCCACAGCTCCATTGCATCACAAATCTGGTGGTTCATTTTTAGTTTTCGGTGATGTCTGGATATATCAAGGAGTAATCCTTACTAGTTTTAAAGTACACTTGCTATTGTTTCTTTTTTTTTAATATGGAAAGGGGACATTGGTGTATTTTACCTAAGCAAAAAAGAAAGGGAGGGGGGGTTAGCAACAGGTCAATTACATTCTAACCAATCTATTGATGAGTAGTATTCTCAAAGCAGATCATTTTCAAGTCACAGTCTCCCTGAATCTTCGTTGGGTTCCTATCCTTTATATTGAAGGGATACACCAAATCAGAAGTACGTGGCATGAGATGTGTCAGTCAGTAAACCTATAAATATAATTGCTGTTCTGCCGCCTGCAGTTGTTTGGACTAGGCCTAAAAAATGTTTGTTTCCAGTTATCCGACCGACCCTAGCAAAACAGGGATGATCCTGGAAATTGTTTCTTTTTTATTTTGTGAATTTTAACATTTTTTGGCAAATTTTAGTCATTTTTCCCATGATTTTCATATTTTTCATCAGTTTTTGCGTGGAGCTTATCTAGGTCTTTACCTATTGGTATACAGTTCATAACATTCATTCATATTTTTTACATGAGCTTCACATTCCTTGTGTTTTTTATAACTCTACTGTAAAATCATAGAATCCAACATGTCTGCCCATGTACATTTCTATACAAATTAAAAAAAAAATAAAAAAAAAAACATCCGACCTACCGACCCTAGATATTTGAGGCATGTAACTGGAAACACAACTTTTTTTCTTTTTTTTGCCCTAGTGGGAACTGAACTGCTGCCAAAATCCTTATTGAGGACTGCCTACCTTTGGAAGGAATTTGGTTGAATAATTACGATGAAATTGGCCATCTATCCAGGTACAGACTTGATGATATCAATAGCCATGTGGAATATACAGAATACAGACTTAATATTGAAAATACACAGGCCCTACTCCATCTCAATTTCTACATGTAGATGATGCATGAAGTAACGGCCTGTTACATATTTAGCCAATTATGGATTTATTGTAAATATCCAGAATCAAATACCACAGAAACTTTTAAATAATCAACATGTTTGAAATTCCCTTGGAAAGGTAACCATATCTGGAGCTTAATTCGAAACATCCTGGGATCACGACCCCAGCGATCTTAGGAATAAATCAGCCTTATCCTATTAAGTGATCTTAAGAGTTGACTGGGTTCACATATCCTAGCCAGCACTAAGATCGCATCGATCTTAGCCTCAGCCCTCCTACACTATTCCAAGAAGAACTGACTAGGCACAGGGGTAAGAGTCCCAAAATAAAGGAATAGCTATGGAGTCACTCTTCTTCACAAGAGTACTTATACCATTGTTCCCCTTCCCCATATGGGCTAACAAAAGAGCACAGGGTGCAGTTGACCCCCGTACAGTATTCAAGAGTTGTTCCCATGAATGTATGATTTATGCTTGCCTATTAGAAGCATTGTGCCCTCCCCCCAGGACAAAGAGAGAGAAGGGAAGAATTACCTTATAGTGCACTTAACGCATGAGTACCCCTAAGAGCCCTCAAGGACACTCAGCAAACATCCTCCCTCAACTCTTTATGTATGCAGCAGGCTATTCACTCTTTCGATCAGGAGTGTTCCCTGTAAGTGCTCTTGTACTCAGGTAAAACCACTATGCATTTCTTTCACTAAGATCGCAGTGATCTTATTATTATAATATTTTTGTCTTATGTGTCAACTGTTTAGCTAAATAAGACTAGAAGAAAGGTTGAACCAGAAGAATCAACCCTTACACAGATCCCTTCTGTGGGGATGAGGTTCACTTCCTTCATTATTATCTCGATTCAATTTGTTGATTATATTTACATGATAATTCTCTGTCCGTCCTTGTTAGACATTGATATACTGAAAATCACTGACACTTAACACCATGTTTTACTACCGGCGACTTCTATAGATAGGTATATCAACCATCTAATATACTATATATCTAGAATCAATTATGTACTTTACCGGTATTCAAAACATGTATACATGAAAGCTCAGTTATTGATGTATCGACGGAAATTACTCATTGACTGTACCTAATACTTGAGATAATAAAGTAAATTCAAACCAAAAAAGTGATCTTAGTGGTGGAAATGGAATAGTGAAGTGATCCCAGGACTAGCTATTCTGGACAGGCCTGCAACCACTGCATTACATAGGGTAGACCAGCCAGGTCTTATGATATGTGCATACACTTAGATCGCTGGGGTTGGGATCCCAGAATGTTTTGAATTAAGCTCCAGGATGGGGAAAGCCAGATCCCACGATAAGTTGTATAAGGCTTTGGCCTGTTTGCTTGAGGGCCTTGATTACCGAGCACCAGGAGGGTGTTGCTCCTTTAGTAAAAGGAAGAGCTGGCTAAAAATGCCCTTGTTTCCAGTCCTTTCTTTTCATGTAGCTATAACTTGTCCATTTTGTTGCTCACAAGTGGTCATTCAAGTACGGTGCTGAAAAAGGGGGATTTGCGTAGGTACCTAGTTGGGAGAAGTCAGTTAGTATAATAAACTATAGAGCGTGTGACATGAGTAGGTACCTGGTAGTGCAGCTCTCTCTATTTTAAACAAGGCAGGTGACTTTTCAGACTAATGTGGTGAGTGCAAGTGCTTAGGTGAAGCAGTGCACGACTTGTTTAGAAAAGAGGGCACATACTGACAGCTCTTTTTACCATAGGAGCAACACCCTCCTGGAACACAAGGCTTGTATAATATTCATACCTGTGAGTTCAGACTGAAACTTGCTATAACCCTTGCATTCTCATTTTCAGGTATGATGAGGCAGATACTCACAGATCCTACTAATTTCTGTCGCAATAAATGATACACCAGGATTATTTCAAAATAATAACCCTTGCATTCTAATGTTTACATAAAGCACAATGTGACTAAAATATAGAGTTTCATGCTTATATGTAGACTGCCTGGTGTAGTGAGATTCTACATTTAGCAGCCCCAGAATAAGGTAATTATACTACTTTACTCTTTTTGTGCTCTAGTAATAAAGGCCTTGGGGATGCCCTGTGACTCTTCAACCAAATGGGACATACTCACTACACAGCAGGAGAAGGAGTGTAATGTTTCCAGGTGAGCAGAGACATGTCTGGGAATTGGACATAAGACAGGAAGTATGGCATGGAGTGTGTGTATATATAGTCCTCTCACAGCAGGACTTGGTAAGATAACATAGGGCACTGCTACATATATAGACATACTGCAGCAGGACTTGGTAAGATAACATAGGACACTGATATGTATAGAGACATACTGCAGCAGGACTTGGTAAGATAACATAGGGCACTGCTACATATATAGACATACTGCAGCAGGACTTGGTAAGATAACATATAGATAGAACTAAACGACCGTGGTGTACGAGGTGGTCGATCCACCACGAGGGAGACAACTCCCGAGGGGTGGATCAGCCACCGAGGGCACCAGGGGAGTTTAGTTCTATATTTATTTTATGTTTTTAGAGGGTCTAATTAACTGAAAATTAGCAAAATCCATTACCGTAGTCCCCCGTACGAGCGGCGGTCCGCCATTTTGAATGTTTACATGCACCCAGAACAAGGCTGCAGTGGTGGATCTGCCGCTGTGGTGGATTGACACACGTTACGCCACTGGGGGTGTGGCGATCGACCGCGCAATGCTATCTCTACGGGAAGAAGTTATTCACATAAAATAAATAGACATACTGCAGCAGGAGATGGTAAGATAACATAGGACATTGATACATATAGAGACATACTGCAGCAGGACATGGTAAGATAACATAGGACATTGATACACATAGAGACATACTGCAGCAGGACATGGTAAGATAACATAGGGAACTGATACATATATAGACATACTGCAGCAGGACATGGTAAGATAACATAGGGCACTGATACATATATAGACATACTGCAGCAGGACATTGAACAAGTAATCAATGGATAATTTATGACGAGTGTGTGTTATTGAAGGATAATTACACAAGGCCGTAGGCCGAGTGTAATTAGCCTTTGCTAACACAAACGAGTTTATACCACGAAACCAATAAATAATCAATAGAATACCAATAAATTCAAGTTGAAAACAAAAATTATTCCCCCTCCCCGGGACTCGAAGCCAGCCATAGTGTGTGTACACAGGTACATACAGTGGCCCCCAAGGGGTAAAAAAAGACATGGCGACTTTTGGCCATTTTTTGGCGACAATTCGACTTTGTACCCTTTTAAAAGTGACATGTGGCATTTCCAATCTTTAAAAAAGTGACATTTGATCTGAGACCTTAAATTTTGAGATTATTAGACATGTTTTTCCCCCCTAAAAAAGTGACATGTGACCTGAAACCTTACATTTTGGCGACATTGTGACCTCAGGGGGGTCCCCTTGGGGGCCCCCATACACCTCCTCGTCGCCCAGCAGTGGACAGCGACAGCGCCTGTCTCAGCTAGGTTTTGCAGCGGCACACGATCGGTACATACACCTTGTCGCCCAGCAGTGGACAGCTAAAGGTTTGACAGCTACAGCGCACATGGCGAAAAAAGATCCGCCCATACCGTGTTAGACAAGATCTACACCTCGTCCCCCAGCAGCGGACAGCGACAGCGCACACGGCGAAAAAAGATGCGCCCGGACCGGGGCTCGATCCGCGTACCTCAGGCGGCTGAGCGCAATGTGCTAACCGCTAGGCCACGGCGTCACACACCTCACGGGTCGTCTCTGCTTGGGTTTGTTTGAATGCGTCCCGCGGTTATGTATACACGATCGGTACACACACCTTGGCGCCCGGCTAGGCTTCCTTTGGTTGGTTTAGTTCTAGCCAACCACTTCTTGTCAGTCCCTGTGGCGCAATGCATAGGGAGTTGGATTTGGGATGTGAGACTGTAGGTTCGAGCCCTGCCCTGGCCTTGAAAATTTTAACATGTAACATATGACATGGAAGGAGGCTTATCCATGGGTAACTGCATGGCGTGCGGGTTATCCATGGATAACCGCACACCTTCCAAAATTCATGCTTCATGCAGGTACACTGCAAAAATGGTGTTTAGATTTTAAACATGTTTAGGTCTAAACACGTTTAAAACCTAAACATATAGGTCAGTTAGGTGTCTCATCGACTACACATTTAGGAAATGAACACTTTTATTCTAACTACATAAACATTTATGCTAAACATGTTTAGATGTTTAGAGTTGAGACAGTTGAATAAAAGGTGTTTAGATTTAAACATCAATATGTTTAGATACTTGGATGTTGAATCCACACCAGGTAGCAGCATTACCTTTGACTGGACTATCTGCACACAGTTATAATCAATTTTTGTGACAAATGTCCCCAAATCCCATGTTTATCATGGTTTCATTTCATAGAATGTCATGTGAATAGAAAGGGCAATAGAAAATTGACTAGATTCATGCCACCATCATTACCATAAAATAATCAATAAAATCCATGACTGACACCTATTTGATGTTATTCTGGAATAGATAAGGCAATTTCCTTCCTGCCAAGCTGTTGTACTTTCTCAAGTCTCTCATTCTGATGCAGTGTGTACTATATGTACATGTATATAACTGTGGCTGACATCTTTGGAGACTGATGAAGGCCACATAGTGCCAAAACTGTTGGTTCATACTACTTACAATTTAATAAAATGCCATCCTTAGAAACTTAATTGGAACTTTAGTTGTGTTGTTATTTATAGTTTTACTATAAACCACAAAAAAAAATCTTTGGAGACTTTGACAAGTAAATACCTGCTGATGTCCCCCCCAGTAAATGAGAAAAAAACAACAAAATATATCTCTGTTTTTAATGCATACATGTCTGCAAACCTTAAATCTCAATCAAATCATTTAAACATCTAAACACAAAAATTCATAAACACCTAAACACAAAAATTCATATATCTAAACACAAAAGTTTTAACCTAAATACCTACATTTCTAAACACTTGAGCTAAGCACATTGTTTGGCTAAACATGTTTAGGAAATTAATGTGATTACAAAAACGTTGCAAGAATATGTTTAGAATTGTGTTTAGGATCTAAACACCATTTTTGCAGTGTATGTGCATGGGAATATCCAGCAAAAAGCACTGAGTAACCCAGAAATCGTGGTATAAGGTAAGATAACATAGGACATTGATACATATAGAGACATACTGCCCCTGGGGGGGGGCAGCCCGGTGGGACAGTTTCCCTGTTCTAAAACCTTAAAGTTCTTTTCATACAGTTCCACATGCATGGATGTAACACTGGCAAACATGCTAGCAAGAGCTCTCTATTCGTGCATCGTGATGACACATGGTCATGGGCATGTCATTGCATCAGATATCCTTCGATTCTTAAAGGATTAACACTTACAGGTTACAGGTTGCCTGCAGCTGTTCAGTACGTGTGCTCCTTACCTGTAAAACACAACGTGTTTGTTTAAGTGAAAAGGAAGGGTGCCCAGTGTCATGGTGATTCCCTCTTTGAAAGGAAACAATCCTAATTCCTATGTAAATCTGAGATTACATCGCTCTACCACCTTTGTATAGAATGAAAAGCTATCTAAATAAGGGCAAGAGGAGCTACAAAGAGTCACCTACTGCACTGATGCATTATGCCTATTTTATTCATGTTGTAAGATTGCAACCCTGGTGACCGATCCTCTAGTATTTACCGATTCATTGTTTCTACTCAGCTAATACCCTGTCAATGGTTCACCACATTCACTGTGTGATGCTAAAGTATGCAATCTATGGTAGTGCAATGTTCACATTCCATATGTAGTCTGAATACTCAGTCTCACGTTCACTTTCCATTAGGATAGCGTAAAGGACAATTGAAATATTGGATCACATATACTTATTAGTTATATGGAAAATACTGATTCGACTGTCTCTAGATTAGTACAATAATGATTTTAGGACTTCCTTGACTTGGTGCCTTAAATGTCATACAATCTAACCCTGCCATTTATCACTATTAGATCTATTAGGTCATGAGCAAACAAAACTTGATGTCGAGTTTTTCGATATAATAATGAACAAATTAAGGTCCCATGCTGCGCAGCACGGCGACCAAGGGACAGAGCGCATTATTGCATTCTTCAGCGCCTAAAGGGTAATGGGTCAATTTCATAAAAGTGTATCTGGGGATCTTTAATTCGGGTCAGAGGCGGGATAGGCCTGTAAATGGAATTGCTGATGCATTATTTACTTTATATATAAAAGAATACAGGCGGCCACTTAGGAATAAAGGGTTCAATATCCCACCTGCTACTTTCTAGTGGCGTTATGGTGCTTTACTCCATTATCAACTCTGTACATTGTCATCTTTATCAACTCTGTACATTGTCATGCAGTCTGGAGGTTCCACTCACCAGATTATCAACTCTGTACATTGCCATGCAGTCCATCTTTATCAACTCTGTACATTGTCATGCAGTCTGTCTTTATCAACTCTGTACATTGTCATGCAGTCTGGAGGCTCCACTCACTAGATTATCAACTCTGTACATTGCCATGCAGTCCATCTTTATCAACTCTGTACATTGTCATGCAGTCTGGAGGCTCCACTCACCAGATTATCAACTCTGTACATTGTCATGCAGTCTGCCTTTATCAACTCTGTACATTGTCATGCAGTCTGTCTTTACCAACTCTGTACATTGTCATGCAGTCTGTCTTTATCAACTCTGTACAATGTCATGCAGTCTGTCTTTATCAACTCTGTACATTGCCATGCAGTCTGTCTTTACCAACTCTGTACATTGCCATGCAGTCTGTCTTTATCAACTCTGTACATTGTCATGCAGTCTGTCTTTATCAACTCTGTACAATGTCATGCAGTCTGTCTTTATCAACTCTGTATATTGCCATGCAGTCTGTCTTTACCAACTCTGTACATTGCCATGCAGTCTGTCTTTATCAACTCTGTACATTGCCATGCAGTCTGTCTTTATCAACTCTGTACATTGCCATGCAGTCTGTCTTTATCAACTCTGTACATTGCCATGCAGTCTGTCTTTATCAACTCTGTACATTGTCATGCAGTCTGTCTTTATCAACTCTGTACATTGCCATGCAGTCTGTCTTTATCAACTCTGTACATTGCCATGCAGTCTGTCTTTATCAACTCTGTACATTATCATGCAGTCTGTCTTTATCAACTCTGTACATTGTCATGCAGTCTGTCTTTATCAACTCTGTACATTGTCATGCAGTCTGTCTTTATCAACTCTGTACATTGTCATGCAGTCTGGAGGCTCCACTCACCAGATTATCAACTCTGTACATGGCCATGCAGTCTGGAGGTTCCACTCACCAGATTATCAACTCTGTACATTGTCATGCAGTCTGTCTTTATCAACTCTGTACATTGCCATGCAGTCTGTCTTTATCAACTCTGTACATTGCCATGCAGTCTGTCTTTATCAACTCTGTACATTGTCATGCAGTCTGTCTTTATCAACTCTGTACATTGCCATGCAGTCTGTCTTTATCAACTCTGTACATTGCCATGCAGTCTGTCTTTATCAACTCTGTACATTATCATGCAGTCTGTCTTCATCAACTCTGTACATTGTCATGCAGTCTGTCTTTATCAACTCTGTACATTGTCATGCAGTCTGTCTTTATCAACTCTGTACATTGTCATGCAGTCTGGAGGCTCCACTCACCAGATTATCAACTCTGTACATGGCCATGCAGTCTGGAGGTTCCACTCACCAGATTATCAACTCTGTACATTGTCATGCAGTCTGTCTTTATCAACTCCACTCACCAGATTTACATTTATGTACCATAGTACATATAGTTTATCAATACAGTCCCGTGCATTAGAAGTCACCGTTCAAGAACTTTCTTGACAACAAATTAGTATAGTACATGTACTTTCTTTTAAAACGCTATGTGACACATAGGCACCCTGCCCCCCCCCCTCCCAAGTGAAAAATATTTCTATTCTCACAATTGGAAACTTTAGAAAGACTGAAACGGTCCTTACGGGTTTCTTGTGGAAAGAAAGGTGCATTGTGTTAATTCACCCAGTGCTAATCTATAGTTTGATCTTTAGGTGGGCTCGCGGTGTACCTGAAGTGTCCGGGAAAATACCGTATTTGCTTGTGTGAGTGCCGCATCCTAAAGAAGCGCCGTTCCTGAATAAGGACTGGGGTTTAGCGGTGTTAAGTGGTGAAATTTCAAAATAAACTATTGTACTTAAAAGTCCTGAATAAGCGCCGGTTTTGAATAAGTGCCAGAATAGAGCCGTCTTGAAATCAATGTGCTTATACAGACCAACACGGTATGATGTAATGGGAGTCTTGATAGGTGGCAATTTAATTGTCAGCTGTTGGAAGTGGATAAATGAGAGGTACAATGGGCGTTTTATGGCGGTATTGGTCGCCTTTGTGCAGGTATTGTATTTCTAGTAGTTCTACTCTTGGAAATATATGGGCAGAAAAAAACACAGACATTTGTGTGATATGGAACATAGTGCACAGTTTTAGCACAATTTTAATACAACTCAAACATTACCTGAACACCGAGTTTAACTCATAAGTCCGCTTAAAGAGAGGAATATAATGTTTATGCATATAGAGAGGGTTTATTGTCTTATGGAGTCGGAGATAAAGGCCATATCACAATATCATGGTGATGTTGCCATGTCCGAAAGCTTTATGCATGTCTTCTTCTAAGAAGAAAAAAAAATGTCATATTTCATAGTGTTCCTGATTTTCAGAAATCTTAGAAAACATTGAAATAAAACAGGGTATTTACATCGTAATCTGAGTAGAACGTCCTTTAAGGTTAAGGTTCCACGACTGCAAATCCCAGTGTTATATGGGTTCAACTTGAAAAGACCAGTCATACTATGCATAGGCCTATGTCAAGAAATGCTCTGCCTATATATGACCCCCCTCCCTACCATTCTTGCCGAAGCAGTCAAAAGGTGTGGGGTATCGTATAATACAAGTCGCAATAAGCGGGGGCGGTTGTTGCACGACCACAACATTTTTAAGAGGTTCTGTAAAGTCAGTAGCATTCAGGATAAGTCTTATACCAAACAATTCTTACAGCCTATACTCACGAACTACTAGGCTATAAAATATCTAGATAAGTACACAATCACCTGGGAGGGTTTTCATGAGAATAGCCATCAAAGCGAAGAAAGCATTTATAAGTGAAGTTGAAGCTGTTTCCCTGTATGTTAGCTTGTAGTCATTAGTCTAAATATTCTTAAGATGTACAATTTCCTATGGTAACCACAAGAGAACCCGGAAAAAGGGACTGAAGCAGACGGAGGCCCTAACATCAAGAACTAAAGCAGGTACCTTGGAGGCCCTCAGAACGAGAACTATAACACTACCCATGGAAGCCCTGAGAACAATTAAAAGAACAAGACCTATATAAATGGGAACACTTGGAGGCAAATAATATAATACGTACAACTCTGAATTAATGTGTAAGGATGCGACCCTTGGACAAAATCTGGACTATCATATTTAGTGACCATCCAGCTGTCCTGCACCGTGTGTTCTTCTACTTAAACAGGGTCATGTCCACAGTAGGACGCAGGTACGCCTGACTATGGTGTGGAGGTGGGATGTGTCAAGAGGGTGTTGCACATAGAGGAAAAGGTAATTTTGCCTATAGTGTACCTCACTTTCATTTCATTTCTGACTGTTTTACATATCATACAGGAGGGTTTTGCTTCTATTGTAAAAGGAGTTGTGAGTATGTGCCCTCTTTTCTAAACAATTAGTCATGCACTGCTTCACCAAAGTTCTTGCACTCACCCCATTAGTCTCAGAAGTCACCTGGAGGGTGTTGCTCCTAAACAAAAAGGAAGAGCTGGCTAAGAATGCCCTCATTTCTGGTCCTTTCTTTTCATGTAGCTATAACTTGTCCCTTTTGTTGCTCACAAGTGGTCATTCAAGTACAGTGCTAAAAAAGGGGGATTTGAGTAGGTACCTAGTTGGGAGAAGTCAGTCAGTATGATAAACTATAGAGGGTGTGACATGAGTAGGTACCTGGTAGTGCAGCTCTTGAATGACCACTTGTGAGCAACAAAAGGGACAAGTTATAGCTACACGAAAAAAAGGACTGGAAACAAGGGCATTTTTAGCCAGCTCTTCCTTTTACTATAGGAGCAACACTCTCCAGGAGGGTGTTGCTCCTATAGTAAAAGGAAGATCTGGCAAAAATGCCCTCATTTCTGGTCCTTTCTTTTCATGTAGCTATAACTTGTCCCTTTTGTTGCTCACAAGTGGTCATTCAAGTACAGCGCTAAAAAAGGGGGATTTGAGTAGGTACCTACTTGGGAGAAGTCAGTCAGTATGATATACTATAGAGTGTGTGACACGAGTAGGTACCTGATAGTGCAGCTCTCTCTGTTCTAAACAAGGCAAGTGACTTCTGAGACTGATGTGGTGAGTGCAAGTACTTTGGTGAATCAGTGCATGACTTGTTTAGAAAAGAGGGGACATACTCACAGCTCATTTTACAATAGGAGCAATACCCTCCAGAGGTGCTTATGTGAGTGAGTACAAGTACCTTTCAATGAAGATAATAGCCACTCAAAACAAAAGAACTAAAAAGAGAGTCACACAGTAAGGTACCTGATTGTGCAATACGCACTATTTCTATGCAAGACAGGTGCCTTTTTAGTCTAAAATGGTGAGTACAAGTTGGATGGGGAAGCAGAGTGTGACCTTTTAATGTGTGTGGGTACCTACGTAGTGCTTTCTTTTAGCTTCTGTGCAACAGCCTGCAGGTTTAGATATAGAGTGGGGATGTGTGTACATTTGTACTATATTATCCTGCACGTGCCACCTTACACCTCCAGCACCCTCCACACCTGTAGGTAGACCTCCAGACACAGCTGCATGCAAAATGTTACAATTAAGGAAAAAGGCATTGGTAATCTTATCTAAAGCCTCCTGCTGGATCATAGGAAGCCTTTTCAGAAAGACGGTCGTTCAATAGATTTCTGTCCAATGTTATTCATTTGAAAATAGAAGAGGGGTCAATATCTATTTGCACATGTAGCAAAACTTTGCAAGTGAATATCTATATCTCTATTCAAATTCATCTTAATGGTCCCAGTGCCCCATATATAGGCATTTAAGAGCTTCTTGGGAAGAACGTCGATCGTTCAATATATTTCTCTTCAATGTCATCCATTTTAAGATTGAAAAGAAGTCAGTATTTGTTTGGAAGATATTCCAAATCCCAGGCAGTATGTCTCTCAGTAATTCCACATATTTCTCAAAAGCTTCACCCCAGTACTTACTCGCGACTTGAATGCCTCAGTGTGTACTTCAGCATTATTAAACTACCATATATAAAATACCTCGGCTCTCGACTGCGGGCCACCGGAACTGTCAAAACGGAAGTAGTAGAGTTGCGTGATTGCCATTAGCTTAAAATTATTTGCAGTAAATCCCTATTCTTTCTTTATTTCTCCTTATCCATATATATAGAAATAAGATATAAAATAACCCTCGCAGACATAGGTATCTTATATATGGTAGTTTAACCAGGCTTACTTTTTGTCCATTATCACAGGGCCGTAGGCGCTGGTTCTTAAACAAATATAAACTTTATTTGTCAGCTCGTACTATAGCCCTCCCACATCCTCACATCTTCTTTATACCCTCACCTTCAATGGGGGGAGGGGTCTCCCCTTTTAATCCTTTCTCAATCTAAGCAAAGCACCATATATTGCATAGGTATTTTTGTAAGCCCATATAATGTGCCCCTTTATGGTCAATGCCCTCGGAAATTGCTGGTCCCCTTTCTTTTTTATCCTGGATCATTATTCCATCACCCCTCCCCCTCCCATCTAGATTGCACTACAATAGATAGGGGCTGTACATTGACCTTCCCCTTTCAGCCACTGTACTCTATACTTAATGACACCCCTCTCCTATGTTCCCTATTACCGCCCATACTCATGTCAGATGAAGTCTCAGATAGTTGTGGAGTAGCCTTCCCCCTGATTTGTCAATGTCGCAGTTCAGTTCATTAAATAAACATAATAGTACAAGTTATCTCGTCCTATTTGTATATTCAATAACCTTACATCATAGACAAATCCTTTTTTGTTCAATGCTTCGCTTTTCATCCATTGAACAAAAGGACACTTATTCTGTTTTCCATTGTCCTCCAAGAGAGCAGTCATTGTTCACATGTCTCACTCAACCACTGGTGCAAATATAACAATAAAGATATTCATTATTCAGATAAAGTGGTGAATAAATAGGTGGCAGAATCCCTTTCACTGTACATGCACCCAAATATCTGGACTGTCATTTCAGGCATTGGTAATACAGGAAAATGATATATACAGGCCGGATGTATGATTAGGGTAGAGACAGACATCCATTTCCATCTAGAATATTGCACTTAGATCGTGTTGAGATGACACAGATAACTTGCTTTCTGAAGCTTACCCCAGTGACACAGAAACAGATATCACCACCTCCCTAACACCTGAAGCTTACCCCAGTGACACAGTAACAGATATCACCACCTCCCTCACAGTGACACAGAAACAGATATCACCACCTCCCTCACAAGCCCTCCCCTTACCTTAAAGACTTTAAGGACTTCATAATGCCTTACCTTAAAGTCTTTAAGGACTTCATAATGCCTTACATTAAAGCCTTTAAGGACTTCATAATGCCTTACCCTAAAGCCTTTAAGGACTTCATAATGCCTTACCTTAAAGCCTTTAAGGACTTCATAATGCCTTACCTTAAAGGCTTTAAGGACTTCATAATGCCTTACCTTAAAGCCTTAAAGGACTTCATAATGCCTTACCTTAAAGTCTTTAAGGACTTCATAATGCCTTACCTTAAAGCCTTTAAGGACTTCATAATGCCTTACCTTAAAGCGTTTAAGGACTTCATAATGCCTTACCTTAAAGCCTTTAAGGACTTCATAATGCCTTACCTTAAAGCCTTTAAGGACTTCATAATGCCTCAATGTCCATCCATTGTCATGATCCACCAATACAGCACAGGAAGGTCACCTACCTGTGCCACGTTGGTGCACCACATACACTTTGGATTGTATCAGGAAGCAATAATGTAACCTTGGCAACTTACTTTCCTGGATGGCAATTCACAATCTCAAAGAGAGTGTTCACAATCTCAAAGAGAGTGAATTCACGAAGAGAGTGGAAATTATAATTCTCACCAAGATTTACTCTCCACTCGAGCCTGGAAAAACTCCCTTCAAATTATCTCTTCAGAAAGGATGATGTGATTAATGAAATTTATTTTGGGATACTTCCTTGAGGAATCTTATGATGACAAATCTACTGTAGCAAATTTGCCATGGTTCAAGACTGAGACGTATTTATTTTAGAATTGTATCACATCTTTGCACTCACGAGATTTGTGTGAAAATTCACTCATTTAACCTCATAATCAAGGGTATTCACGAAACTTTTTGAATTACCTTGCAGAGCTGTCCCCGTACCTGATGGATATGGTAAGTGGGTGACTTGATAAATGTCCCATATATGCACAGTACCTTGTCAAACCAAGGTGTGACATTTACATGATAGATCTGATGCACTGTACCTTTTCTCGTCGTCAAACCTCACCCTTTTTACAACCCCACATACAGACAAAAGTTCAAATTCAAATCTATTTACTTCATTCACAATCCCTCCATGGACAAGCATTATTGTGAGATGTCATGACTTATTTAGAGAATAGACAACGATCTCAGATGCATTCGTGCATTATAGGACAATAGGCAGTCAAGATGTGAAGAAGATCGTTGTCTTTTGTCTTTATAAATCATTCTTCTTTCATGCCAAGCAATCGAGTACCCAATCAAGGTATTTTTAGACCAATTAATGATACTTGACTGGTCTACAGCTATGGTGACCTTGCTCAGGCGTGCACTGTGCTCCTATAATGCACTCAATGTCACTTCTACCGTGCAGCAGAGCACTGCCAGCCATTTTATAAACCATTATAATTTTAGTCATTGCTAAAAATGATGCCCTTTGGTCGTCAAATTTCATGGATACAGTCCTAGAGAGAAAGGTATTTCCCAATAAAGTCAACAGGCACTTTATGTATTGAGAATTGCCTACCTGGCGTACAGGTCAATACATACCCAAAGTGACACCAATGGATACCATCTGAGTACCCCATAAGTTACCTGACAGGGCTGTTACTTCTTAAACAAAAAAAAAAAAGGAACCTGCCCTTTAACCCTTTACGCCCGAATGACACTTGCAAAAAATACAGTTGATACCTATAAACTGTGTGCCCAGCGGTTTTACAGTGGAAAGCTTGTTATTGTGCACTACAGGGGGAGTTGAAGTAAGTACAAACCCATTGACTTGATTGGGTTTCTACTGTAGCTGCTACGGCGGTACCTACTGTATATTTACAATTCGGGCTGAGAGTGTAGGGCTGCATCCATGCAATAGATACACACCTAGGTGATTCTAACCATGCACCACTGTATTGGTGCATCATGGCGAAACCTGCTGGCAAGTTAAGAAAGGTTCTTGAAAGAGTTATGATTAAAAGAGTTATGGTTGGGAGTAAGTTATATAACTCACCTGTAGGAGTAGAGGTACAGACGGCACAGGAGGCGGTGACCAGGAGCAGCAGGAGGAGGGGCCCTGTCCAGGTAACACCCTCCAGGTGTATTCCCACCCCCTGCCACTGCCATGGAGGACCTCCAGCACCTCCCACCTGGCTCTCAGCTACCACAGGAGGCATCTATAACCGCTCCTCTGTGTGCCTGGAGGAACCAGAATGCCTGCTGCTGATCAGTGAGTAGGCTACCCACTGGCCTGGTCCTGGTCCCATAGTGCAGGGTATTCAGTGCTGTAATCTACAAGGCATGTGGCTGGCCTAGCGACGTGTAAGATGAACGGGTTGTAGCAGTGAAATCCAATTACAAATTCTTGGCTCTGAGAACAGACCAGGAGACATGGTACATGTACAAAATTGCTGATGTGCCACCTGAATGGGGATTGCGTTAAGGAAGGCCTTGGTCTGTGATTGTGGTTGCTGAGGTCAGCTTCACAGGTCATCAGCACCCAAAGCAGTTACGCAATATCAGGACTCAGAGCAATGAATACAATCCCGCGGTGATTCTCCTTAGCTCTGTGAGCTAATGTAATATCTGTGCAGTGTTGGTCTAACATGTATCTATATTCTAAAGAGGTTACATTATAAGGAGTTGAAGTCAGGTTTGCAGGTCATCAGCACACACAGCAGGTGGTCAGTTGTGCCTACCTCCCTCCAGGGGGTGCTGCAGGCACTGCTCTGCTTCATACAGGATGTCCACGTGACACTGCCTCTGTTTAATCCTTGTGTGTATTTGCCAAAAGAAAACGTTATAAACCCATGGTGTCTATAATGTTACTCCTCCTGCGTGAAGTGTATGTGTTAATACTGCTATGTACTGACAGTAGTTTTATCCCTATATACTGGTGCCCTACATGTCCTCAGACTGTGACGATGGCGGTTTGTAGACTGACTGTAGCAGACAGCAGCTGTTGTGGTCATATGCTATGGTGTCAGGGATATAGGTGTTCTGTGGTGGAGTGCACGCCTCTGAACTTCCTCCTCACCACGGATACCCTCCCTCCAGTCACCCCTCCCCTCTCCCTACACATTCTGGAGGCTGTTGCACATAAACTAAAGAGAGCGATAACAAGGACCCTCTCACGTTAAAAGGTCACGCTCTGCTTCACCATTCAACTTGTACTCACCACATTAGACCGAAAAGCCACCTGCCTTATTCAAAGAAGTGTGTATTGCACAAGCAGGTACCTTACTGTGTGACACTCTTTTTAGTGCTCTTGTTTTCAGTTGGTATGATTGTCATTGAAAGGTACAGGAGCGTGTTGCTTCTATGGTAAAAAGAGCTGTCAGTAAGTACCCTCTTTTCAAAAGAAGTGATGCTCTGCTTCACCATTCAACTTGCACTCACCACATTAGTCTGAAAAATCACCTGCCTTGTTTAAAACAGAGAAAGCTGCACTATCAGGTACCTACTCATGTCACACACTCTATAGTATATTATACTGACTGACTTCTCCCAACTAGGTACCTACTCAAATCCCCCTTTTTTAGCACCATACTTGAATGACCACTTGTGAGCAACAAAAGGGACAAGTTATAGCTACATGAAAAGAAAGGACTGGAAACATGGGCATTTTTAGCCAGCTCTTCCTTTTACTATAGGAGCAACACCCTCCTGGACAGCTCTCACCCTGAGCTACCATTTCTGCACCACAGCCCAGGTGAGGACGTCCTAGCTATACAGTATGCTGTACTAAGTGTCACAAAGAAATGAATATCCAGTGGTGGTGAACAATATTATAAATCATACTTTCTTACATTTCTTTGGGAGTTGCCACTGCATGACTTCAGCTCATCATCGGTAGTAAATTAACGGTACCAAAGCTCCTGTGCCTGAAGGTACAAGGGAAGGGGTCCCAATCTCTATGTCATATCACCTAGGTAAATTCATATGTTATATCACCTAGGTATATTCATATCACCTAGGTATATCATATGTCATATCACCTAGGTATATTCATATGTCATATCACCTAGGTATATTCATATCACCTAGGTATATCATATGTCATATCACCTAGGTATATCATATGTCATATCACCTAGGTATATTCATATGTCATGTAATGGTTCGTATTGACTTATATGTTGGGTGGCTCTTTGGCTCGCTTACCACTAGAAATACCAACACAACACGAGTAGTTCGGGTTGGGCAAAGCCCCAGAAACCCCTACCTCTCGGGTAGGACTTTATTGCACTCTAGTCTACAGGTTAAACTGCGCGTCTGGACTAGGTCCAGTCACCTTCTGCCGCTCGTCCGGCTCCTTAGTTGGAGCTGGACGCGAGGCATGGTGCCGCCCCCTCTTGTACCAACGGGGTATCACAAAGCGACACCTAGCTGGCATAGAAGGAACAGGCACCACACGAACACGTCTCTCGGATGAACGGCACTAATATATATACGACGATACCGGCCCCTACACCACCCCCACTAGACTATACCTAGGGTTAGGTGTGATTAACAAATACCTATTGTTTTAGCTTTATACAGTAATATCATACACAAATAGGTAAGTCTATATATACAGTTCGTATAGGATATAGAACATCTAGGGGCATTATAAATAATATGTACATAATGAGGCATCGTCGCATATAACCCGAAGTAATGATAATTAATAATAACGAATAGGAAGTGGCGCCTTATGCACCATCGACCTATGGTGATATGTAGTAACAGTGTTACAATAGTGTTATTATTATAAACGAGACGCATTAAAAAGTGGTAGACGAGTAATCAGATGATATGAATAAAATTTTACAGTATTAACTAACCGACCCGAGGTGGGGTAGATAACCCGAGAGAAAATTTTGTTCGTTTTAATTACAAGAATATAGATTTGGTATGAAAATATATTTATACAAAAATAATAATACTGATAAATATAGGTGTCCTACCAGGGTAGCAGGATCACCCTTACAATATACCGGACTTCCGGCGAATCTGGAACGACTGGTTTCTGCAGCTCCATCCGGTGACATATGGGTGGTGGCAAGCCACGTTGCTGTTGTGATGTGCCCTGATGAAGATGGGAAGATGGAGCCCCGGGTAGGTGTGGTAATTCCCTTTGGCGTGTCGGGTTTAGCGTCCATCTTCGCTGCAGGTTACGTTCCAGATATTAGGAGTCCAGCGTAAGGAACAGTGCCTCTGGCATATTAAATGCTTTTACCCTCGGGTACAAAGGAGACACCGTCAGATGGACACTTAAAGATCCTCCGGATCCGTGTCCATCTTCTCAGCCGACTCCACTGAGGCAGATGGAGCCGAGCTGCTACAGCTGCTCACAGAGAGCGCCGCGGAAGCCTCGCTGGGCGTATCGCTCTCCAAGCTCAAGGCCCTCATCACCGCGGATGGACTGTCCATTGCCTCGGATGCTGGTGGAGCAACCGTGGCAGTTGGAACAGTCCGGGTGACAGTAGGGGGCGGGAGCAGGAGAGCTGCCGGAACTGGCGGGGCAGCCGGGACCGGTGGAGTGGCCGGAACCGGTGGAGTAACCGGGACCGGTGGGGCATCCGGGGGTACATCCGGTATGAAGATAAGGGACGACGGTAAGCCGTCCCACTCCTCCAGATGTTTCCCGAATGCCAGGAAAAACTTGAGGTCAGCCTCCTTGAACCTATGTATGTATCTGGCCTTTTCAGCTTGGTGAAACTCCTTAAGCTTTTCAGCTTCCTTCTGTTGACGCCGGCAGGATTCGAGAGCCTCTTGGACTCTGTCCTTCTCCAGCTGCCTGATCTTGTCTTCCTCCCTCTTCTGGATTTCGTATACCAGATTAAGGGTGGCTTCAGTCATCGCCCGCCAGTAGTCGACTGACTTCTGGCGGTGCAATGCCTGCCACTCCGCCATCAGTTCATTCTGGATGTGAACCGTTTGGACATCTCGGTGGTCAACAAACGTGTTCGGATCCTGAAGACCTGACAGCGTATCCGAAATTAGCTCCATCAGGGGTACCCGAGGGCCCGTTGGTGGAACTATGACTGGTGGAGGCGCGGTGGCTTCCACTGAGGCAGGCGGAGTACCTGCTGGAGGAGCAGACGGGCCCTCAACCGTTAGACCGCCCCGGCCTCGGCCACCACCCGGGGAAGCTCGGGTGGACTCCAGCCCACCACGGCCTCTACCACGGGGTTTGGTCCGGCCCAGGGAGGTAAGGACCTGCGACTCGGGTCCAGCTGGCCCCACTGCGGGGAACTTCACCGCGTACTCACTATACGTGGGGCGCTTGCCAGAAGATCCCTCTCCGGCCCAATAGGACGAATACCCGGATGGGGGAGCGAGGATTTCGCCCCCATCATCCTGGCTGCCAGAGGCTTCGCCCAGGCGTTGTTCCGCGGGTGCAGGTGTAGTGGTGGTGGCTGGAGTCGCCGGTGTGGTTGCCTGGCTAACCGCCCTACGGGCCTGGTTGCTGGGCATATCCAGAGCCGAGACTTGTTGTCCCGACTCGCGACGATCAGCTGGGTTAGCTGGTCTTGGCTGGTCCTTGTCACCCGAAGGGCTCACGGACCGGTCTGCTCGGGTCCTCTTGGAAGCACCGGTAGTTGTTGTTGTGCCTCCGCCGGGACCCTTCGAGCGGGCCTTGGCCTTCTCTCGCTTATCATCCCCTCGCCACTTTTTCACCTTCAGGTGCACCTCACTGGGCATCCCGAATTTCGTGGACGAGAAGTTGATTTGGAAGAAGGTCAACAAGTTGCCGCTCTTCCACGAGCAGAATCCGGTCTCGAATGCCTGCTCCTTGACGTCTTTGGCGCTCAACGAGGCCCAGTTAGCTAGGAGCTCGTTGAAGCACTTGATGGCTCGTTTCCTGGTTTTCTCCAGGCCGATGCCATGGGCCTTCTGCAAGTGCAGAGCCATGTCTCGGCGCCGGTGAGTGCTGAACGAGACATCACAATGTTTGCTCGGGCGGTCCCCAAGCACACACATCATCACAGGCTTGTGGTGCATGTGATGTTCAACAATGTGGCGAGCGAAGCGAGGCTTCGTCTCGAACATCTTCTCACCCGTGAGAGCCAGCTGGCATGACTCGAATGGGCACCGTCGGCGGCTGCCGGTTGGTCCCCATTGGGTCATTGCCCACTGAACTTTCGTCCGGGCCTCGTAGCTGTAAATCGACCCCAATTTGGATTTCAGCTGGTCAATCCAAATGAGGTAGAATTTACCTACAGGAGTATCCGAGGGGCCGGACTTCATCCACTCCTCGTCATCGCTATCACCGTCCTTATTGACGGCGCCGGGACACATGTAGTGGACCGTGTCATAGGCACAGTCCGCGAAGCAGCGAGGAGTCCGTTCTTTGAACCCCTCGGCTGCATTCTTCCACATCCATTTCTGATTGTCGTCCTTCGGGACATCCGTGTTCATCTCTTCCCACGTTGTCACGGACTCCAAATCAGATTTGGCCGACTCGGGCAGTTCTGGATCGCTGTCGCTATCCTCACTGTCCGTGTAGATACCAGCTCCCCTGCTCGCTCGGCTGGTGGTGGTGGTACCAGCCGAAGCCTTGGCAGAGGATTTGGCGCTTTTTCCGCTGGTGCTGGCAGTGGAAGCTACAGCCGAGGTGGCTACTGTGGTGGTTGAGGGTGTGGTGGTGGAAGCGGGCGCTTTCGGCTGACCCTTACCCCTCGGCTTGGTGGGGGGCGTGGGCTCGGCCGGAGACGCTTTCGCTCTGCTCTTCTTCTTCCGGCGCTGAACCTTGGTGGGCTGCGCCGGCATCTCAGGACTGGAATCCGACTCCCGTGGATTCCTGTCCTCTGTACGAGGGCTCCTCCTTCCGCTGACCGGGGAGTCAGAGTCGGAAGAGGCCTTGGCTTTCTGTTGGGCCTGCTGCTTGCGATGGGCCCGGCGAGCTGCGGTGAGCTCCTTCTGCTGTTTGGCAAGCTCGGCTCGCTTTGCCTCTACAGCAGCCTGCTGGCGCGAGATGTCCTCTTCCGAGATCTCGCCAGGTGCCTCCGGGATGTCGGCAGCTGGGTCGGTCTCGGTTGTGGACCTCTCGACGGCGATGCGGACATCCTCAGCCTCCAGATCGCTCTCGGTGAGAGGACCCTTAGGCGCAGGTTTACGGGTCAATCGCTTGACCCGGTCGGTTTCCACCGACGACAAGGTGACTGTGGAGTCTGTATCCATGTCGGATTCGGACTCCCTTAACTCCGAGGCCTTTCGGGTGATGCCCTCGGAGATCAACACAGCTCGGGCCAGACTCTCGTTGACCGCCATCTTCTCCGCTAACTTCAGGTAGTTGCGAAGCCAAGAGACTGGCATATTGTCAGCCAACTCGTCACTGCACGAGTCCATCACCAGAGTCTTGAAATCATCTGGTATGGGCTCGGGCACGCCCTGCTCCACCGCCAATGGTCCGCATCCGAACATGGAGGCGTGCATGGGGATGTAGGTCCCCCAGGAGGTGTACACAACACCGGCCTCGCGATCGACGTGTGCCATACGTTCGATCCGAGTCTTAAATCCCGGAGGATACATTGGAATGTCCAAGACATCCACTTTGCTACCCGAAGCGGCTGCTGCAGACAAGCGCTCCGGGCGTGGTGGTGGTGGAGGTGGCATCCTCTCCCGGTCGGTGGCCTCAGCCATAGCCGAGAGCGTCCGGGCGGCCTCCTCTGTCGAAGAATCCATAGATTCCTCGACCCGAGACGGGACCTTCGGGTCCTCGCCTAGTTCCAACAGAACGTTGGCAGTTTGACGCGCGGCGTCAATCGTCCCCTGTGCCATGGCACTGAGGACGACTTCCAAATGAATTGGCGTCTGTGTTGGACTCCTCCCGAAGGATTCGTCCAACAAAAGGTTGATGTTAGGCAAGCTAACCGACAGCTAGGGGCCTGTAAACTGCCAACACTAACTAGAGCAAAAACGGGTGGCGTCTAACCACCACGAGTCCGCTCTAGTTATGACCAGTATGACGTCACGCATCTCGCCTCGCGAGATCCCGCCGTGGCTATCCGGTGACCTAGTTCCAAGCTTTCCCGCCGCACCCGCGGCGCCACCTAGGGAACTAGATCCGAACTAACATTCGACTCGACATGCGAGACGTGGCCTACCACCCGAGTGCTATCTGCTGGAGTTTGGCGGTTTATACAACGCTTAAAAGCGAATGTACCGGTTAATCCGACCGCCGCTCACGGGATACAGCTCCCCGGGGAGGGCACGTTTGAAATCTCCAGCCGTGGAACGTATGTTACCCGCCTATGGCGGACAACACGCAGCAGCTCGTTGTGTACTGAGTTAGGTTACGGCAGACCTCAACCGAGGACTGCGTCTAACGCCTTCGGTTAGCCTTTTATTTTTCCCGGCTTTACGTACGGCCCTTTCCGGATTCCGCTTAGCCACTGCGGGCACCTTCCCATACGTAATGCCTTCACTCAGGTGGTTTGTAGCCGAACTCCCTCTTCGCGTCCCTTCCAGGGCCGAAGTTTTCCGACATTTGTCTTCCATTTCCTACCAGTTAGGCAGTCCTCAATCATCACCGTGGATTCGGAGATGACACGAATTATTTTAAACGGACCTTCCCAAGGCGTTACGAGCTTCAGCTTCTCCAGCGGCTCATAATACCTTAGGACTTTGTCCCCTACATTAAAACGAGTTCGTTTAGCATTGGTGTCATAACCCACCTTCTGCCACTTCGCACTCTTCAGCAGTTCTTTACGAACAGCCTCGTATGCCTGTTTGAACCTGTCCCTTAATGACTCCACAAACAACACAGTGCAGGGCGCCTCCGGGTCCATACCAACCACTCCATACACTAAGTCGGCGGGCATTATGATGTCCTCGCCGAACACAAGCAAGTTGGGAGTGCAATTAGTGGATGAATGGACAGTGTTGTTGTAGGCATGTACCACAAACTCACACTGTTCATCCCAGTCGTCCTGGTGGGTATTGACCAGGGGCTTTAGCACTTGTATGAGGGTTCTGTTGAAACGCTCTACCTGCCCATCCGACTGTGGTCGGTATGGGTTTGTTCGGGTCTTGCAGATGGCTAGGTAATGGCACATTTCCTGCCATAGCTCCGACTCGAACTCCCTCCCTTGGTCGCTGTGCATCATAAGGGGAACACCCAAATGTAGCACCCAGCCTTTCACAAATGCCTCCGCGCACGTGGCGGCTTTGTGGTTAGGAAGGGGGAACACCCGAGTGTACTTGGTATAATAGTCGGTTACGACCATCATACAAGTATTATCTCGGGGCGTCGTTTTAATTCCACTGATGATATCTATCGCCACTCGAGCGAATCTGATACCAAACAATTCCTGGGATAGGGGTTGCTTACCCAGGCCGGGTCCCGGCTTGTTTTTACAGCAATCCGGGCAAGTGGCGATCCACCGAAGCAGGTCGCCTCTCATACCGGGCCAGTAGTAACGCCTTTGTAGGCGCTCTATTGACCTTTTCTTGCCGAAATGGCCACTTGTTTGATGGCCATGGCAATAATACATGATATCCCTCCTCATCGGGGTGGGTATCACTATTTGCAACAGCCTACCGTTGGTGGGAGTTGTCTTCCACCTGCACAGTATGCCGTCTCGGATCTCTAGCTCGGTCCATTGGGCTAGCAACCGCCTCGCCTCCCTATCTTCTAGGGATACTAGCGGCCTTGCCGGTTTAATACCTGTCCGTAGGTATTCCGTTATGCGCGCAGTGGTGGGATCCGACTGTTGGAACTTCTTTATGGTCTCCGGGGACCAATCAAGATAGCTACACACAGCCTCCTCCCAGGGGATACGGGGGGTGGTATGATTAAATACCAACCCGGCTACCACAGCATTGTGGGCTCCGCAGTCATCACAAGCGGCATTTTGGCACCTTCGGATGGGTCGTCTCGACAAGGCATCCGCATTGATATGTTTAGTACCGGGTCGGTGCTCTATTTGCTTATGCTCTAATCCGAATTCGGATAGGTGAGCTAACCATCGTCCTATCATCCCCTCGGCGTCCTTAAAATTAAGGAGCCACCTAAGAGACGAATGGTCGGTTCTTAAGGTAAAGTCACTTCCCCAAAGGAAATGCTTGAACTTCTTCGTATACACCACCACAGCGAGGAGTTCTCGCTTGGTGGTACAATAGTTTCGCTGTGTCTTGCTTAACGTGTTGCTAGCAAATGCTATTGGCACTTCGACTCCCCCTTGGACCTGTGAGAGAGCTGCCCCAATTGCATCATTGCTCGCATCGGTGTCTAAGATGAAATGTCCCTCGGGAGTGGGATATTTCAACACGGGTGTATTCCTAAACAAATCTTTTATTTTATTAAAAGATTCTTCTTGCTCGCTGGTCCATGGGAAAGGGTCCCGTGCCCTACCCGGAGTCCAGTGAGCTAAACACTGCATGGGGAAGCTCACACGAGAGTAATTTGGTATGAAATCACGATAATAGGAACAGAATCCTAAAAATGATCTCACCTCCTTAGCACTCGTAGGTCTTTCCCAATTTTCTACAGCTTCTAATTTTTCCGGATCCGCACTCACCCCGTTAGGAGTAATGATCCTTCCCAAGTATGTAATGTTTTTCTTAAACAAATTACACTTCTTGGGTTTAAGTTTAAGACCGTTTGATAGCATCCGGTCGAGGACCAATTGCAGATTCGCCAGGCATTGCTTGAACGATTTGCCGAACACGACCACATCATCCAAGTAAACCAGGCATTTCTTCCACAAAAGATCACTCAGTAAGGATTCCATCATAGCCTCGAATGTAGCGGGGGCGTTACACAATCCGAAGGGTAAGACATTATACTCGAATAGCCCCATATGACTGGAGAATGCTGTCTTCTCCTTGTCATCGGGGTGCATCGGTATTTGCCAATACCCGGACTGTAAATCCAAGGTACAGAACCATTGGTTTCCGCCCAAGCTATCTAAAGTCTCGTCTATCCTTGGTAAAGGATACGAGTTCTTCTTAGTTATACCATTCAGTTTCCGGTAGTCGACACAAAAGCGGATTGTACCGTCTTTCTTAGTGGTCATACAAACAGGGCTGGACCAGGGACTCGAGCTGGGCACGATTACCCCTAGGTCTAACTGTTTTTGTATTTCCTCTTCGCAAATTAACTTCTTCTTTAGAGGAAGTCTACGATACGGAATTTTAAAAGGTTTCTCGTTGCCCACATCTATGGTGTGCAACACCTTATCGGATCGACCCACCGGTCCTCCCTCCCTACCGTAAGCACTCTCGTACTTCTGTAGGAGTTTCGCCAGGCAATCCTTGTCCTCCGTATTTTCTAAATCAGACTGATCAATCAGCTTTTGGAATTCTTCATCCAGAGGATGCTTACTAACAGGGTTCAGTGGTTTATTGAATTTGGCCTTGGCGACATGTTCTACCGAGCTCATCCTCCCAATACAGTCGCCTCGCCTCAAATAGACTACTGAACCACTTCGGTTAGTCATGGGTAATACAGTCCAAGCTGCATTAGCCACTAATGTATCCACTGAGTCTAACCCGACGCTCGACAAGTACACCGTATCGGGTTCATAGACTCCAGTTTCATCCCTTTGAGCCATGGACCCGCCACAAAGGACATCGCAAGTGGTACCCGGTGGGATCTTCACCGTATGTATCACTGATGCGACCGAAGACACCTGTCTCAATACGCATTGGACATGCAAGCCATACGGGTTCCGTATACTCATCATACCGTCCCTCGGGTCCAAGACGGCCCCGTATAAGCTTGCAAAATCCAGTCCGAGGATTCCGTCATCACTAACCTCTGCTATAGTTGGCGAAAGAACAAATTCTTTGCCTCCTATACGGATAGGCATAAACGTCCTACCAAATGTACGCATGCTGCTTCCGTCGGCCGTGCAAGCATTTACCCCCGTTTTGAGGTTCTCATGGCTGCTGGCCACCGAGTCGAAAAACCTTTTGGACACACAGGAGTGGCTAGCTCCGGTATCCACCAAGAATTCTCCTACCCGGCCTTCTACAGATATGGGTACATACCACCGTCTCCCCCCTAAGGGTGAGGGGTTACTGGTAAACTGGCGAAAGTCTCCCGAATCACCAAGATTCAATCCGAGTCCTCTCAGGAATTCCAGACACGGATGACTTGGGGGAAGGCGTGTCCCACACACTCGGATCAACTCTTTGATCCATCCTTCCTCTCCCCTAGTGTGGCCACTCGCCTCCATATGTTTTCTCTCATACATACAAACACTAGGGTCCCCGGCCCCGGCCAAGGTGCAGGGGTGTGCACCCCCGGCCACCCGGCCTCCAGGTGTAATTGATTCGAAATCTTCCACCGGCTTACCCCCGGTAGCATTTTGGCATTCGTTCTTCCTTGGGGTCGTATCAGATGCCGTTGATACAACCCCCACTAGTTTTCCACGTCAGTGGAATCCGTAGTGTTCTCCCTTCCTTCGCCATTGTCTTCGGCTTCATAGAAGGCAGCCATTACCGGTTTAGCAGCGGTACACTCAGATGAATAGTGTCCCATACGCTGGCACCTGAAACACTTTACAGTTCGGCGATCCACTCGGGGTCTCTGCCGACTGGCTTGGATGGCATCTGTAATTTTCTTACACATGTCCTCCATAAGTTTGGTCATGTCCGGGGACTGACCCTTCACTTTATCGGCGCTTACGAAAGGTTTGGATGCTTTCTCACTGGCCTTCGGGTCACTCTTGACCTCGGGTGGTGGTCTAGAGTCCCTTGGCTTATTGAGAGCTTTCCTTGGAATATATTTCCTACCCGTCATATTCTTCCTTAATTGAACCGAACAGAAGGTTCCGTCCTCCTGTTCGATTTCAATCAATTCGAAATCGTCTGAGGGGACTTGTGCCACAGACTGCTGGACTACTGACACCAGGGGAGCCGAGCTGCTGGCATTCGGTATGTCTCCGGCTAACATTGTTCGCTTCTTCACGGCCATATCTATACCATTAAATATGTCGTGGAGCGTTACGCCTTCTTTCCAGGCATCCCTGGCAGCAATCTGCTCATCTCGGTCTCTCAGACCCTTGACGAATTGTGTGATCAAATCGTCCATATACCAGTCCTGGTTTTCAGTACCGGGTCTGGCCTTGCTTAGCAGGGCATGGAGCTCCATACCGTATGCTCGGAAAGCTTCGTGAGGCTTCTGTGTACGTTTCTTGAAACGGACCATCGGGTCCTCCTTGACCATGTTGCATAACAGTCCACTAGCAGATTCTACCAACTGCTCAAAACTTCCAACGAGACCATACCAGGTACGCCATTGCTCTACAGCCATGCGACCTGGACCGCCCTTCAAACATCTTACCAGATGTGGCTTGGCCTCGTATGGGGTCCACCCGTTACAATTCATCACATCGATGAAGTCTTCAAACCACTCTTTCCAAGGTCGAGTACCGTCATATTCTTTTGGAATAACGGCTACCCTTCGGGCAGAATTATGAGCATACATCAATCTAGTGCATTGCTGTTTGCTCCATTCAACCGCCTTTGTTTCATTTAAGGTTCGGTTGCCCCCTATACCACCGAAGCTCGTATTGCCCGGTGGAGGTGGTGGTGGTGGCTGCGTATACGTCCACTGTGGCACACTGTGGTTCGTATAACCCGCGCCACCCTGGTTAGGGCCGGGACCCGAGGTACCACTGTAGCCTGTGGGACCCGGGGTACCGCCCCCTCCTTGTGTGCTTTGATAACCGCCGCTTGAAGGCTGGTTACCCGTCGGATGACTGCCGTCGTTTGATGGATTGGGTTGGTTGCTGTCATTACCAGCTCCCAACCCCACACTGTCACTCGGATCCACATGTATGTGGAATCCGTTAGTCTCTGCACTGCTGTCAGAGGCTTCCCGTGGTACATAGTCCGGGTCCAAATTGTGGACTATGGGGACTTCACTTATCCGGACTCTACTAGTTCGGCCATGTTTATCTTGGGTTCTAATATAAACTCCCCCTTGATCTACATTCCGCGTCGCATTATCATTGACAAAAGGATTATACGGCGGATGCTTCGGCGTAGAACAGGAGACAGGGTCGCCCTGTTTAACGAAAGTCGAGTTCGGGTTTGTGTCCTTACTCGCCGGAGGGGCATTCGCTTGCTCCTGCTCATGTAAATAACTCTCCATGGCAGACTTATTTATTGTGAGGGTAGCTAGATCTGTGGTCAGGTTTCGCTGTTCCTCCCTCAGCTGTGCGTTTTCTGCTAAGATTTCGGATCGAATCTTTTCATTTTCTGACACAGCTCGGTTTCGTTCTTCCTGAGCGGCTAAAGCCTCTCGCTTAAAAGTATCCTTTAATAAGCGGTACTTTTCACCTTTTTCTTTCTGAGACCTTTGGTACTCGTTGGTCTCCTTCCTTATCTCGGCTTGTTCCGAGACCATTTTGGCCTCTGTCTCCGCCTTTCGGAGTTGAAGTTTCTTTAGCTTCTCCTCCATAGCATGCAACTCGGATTGTAATCTGTTTACATCCCAGGCTTTAGCAACTTCTTCGGCTCTAGCCTTTTCGATTGCTCTAAGTCTATTGGCTTCTTCGAGTTCCAACTCGGCCAATCTTTTCTCTTTCTCGCGTTCGTCTCTCTCCTTCCTTTCCAAACGATGGGTTGCCAAAGTTAGACGATACTTTAGGTCAGATTCTTTTAGAATCGCCTCCTGCTCATCGGAACGTAATTTTCCGATCCGAGACTTAGTTTCCTCTTCTATTTTTAATTGGGCCGCCATGAATTGTTCATGTTGCCGCCTAGCTTGTAACTCTACCTGTTCTTTGGCTTTCAAATAGGCCGGGGTAGTTTTATACCCGGGGCCCATCCGACGTCCGTATATAGACCTGCGACTGCCTCCAGGATTAAACATGGAGTCAGACAAGCCTTCGTCTAGCGATCGGCCTAGGTGATGCCTTTCCGAGCTTTTCGGTTCAGTACCCCTAGGCTTATCCTTCGCATTCAAGCTTGGGACTATTGCGTCCCTTATGGCTTTGCCATCATCGCTGTCATGGTCCGACGATGTCATTAATGGGGGTACTTCGTTTGGACCATCTGGTACTGCTTCTGGGGGGGTCGCAGTACGTATTCCAGGGCTCGGTGCCACTGGCATACCCAAGTTACTAGCCGAGCCTGCTGGTACAATAGGACACAGCTGGCGTCTGCTAGTCATAGCTTGGGACCAATCACTCAGGTCTAAAGTTGAGGGTTTTATTATTCCCTTGAACAATCCCGTATCCGGTACTCCCATTTGGGGTGTACCCGGATACAAGTTTACGATACCATCACCCGTGGCACCGTCCATCAGACCAGGTGTCGAGGAAACAGTTCGGACACCCGCTGGATTATACATTTGTTGTTGACTGGGTTTCCAGTCTAACAACAGATGCTGGGATGTGAAGTCATCCTCTTCGAATCCCTCTAGCCCGGGGCTGGGGGGATCCGCTTCGGGTTTCCCGAGGCTTTCGGCCAATGTGGCCGCGCACCACCCCCGAACCAACTGGTCACGGCACCAGTGTAATGGTTCGTATTGACTTATATGTTGGGTGGCTCTTTGGCTCGCTTACCACTAGAAATACCACCACAACACGAGTAGTTCGGGTTGGGCAAAGCCCCAGAAACCCCTACCTCTCGGGTAGGACTTTATTGCACTCTAGTCTACAGGTTAAACTGCGCGTCTGGACTGGACTAGGTCCAGTCACCTTCTGCCGCTCGTCCGGCTCCTTAGTAGGAGCTGGACGCGAGGCATGGTGCCGCCCCCTCTTGTACCAACGAGGTATCACAAAGCGACACCTAGCTGGCATAGAAGGAACAGGCACCACACGAACACGTCTCTCGGATGAACGGCACTAATATATATACGACGATACCGGCCCCTACATGTCATATCACCTAGGTATATTCATATCACCTAGGTATATCATATGTCATATCACCTAGGTATATCATATGTCATATCACCTAGATATATTCATATGTCATATCACCTAGGTATATTCATATCACCTAGGTATATCATATGTCATATCACCTAGGTATATTCATATGTCATATCACCTAGGTATATTCATATGTCATATCACCTAGGTATATTCATATGTCATATCACCTAGGTATATTCATATGTCATATCACCTAGGTATATTCATATCACCTAGGTATATCATATGTCATATCACCTAGGTATATTCATATGTCATATCACCTAGGTATATTCATATGTCATATCACCTAGGTATATTCATATCACCTAGGTATATCATATGTCATATCACCTAGGTATATCATATGTCATATCACCTAGGTAAATTCATATGTTATATCACCTAGGTATATTCATATCACCTAGGTATATCATATGTCATATCACCTAGGTATATTCATATGTCATATCACCTAGGTATATTCATATCACCTAGGTATATCATATGTCATATCACCTAGGTATATCATATGTCATATCACCTAGGTATATTCATATGTCATATCACCTAGGTATATTCATATCACCTAGGTATATCATATGTCATATCACCTAGGTATATCATATGTCATATCACCTAGGTATATTCATATGTCATATCACCTAGGTATATTCATATCACCTAGGTATATCATATGTCATATCACCTAGGTATATTCATATGTCATATCACCTAGGTATATCATATGTCATATCACCTAGGTATATTCATATGTCATATCACCTAGGTATATTCATATCACCTAGGTATATCATATGTCATATCACCTAGGTATATTCATATGTCATATCACCTAGGTATATTCATATGTCATATCACCTAGGTATATTCATATGTCATATCACCTAGGTATATTCATATGTCATATCACCTAGGTATATTCATATCACCTAGGTATATCATATGTCATATCACCTAGGTATATTCATATGTCATATCACCTAGGTATATTCATATGTCATATCACCTAGGTATATTCATATGTCATATCATCTAGGTATATTTATATGTCAGGGGACCTTGTTGCCACTGCAGACCCTCGAGCACTTAATAATCTATCTATGTTGTGTATACAAGACCGTGCTTATTTTTAAATACTCACACACCGAAGTCTATCATAAAGTGCATTCACTTATTTAGAAGGCTAGATTTACTATAACTGCGATCGTGAACGGTGGGAGCTCCATAAGACCAGTACATCAGTATTTAGCACAGGAGCTGACCGTTACACAGAGCCAGTGTCAGCACACCGACTGATGTAACTGGTACCTTACAGTCTTTACATCAATATAGTTATTGTTCACAGGTACCTGGGGCAAATATTGACAGTATAACAGTATTGCTGTACCCAGAGCTATCAAGCACCACTCCAAACCGGAAGTGACGTGCAAGAGTAGAGTCTGTGACAAAATAATACATACCCTTGACATGGAACATAATGTGATAATGATGTGTTGTTTTATTTTGTGTGTATTTTGCTTTCTGTTTTTCTTTTGGGGATTTTTTTTGTCACATAATCACTTCAGAGATAATTAGACCTAACAATACGGAATTACACTAATTACGTCGTCGTGCTAAGAGAGCAGCTCATCTCAGATAAGGTAGGGTCAATTAGAGTACAAAAACAACATCAAAAATGAAAAGTGTTGTAGACCACAAAGAGGAGCGTACATATAGGTGTTCTGTTTCCATGTCCATGGGAGCCATCGCCATCTAGCGTCTCATGATTGAACAGCACAGAACATAGATTTATGCAAACAACCAATAGGAATAGCAACCTCTCATTCCTCAGCAATACAGCCTCTATAGTATTACACTGCAGTCTTTTATTGGAAATATCCGCCTGTAGCTACTTCTGAAAATATTGTATTCATAAGTTCCCATACTGAAGAGAATCAAGGCACTCCCACAGTGTTAGATTTTAATCTCCTTGATCAGAATAAATGCCTTCAGGAACTTGTCACTGTATAAGTGGCTAATGCATTAATGTACCATGCCCATTGATCGGCATGTTCCTTGAATACATTACTAGTGTGTCATGATAACCAGGATTGAATTTATGGTCCATAATGACCCATAGGAAAGAACCTATATAAAACCTCCAGGGACAGCATGGTGAGTAAATGCTTCCCTGGTGAATCTGCATGTCAGGGCTACAGTCATGGATCATGTTGACCAATTGGTATGCCGCAGCAATCCAGTAGCTGCCCTTGAAGGGTTTAACAGCACATTTATCTGCCCTTGAAGGGTTTAACAGCACATTTATCTGCCCTTGAAGGGTTTAACAGCACCTTTATCTGTCCTTGAAGTGTTTAACAGCACCTTTATCAGCCCTTGAAGGGTTTAACAGCACCTTTATCTGCCCTTGAAGTGTTTAACAGCACATTTATCTGCCCTTGAAGTGTTTAACAGCACCTTTATCTGCCCTTGAAGTGTTTAACAGCACCTTTATCTGCCCTTGAAGTGTTTAACAGCACCTTTATCTGTCCTTGAAGGGTTTAACAGCACCTTTATCAGCCCTTGAAGGGTTTAACAGCACCTTTATCTGCCCTTGAGGGGTTTAACAGCACCTTTATCAGCCCTTGAAGGGTTTAACAGCACCTTTATCTGCCCTTGAAGTGTTTAACAGCACATTTATCTGCCCTTGAAGTGTTTAACAGCACCTTTATCAGCCCTTGAAGGGTTTAACAGCACCCATATCTGCCCTTGAAGTGTTTAACAGCACACTTATCTGCCCTTGAAGTGTTTAACAGCACCTTTATCTGCCCTTGAAGGGTTTAACAGCACATTTATTAGCCCTTGAAGGGTTTAACAGCACCTTTGTCTGCCCTTGAAGGGTTTAACAGCACATTTATCAGCTCTAGTTCAACATGGCTGCATCTATTGTAAGTATCTATAGCTGAGGTGCTGCAACCAATACTGTATTAGCCCATACAAGACCGGGGTCTCTAATGGATGATCCTGATCTAGATCCAGTGGTACAGGGAGAATTGAAATATATACTAAACTATACAAACTGCATGTCAATAAAGTGTCTGTCCTGTACAAAAGTTGTGGATATGGTGGTATTGAAAACTATAGGCAACAGGGCGCTCAAAAAGACCACTAGTGTTGTACAGCTTTGAACAGGTACTAAGGGCCAAAACCCATTACCCGATTATGCTACAATCCACACCTCTATTGGCTGATTTTTTTAATGTAATTGGCCGATTTAGCACTTATATGTTTCTAGAACAGACATTTTCCGAAGAATATACCCGGATTCCAGGGCCGATGGTGCATATACCGATTTTACATGGCATTCTAATCCCCAAGCCGATTTTCATACATCAAGCCTGTTAGATATTTAGGTAGGTTTGTATGAACCCGATTGTGTCATACAATGAAATAGATCTAGCCAGGTTAGCAAAGAGCATAAATATTTATCTGATATTTATTGTCTGGCACATTTGTAGTATAATTTCATCATAGAACCCCTTTATCTGCCATCAAATTACCCTTCAGCGCCCGATTCTGCACCCGATTTTGACAGGATCTATACCCGATTCATCTGATCGGCCAGCTTTACAAACGGCTAATGGGTTTAGGCCCTTAGGCCAATATCGAAGGAACCCATTAAGGTTTTTTTCAAACACCAACGTACAGTCTATATGTGCATCATTCTCCAACTTCAGAAGAACATACAGATCTTACCTCTTACAATAAAAGATGCCAAAAATAGCCTGTATCCATTTATCCGTTCACAAAGATATATAATATAATATTTCCATGTGCAACCCTTTATTCCCAAAAAGCATACTAGGGCCATATCTGTAAATCATGAAGACAATTGCAAGTGAACTCATTTTCCAATTCCAACATGAGAATTTTACTATCATGAGAAACTGTTAAGGCACGTATGTGGTCTTCAACTCTTAACTCCTAAGGGCCACCTGATGCCTTCAGGTTTAGTTTCCTTGTTGATAGAATGGGCCAATACAGTGCTGGAAAGTCTACTCACTAGCTGTAGTAATGTAACATATGATGATTATGGATACACAAACGCACTTGGCTCTGCCTCGTGTTTCATCTGGCCCTAAAGTCAACGAGTGCATCCATAATCATACATTGTGTTTTTATACCACGGTTTGTATCTTTAGGATGCATCATAATGCATTCTGCATTTGCTGACGTACAAATATATATATATATATATATATATATATATATATATATATATATATATATATATATGGTATCCATAGGGTCCCAGATATAAGAGTCATCTAACCCGACACCACCACCCAGCCCCATGGGGTCATGCATAGGGTGTAGCACTTTGTATTGCCGGTTCTATTCCCACCCATGCTGAGCGTTTTTGGTACCTACCAGTGTCAAAGCTGTGTAGGTATATACCTGAGCTGCTGTCACATATAGGAATAGTATAGAAAAAGAACACTGTCAATGTTCAAGTGTCAATTTAGTGCCTTTATCCCATAATAAAGGCCCTCAGATTATCCAGTTTGGTCACCCAAAACCGTTCTGAAATGAGAGAACTGTGGTTTAAGACTATGTTCCCTTAAATGGTTAACTGCAACGTCCATGATACATGTACATGCAATCTTCATCCACAGCGTACAAGGCAGGCAGCAGATGCGTGTTGTCATGCCAGGTACTGTACTACACATGTAGAGTGAGCACCCACTTATGTCATATAATTATACACCAGGCGGCACTCAATGATGTAGCTGCTATACAAGTACTTGAATCTTATGTTCGGCAATGCACACGAGCTCTGACAATCAGCGTTTGGGTATTTTCAATTTAGAGCAATCCAGCGTGGATTTTGAATATTCTTTGCTAATCTTGGTTTTTGACAACCACCCCTCCCTCTCTCCCCCTTTTCCTCTCAGAATATTGTCTTCCCTAAATAGGGTCCCCTTGCAATCAGCCCCTATGGGAGGTGTATTCTGAACTGCAGGTTCTCTCACTGCATCCTCGACCCTTCTTTTTCTTCCCCTTTCAAGTCTTATGTAGGATGTCACAGCTCTATTTTTTTTTTTATTTATTAGCGTGCTGCTCTGTTCCCCTACAGGTAAGTTCCAAAGTACAGACTCTCTAGCCATCAAATTTAACAGAAGCAATTTTCCTCTTTTGCCCGTGATGTCTTTCCTGGATGCTATCAAAAATGTGTAAAAGTAGTTTGTCATAACATCCTTTATTCAACATTTTATACATTCATATCACTTTTAACATATTGGAAAATATATACATACAACAATAAGAATAGTTTAAATGAAAGGAAAATTCTAGAGCAGAACCTTACATTTGACAGCAAAAAGGAATACAGTTTTATTTTGAAAAATTTGATTTCCCATATTTTTAATTAGAGTTCACCACATAAGAGTCTATGGTCTGTAGAAATCCTTTTCTGAGATATAACTGCAACATACATGCTTATTTTAGTAATATAGGCTGAAGTCTTATACACGTGTTTCCTCACTGATAATGAAAAGTAAATTAGATATATACATAGTTCTAATAATCTCATGTTAATTGCAAATATCTAGAAAATGCCATTCAAAGGAAAGTCCACTCACGAAAGCATGTATCCTGCTGCAAAATTAAGGAAATATCTATTCTTACGTCTGTCCTTGTCTTTATACAGCAGGTTAGTGATGTGTCCTACCATGCACATCTATAATCACATGAATTTGGAAATATGTCTTTCATCACGTTATGTTGATAGTCCACTTGGCCCCAGTCATGCACTTGAGCCATACATTTCCTATATAAATTTCTGCGAAAGAGGCCTAGTGGACTAGATCTATCGATGTTAGTTAGTAGTCGATAGTCCTACAATAATTCGATTCACCGGTCCGCAATTATAAGCTCTCTTTGGACCTGGACTTTCCAAATTGTAATGGTGGAATTCGGCATATATCTGTCACCTATTGAAAGGCTACTTATACTACCGGGTTACTCAACACATGTATACCATAGTTACTATTAACATGAAATGGTCGCCATCCTTGTTATATTCTTCACTTCACGTGAGGGATCTATAAATACTTAAACTTCAATGGAGATCATCTTAATAATTAGATCTTAAATAATATATATGCAAACTCTGTAAATAGTCATAACATCTTCCTATAATGATACAAAATTTGATTTCCTGTGAAACTTTCCTCATTAAATTATAAGATATCACGAAGAGTTTATGGGATCCTCTTGAAAATGTTACAACAGGAACTAACAGTGTAATCCTGTGACAAAGATTGTGCTACTTTTCTGTCGTCTCCCTGTACACAATTGCTGTTTAATCGATTATCTTTCAGATTATATTCACTCAGATAACCGGATCATCTTTAATAAGGCAAGGTCATAACTAAAAAAACATGTAATTAAGGCAGTAACCCTATATAGCTGAGACAAGACGGTTTGTACTTTTTGTATACTACATTCTACATTACAGCCACACCTTGTGGTTTATATGTACTGAGCCGCATCTCAGTAGACGATAAGAGGTATAACACGATGTACTTTGGCAAACAAATGCCTAATCTCAGGATACTTTTCCCCTGTTAATAGAGGACAATCGGAAGCCATTGCTGGCATCTCTTGATACAACCTGCGAAATCAAAGTAATTTGATTTTGCACAAGCTATCAGGTAGTATTCAGGCCTCATTTCCACAAATTATCTTCCTTTTTTTATAAACAAAAAAAAACGACTTGGTTCCCGACTGTCGCCGATTTCATTTGCAGTAACCTGTGACCCCTGTGGACCCAGGGTAATGTAATCATAAAGCAGCTATATGATGATGCAGAAGCTAACAGAGTGTAAGTTGCACACCTCCACCTGTGTACCTGATAAAAGGGGGGTAGGTTAAGACAAAACTTTTCTCACAACCAACTAAAAAGATGCTATTCATCTTGGGAAGCAAGAAGCTGGCATTCATTTTTGAATTTGAGATGCATAACCCCTCTGTACGCCCCCTCCGAAGATAAAAAGTTGGAAAATATTAAATTTATCCATTTTAAATTTATATTTTTGTACAGATATGTGGTGTTAGACATAATTTCATTTTCAAATGGTGTATGAAAATAGGCAATACTAAATTGACCTATTTTTGGAATCAATACGGCTGCCAGTGCCAAACTCTCGTTTTTCAGTGTTTTTATTAGAAATGATTAATATTCCTGTGATCTGATAACCTTTTCGCAGTGTTGGTCTGAACCTAAATAGATAATATGAGGCAGCAGTTTGAACACATAGGGTCAGATAGGCCCTTGTAAAATATGCAAAAGGAATATGGCATGAGTGAGCTCACGCGGCAAGGTATTATTTTCTACATCTATTGGACAGCATCCTAAAGTTTATCCATAAAATATAAAATGCTCTTATGCTGTCTCTGTTCCTCAGAAAGAGCCATCAAAAGTCCACCCATATTGGGTAAAGTCCACTTGCCCCCTATATTTACATTTGATTTAACCATATCCATCAACTGTCCATAAATTTAGAATCTGAGCATTATTTCTCTCCTTTTGGAGTGGTGTATTTGGCATATTATATGAAGGATCTTACCCTACAATTGTAACTGGTAAGCTTGGTACCCATCAGGATATCACATATGCTATATTCCTACAATCAGGCACTGCAGTGTTGGACCATATTATTGCTTTGGTTAAGTTTGATGATTGAAGATTATAGATGTTCATGTTCATTTCATGCTTCCTAATAATGATGGCATTGTCACTGAAGGTACAAGATATATATTTCAGGATAGAATAAGGTGAATGATAAATGTACACCTAACACATGCATCAAGTTGTTTAAATTCCTCTAAATCAAATAAATTATATAATAATGTTTTACCTTTTGAGAATCTACAACAAGGGGTCTTGAGTCCACCAGTGAGATTTGTACATGTAGAGTCTTGATATATAAGCCCCATTTCCCATCCTTGAGGAAAGAAATAGGTTTTCTCTGTGATGGAGTGAAGGAGTGTATAGATATGGCTGTATCATGTATAAATGTAGGGGGCAAGGGGACTATAACAACCATGCATTAGCTTTCCATTCCTTTTTTCAGAGAAACAGAGACAGTATCAGAGCATAAGGAAGTCCATTGATAAACATTCTAATGCTCTCCAGTAGATATAGAAAAAATACCTTTGCTGAGGGAGCTCAATCTCACCATATTAATTTTGTATATTTTATGGAGTGCCTTTCAGACCATATAGATTCTATTTGCTGCATCATATTATCTATTTAGGTTCAGCCCTACCATGGGAAAAGGTTATTAGATCATGGGGAAAAGTTAAATATTTAATATAAATTATTTCTAATAAAATGTGCTAAAAACAAGGGTTTTGGCCCTGGCAGCCATCTTGGATGGTCGAAAAAAATTTCAAAAATAGGTTTGTTTATTGTGGAATTTTTTTTATATTCCATCTCAGAGTGAAATGGCATCAAAAGAAGTATATGTGAATGAAATATGAATTTAAAATGAATAAATTTAATATTTTCCAACTTTTTATCTTCGAAGGGGGCATACAGGGGGGTTAAGCATTTTAAATTCAAAAGTGAATGCCAGGTTCTTGTTTCTCATGTTGAATAGCATCTTTTTAGGTGGTTGTGGGTACCATGTGGTCCTTTGGCTAAATAACCTTCCCCCCTACAGTGAGTGATAACTCTAAAATTAGATAATATCCATATGGCAAGAAAGGATGACTTAACAGAACAAAATAACCTATGGCAAAATCAATCAATACATTGAAAGCAATAAGTTATTATGAAACCCCCCTCGAACATAAAGCGACTCAATGTTATTTATCTACTACAATTCATCAACATTAGCCTGGGTGCAAGGCATTGCTAAATGTCATGAGTTTCAACACGTTAGTGGAGTTTTTAAACACTTTTTTGGTAAATGCTTAAAATCACACAGACAGTAGATAAGTCTATGTTTTGATTGTCGCATGTAACAGCTTTAACACTGCCAATTCTAAGTTGAAAGCACCTGGGATATGTCCCAGTGATCATCTGCATCACCCCTACATAGTTAAAACAACATTGATGTATGATCCTTCAAATTCGATCCAATCAGCCCTGTGTTTATATGGTACTTTTCAATGATTTTGACATAGTTGTAAACAGAGAAAACTAAGATCTAGTATTAAACCGCTTTCAAGTATGGCGGCCTTTGATTGTCTACACATATTTTCTTTTTTCATGAAGCCATAACTATCTTGTCCTATCAAAAGGACAAGACAGTTATTTAACACCTCACTCTATCCTCCTGATCAGCTGCGATTAAATCTAACTTTAAATTGGATTTTGGTATGCTAGGAAAAATGTGTGGAACCTGAAACACATACTAAGACACCAGCATATATGCTGTATCCAAATAGCTATCATACAGCACTCTCAGAACACCAAATGCCCTGGTCGTCTATAAATCTGAATAAATACACATGAAAAAAAACGTACAACAATTATCTGAATGAGGCTTGTAATCATCAGTAGAATAAGGAACAGTACCTCTTCGAGGCTAACGACATTAAAGGTAAACTTCACCAATCACTCAGTTCTTTTTCAACCAGGTCCTACGCTTTCACAATTAAAGCATCTTTACGGAGAGGGATCTGCTTACTAGTTTGTGATAATATTATTTTTATCATCTGGTTTCCAGTAATATTATACGCTGTCCCCCCATCGCTTATAGGATTATTGCAGGACAGATTCTTGTCTATCAGTGTCATTATTTCATATTCGAAGCTTACTACATGTCACTGCCTTTGAAGTAAACTTCCATCCATAAAGGAGGAGGGAGCAGGAGGTCATTTGATTTAGTCCCATGGTGCACATGCTTGCTCTCTGCAGGATAGCAAAAGAAATAACTAGTCTGTTCGATTGTTGCATTGGATTCCATCCTAGCCTGGTAATTTCTGGAGTACTTGACAGTTATTAGCTGGTGCTACATGGGTGAAAGCAATAAAGCAACACCCTGTCCTCAAACAATCAACAACCTAGCAAATTGTCTTCATCTGTCGCCATGATTGGTCATCAATGGTAACTCCTTTTTGAGTGATAACTCATTCCGTCATCTTTCACCACTGTGTGTTAGACTCATGTGGCATAGCAATTGCTATTCCTGGTGATCTTGTGCTATAATGATGTCGTGTTCCATCTAGCGACATGTGCGAGCCACTTCACACAGGTTGACGAGGACTCACGACAATTTGTAGGGAAGCATCTAAACCTGTCGGCAGCGTCATCCTCCATCTGAAGCAATCCCGACATCTGCCAAGCCCTAATGGGTTACTCTGGCTGACGGTGTCTTTCTCTGCACTTTTGGTCAGTGCATTCAATAAATACACAGGATTGGCTGCAACGTTAGAATACCAGTAATATTCTGCGAGATGATTCTGGGCCTGTATTTGTTGAAGCCGTTATACGTCTGATGGGCCCAGAATCATCAAGAATGTACAAAAAAGAATTTGAATGTGAATAACATCCAATGATCTGCCAGAACCTTTAGTGTCGATAAGGACTATAATATTGGCAATAAATGCCAAAACACCATCCCGTGCATCTAAAATTGATACAATCACTTGGGCCCAGAAGACTTGCAGGTAAAAAGTTGTTCTTGATCTACCAAATCCAGGTTAGCACTTTCTGAATCTGATTGGTTTCAGGTTATGTTGGATCTGTCTGGAATGCCTGCAGTCTTTTAGTGGTGATTCCTTGAGGTCCCTTTTTGACAGTAGTTTTGTGGTTCTCCACTAGATGTCAATCTTTTATTAAAAGCAGATATTTATTGTCAAGCATCTCAAGTATGAGAGAAATGTAGTTAATGTCCATTACAAAACAGCTATGTGGGTGTCCTCTCGTGAGTCGCAATGGAACCAGGGTGATAGACAGGTCAGATCGCAGGCACCGCCTGGGTTATCTGTTCCCAGTTCCCAACTCCAGCATGCCATATAGCGTAAGGGTCCTACTGCCTGATCAGGGAATGTGTGTAGCATCCTAAAGAGGTTCCCGGGTCTCTTACACTTTCCTATCCCTGAATAGGACTCCGTACGTATGTAGCATAGGAAAGAGGTTCCCAGGTCTCTTACAATTTCCTACGCCTGAATAGGACTCTGTATGTATGTAGCATAGTAAAGAGGTAGATGATCCTGTGAGAGAATTCTCCAACATAACGACCTTCTCAAACACCCAGGGAGTGACACCTCTCTCCGACCTGCCGGAAGCCCTTCGAACAGTACACCTTACAGATGTGGTAGAATGTCCTGCAAAGAGCATTGAAATATTAATAGTTAAGTAAGTGGTCAATGATGAAACCCACTTGGCATTCTAGGAATCCAGATATCTCTGTTGTGTTCCTTGCTAAGCCTAGAGAATGCAAGACCTGCTGTAAAACAGGCCTTCACACTGAGGGATTCAGAATGAGATCATCAATCCTTTTCCTCGGACCCTAGAATCCATGTTGCTACTACATATGTTACCACTACTACATATGTTACCACTACTACCGTGTAGTTGGCACTTTAAATGTTGGTAACAAGAAGTAGTTAGATTCTAGAAAAAAAAAAGCAGCCTTTTCAGAATGCTTTCAAATGTTTGCACATGATATACTCACTTTTGACAAGAGTACCAGAAGTCACACAGCTCCTCTCGAGTCGCTTTACACACACGGTAGCACACCGTCTGTGCACATGGCTCACGCTCTATCTCCAAGTCACGGCTTCTGTATCAGGTATATCAATTAGGTTTAAGAACAATAACATTTGGTTTCACACTCATACAATAAGTTTTAAATTAGTCTTAAATGTCTCCCTAAATGTGTGTCGAATAATTACTGCAATGGATGGTAAAGGATTAAATACATGTATGCACTATGGAATGTACACTACTAATGATAACGCCAATGCAGTGACAATGGCAATAATCAGTACTACTCACCCACAAAGGCCATGTTGGCTACATCTGCGTGTGCGTGCCCGTACACCCCCACCACAGGACCTACTGCAGCGCCCCCACACAGACCAGTCCAACCATGCATGTTGTACACGGGACACATTGAAGCTCTTCCCGTCTGGTGCAGGTGGTCGAACTGTCTCTGCCACCACCAGAGACGCCTCGTTACTCGACGACCGCTTCTGGGCACTGGAACCAGCTGAAATACATGGTGCACATTTGGTATATGATATTAAAGGCTTTATTATTCCTACAAATTGGGTTGCCAATAAATTCTATGACCATATAAAAAATGGTCAAAAACCAATTGATAAACAATGAGAATCAGCCTAGATTAAGTGCCTTCCTTGGATGATTCCCTCTTCCTCTTTCGCATAGAACCAAGTATTATCACTGCCTTTGATTGGGCCATGCTGTGGTCATCACAGGATAGGTCATGCTGTGGTCATAAACAGGATAAGAGTCAACTGGTGAATGCAAACTAGAATGAGCTATAATCAGGCATACCTTTACATATTTTATCAGTGAGAATGAAGTGGTCACAGCAGTAGAATTCGTCTCTGTAGCAAGTGGCATACCGTGACCGTGTCACCAGCCTGAAACAATGATATCGTAAAGCAGTGAGTACATAGCAGAGCAGGAGCATGCCTAATGCTGATTACTGAGTGCCTGATTTCATGATATATGTATATTCAACTATCTTATCCAGCCTATTCTACATAATGTATATCACAGGGGTTAAAGTACTTTACATATATAATCAGGTCTAATGTCGAGCCTTGAGGAACACCTTATCTTTTCAATCTGCATATATTATATACTCAGTGCCACTTTTCTCTGAACAGACTTTGTTTAGATCTGACATCTTAATTATTGATGTGCTATACTTGATTGAAGTATATTCATCAGCTAGACTTAGGGTTCAAAGGCTTGAGGATGTTCTATACAAAGGAAATTTAGCTCTCAAAACATTGAGAGAAACAGCTTAATGACAGGGTATTACTGATGAAATCAAATGAAACAGTTGTTCAGTTGAAAATGACAACTATTGTATGGATGCATTACCTATTGATAGACACATGTGAAACATGTGCTTGTTCAAAGTCCAGAGTGTCATATCATAGGAATTCAATACAAAGGATGTAAATCTTATGAAAATAGACACACTGCCTAAAGGCCCAGGCACACTTACTGTACAGCATAAACTGTGTCTTTAAAGTGAGCCTTTTGCTTGTTCACAGAACATATAGATGTGCCTTAAAATTATGGAAATTGCATTTCTCTTGTAAGTTATTTGAAATGTACTTCATCAGCAATCAGTACAATTTAGGAGTCTTCTATTTCTTCTTCCCCCCCCCCTTTTTTGAGTGAGACTTTCTTTATTAGTCCATGACTTACTTAGGTCCACAGTTATCCGGGTACCACCAGGAGGACGTGCACCGCACCTGGACCTTCTCCTGCCATGTGTGTGCACATGGGTATGAGATGCGCCGCACACACGCTGGCTGCTCCCCACCATGGTAGTTACCGCAACCACCACATGAATCTGTCAGTGAAGGAAAGATGTATAGACAAAACTGAAAGATGATTGCGTACATTGTCCCCAATCCTGGGGGGGGGGGGCAGCCCCCCTGAGGGATGGATCGGGAGTAAAGTATGCCTGGGAGTTCAGTTCTGTATTTATTTCATGTAATTTTGATTTAAAAGTGCTTAAATTCACTAAATTTAGCATCTAAATGTGTCATGTGACCAGATGTGTGACATGTTATACCACTGGGGTTATGGCGTACGGCCCTTCAATGTTGTGTCTATAGAGACTTGTTATTTACATGAAATAAGGTTAATATTCCGACTGTGGTAGTTACTGCATGATATACTATATGTCGGTAAATGAAAGGGGTAGTTACTGACTGCTTAAGCCATAAGGATTCTGTGAATTTCTGACTCCAAATTTTCTAGGTCACCTAAATGAACATCATTAATAGATAACTGTACAACTTACGTGTGTAATAATGAGCCCGGAATCCTTTGTAGACCAAGCGACACTTCCATGGGTACTTGAGGTCGTCACACACCCGACTCTCAGTAAAGGACCGGAACAAGACCAACATCTCATTACTGTCTGACTTTATAGGGTAACGAGGTGGAGACTCCAGGCAGAATCTGGAACAAAAACAAATAGAATGAAATTGTATTCCAATAGAAATACAGCAAAGCAGTTTATTAGTGAAGCTGTGCACATCCTGCTCACGCCTTTCCAGCTGCTCTGCCACTGCGAAAGACATCTTGGACAAAAATATAATATTGTCAAATGCATATATAGGTGTTTCCACATGAACCATATGACATCAATTGTCTTTGTGTTTGATATCATCTTGCTTGTGGCTTGTCGTGATTTACAACAGATTTCTGGTCAGCAACCTTTGACTTGATATGTTGCCCAGCAAACCATCTTTACTAATTATCATTGCAAGAACTCCCTAAAATAATTACTCACCTTGCCCCTGTGAGTGCCAGGCTGCTGTTGTAGCGGACCTCCAGATAGTCCTTGCACACATCTCTGTGTCCCGCTATGCCGAACGCGCCCACGATCTCCAAGTACACATGCATACCTGTAGGTGCCTGTATAGTCAGAAGTATCATTACAAGTTAGTACTAGAACACAACACACCTACTACCTCTATACCTGTAGGTGCCTGTTTAGTCAGAAGTATCATTACAAGTTAGTATTAGAACACAACACACCTACTACCTCTATACCTGTAGGTACCTGTATAGTCAGAAGTGTCATTACAAGTTAGTACTAGAACACAACACACCTACTACCTCTATACCTGTAGGTGCCTGTATAGTCAGAAGTGTCATTACAAGTTAGTGTTAGAACACAACACACCTACTACCTCTATACCTGTAGGTGCCTGTTTAGTCAGAAGTATCATTACAAGTTAGTATTAGAACACAACACACCTACTACCTCTATACCTGTAGGTGCCTGTTTAGTCAGAAGTATCATTACAAGTTAGTATTAGAACACAACACACCTACTACCTCTATACCTGTAGGTGCCTGTATAGTCAGAAGTGTCATTACAAGTTAGTATTAGAACACAACACACCTACTACCTCTATACCTGTAGGTGCCTGTTTAGTCAGAAGTATCATTACAAGTTAGTATTAGAACACAACACACCTACTACCTCTATACCTGTAGGTGCCTGTTTAGTCAGAAGTGTCTTTACAAGTTAGTACTAGAACACAACACACCTACTACCTCTATACCTGTAGGTGCCTGTATAGTCAGAAGTGTCATTACAAGTTAGTACTAGAACACAACACACCTACTACCTCTATACCTGTAGGTGCCTGTATAGTCAGAAGTGTCATTACAAGTTAGTACTAGAACACAACACACCTACTACCTCTATACCTGTAGGTGCCTGTATAGTCAGAAGTGTCATTACAAGTTAGTACTAGAACACAACACACCTACTACCTCTATACCTGTAGGTGCCTGTATAGTCAGAAGTGTCATTACAAGTTAGTACTAGAACACAACACACCTACTACCTCTATACCTGTAGGTACCTGTATAGTCAGAAGTGTCATTACAAGTTAGTACTAGAACACAACACACCTACTACCTCTATACCTGTAGGTGCCTGTATAGTCAGAAGTATCATTACAAGTTAGTATTAGAACACAACACACCTACTACCTCTATACCTGTAGGTGCCTGTATAGTCAGAAGTGTCATTACAAGTTAGTACTAGAACACAACACACCTACTACCTCTATACCTGTAGGTGCCTGTATAGTCAGAAGTGTCATTACAAGTTAGTATTAGAACACAACACACCTACTACCTCTATACCTGTAGGTGCCTGTTTAGTCAGAAGTGTCATTACAAGTTAGTATTAGAACACAACACACCTACTACCTCTATACCTGTAGGTGCCTGTATAGTCAGAAGTATCATTACAAGTTAGTATTAGAACACAACACACCTACTACCTCTATACCTGTAGGTGCCTGTTTAGTCAGAAGTATCATTACAAGTTAGTATTAGAACACAACACACCTACTACCTCTATACCTGTAGGTGCCTGTTTAGTCAGAAGTATCATTACAAGTTAGTATTAGAACACAACACACCTACTACCTCTATACCTGTAGGTGCCTGTTTAGTCAGAAGTATCATTACAAGTTAGTATTAGAACACAACACACCTACTACCTCTATACCTGTAGGTGCCTGTTTAGTCAGAAGTGTCTTTACAAGTTAGTACTAGAACACAACACACCTACTACCTCTATACCTGTAGGTGCCTGTATAGTCAGAAGTATCATTACAAGTTAGTACTAGAACACAACACACCTACTACCTCTATACCTGTAGGTGCCTGTTTAGTCAGAAGTATCATTACAAGTTAGTATTAGAACACAACACACCTACTACCTCTATACCTGTAGGTGCCTGTTTAGTCAGAAGTGTCTTTACAAGTTAGTACTAGAACACAACACACCTACTACCTCTATACCTGTAGGTGCCTGTATAGTCAGAAGTGTCATTACAAGTTAGTACTAGAACACAACACACCTACTACCTCTAGGTACACCAGTGCATCTCTATAGGGGCCTGTATAGTCAAGAGTATCTCTTTAACATGTTGGTGTAAGCACCGAAACCCCCCTTGCACACAATCATCTTTCTGTCACAGAGCAATAAATCAAAGGAAAGAATTCAACGTTGCACTATTGAATAATGTAGTATCAAACTTTTTCACATTACTGCATTTAACCATACTATTACAGACCTTTATGAGCCATGAGCATCCTTGGTCTACATGGTAAGGTGATGTTGGGTAGCCGGGTGATGCTATGGTGTCGTTGTTCTGGGCATACAGAATACCACCACAGTATGCTGCAAGGTGAGTAAAGGGGACATTAGATGCAGCAAACAGCTTCTCCCACATACACATTTAAACCCAAATCCTAGATAGTAAGTAAGAATCACACCATGAGTTGTGGTACAGGCTCCAAGAAGACCAGCCCAACTTGTGGAGTACAAGAATGACAATAAACTTCTAGATGAATCAAATAGCCCACCAAATAACTAGATTTGTTCTCTTTTTATGTAGACTGGGTCGAAATTAGCTGGAATATCTGGACTGAATAGTGGGAGGACCATTTCATCATATATCGTTTTCTTTTTTTTTTTTTTTACTTTTTTTTCTTTATTTATCTTAGAGTAGATAATTGAAGTACTACCATTTTCTCCAGATGCTACAGTTTCACAGTAGGTGCCACCAAAGCCGTCAGGACAGCGACAGAGGTGGCAGGCCTTGGGGTCCTGGTACCCATCTCTCATACACGGCTGTGGTAACCGGTGTCCACGGGATGTGCAGCTACCTGTTAAGTAACATTGGACATAATGACTACCTGCAGGTCAACAAGATGTGCAATTACCTGTAAGGTACCTTTGCACATAATGATTACCTGCAGATATCTGCAGCTACCTGTAAGGTACCATTGCACTTAATGATTACCTGCATGTATGTGCAGCTACTTGTAAGGTACATTGTACATAATGATTACCTGCAGGTGCAGCTACTTGTAAGGTACCATTATACATAATGATTACCTGCAGGTGCAGCTACCTGTAAGTTATATTGTACATAATGATTACCTGCAGGTGCAGCTACCTGTAAGGTACCATTGTACATAATGATTACCTGCAGGTGCAGCTACCTGTAAGTTATATTGTACATAATGATTACCTGCAGGTGCAGCTACCTGTAAGATACCATTGCACATAATGATTACCTGCAGGTGCAGTTACCTGTAAGGTACAATTGTACATAATGATTACCTGCAGGTGCAGCTACTTGTAAGGTACAATTGTACATAATGATTACCTGCAGGTGCAGCTACCTGTAAGGTACAATTGTACATAATGATTACCTGCAGGTGCAGCTACTTGTAAGATACCATTGTACATAATGATTACCTGCAGGTGCAGCTACCTGTAAGGTACAATTGTACATAATGATTACCTGCAGGTGCAGCTACCTGTATAAAGTACCATTGTACATAATGATTACCTGCAGACGCAGCTACTTGTAAGGTACCATTGTACATAATGATTACTTGAAGGTGCAGCTACTTGTAAGGTACCATTGTACATTATGATTACCTGCAGGTGCAGCTACCTGTAAGTTATATTGTACATAATGATTACCTGCAGGTGCAGCTACCTGTAATGTACCATTGTACATAATGATTACCTGCAGGTGCAGCTACCTGTATAAAGTACCATTGTACATAATGATTATCTGCAGACGCAGCTACTTGTGAGGTACCATTGTACATAATGATTACTTGAAGGTGCAGCTACTTGTAAGGTACCATTGTACATAACGATTACCTGCAGGTGCAGCTACATGTAAGGTATCATTGTACATAATGATTACCTGCAGGTGCAGCTACATGTAAGGTACATTGTACATAATGATTACCTGCAGGTATATGCAGCTACCTGTAAGTTATACATCATTGTACATAATGATTACCTGCAGGTGCAGCTACATGTAAGGTATCATTGTACATAATGATTACCTTCAGGTGCAGCTACTTGTAAGGTACCATTGTACATAATGATTACCTGCAGGTGCAGCTACCTGTAATGTAACATTGTACAAAATGATTACCTGCAGGCACAGCTACCTGTATAAGGTACCATTGTACATAATGATTACCTGCAGGTGCAGCTACTTGTAAGGTACCATTGTACATAATGATTACCTGAAGGTGCAGCTACCTGTCATGTAACATTGTACAAAATGATTACCTGCAGGCACAGCTACATGTAAGGTATACTGTACATAATGATTACCTGCAGGCGCAGCTACATGTAAGGTACCATTGTACATAATGGTTGCCTGCAGGTGCAGCTACATGTAAGGTAACATTGTACATAATGATTACCTGCAGGCACAGTTACCTGTATAAGGTACCATTGTACATAATGATTACCTGAAGGTGCAGCTACCTGTAAGGTACCATTGTACATAATGATTACCTGCAGGTGCAGCTACCTGTATAAAGCAGGTTTTGTAAAACCCCAAAAATGACCCTGGGTGAATAATGACCCAGGGTGAAAAATGACCCTGCTCTGTCTGCTATGGAAAAAGCAATTTTAATTTGCTTTTTTGGGCCATTTTTCTTTATCTATCCATCATAAAACCATCATATATGAAAAGAGGAGGATTGATAATAGTAGTGTAGAATACCAAACTACTTTTTAGCCATCTTATTTTACATTCTGTTTTAATTATTGCAGTGGGTATGAGGGAAAATAGCTCTCTGGGCTCACAATAATGCAAATGATAAGTTTGTATCATATTTGAGATTGATAAATCATACATCACTGCAAAGATCAATATGTATCCTAGTTAAATCTAAAATAACTTTTGGATATGAACTATAGCAGTTGAGAAAACACATTTTAAAACTTAATCTGCTGCCCATTCATAACTGAAAGCCAGTATTGGGGAGAGGCCACTTATCTAGGTCAACTGATAAGGCAGAGAGAGGGGGAAGGGGAGGGGTGGGGGCAGGGTCATAAATGACACTGGGTCAAAAATGACCCAGGGTCAAAAATGACTCTGGGGTGAAAATTCTTCAAGTAGGGTGAGTGGGGGGCAGGGTCAAAAATGACTACAGGTCAAAAATCACCCAGGGTCATTTCTATACTTTAGCTTAGACCTGTAAAGTACCATTGTACATAATGATTACCTGCAGACGCAGCTACTTGTAAGGTACCATTGTACATAATGATTACCTGAAGGTGCAGCTACATGTAAGGTATACTGTACATAATGATTACCTGCAGGTATGTGCAGCTACCTGTAAGGTACCATTGTACATAATGATTACCTGCAGGTGCAGCTACATGTAAGGTATACTGTACATAATGATTACCTGCAGGTATGTGCAGCTACCTGTAAGGTACCATTGTACATAATGATTACCTGAAGGTGCAGCTACATGTAAGGTATACTGTACATAATGATTACCTGCAGGTATGTGCAGCTACCTGTAAGGTACCATTGTACATAATGATTACCTGAAGGTGCAGCCACATGTAAGGTATACTGTACATAATGATTACCTGCAGGTATGTGCAGCTACCTGTAAGGTACCATTGTACATAATGATTACCTGAAGGTGCAGCCACATGTAAGGTATACTGTACATAATGATTACCTGCAGGTATGTGCAGCTACCTGTAAGGTACCATTGTACATAATGATTACCTGTAGGCTGAACAGATTGTGCAACTGAGGAGAAAATTCATTGTGTTTTGAAATAGCAGTAAACCTGCAACCTCTATAACCTTGATATCAGCCCACAAAAACCTTACCCAATTTTCAGTGGTATGGGGATAATATGTTGATTCACCATATTCTCTAAGATGGATCTTTATTTAATTGCACTACATGACAGTCACATTGCCTACATTCTACATCTAGAGAGGGACTTTGGAGGTAGAATAAACATGTTGGAATAAGAATTGATCAATAGATCTAGCTAATGAAAAAGGAGTGGATAGTCTTGATTGGGTCTATATGGGGACTGAATTAGAAGATGAACGATGAGTTACTGGAGTTAAGAAAAATTAATGGGTGAATTGATTAATCCATGGATCAATTGGATGCTTATCCCTGTAAGAGCTACATAATAGCTTCAGGATCACGTTGTATTGATGCTAAGATGCACAAATGGAGGGCATCTTAGCATCAATGCGTTGGGAAGGCATGCTGTTCTCTGTAGTTGCTGAGGACCAAAGCATGAATAATCATTTAAAGCACTATACGGTCCCTAAAGATATACAGATACTAACCGTCACAATATGCCATGTTTGCTAGTTTGACGTCGTAGAAGGAGAGCTCCTGTCGTTGACCAATCACACGGCCCATCAGGGGGTCGTTTGTTTGCACCGTAGTCAAGGTGCTGTTAATGTCCTTAGCATAGAACTGAAAATAACAAATAGAAAAGAAAGACTATCACTACATTGACATAGGGATATGGATGATGTATGAAGAAACCTGTTATTTGTGTACCTGTATCAGTAATCACTTACCCTTCTTGAATTCAGAGTCTGGCTAACCCGTGTGCTGAGCTTCACAGTCAAGGCAGCCAACGTGTATGAACTGTGCTTTGTTAGGGACACAAGTTTTGTCTACTGTTCACATCAGGGGGCAGCACTCAACAGCATTCAGCTTTGCTTCCCATTTCGACATGAATACCACTGGTAATTCCAAGTGTTTGGCTCAAACCCCCTGAAGATGATTGATCGCAGCTACAGTGTCTAATTATTTTCAATAGAAAATAAAAAGATTCACTCACAGCAAATCATAGTCAGAGTCAAATTGATTTTGTACGCCCGTGGTATGTATTGAAATAATGATGTGGGATCTATTAGGTAATAGTTCGTGCAAATTCCCTCGTGTTTTCAAGATCAAAAACAGACGCATATGACAGAAGCCCATGCTTTAGAGGCATCAAACTGTGGAATGAATTGGACTCAGAGATCCAAAGAATTGATGACATGAACAAGTTTAACCACAAAATCAAAACTGTTGTCAAACTATAATTTCTAACTAAGATTATGTGCTCCAGTATTCTTCTAGTATTTCATTGACAGTATAGAGTGATTTGAATACAATGATGCAGACAGTTCAGCACATTTACAAAGTATTCTGATAAATATGACAGTTTGTTGCAAAACGCCCCGTTGCTGTGAATGTTTCGCCAATAAACAAATATTCAATTCAATTCAAAATGAACCTGCTGCGGGTTTCCATTTACAGCACCAGTACAGTTGCTATCCAGCATCCTCTGTTAGATCCACCTTATTCAACCAGGTTAACTTTCTTCAAGGGACTGTTGCAGTCTTTTGCCACCTGCAGGTTCACCCAATGCTGGGTGCACAACTTGATTGGTACATCTCCATTACAACAAACTATAACCCCACAATTAATGAATACTTTGGTTAAACCTTTTGAGCTGTTGAAATCTGCGATTAGGTAGACACAAAGAGAGAATCGGGCATGGATCCCCCGATACTCGCAGCTCTGGCACTCAGCTTTACCAGTAGAAATACAACCGTAAAGTGTTCAAGTGGATACATTTTATGTGTAACTCCTTTTCATCTACAAAAAGCATCAAACAGTTATCTCCGCTGAAATTACTGTAAATTACCCAAAGAAGTTTATTTCTTACGTTGTCAATGGCATTGTGTAATTTTCCACTATAGCATTTCAATGACTTTTCCTTATTGGCATATCTCCAAGAAAGCTAAACACCTGTCTTGAAAAGTTAAGGGATGATGAATCTCTCCGTTCCCCAAGCTACCTTCACCACAAAGCATGTGGTTGTTTCCCAAATGAAAGAATTTCAATTTCTATCTTTGTTCCCCAGTCCGTCTACCAACCCCCCCCCCCCCTCTCCCTGTCCCTATTGCCGCGCGAGCCTCGGGGCCTGACTGACTTTAATCTTTGCCGACAGGGGTCAGCACTGTCATTAGTTTTGCCGCCAGGGGGCCCTCGGTGCACCACAGAGGGCGGCGTGAGGTATGAACCAGGTGGTCTGTACCGGTGGTCTACAGGGGGGAGGAGTGGTAGGAGAGGATTCTTCTGTTTCTATCTTAGCTCTTGTCACCTCAGGCTGTTGTCGTGACAGAAGAAACAAGAAACATAAATGATAACGCTTACGCCATTCTTCAATTGGTTCATCCGGGTTAGATATATGTCAGGATTAACACTCTCTAGTAAAGTCTGACACAAGGGAACGTGTCAACGAGTACTAGAACCCTAACCTGTACTCTAGTCTTTACATGGGCTACCCCCGGTACCTTATATTAGGTCTAATTGATTGTCAGCCTAACTATGTTGCCATTAAATCCATTTGATTTTCGATATCCTTGAGTAACATCCTTTTAAAAATAGTTGGATGCTTCATTATGAATCATACAAACTAAGTAAGACAAAGCTGAACGTATACAAATTGGCCAATGTCCAAGGGGGCCACATCGGATTCGACAAAGTACAAAGCTCTTACTGAAAGTGCTCTCTTATGCTTGGTTCAAGCTGATAAAGTCGTTATAACCAGTTTTAGTGGTCATCAAGATTAGGCAAAGCGAATTATATTCTGAGTATGCACTCTTGATAAGCGTGATTCTGACATTTTTACTCACATAGAATGAATGTCAAATGACCTTTATTGAAGCAGCATTTACTATTTCTTGGGGAAACGGATACCAATGTTTCTGTAACCTATGCATCTCAGGTAAGTAGTAGTAGTACTTCTCTGACAAATGGCTGCTATGAGTGAAGATCTCCAAGATAGGGAAACTCAGTGCAGATCGTGGCTTGGAGGCCAAGCCCCCCGATCCATGGTGACCCTTAATTATCCCCAATAGAGTACTCGGCTTACATCAAGCTGTGTCGTGAAGCTCAGCATCAGGGTACTTTAGCGTCACCTTGGATATTGGAATTAGGTTCATGACTCTTTATCAGAAAAAAGCAGTGTTCCACTGCCTGCAAAAGTAGGCCCAAAAGTAATAGGCCTACTAGTCTTTGAATTTAATCATATTTACAATGAGTTATTGGAATTATATAAAAACTATAACATGGAGGAATTCGACCTATTTTAAGACGTGAGGCAATTCCATCACCTATTTCTATGTTAGCGTTCAGTGTTCCCACCTATTCCCTATAGACATGCAAATCCATTGATTTTCCAAACCGGTCCGAAATTTTCGGCGTCTTTCTTGTACAACGAGCAGTTGACCTATATCTACATCCGGGCCACTGACACACTTTCGCCGGACAAGGAGGCGGGTGGGAATGGCCGGACCGCGACTCGCTTACGATGGAAAAATCAATGGATTCTCCTTTATTTTGAATATATTGGACATAATACGTATGGAGGGATCATCTAGACTGTCTAAGGATATGTATGTTTTAATTTGAAAACGTGTCATGGTAGGATTCGATACGAAAAGTGACTGTATACACAGCGGCAAGGAACAAAAACAATGGCTTCGCGCAGAGCGGACACGGGCCGTGTCGCTTGCTTTTACAAAATGTATTCTCCTGGCTATAATCTTTGGATATCAGGTAAGAAATTAATACAAAATGGAGGAAATCGTGGTATAAACCTATTAGTTCATGGATGTTGGAGCCCACGGGGAGTCTATGCTGGATATACCATAGACTCCCCTAGGGCTCCAACATCCATGATCTATTAGCTTAATAACCAACAATTAGTGGAAGCCCTACTGACCGTGGCGCCATGATACACCTAGCGGCGGCCTGATCAGGAACATGATGCATGTGACTGACATCAGGCCAAATAAAAAAAAAGGTTTGTTTCCAGTAATCCGACCGACCCTAGCAAAACAGGGGCAAAAGAAACCTTTTTTTTGTGATTTTGAAGAATTTTGTCTCATTTTTTCATACTTTAAAGAAATTTTTCATTACTTTTTGAGGATTTTTCCTATATCCTTTTTGTATTCTTCCCCTCTCTAACAGAAGTCATTTCCCATCATTATTTTACAATGAAATCAAAGAATTTGATACATCCATTGATATGTGCCCTAACATTTCCTATATAAATGTAATCTAAAAAAAATCCGACCTACCGACCATAGCTCTTTGAACTATGTTACTGTAAACACACCTTTTATTTTTCTTGGCCTCATACAGATGTTTGACGTCATAGCCGTCAGAGTGCTTCCCTTTTAACTGGATTTTTCTCCCATGACGCCCCTTTCCACCCCTGACAGGTTAAGTGTACCGTGTGTCTAAGATGTCAGGCTGGTTCATCTCTTCATGCTAACCTCACCTTTGGGAAACAAAACTATTCCAGTCCTGATATAGTTTCTTCCTTTTTCTTCCTTTTCAACTAAAAGTTATTCTTCGGCGTTTAGGGTGGATATTATTTTTCTGCTAAAGAGCTTGATATTGGCCTCAACCACTAAATTATTGCATCAAGATGCCTAAAGATATCATGTTCTGTTCTATGAATGACTGGAGACTGCAGCACCATCGTAGTATACATCTTAGCAGGGATGCTCTGGTGAAGCAAAGCTTGTAGTTACTACAACACAAAGAAAATATTGTTACTCACATGAGTTTAGATCCAGACTCAGGCAATGTCGCCAAAATGAGTATGACTTGAGACTCACCTTGATCCTTGGATGATACTCAGGCAAAGCCAGAGTATCATCCAAGGATCAGTCTCAGGATCTGCCTGAGTATCATCCAAGGATCAGGCTGAGTCTCAAACCATACTCATATTGGCGACATTGCCTGAGTCTGAATCTAGACTCATGTGAGTAACAATATTTTCTCTGTAAAGTTATAAGAGGAGCAACGCTTTTCATCTCAAATAATTTAAGATATTCTGTGTGTTTTGTGGTCAATGATCAATTGCCCAAGGAGGGGCAACGCTTTTCATCTTAATTAACTTAAGATATTCTGTGTGTTTTGTGGTCAATGACCAATTGTCCAAGGAGCAGTTTATAACATTGGCGTGGTAGTGCTTATAATATCATTACCAGGAGTAGTGATTCCCATTACCATTTAAAGGTGATCGGTGCTTTTGTAGCATCTTCTGAAATGATTAGTCATGTAGTCACGATTACACGGTTATTTGTTACTATCAGGCTTTCAACCCCTAACTTCAATCTGTGTGGCCTAAATAGTCAATTTCACAAAGAGTAGTAAACCTATTACATCCATTCCAATACATACTATCATACATATAGTTCGTTACCTTGGAGCCGTAGTGCATATCTGACCCCAGGTCGTATGGCACGTCTAGTGTGACAATTTCCCCCCAGGTGCGTTTGGCGAAGTTGTACAGCTTTCCGTCAGTGACGTTACGTCTGTGTATGTTGACGTGCTCGTCACGGTCAGGCCGGGACTGCTCGTGCCAGAAACCAATAGCGTGCCCGACCTCATGAGCAATCGTTCCATTCTGGGAAAGGAAAATACATCAGTGATGAATTTATTTTGACTCCTTGAAGTGTCATATTGATACCTGCTAGCAATTGAAGTCCCTATGTATCACATTATAAGTTACATTTCTTCTTTGAACACTCATTACTGTGGGCGTCACTATTGATTAGATATGCTGGAATCTTTTTCTTTGCCTTTCGATGTTGTCTTGTACTTCCCCTCTAGTGCAAGCAGACACCAACATCTTGTGTGTGTTTGTTTGTTTTTTTGTTTTATTTTCTGGTTGTTTTTTTTTTCTTTCTTTAAACAGCTTTTTCCTAATCACAACCTACATGGTTCTTCCAGTTAATAAGATTCCAAATTCCCTCTGTCACCCACATAGTCGCTTCCCATTTCAAAGCATGACTGCATTTTTCTGCTGATCCCTCTGTTAGAGAGACAACAGCTTCCTGACATTTATGTGAGTATATTGCGTATGGTATTGAGCCGACTTACAGATTGGCAGCCGTCCCCTATAGAGATGGTTTGGTTCACTTGATGTGTGTAACCCACGTACGACCAACACCTGCGGGAAAGAGATTGTCATTTACAAAATTGGTATGTGCGCTACAACTGTTACATTTCCTAACTTTCTGTACCATACTCAAGCTCAATTTCCTACTATCCAAGTTGTTTTCACGCTAACACCCTCAATGATTGCCAGCGACGCAACGACCTCTCAGAAAGAGCAACAGTTTCCAATGACGTAGATGAAGTAGATGTATACATGTATAGAAGTTTTAAAATGATATTTCCTTTTCCCGGAATCAGTCTCAAGAGGATATAGCTGAGCCTGTGAACTACACATGATTTTATGTATTGAACAAGTAATCAATGGATAACTCATGACGCGTGTGTGTTAGTGAAGGATAATGACACGTGGCCGTAGGCCGAGTGTTATTAGCCTTTGCTAACACACACAAGTCATGAGTTATCCATTGACTACTTATTTTATACCACAAAACCAATAAATAATCAATATTATACCAATAAATTCAAGTTGAAAACAAAAATTATTGCCCCTCCCCGGGACTCGATGCCAGCCATTGTGTGTACACGGTCGGTACATACACCTACTCACCCGGCAGCGGACAGCGACAGCCCCGGTCTCGGCTAGGCTTAGCAGCGGCACACAGCAAAAAATAGTGTTTGTACACGATCGGTACACACACCTCGGCGCCCGGCTAGGCTTGGCTTGCTTTGAATGTGTCTCGCGGTTATGTTTGTGTACTAAATACACCTCCTCGCCCGGCAGCGGACAGCGACAGTGCACACGGCGAAAAAAGATGCGCCCGGACCGGGGCTCGATCCACGGACGTCTCACGGCTGCGCACAACGTGCTAACCGCTAGGCCACCACGTCTCCTCCTTCTGCGCCTGGCAGCGGACAGCGACAGCGCACACAGCGAAAAAAGATGCGTCTCGCTGTTATGTTTGTGTATAATCCACCTCATCGCCCGGCAGCGGACAGCGACAGCGCACACGGCTTTGTATCATATCCAGATTTGGTTCGAACCAAGCTTTTCTCGTTGGTCTCTGTGGCGCAATGCATAGGGTGTTGAACTAAGAACCTGAGAATGTAGGTTCGACCCCTACCATGGCAATGAAATAGTCTGTTGGTTTTAACATGTAACATATGACATGGGAGGACATGAGAGGCGTGCCGTTATCCTGGATAACAGCACGCCTTAAGTAGATGGATAACAGCATGCCTTAGATGGATAACAGCATGCCTTCCAAAATCGATGGTAAAGCCTACAGGGTGTGCAATATCGACAGATAAGTGGATGGGAATAGACCCCAAAAAGCACTGTGTAAGCCAGAAATTGTAGTATAACATTGGATATTTCACCTTGCCTCTTTAACAAGAGTAGTTAATTCGACGTCAGGAATTACTCACCCTCGTCCCTTTACAAAGAGCAGCTTATTGGAGGCGTGTGGAGATTCGCTGAAGGTGATGCACGTCAACTCTTGCCAGTACTCCAGGGCCATGCGGATCTTACCGCGCTCTATTCCACCTGGAGAAGTGGAACATTGTGAGACTAATCAATTCTCAACCTAATATGCACACAGCTATTTCTTTTAGAATTGTAGAGAACATTTCAATAAATATTTACTCAAATAATCAATTCTAAGACAAGAGCCCATTTGTACATTTGTTATTCTGCCAACCATGATGGCCTGTTTGAGTGCCACATCATTTTTAGATTACAGATTGTTCAAGACATAGTTTATCGAGTAAATTTCAATTTTAAACCACTGTGGCCCCGGTGCTTGTTCAAAGATGTGGTCACTATGTTATATCTCCATGTGTATTCTGCTATCTAATCATTTTTCTTCAAGTGACACCAGTTATAAGCAATATTAGGAAAATACCCTGGAGCAACCTGGAAATGTGTTCTGAGGGCTATGGTTATCGTGGGACTAAGATGCAAGTTTTATTGGTTTGAAGCACAAATATATCTAAGTGTTTTTATCTGTAGACATCTGAAAACAGGTACAGGAAAGATCGTTTAGTTTCATGGTCAATAATCATACATTTGTTCTTGGAAACTAATTGGGAATGAAAAAAATATGCATGAAACCATTAATCTCTCAGGGTAAATTTACCTTGAGTCGGACACTTGAATTTGTACGCACCAAGCTTGTTTTCCTTCGTTAATTCAGTATGATTCAGAAATAAAGAGTTCATCACAGGTGCAAGAATTATTATCAAGCATCCAACTCATGGTACATGTCCAACTCATTATACATGTCCAACTCATTATACATGTCCAACTCATTATACATGTCCAACTCATGGTACATGTCCAATAATGGTACATGTCCAACTCATTATACATGTCCAACTCATTATACATGTCCAACTCATTATACATGTCCAACTCATGGTACATGTCCAAGTCATGGTACATGTCCAAGTCATGATACATGTCCAAGTCATGGTACATGTCCAATAATGGTACATGTCCAACTCATGGTACATGTCCAACTCATGGTACATGTCCAACTCATGGTACATGTCCAACTCATGGTACATGCCCAACTCATGGTACATGTCCAACTCATGGTACATGCCCAACTCATGGTACATGCCCAACTCATGGTACATGCCCAACTCATGGTACATGCCCAACTCATGGTACATGTCCAAATTATGGTACATGTCCAACTCATGGTACATGTCCAACTCATGGTACATGTCCAACTCATGGTACATGTCCAACTCATGGTACATGTCCAACTCATGGCACATGTCCAACTCATGGTACATGTCCAACTCATGGTACATGCCCAACTCATGGTACATGCCCAACTCATGGTACATGCCCAACTCATGGTACATGCCCAACTCATGGTACATGCCCAACTCATGGTACATGTCCAAATTATGGTACATGCCCAACTCATGGTACATGCCCAACTCATGGTACATGTCCAACTCATGGTACATGCCCAACTCATGGTACATGTCCAAATTATGGTACATGTCCAACTCATGGTACATGTCCAAATTATTGTACATGTCCAAATTATGGTACATGTCCAACTCATGGCACATGTCCAATAATGGTACATGTCCAATAATGGTACATGTCCAACTCATGGTACATGTCCAACTCATGGTACATGTCCAACTCATGGTACATGTCCAACTCATGGTACATGTCCACTAATGGTAATCCTTCTATCTTTATCTGTGCACATACAAAAAGAAAATCTCATCAAACAGTTCTCGGAACTAAATTCAGTTATTTGGATCCGAATAAAGACCCAGTGCAAACAGAACATGGCCACTGTCCATAGTTACTTCTCAATTATAGATCATTTGGCTCAGTCACAAATCTGATATATTTAGCCAATTTATTGCTCATTAAACCCTTGTTGTGTTCATAAATTTGGATGTAGGTCTGGCATGTGGCCACTTTCCACAGGTAATTGTTCTATTCTGGTTTCTACAGTCTGTAGCAAAGCATGTAACACCTTGTAGCCCTGCAGGATGTAACCAGTATACCAAGGAGGATTGTCCAATGGACGCCATTGCTGAAACTGATTACCAGCGGTTATCACTGATAGCAGTTATCAGCTGGGTACCATCTGCCCCCTGAGAGGACCACAGTGAATAGTTGGTGTTATTTCATTGGCTGATAAGTAAACCAGCTAAGTCGGTATACTATATGAGTGCACTTGTAGAACACCTCTGAAAGCTTTCATAATTGTTCCAAGGAATCTGTCGAAGTTTTAGATATAAATGATGGCCAAAATCTGGCAAATAAGTGTTCATTAAAGTGAAAAGAATAAAGCTTAGCCACTGATCCAAAGCAATTCTACAACCAATTAATGGTGAGAAAATTAAAGCCCAATTGAATCTAAATGTGTCCACTAGCTAAATGCCAAAGAAGTGTGGTTTGTCCTATCTGGGATACATGGTATTCTATTAGGCAAATCACAGTTTTCAAGTGTTGTTTCTGTAGTTGACACTACATACTGAGTAGTGCTGCCTGGAGACTACAGACCTCCCAAATAGGCTACCTGGCAGCCTGCTACATGCTGCTATCCAGGTCAAGCATTAATAAGTCTATGGACAAGTCCCAAACCACACCCTCTATACCTATTACAGGCTATATGACGCATGTCTCCTGTTAGGTATCCCTACCATCTTGAAGATCTTTTTTTGTGTGTGTTTTCTTTTAGGTTTTGGGCTTTTGTCAAAGTTTTTCCATGAACTTCAAAATACCAATTGACATGTAGTCTGTTTTAGGAAGTTCAACATTGGGGAAACTTCTGTACGTGACACCCAGCCAGACCTTGAAATTAAATCAGAACAGAACACTTTGCTCTTAGAATTGAGAATTTAGGCTTCATAGTTCTTCCCTACCCATTGACTTTCATTTACTTTCCTTATGAGTATAGTTGGAACTTTGACATGCTGCTGCAAATAACATGTCACAATTCCTTGACAGGCAATTATAAGGTCCTGTTCCTTGAACCCTGATAGCCATCTGAGAGTTCTTGGTGTGATTTGTGAACTTCATGCGCAAATCAGCAGCAGTTCACGTTTAGATAATGACATGACTTGGTGCCTCGAATCACCTGACTTTGACACATTGATGCTTTGAACAAAGATGTACCCTGGCAGCCTATCGGTTAGATCCATCATGGCACCCTATTGGTCAAGGTCTAATCATGCCTCGATCTGACAGGTTCATGATGACCCCTTGCAGACCCTGGATGACTTGTGACACGTAGATGGCCAGCCAATTCCAGCTGTCCTACCACTCTAAGGGAGTGATCATTTTTTAACAACAGGGGCTGGTGGGTTTGAGGGGGGGGGTCAGAACTTTTTCAACCCCTTGACCGGGGGGTCAAAATTTTTCAGCACCTCTGATGGGGGTGGTCAAAATAATTTCACCTTTTTTCAGTTGAAAACCCTGTGCGTTACTATAGGCTAAAAGAGGACGTTTGCGCACGATTTTTTTCCCCTTATGGGGAGTGAAAAAATTTTACCTCCTCAACGGGGGGGTCGAAATTTTTTCAAGCGTCTGTGCGCAAACCCATCAGCCTCCCCCCTGTTGTTAAAAAATTATCACTCCCTAAGGTCATCCAAATTGATACTATCTGTGTGATTGTCAACTCAAACCACTTTATCTATTCCCAATTTACTGGTCGTCTTTAGTACAAGGCTTCGGACATCCCACACAGGGCTTGTTTCAGCTAACACACTGTCCCCTCCATTCCTCGTCTGCATCCTGCCCCAATCACACCCCCTTCAGTCTCTATCAGGACCCCCCCCCCCAATCACTCTTCTGTCTCGAATCTTGATTCTTATGCTCCATGACCCCACACTCACATTAATTTGTAACCCTATCCATTGCCTTCTCTGACTCTGAGGGAAAAAGTTACGATCAAGTCTATCCATTGCCTCTAGTTGTTATGGATAACATGGTAGCTAAGCTTTCTTTCTCACGTGGTCGCCCTTTAAAATACCTTCCAAGAGCACAACGGTGGGTGTGCCAGTATATCTAGGCCCAATGTCATTATATTTGAATGTCTACTCCTCAAATCTTCTTAGGTCTAGACTCTTTACAGGTCCATCTCAATAAGCCAAAAGGATCTCTTCTATAACCTATATATCAACCACTCAGTAGGAGCAGGGCATGATGTGACTTACTATGGGTTCCGTCAAAGGCGTACAGGATGGGTAACGGCCAGCGCTTGGAGAGCGGCTCGGCCAGTTTCCGCTTAGGCCTCTTGGACAGATCCTGGAGCAGCTGTTCTGCCTGGTTCACTGTCAGCTTGATGTCGTCCTCAAAGAACGTGTCCACAGTCTCCTCCTCCTTCTGTGTCTGGAAATATGAGACAAAAAAAGCAGCTGGTTATCATTATATATGGGGAGTATAGATCATAACAATGAAAGGTGCATATATATATATATATATATATATATATATATATATATATATATATATATATATATATATATATTTATTTATATTCATATATATAGAAAGTCAATTTTGGGACGTACATACAGTACAGTGTTTAGAAATAAGTAGGATTTCTAACTGGAGCCACCACTGGTGCTACATAAGGTATAAGGACTCCGTATTATTTCCAGATTGATGCATTCAACCAGTACATCATGCCGATCACATGAAGCCAGCAAGATACATAAATGCAGGGTAAGTTACTCACAAGAAGACGCAGACTTGAGAAAGCTCTCTACAAGGTACATATAGATCTGGATTCCAGATTAATATCATTGCTGAACGTGTATTTGTGTTTCTCTCAATAGATCAAGAAATCTAGGGAAAGTTTCAAAATTGAACTGATCTAAGCTAAGAAAAAAATAATTGGTTTGATATCATATCATCATAAAGATGCACATACACCCTTTTCTGTGAGCACCAGCCAAAGCTGCAAAAGCTGAGTTTGAGATGAGTGAGATCATCCTATATATATTACCACTGTCATGAACTGAATTTCTCTTGTTGGTCTTGCTACATGTATAACCCCCCCCCCCATACCCAAAATGACTTTCCACTATTTATGAACTGAATTTCTTTTCTTTACTTTGCCATATTCTGCTACGTGTACATTATAAACTGAACTCACATGTTGGACTCCTAGCTTCTCCTCTGTCCTCTTCTGCATCTCCACCAGTATATTTACAAGTACCTCCTCTTCTTTCCTCTGTTTATCGTTTTTACTGCCACTCTGCAACAAAGATTATATGAATGGTACAAGTAGGAGCACATGTTTATTAGGCCTTTAATGTCCATACACTGTAACTTATATGAATGATACAAGCAGGAGTACATGTTTATTAGGCCTTTAATGTCCATACACTGTAACTTATATGAATGGTACAAGCAGGAGTACATGTTTATTAGGCCTTTAATGTCCTTATACTGTAACTTATATGAATGGTACAAGCAGGAGTATATGTTTATTAGGCCTTTAATGTCCATACACTGTAACTTATATGAATGGTACAAGCAGGAGCACATGTTTATTAGGCCTTTAATGTCCTTATACTGTAACTTCCCAAGTCTGCATGGGCAATCAGAATTAAACTTGAGATGACACTGATTACATAAAGGAGTAGAATGCCTTTGAAGAATTCCTTAATCCTTCCCTCTAACGAAAGAATATTGAACTGTCAACTTTATAATCAACCTTCTTGTCCCCTATTGTATTGTTATTGATAATGATAAGTGGTTGCTGTTGGAGCATTAATTTTGAAATTATTCGAGACTTACCTGTTAGTTGAGGTATAATTAAGATTATTTACTTTTAGTTATGGAAAATTGGCGACATTCACAACCACCCTTTAGGTTAACTACTTACAATGATGTCCTAATAATGATGTTTGATATTATTGCAAATGCCTCACCATGGCTTCTTTCAAGCATTACGCGGACCATTTCAGACCCTTGTTGCAGCTTATAGCTTCAATAAAAACTCAGTGTGGGTGGGTGAGGCTTACATGCAGGGTTTTAAGGTACTTGCCAGCTCTGAATTTGTGCATCATATAAAGTTAAAGGAGCATGGGCCTGAGGCATCATTCGCCTTTAAAGGGTTAGGCCCTAAAATATAACTCAACTTAAGCTGAAACACCCAAAGGCAGTTTCCTTGATAACCTATATTAATCCACATCCATACATAATTATAAAGAGCTCTACTTCAATGACTGCATGTGATTGACCCAGTGACCAGTGCCTGAGGCTGTATGATAATCAAACAACAATAACAGTATTCTCAGCTGGTCCACGAGCACCGGTCATGCCCATACGTGTCTCACCGCGTGTTGATGGTGCGGCCATGAATAGCCACCATCTTGGATTCAGGTATGATAATAAGGACCGTTTCAAGTATGATAATAAGGACCGGTAACCTGTTTCATCATAGGTTTCAAATAAACGCAGGTCATATTCTAACACAGGGATGAGGAAAATCATTGAAGTTGATTTTTTTTTTATGTATCAATACAAAGGATAGCATAGGTGCAGAAAGTAGGCCAGTAATGTGCCAGGTGCTCCTATATGGCAAATCTGTGGTATCAATGTCCTGGAGGCCATTTCTTAACACACTACGACTGCTGTCCTTTAAATCATAGTGAGAACCTAATAATTTTGGCCATTACAGTACCATGCACCATGTAGTCCCTAATCTCTGCACCAGTACGACTGGCCTACTGAACCTTATGTAATTACTGCATAGCTGCTAATCATAGTGAGCAGTCGTAGGGCAGTTCCTACGATAGCCTGGCTTATTCTTGGCATTTTAAAATCGTAGTGGCTATGTGTAGTCGTAGTACATTGAGAAATGGCATCCAGGCCAAGAAGTAGAATCTGGGGCCTGCATAATAACTATAGCACAAATATACAAGGACTAAAAACAGCATTTGCTATCTTCCTGAAATGAATCTGGAGGTTAATTCAAAACATCCTGGGATTTCTATCCCTACGATCTTAGTGTAGACACATATCATAAGACCTGGCCAGTCTACCCTATCTAATGCAGTGGTTGCAGGCCTGTCAGGAATAGCAAGTCCTGAGATCACTACACTATTCCTTTTCCAGCGCTAAGATCACTGCGCTCTTAGTGAAAGAATTGCATAGTGGATTAACCTGAGTACAAGAGCACTTACAGGAAACACTTCTGATCGAAAGAGTGAATAGCCTGCTGCATACATATAAAGGGGAGGGAAGATGTTTGCTGAGTGTCCTTGAGGGTTCTAAGGGCTACTCATGCGTTAAGTGAGAATACAACGATGGTATAAGCACTCTTGTGAAGAAGAGTGACTCTACAGCTATTCCTTTATTTTGGGACTCTTAACCCTGTGCCTAGTCAGTTCTTCTTGGAATAGTGTAGGAGGGCTGAGGCTAAGATCGATGCGATCTTAGTGCTGGCTAGGATATGTGAACCCAATCAACTCTTAAGATCGCTTAATAGGATAAGGCTGATTTATTCCTAAGATCGCTGGGGTCATGATCCCAGGATGTTTTGAATTAAGCTCCTGTGCCTAGTCAGTACTTCTTGGAATAGTGTACGAGGGCTGAGGCTAAGATCGATGCGATCTTAGTGCTGGCTAGGAAAAGTGAACGCAGTCTAATCTTAAGATTATTTAATAGGATAAGGCAGAATAATTCCTAAGATCGCTGAGGTTGCAATTCCAAGATCTTTTGAATTAACCTCCTGATTCATCATATTGACTGATGGGTAAGGAAGTGGCCCTTAAGAATTTACATATCAGATGGTACGTTTACAACCAGTAGACACACTGCCTTCATTTATACACATTGATAAGTTGGTGGGACAATATTGATCAGAAAATGTTCACATGATAAGCTACATGTCAGTTTTTGCGGCTTTTAAATCGGACAATTATTAAGGTTTTTGGAGAGTAAACCTTAAAATAAGGACATTTTACCTCACATGGCCCAGGACCATTACAGATTTGTATACAATTCAAGTAAATGTCTGTCTTTTACCATATGAAATTTTTGTCCACTCCTGAACTGATCGAGTTCCACCCTAGCGAAAATCGAACCACCCCGTGGAGAGGGCTATAGTTACAGGCCTGCAAGCTATAGGTAAAAAAGAGCCTGTCGAAAGAAGGTAATTTCATCAGATATCAGGATGATATGCGTCATGTGACCCCATTCATGACAATGAGACCAACACGACAGGCTTACAGATATACGTTTGTATGAGCTGACTTTTAATATGCAACTGCTGGGGTCAGGTTAACCTCGATGTGGGGTCAGCTATACGGGTTGTGGCCGGGGGGAGGTTAGAGTGCTGCAGGCTACCATCTACCAATCCAGAATGGATGCATCTTATAGCTGAGCAGATAAGGTGCAGGTGAATAATATTTCATATTGAGAACAAGCCTTCTTATAGAATTGTATGGGAGGACCTATTCCTCACAGGGTGTGAAGAATGTGATTTGTTAACCCAGGTGACTTAAAATAAATACCACGATCCACTCGAATTGCTCCAAACTGACTATTTCTTTACTTGCTAGCCTGAAAGCAGCATTCCAATGGCTCTGCTTCATGGAGTACTGCTTTAACGAGTGGGTAATGATTGAAATCATATTTACACAGAGAAAGGTGCTATACAAATCAGTTTGATAGATGACTTGATGAATGTGTTCATGCCAGTGTTAACAGTTGATACATGAAAGAGGAGATAACTGTTTTATATAAATGTGAGCCAGTCGGTGCAGACCCCAGTCCTTTAGAACTGGCCCATACACATCAAAGCATTTAATAGCTGACAAATTATCCCCACTAAAATCCACTAGACAATCCTGTAAAGGTCTATCGAGTATATACAGGCTTTTAGAGGTTATGTACACTGTTAGGGGTAGCTATGGTTATTTTACGGCAAAAAACCCTGGCAAATTTGGTTCCAATACCATTTGCTGTAAATCTACAGGAGGTGAGATGCTGTAATTCTACAACACAATCCACAGTAATCATACAGTAACAACCACTGTAACCATGCAGCAAATTAACAGCAAAATATGCTGTAAATTAATAGCAAAATTACAGAACAATGTCTTGTAATTAAACAGCAATATTTTCTGTAAATGCACAGCACATTTTGCTGTCGATAAACAGTAGGATATACTGTAAATTTACAGAAGCTTTTGTTGGCAACTGAGGTTCCAGCAACTATTGCTGTAAATTTACAGGAACTAGGAGTGTAGAATTACAGGAACTGTATCATATATATAGGGACTGTTGTAAACTCTACCAGTTAGGTTAGTCCATGAGACCCCCATACTATTTTTATGTGTGCACTCTGTGCATGCATTGCAGGGGCGTAGGAAAAGGGGGGAGGCGGGCAAGGGGGGCCTGGGCCCGCCCAATCATGAAGGAGGTGGGGCCTGAATATGTCTGGGCCCCCCCAATATTGGCCAAGAACTCAAACACAAAATGGAAAAGAAGCTCAAACCTTGCATTTCAAATTAGATTTATATGGTGATGGGATAGGGAAAGTAGGGGTGTGAGCCTAAGTCAGATCCAAGATTCAACAAAAATTACTTTTCTATACAAATTCTATATATATATAACTTTCGACAAGGCTAGGGGGTATGAACGACCGGTCAGCACGATGCTACCACTCAGAATGAAAAAAAAAAATTTCTATATATATATATGTATATGTATAGACGTCACCATGCTTCAGCCGATAACTCAAGCTGGTTATGATGGGGCACTGGCTGGGCCCCCCCAATGAAGATTTGCTTCCTACGCCTCTGCATTGATACTATAAACCGTGCATGCCTAATGAAGACAAAAATGTCTCCAATCCCAGGGAGGTACCATTATTGAGAATGAGAGAAGTAACTCTAGAACCATCTCACCCAGGCCATTTCATGGTCATTCAGTTTTAGCAGTGATATAGCCTAAAGGCAGTTAGGCCTGTGTTAGCTTCAACCTAAGGAGTCCAGACACTTGTATTCAAGATTTAGACATGGTATCATTTGTGCATATTACTGTTGTTCCTAGTTTCTTCTCAGATAACCTTGCACATTATCATTTGTGCATAATGCTAGATTGAACCTATCAAGGTTATTATCATGTTGCAATTCATTAATAAGTTCTGGAGACAATATTGGATCAAGGTGTGTACTATAAGAATACACAAACAGAACATGGTTCACCGCTATCCTTTAGTGGGAGCAACTAAATGTAAGGCTATTTAGGTAAACCCTTGGTAGAGCCATCATGTATATCCACATTCCAATCCTATAACAGGGTGATTGGCTGGCCTAGGGCATATGTGTGCATATAGGAGTAAGTAGACAGGACAACATATATATCTACAGCTACAGATATGTGGCTATACATTAAGGCCTACTATATTTGATAATACTGCAGTTTCTCCTGTGAATTTACAGGGCATGTTTCTCTTATATAACACAAACAGTGTAGGGAAGATAGTTTTCAGTGGAGCATGGCTGGCAAATGACATGTTGATGAAAACTATTCGTTTGAGGTGTTAGTGTACAGGTATCATGACAGTGTCAATTATATGAACAACACTTTATTACCTCCCATTTTGAAATTTGTCACAATGACTAACAGTCGATATAAAGTAGACAGATGTCTTTTAAGAGACATGTTACGCAGGTGTCTCTTAAATTCAAAAGTTAATACATATAAAAACTTAAAAAAAAAAGGTTGTACATGTTAAACGTGTATGTGTATTAATTAGTATTTATCTACTCATTGTGTAGCTAATCATGTCCCAAAAACATCAATATAAGTAAACTATAGTTTCTCTAAGTGAAACCAATCAGAGAAATGAAGACTCGTCTACAAATAATGATGCCTGTTCTATAACCTTGACCTGACTACCCTACACAGAGAAAAGAAATGGAGTCACTTTGACTCCCAATTGGGAGTCCAGCTTCTATCACTGAGGCGACCCCCTCTGTGACTCCTCTGTGACTCCTTATATATAGGGAGTCAATGATTGACTCCTTAAAGATACAGGGTCAAGCTTATTGGACTCTCTGTCTGCACTATGACTCCATTGGGAAGTGGAGTCAGGATTGGTTACATTTTATATTGAAACAGATCATTTCTGGGGTATTTTCCTTTTGAGGTCTTCATCATTTATTCCAGTAGAATGCACCATATTACAAAATGCAAAGATGCATCAATTTACATTGGTTAGATGCATCTATCTGCACCAATCATCAGCTTTTCTCATGAAATAACCTAGCACTCAGAATACTTTGAAGTAACACCATAACCAAGGAAATGGTGTCTATGCTGCATTTAGACTTTTGTTGGGATATTTCAGGGAGTTGAGCATACCACCTTATAGTTCAGTTGTGTACAATTGCTGGTTTTTGTATTTATATAATACCACCATCTCTAGATGATTAGTAATACCCAGAATTAAACTAAATGGAACATGTTCTAATGTGCAAAATCCTCCAAACTGTATTGTGTGGCCCTCTGGTGAAAGAAACGAGAAGCATGCGCCACCTGTGTTATAGAGTCAACAGTGAAGTAGAGAGTCAGCCATGTTTGACTCTATATAGTAGAGAGTCAACCATGTTTGACTCTATATAGAGTCTGACTCCACACACTGACACAGGGAGTCTGCCAGGCTGGGACTCTCCTCCTACAGGAGTCAAGCTGCAACGACTCCTTAGGGGTAGTCAAACAGAGAATAGAAGACAGTCAAACAGAGAATAGAAGACATCTTGGACTCCTGTCTTACCAGAGTAACTATAGAGTCCAGATCCACTGACTCCTTTCTTGACTCTTTTTCTATTGGGTTGACTCCATTTCTTTTCTCTGTGTATTTGTCTACTGCATGATTTCTGCAAATTATACATGTTGGTAACGCCACTGCAGGTTGACAAACTAGGAATTGATAAGGAAAGTTTGCTGGATTGATTCTGTTTTCTAAACTAGGCCTACATGTGTCATTACGAACAGACAGTGTCAGGGAAATTTTCAAACTACTATGATATATGCAAATCCTACCAGCAGACTGACCAGATATGAATAATGCGCCATTGCATTATGCAGACTGGTAGGCACAAAGATTGAAATAGGCCTACTATATCTATTGGGGGAAATAGGGCCATGGGAATGGCATTCTTGTTACATTGTACTAAAGTAACATCTAGCCTACTACTCCTAGCTATTTGATCTTCCAATTCTCCGCTCTCCCCACCCTCAGAATCGACTTCCCCAGAGAATTGGTTCCTACTTGAGAATTACACCCTGACTCTGAACCACTCCTATATCACTCCTCTTACCAATTCCCTTTTCACAACACACAAGGGAACCAATTCCCTGAGGTGAGTGAGTTCCGCTTTGGGAATAGCACCTCTGACGAACCAATTCCAAATCTCTGCACAACGGCCTTCTGGCCTACCTACTGCAGGAAGCAGGTCGAACCAACTTTTCGCAAGACAGGCTGATCCAGGAGGGTATCTCAAAAAGATTGGGAAACCAGTTCTCACCGTAACTATTTGATCCTGCAGTTCTCCTACATTTCTCACCCTAAGAACAGACTTCCCTGCTTGACTTCTGCTACAAGTGAACTGCACGGAAATAGGTCGAGTTGCAAAATAAGAGACTGGACCCCTCCTATACCACTCCTATAACTGACTCCCTCTTTACAATAAAAGAGGGAATCCACTCCAGAAGGTCAGTGAGTTGAATTTTGGAATTATCACCTCCGACAGGATCAATTCCAAATCTTTTTGAGATACCCTCCTGAGGAAGTTAAATCCATTACAGTAGAATATAAGGTAGGAAGTGGCTTGTTAGGGTGAAATCATGAGGAAATGGAAGGTGAGTTATGGGGGTGTGGATGAGGGGTCCCCCATGTCACATGTCGATTTTTAAAAAATGACCATGTCCCCATGTCCATTTTAAGAAATGGTCATGTCACCATGTCGATTTTAAGAAACTGTTCATGTCACCATGTCAACTTTAAGAAATTGTTCATGTCCCATGTCACTAAGCCTAAAATAGCCCATGTTGCCATGTCGATTTTAGTGGTCCACACCCATAGTTATAGCTAGAATGGAGATGAATTCCCAATCTTTTTGATACAGCCTCCTGATCCGTTGTAGATCCGCTATTCAGGTCACCATAATGTCAATAAGTGTAATGACGTACACGTCATGTAACGCCGCTAGCTCTCGACAGGTGGTGACACTGTAGTGTTGGAATCCGGCTGTTGCTGATTCCCGGCGGCTGGTCCTTCCCTGAGGGAACCAGTACCCACTACTCCCACGCCACCTGCTGGGCACTACTGATCTATGTCTGGAGGATGACCATGTCTCCATCTATATAGAGCTGAAGATGGCAAGATTGTCAGTCAAGTATATTCGTTTGTAGTGTACAGGAATGTAATATAAAAGGTCCTCATCTATCATGCACACATACACTTGTTTAAGTGCCTAGGCACTTATAGATTTCAACACGGCTCTATTCCTGGTGCTTCTGGTTGTATGATTGACATATACACTGTGAAAAATGACTGCTGATTCTACCAAGGATCCTTAGGGAGCGTTCATTATTTATTTTAAGGGGGGGCTGAGCAAATGAGGGGGGGTCAAAGTTTTTAGAGGTATTCAGAGGGGGGGTTTCATTTTTTTCAACCTATTGTGAGAGGGGGGGGTCATTTTTTTCAACCTATTCCTGAGGGGCGAGGCAATTCCTTTTTTGGGGGTATTCACGAACACAATACAAAATTTCACAACACAAATTTCACAATTTTCCACCATCTTATACGTGGGGTTTATGCAAATATCATTTGATCAATAAAATGAATTACCCTGAAAAACATGTAAATAGCCCCCCACCTCCATCACACCTATGGGTAAAGCTAATGAATGCTGTAAAGGTGTTAGGGCGATATCAACTCCCCTCCCACCCTACCAGTACTCTAATAGTGCAGGGTGCATTAAGGTCCCTATGTCACCAATGGTGGTCATAGCTTTTCACACCTTCCCATGTGACACTCACACCATCCAATGCCACCCTCACTCCATCCCATGCTGCCCTCACACCTTAGCAAGGCTTTCCCCACAACTTTGGCCTATTCAATGTAGGTTGGCTTTTACAAAAGTTGGGGAGGCTATGTCTTACAGCATATATGTCAAAAGGTTGGGGTGCACCTTATACAAGGGTTTTTCAAAATATCAATCCAGAAGCAGTAGGAGTGCCTTATATGCAAAACACACATCCCTGAGTTAGGGGTGCACCTTATACGTGAGCTGCGCCTTATATACGTGGGAGATTACGGTAATTAAGTATTATTATTTAGGGAATATCTAAAATTGTGGACAGATGAGGAGAAAGGGTAGCCCTTCTGGTCTTGGAGATTTTGCTTAATGAAGATGGGATGACGTACCCATATTAATACAGCTAATAAACTCTATGATTCACTATTTCGATCAAATTATGCATCTAATTAGCATAATGATTTAAATAATTTATTGACAAATGACCAATGCTTTCCATACATTTGGCCATAACATTGGATGTAGAAATGGTATCTACATGGGGGTTTCAGCATTTAAATCCCCTTGAATCATTCTATGGACTGATTTGATTTTCATTTTCTATTTGGAATTTTCTTTTGTTGCCATGGCAACACATTTCTATGAAAACCCTTATTTAGGACTTGTTTTGGATTTAAAACGTTTCATTTACCTTCCTAATATGGAGGAAATGACTGAAAATAGAAGTTTTTTGGCCTATTTTTCACGTTTGTAGCCTTTGTAGCTCCCCTAGTGGCCAAACCCAGTACTAAAAATCCTGCAGGGAGGGCCCTTTCCCCTCATCTACCCACTTTAATAACGAACTTATAAGTGAATCTCCTTACCAAGGCATGACATGAGCGCTTTATATGATTGGGACTCTCACTGTATTCAGTGTTAAAAAATAGATGACAAAGATGAAAATCATTAAGGTTTTCAGCTTTCCTTGTAGGAAAACGCTTGAAAAAGACAAGCAGATATCATTTTCAATAATCTTGGTGGCCAAAAGAGATCGCAAAGCATTTTTTCTGTAATTTCAATTAACATTTTCTTATTCTATGTACCGGGTAATTAGTTCAGGGTGTCAGGAGCAGTGAACCATTATCAAATCACCTTATCATCTTATATCTGACACAAGGGTCTTCTGTCAAGAAAGAGAGAATGGTAAACATTCTCCAATCTGTTATGGACCATCAGAATAGATGACAGCAGTGGCTTTCTAGAAGTATACATATAAAAGGGGTTGGCATGGGTATGACACAAACAGGACTGATGCATGTCCCTTGAGCGCAGAGGTGCCAGCAAAGTTCTCGGTGGTAAAAAGGTCACCTACTATAATCACAGCAACTACTGATCAGAACCTCCAGTTTCTAACCCTTAGTTTCACTTTTGAAATCGATGCTGTTCCGATTGATATCCATCACACATACTAAATCAATGTTAAAAAATGAGATCAGATTGAAATTGAAACACTAGAAAAATCTCAAAAAGTTTGTCTTTGTATGTGCAAATTTTGAAAAAGACAGCTACAAGTGCCTCAATCACTACAGTTAGTCAGGAATAGGTCGCATGATATAGCTGGTTAAGACATCCCATATTTCCCTGTGTATAAGCCCGTATGGGCTTGTAAACACACTAAGTGGCAAATTTACCAGGGTTATAAACAGGGCAGGCTTATACACAGGGCAGGCTTACATTTCTCTACATGAAATAATGAGGGAGTGGCAAACCGTTTGCTCAAGACTTATCTATGGTTTGTATATCATTCTTTAGACATTTTCTATAATCCTTTATCTTTCTTTGCAACAAATATAGGGGTAGGGGAAATTTATATAGCTGAAAAAAATATATAAATACCATATGTTGAAGTATGGTAATGGTCCAAAATGCTTTATCATTGAGCACAGAGGCCATACACGGGGAAATATAGTACCCACTTAAACTGCATCAGTACTGGCCCATGTTAGTGCCCCCTATGGAGGAGCCTTCAAAATAGGTACTATTACAGATGTCAATCAATCAATGGCAGGGTATGCACATTTCAATTTTTCAAAAGATTGGAACCATTTTGAAATAGGCATTGCATTTATGCGAAATGAAAGCTGGCCAACGGCTGATAGCTTTTACGACATTCTACAATGGCCACCCCATTTTTAACGCATAATTGGAATGGTTTAAATTCAGGTAGAATACACTTTAGCTGGCGCACATCTTGCTGCACGTTAGGGTCAGCATTAGGGTAGCTAAAGGGGACCGCAGACGCGCCCCGACTCGGTCGGCCGATCATGACGTCGGGGACATCTGCGGGAGACGTCTGATCCAGTCGGTCAATATCAAACATGTTTGATGTGACCGATCAGATCGAATCGGTACTCCCTAGTAACCGATCGAGTCTGGCCCGTCTGCGGCCACCTTAAAGGGTTAACTTCAGTGCCTGCTAAAGTGCATTAGTCCCTCAAATTCTCCTAATATGACAGGAATGAAGAGACCTGATCTACATAGACTTTGTTGAACATGGTTAAATGTATAAGGTAATGTGATCGGAATCGTTTTCTTTCAATCAGTTCTAAGGGGGGGGGTCATTTTTTTCAACCCATTCCTAAGGGGGGTCACTTTTTTCAACCTATTCCCGAGGGGGGGGGTAATTTTTTTTAACGTATTCGTTCTGCCAGATTGGCACCCCCCTGCCATAAATAATGAACGCTCCCTTATAAAACTGAACAGTGAACCACCGTAATCATATTGCACTGAGCCGGTGTAGTTTTTACAAGAAGCCCCAGACGAAGTATGGTGGTACACAAAAATCTCTGTGAAAATAATGGCAGGTCTCTCGCAATTTTGGGACAAGGATTCTGCCGTTATTTTGATGAAATCTTTTTCCAGTGCAGTTTTACTGCTTATATGTACTTTGATATCAATGCACTGCCACCACTTATTTGAGACTGGCACTAATTCAAAACCCAGCATTAATATGGGGCAATGCTGTATAATGGTATTTCATTTATTCAGAATTGTTTCTATTCAGCCAATTGCTACGTGCTGGAGATTCATGTTCAGGCAATAATCTAGGTACATGTTTGATTAGGACACCTGTGAGTGTGACTGAGGTTATAATCTCAATGATTTCTCGGTGCAGATGCTGCAGGCCACTATAGAAATGTAATTATGTAATATTATGTATGGATACAGCAACATGGACAATACAACGATGTCTGCAAAATAAACCTATATATCCTAATTACAGAAGTAATTTCAGCTTTGAAACCTCCTGTGAAAAGACGGTAGTAAAGTGTCTAACTTTCATAACCTATTTCTCTTCACAGGCGCGTCAGGAGTAGAGAGCAATGGAATGAAATGTTGTTTGATTTTAAACTCATGAACATCATTATAATCTAACTTTGACTTCACAGTGTCCTTATCACATAGCATTTCATTGAATCAGAGAAATCTTTTGGTAGCGGCCTTACTGGTCCAAAATATCAAAATGTGCTTGGTATATAAGAAATTATATCAGAAGGCGTATTCAGTTATTGAGAGATTTTCCGAATTCCCTTTACTGAAAGCCGGTTACCACTTGTTGCTGTTCATCAATGTCTTGTCATGATTATTCATAGATTCATGTGTTTTACATCGAATATCAATTTGGTACATTTTCTGGAAATACATTAGTGGCCTCACAACGGGTTGTCAATATCACACACATGTGATTAAATCTAAACATTTAGAGCACACACGCAATTCCGGAGCTTCTGGGCACAGTAAGCTCTATAACTGCTTACCCAGTCACGCTATATGTCCATCTACATACCTATATAACACTTAGTATTCCCACCTGTCTGCCTGTCTGCTGTTACACGTGCTACACCATGTAGGAAGCCAGCTGGGCACTATTTTGCGTGTCTTTAGTCACCATAATGACGACTTACTTTTGTCTTTGGTGCTGGATTGGATCGTTAAGCAATGATGTGAAATATAGCTCTATTTTTTTCTTAGAAAAGATATTTCTCTAGTTTGTGTTCATCGCATCATTATAGAATGCACTTGATAATCATAATCATTTTTTAAATTTTTAGTAAAACAATCTTCTCCTTTACAATGTGGCGAATTCTGATAATTCTGGTTAAATTACATGGCAGATAACAACGACTAGATCTAGATCTTTTCCCTCAGCACTAGATTTTGCATGACGAGCACCCTTACACTGTTACATGATCCTGTCCAATTATTTAGTTACAAGAATCCTAAAGAATACCCATTTTACTCTATCACGACCCCCATTGAATCCCGCTTTTGAGTGTCAATTGAATCAAAGCGGTTATTCCACTTTCCCCCTCAGCATCCAATGGCAACACATCTTTAGGTCCTTGCTCAGCTGTCTCAGCACTGCCCAACATACAGGAGCATGTCAAACCTAAGGGTGGCCATGATCCGTGGGTGTGGAAATATAGGGTCAATAGGATGCATCGATTTAACATTCACTGAATTTGTGCATTATGACGTCAGTGGAGGCATCATGCTGCCTCTTTTGGATTGGTGCATCATGACGTCAGTGGAGGCATCACACTACTTCTACTTTGGTGCATCATGACGTCAGTGGAGGCATCACACTACTTCTACTTTGGTGCATCATGACATCAGTGGGGCATCACACTACTTCTACTTTGGTGCATCATGACGTCAGTGGGGCATCACACTACTTCTACTTTGGTGCATCATGACGTCAGTGGAGGCATCACACTACTTCTACTTTGGTGCATCATGACGTCAGTGGGGCATCACACTACTTCTACTTTGGTGCATCATGACGTCAGTGGGGCATCACACTACTTCTACTTTGGTGCATCATGACGTCAGTGGAGGCATCACACTACTTCTACTTTGGTGCATCATGACGTCAGTGGAGGCATCACACTACTCCTACTTTGGTGCATCATGACGTCAGTGGAGGCATCACACTACTTCTACTTTGGTGCATCATGACGTCAGTGGGGCATCACACTACTTCTACTTTGGTGCATCATGATGTCAGTGGGGCATCACACTACTTCTACTTTGGTGCATCATGACGTCAGTGGAGGCATCACACTACTTCTACTTTGGTGCATCATGACGTCAGTGGGGCATCACACTACTTCTTCTTTGGTGCATCATACTTTGGGGGTCCCATATTGGGGGATGCCAATTTTTAGAAATGCCCATGTCCCCTTTTTAATTTCTGACAAATGCCCATGTCCCATTTCGCTTATCTGAAAATGACCAATGTTGCCTTGTCCAATTTATAGGGGTCTAGAGCTATTAACAGATATATAGACTCGGGCTTCCCTAGCCCACTTAAAGGGGTCTATTTCTCCTCTTTTCTATCCCCTCGGATGTGTGTGGTGCACATATGCGCAGGCACCAACACATTTCTCTGTGAAATATTAATGCAGTTCTCGCCATGAATATGACCTTAGCTGTCGAAATGGCGTTAAACACCTATCACTCACTCACTCCCTCACAGATATAGACTAACATGCATAACGAATTGGATTATTTCAGCCACCCAAGGTTATTGGAGGTGAGGAGGATATGACTAGTTTTTACCTCTTTTACTGACACTGTAATAGGTGGCTAGTTGACACCTTACCCTTGGGACATGACCTTTGGAATGAGGACTATGTACGGCAATAAGCCCCTACCCTTTACTTCTTTATGTTCTTCCACTGTTCGCTGAAATATCCTGAGGGAGATATATATATATATATATATATATATATATATATATATATATATATATATATATATATATATATATATATATGTCCGTAGCCAGAGGTCATACCAATGGCATCTCTCAACAGGAAGGATAAACTTTGCCCATATGAATGTTTTTATGAAGTGAACATGGAAGCTTTTTATTCTCACCACATTTTAGAGGTGCCTTTGTATAGATATATTGGTTTAGCACATTTTAGATGGAGATTGTCTTCGAAAAGCGCTGGTCTCTAAGTTCTTCAGTGTATTGAGATATTGAAATGATTTTTAAGCAAATGAAAACGTCTTGGATCTCTAGTCTCTATTCACACTTTGTATGTATGTAATTGCTCAGTGTGAAGGGCATATCTCGATCAGTAATGCTGATAAGCCCCTACCCTTTACTTCTTTATGTTCTTCCACTGTTCGCTGAAATATCCTGAGGGAGATATATATATATATATATATATATATATATATATATATATATATATATATATATATATATATATATATATGTCCGTAGCCAGAGGTCATACCAATGGCATCTCTCAACAGGAAGGATAAACTTTGCCCATATGAATGTTTTTATGAAGTGAACATGGAAGCTTTTTATTCTCACCACATTTTAGAGGTGCCTTTGTATAGATATATTGGTTTAGCACATTTTAGATGGAGATTGTCTTCGAAAAGCGCTGGTCTCTAAGTTCTTCAGTGTATTGAGATATTGAAATGATTTTTAAGCAAATGAAAACGTCTTGGATCTCTAGTCTCTATTCACACTTTGTATGTATGTAATTGCTCAGTGTGAAGGGCATATCTCGATCAGTAATGCTGATAAGCATTATGAGAAGTTCCCCCAAACCTTTTTGTATCTAATGACTTCACGTAATTGTAAGGGTCGATGCCGGGGGTCAAGATGAAGCTCATTGCATTTGTAAAAACATGATATTGTCCATTTTGGGTTTTGACTCTGGGCACAACCCATAATAGCATACGCATCATGGCTGCCAACAACATCTAGTGTCTGCCAGATACCCGTATGTTGCAGCTGGTTTCTGACCTCCCTGATTGAGTGTTCCTTTAGCCTCAGGGCACGCGACAGTAACCAGCGGGATCCACATAACGACTTACTTAACTTCCTGACGTTTTTCAGACAGCAGCCATTTTGTTTTTGTCACCCTATTTCAGTGTTTGTGGGTGTTTGTGTTTCATAAACCTTCATAGGACTACATGAGCCTCAAGGTTTATTTGCACTGGAGTGCAATCAATGGAGAGGTAGGTATCAGCATTGCATTGGCCCAAAACCCTGGTCATTCAAAGAGTCTATCAATATTAATCCTCGGTGTTGAAGGAATGCAGCCCTCCTAGTTCCTCATTCATGCATCATTATGACACATGGGCACGATGCATTAAAACACCGTACGACCCTATGAGAGAAAATGCAGGGTGACTCAAACACAAAGGGGGGCGCAGTGAGTGAGTGTGTGGGAATGAGTTGACCTGATGGCCCACCTGCCCCGCCCCTAATCATCTCACCTGTCATCCTGCTGGCGGCCTCCCTGCCTCCCTCCTTCCACCCTCCACCCTCCACCCTCCAAGTAAGCCTACGGGACACTATAGCCCAGCCCCCCAGCCCCTGTAGCAGTCTTGTATGCCCAAAACAGATAATTCTTTTTCTAACCATTCCATTGAGCTGGGGAGAAATCTATTCCAATCTATAGATTAAAAAGCAAAAAGCTATGGATCCATAGCTAGATCTCACATAAAGCATCAATGTAATCTGTGGTCTCCATAGCTAGATCTCACATAAAGCATCAATGTAATCTGTGGTCTCCATAGCTAGATCTCACATAAAGCATCAATGTAATCTGTAGTCTCCATAGCTAGATCTCACATAAAGCATCAATATAATCTGTGGTCTCCATAGCTAGATCTCACATAAAGCATCAATATAATCTGTGGTCTCCATAGCTAGATCTCACATAAAGCATCAATGTAATCTGTAGTCTCCATAGCTAGATCTCTCATAAAGCATCAATGTAATCTGTGGTCTCCATAGCTAGATCTCACATAAAGCATCAATGTAATCTCTCCATAGCTAGATCTCACATAAAGCATCAATGTAATCTCTCCATAGCTAGATCTCACATAAAGCATCAATGCAATCTCTCCATAGCTAGACCTCACATAAAGCATCAATGTAATCTGTAGTCTCCATAGGTTCATATTGGATGCTCAGGACTAAGTGTAAATGAAATAAGTGGTAGACATAGACCGAATTGGTCATTGTTCAATATATTCACAACAGACCGTTATACCACCTGTTGTGGCTATACTGCCTACACTTACCAAAAAGGTCTATATCTTACTTATGCCTCACTTGAAGGAGGGGGGGGGGTGTCTGTGCTCACTGGAATGCATCAGCTTACAGTCGCTGTATGTGTTATATATTTGCTGTTGTTTTCCATTTTCACCCATAGTCCACTAGGCCTCTGTAGCCATGGTCTGTTGCTCGGCGCAATGTTTGAAGAATTCTGCACATGAAGCGTCGGGCTGGTATGATGCATCTTGGAATGTGCATTAGAGTGCCGATGAGAGACTAACCCCGCCACTGTACACACGTTGAAGGAGGGGTGCATTTTCCTGGTGACAGTTTAAGACCAAGTTTGTCACTCAACTTGACAAAATCCGAGTATGCTGATTGAGCCTCAGAAAGAGTAGCAGCAACACCACAAAAATCGTCAAGGTAGGCTGTTGCCCAGTGACCCATCTTTGCTAACATGCATGTACACCACTGACATTGTAGTTCTTTGACAAGCCGCACCTGAGAGGTGGCATGCCTATGATGGGCATACATCAATGTAGTAGTTGACATCCAACTGAATGCCAAGGAGGGGAATATCTATCGGGTCACACCATAACTGCCTGAAGGCCCGAGATAAATCTGCGACCCAGATATAAGAGTTTTGTCCCAGTAGGGTAACTTTAGTTACTAGATCTTGTATAGAAGGGTATACGGGCGAAGTACACCATCCATTACATTTTTTTGTTACCCCTGCGTTGACTGATGCACCTTCGGGAAAACTAAGGTCCATAATAACTCTTCTTTTATGAGTGTCCTTCTTGGGAGCAGTCATTAATGGGAATACTTGAATCCATGGTTGAAATGGTTGAACTTTGAATGGACCCAACATTGCACCCAATTCCACCTTTTTGATGATGAAACTGCGCACATCATCTATGTAGTTTGTAGCTGACGTGTGATTCTTTGGTGAGAGTGTAGGTGGGCCATCACTCATGTAGCCAACCGGCCAGACATATTGAAGAAGATCACACAGTTCTTTACCATGATAATCCATCAACATTTCTTCCCAGACAGGAATATTTAACTCAGACTGTACCGGTATCCAAGCTCCAAGCCTGTTGGCGAGGCATGACTCTCTTGTAGCAGAGTAGATAAGGGCATACTGAGGCCTTACCGCCCAGGCATGAAGGTCTAGGTGAGGCCAGAACGTGGTTTCAACTTTTGCACACTCAACAGGACTAGGTCCAGCAGGCACTGTGGACTGAGCATGCATTTTGGTGAAGTCCACGTGAATCTCCTCAGAAGGCACCGGTAGCAGAGTGCCAGGTGGTAATAATTCACCCACCTCTGTAGCAGGGCCTTCATCAGCGTCACACTCACATAATGCCCCATTCTCATCCAGACATATCAAACTCCTCATTGACCTGTTGTTCGCTATACACACACTTGACACTGCCATTTCTACACTGTTGGCACTGATGGAGGTCACGATCTCTGGAGCCTAAACCTGTTACATGTGCAACTTTCAGACTTAATACTAGAATGCTGGTTTAAATACCGGAGCATTTGGTGACAACTTGGACGAGTCCTGACAGACAGAGTCTGGATCTGGAAATTTATACTCGTGTGTGGAACCTTTTACTAAAGTTGTCTCAAAGGAACCATTTTGAACAGATGTAATATCAGACATAGATTGTGGTGTACCTGAGCTTAACAATTTATACTTGTGCCGGGGCCCGTGTGATGTGTCCAAGGTTGAAGTGTTGTTACTTGGACTGATAGGGCTGGCTGGGGCCGGCCTACTCCCGAAAGGAACTGGCAGCTGTTGTAGCAGAGGCTCAGTGTGATAATGGATCAGACTGAGATTCTCACTACACCAAATGCAGCGGTGACCTTGAAATTTAACATTCTCCACATGCCCATCTTTTCTGTTGCAACCTCTCAGGGTGTTGTTATGGGCACATAGAACATGGAGCGCTTGTTGTTGCAGTTATCATGGCCATTGTTGTTGCTGGTAGTGTTGTTGTAGTTGCTGTTACCATTTTCATAATCCATAGATGTATTCTGGGGTTTCCAGCATGTTTAAACCTGTTCTCTTGTGCTCTGTGCCTCTCTGTACATAATCATGTGCATGAACATGCCTACCTCTGATTGAAGATATCTGGTGTGCAGTGTTCAGAAGGGATTGAACCTTATCGCTGACATAGGGACTGTTGGCTTGGGTGAACGACAAGGGAGGGGCAGGAGGCTGGTTTTCAGGTACAACAGCAGCACCAGCTGAAGCTACTGCGCCGGCAAATAGTCCATAGATGTCTGGGTTTACAGGCTGCTGCTGTGCAATACCAGTATAGGCACCTGTTGAGGTTGGAGAGGCCCGGGTTGTGCCTTCTGCTGCTGGAGAAACCCAGTTTGAGCCTGCTGTGGTTGGAGAAACCCTGGTTGCGGGTTAACTGTAGACTGAAAGATCATCTGAGCCGGCAGTACTTGAGCTTGGGCTGAACTGGTCTGTGCCTGCGTACCTACAGTAGTACCAGCAATTGTATTACCAAAGTAATTTAGGACTATATTTGGTTGACTCACCGGCTGGGCAGGCTGATTAACATTGTAGGCGTCTGTCGCAGCCATGCCAGATGTGAGAAGCTGGCCCAAGGGCCACGGCGTTTGGCAGCGTTGGGCTGATCAATAACTTGAATAGGGCCATCACCACCAGCATTGTCATTGTCCTCATTTATAACACCAGGTGGGAAATTTGCCTTAAACAGAGCAAGCAGTTCACTCGTATTGTATTCAACAGTACCTACACGATCCTCCAGCGTGGTGACTCGGGTCGCCATTGGGTGGCCAGGATGGAACGACTGCCACGGTGGTTCCTTTCTTGGGATTGCCTCGGCTATCTGCCCTTGTAGTAGCTTTTGTAGCTGGCGGAATGACCCTGGGTTGTTTGGATGTGGTTTTCTTACTTGATTGAAGTTGGAGTTACCTACAGTTTTATAAGTTCCCCTGAAACTTTTAACTTGTTGTACTCAATATGGCGACGAAGTGGGCGAGCACTGTGCATCCTTGGATGTGGTGGACGTCATGAGTAGTTCATAAGATGCACAGCAGGGGGGGGGGCGTTTTTCCCGCCCTGCGCTGTACATTATCAGTAATTTCTCAATTACTAACAAGTATCAGTACCTGAAAGCTACAGACCTCGTGGCTGTGTTTATAAGCAGACGCATCACATCATTTTCAAATTCTTTACAAAAAGTAGTTCAAAATTAATTCATCTCAAAGTTCAATTACAACGTGGTAATTCAAGGGGCATCATTTTGTAACATACCTTCACTGATAATCTGAAGGGTTTTTTGTCATTTTTGATAAGTTTGATTTGAGAAAATATGCATAGAATTCCGTCCCTAAACATGGGTTATCTCTGGCGTGTGCCAGAGTCTCCCTGCCCACAACCAGGAGGAGCTGTGTACGAGGGTGGGTAATGTATACCACAAGGCATGGTACACACAATATTTAGCCCTAAGTCAGGTAACTTCCGGCACAAAGTGTATTCTGGATGTAGGTGTACAGCTCTCTGTGGTTGACATGCGCAGTGGATGCCCCGGGGAGGTAGCCCTCCCTGTTGGGGTAACCTGTCATTAACTCACACAGACTCACCAGGGGGCAGCACTCACATACTGCCGTCTGGTGGACAGAAGGTGAACTAGTACTTCTACTAAGGATTAACCACAAATTTGCTGTGACCGCTGTCACCTCAAAATGACTAAAACTTTTTGAACTACACTTACAAATATTAAGGGTGCATAGTGCATGAGGGTATCGCTCATATGCGGCGGAACAGAGGGGTCTGGGTGTCCAGGCCCCCGAACTTGAAAGTTGGGAAGGGGGGGGAGGCATAGCATGTTTGGGGGGGGGGGAGCAAAGGCTCAAAATGCTCTAAAATGTATAATTATCAACATAAAATTCATAAACATTCCCAAACCTATCAGAAGGATATTGTACCACAGATGCAGAGGCACAAAATATGACTCTGTGGCCCCTGCAGATGACATTTGGGGAATAGGCATCTCTTTTAATTGGCAAGGAGACATGGGTGTTTTTCAAGGCATGGGGACTTTCCGTCACACCCCCCCCCCCCTTCTTTCCCATCCAGGGTCCCCAGAATACCGACATCCATCTGTCTGCAATACTGGTTATAAGGGCCATTTGGGGGCCTCCAAGACCCTAGTATAGCAGGGGGCAGCTTTCCCTGGTGACCAGCGTGATCCCAGTCTGGCCCCCGTGCTGTAGACCAGACGTGCCCTCCGCTGGGTCCTGGAGGGTGTCTGGTTTTAACCAACGGAGATGAGGGATCAGCGTCCTATGTGTGGGGTTCACACTCCTGACTGCACGGGGTACCAGTGTCATACAGTGGCATTAACAGGAGTAAACAATTGGTGAGATCTGACACGTCCTTGGAATTACATGGAACTTTTATGGGTGTAGAAGGAAGCGCCTATTTGAAGACCAATCTTCTAATTATTTCTACACACTGAAAACATGGAAGATCCGAAACTAGTCAGCAGTGACCACTTTAGGTCCTGATGTTGATGATACCTAAAACTACAACTTTAGGTAGTCAAAATTACGACTTCCGGTCGTCACACAGAAAAAAAAAAATCCAAATTAGTAAATACTAATTCAACTCAGACAAAACCACTGGTAAGGCAAAATACCCAACATGTTAGTAATATTTTACTAATGTGTACTTATTTAGGCAAGCTGGCTTGATTTAGTTAAGAGAGAAAAAAGGTCTTTTTGTCTAAGGGGTTAGTAGTTTTATATAAGGGTTAGTAGATTTCTTCACACCAGGTGGCAGTGTGGTTTGCATGAGGACTTTTGTGGAAAGTGTCTATCATGGAAAGGCCTACAAATGTGAAATTATGGGCACTTCTAATGACTATTGACATGATAAAGCCTTCACCATTCAACCTGGCATTGGACTTAACAGAATACAGCCTATAGGTTTATTATGTTATTGATGGAGCAAGGAAGAAGAATGAAAACACCTTTACTCTGCAAATTCAATTTTCTCATATATCCACATCTTTGGCCCTATGAGTCAAACCCAGAACAACTAAGTTCAGGGGTTGCAAATGAAAATGATATCAGGCATTAAACTTGCTTCTCAAATGGACAGGCTCTGTTCTGGGTGTCTCAATCCATGTGGAGTTTACACCTATCATTTGAATCAAAATAAAAGAAAGGGTATTATGGGTATTGAAATAGTCCATGTAGTTAGTGAAAAAGTCTAAGGTAAGATAGGAAGAATGCCCAACTTGCCTGATTTCTCCTAAGGGTTAGGCATAAACTCCCCAGAAAACTTCGGTGGTTTGGTGACGTGCAAATTCCAACTTGCCTTAGCAGTTCCAACAAATGTTAGGCGAACAGCCTAAGATATTTAGATTTGTTTTTTGGGTGCATTCTGACGACCTCAGTCGTCAGTATGATGACTCTGTACTCTCAGTATTGTCATACTGACGACTCGTCATTTTGACTACCTAAAGTTGTAGTTTTAGGTATTGTCAACTTAAGGAACTAAAGTGGTCACCGCTGACTAGTTTCGGATCTTCCATGTTTTCAGTGCAATCCCATTTCCAACTACATTAATCTTCTAGTCATTCCAGTTACATTTATTTTACTTTTTACCGCTTATAGACCACTTGTTGCCTTAATTTAAACCCACTATACTCGTCAGCACGATGATGCAAGGCTGTGCTGAAAGGTCTTCTATCAGGACAGCCCTGGCCCTTAATGTTAAAGGTGTTTATATGCAGTAATGCACAATGCAGCCCACAGTGGGATAACACTAACTATTTACCTTTAAAACACCACCAGTTTTATACAGAAAGTATAATTGCTTATCTAGCCTCTGGCACAATGTGACTGGGGCCCATGCTGGGTTGCCAACATTCCAAATTGAGGCTAATAACGTATGGTTCAAGGCCCCCGGAGGTGTTTAAGCTGTTTTAAACTCTATTGTAAATCTCCAGTTAAAAGGTGCCATCGGTGAATGTCAGAATGTCCTGTATTTCCTGCATGATGAATGCCATGACTAGAAATGTAAAAACGATTCTGTAAAAGAATAGTGATTGTCCTCCCCATGGTGTCTTGTGCAATGGAAATAACCCTAAGTTCTCTGTGAGAAAATCTCTGCCATATTGCCGCCTAACCCGCACCCCCTTATTTCAAAACCATGGATCATTCCGTCAGTGGAGTTATATACCCCCGGTACCACGGTTGCGGGATGTCCAATGGGCACAGCCATTGCTGGAGCTAGTTACCAGTGAGTTATCACAGACAACAATTATTAGAAGGGTACCATTTGCCCACCAATAAGTCTGCAGTGAATAGTTGAGATTATTTGACTGGCTGATAATTAAACCCATAAAGTCACTATTTAGAGAATAGACAACGATCTTCTTCACAGGCAGTCAAGATGTGACGAAGAAGTTCTCTATTGTCTTTATAAAACGTTTTACATTTCATTCCAATCAATCAAGGACCCAATCAACGTATATCTAGAAGAATTAAGGGTACCTGACTGGTTTAAAGCTATGGTGACCTTGCTCAGGCATGCACTGTATTCCTATAATGCACTCAAGGTCACTTCTATTGGGCAGCAGAGCACTGCCAGTCGTTTTATAAAGCCGTATACTGCACGTTAAAGTATCCTTGATGTGGTTGCAATTGGCGTTATGTGAGCACAGCAGGATGACATTGTCAAACGCCGACACCACCAGTCTGTGGTCAACATGGTGTTGTATACAGATCGGGGTGAAGGAGATACATGACTTTGTTAAACAGCATATAGACTGCATATCTCTGTATATCTAATATACCAGCATATAGACTGGATATCTAGCTCAGATTGTCTGTTCCAAGCTGCACGTGGGCAGATAAGGAAGCACCGATAAAGCAGTAGGCCTACCAGAAGAAGCCTCCGAGGGACATGATGCTTCAGGACTATAGAGTATACCTAGTATGAGCTATATGACTATAGTATGACTATAGAGTATACCTAGTATGAGCTATATGACTATAGTATGACTATAGAGTATACCTAGTATGAGCTATATGACTATAGTATGACTATAGAGCATACCTAGTATGAGCTATATGACTATAGTATGACTATAGAGTATACCTAGTATGAGCTATATGACTATAGTATGACTATAGAGCATACCTAGTATGAGCTATATGACTATAGTATGACTATAGAGCATACCTAGTATGAGCTATATGACTATAGTATGACTATAGAGCATACCTAGTATGAGCTATATGACTATAGTATGACTATAGAGTATACCTAGTATGAGCTAAGGCCATTTTATTCTAATAACTTGGATTACGGATCCGGCTGTGAGTTTTTGGGCATATTAGAAAAAACAATTTTTATTTTTATCCCTTTGACCGACGGGATTTTGAGAGAATCTTGGCAAAAAAATTCTTACTTTGGAGAAAAAAGTATATTGTCAGCAATGAACCTTTAGTTTTCTTGGCTTCCAAGGAGGAAAAATTCTCAGTATCTACATATTTGATTGCATATAAGTGACCTTTCCATACCTTTTTTTTTTTTTTTTGCTCTGGCCGATGGGGTATTATATGTAGCCTGGTGAGGGATTGGGACAACTTTTTTTTTAATTTTTCTACCGATGGCCGACCAAAGAGTTCAGTGAAAAAAAATCTGTAATCCAAATTATCAGAATTAAATGGCCTAATTCCACTGACAGAGTTCAAAGTGGGTGATTCCCTTTAAGTCTGTATGGGATATGAAGCCTCGCTGTTCACGCTCTTTGTCAGCATGATACACGGATGCAGTGCTGGCTGGTCGACTCAGCAGCACTGCATTGGTGCACCATGCTGGGGCTTGAGGGGTGCATCAATCATGTAACGTGGTTCCAGGGGCATACATATATGTTGATAGTGGTTTTTATGGTACGAAGAGGCCTACATTTCTCATGTAAGGTATCCCTTGGGGGACCAGGGGACTCTCCTGTGTTGCATTAAGCATAAGAAAGTTGGGAACCCCCGCTTCTAACAGAAGAAAACGTGCTGATAAGGAGCACCTTTTTATAATGCTTGAATGCAGTGCTGGCTGACGCTTCTCACCAGGGCTGCTTTCATGCATCATGTCGACCAAAGACTTGAATAATACTTCAGGGGTGCATTAATCTTGTAGGGTGGCTTGTGGTACAGTGTTCTATGTTATGATAGTGGTTTTCATAGTACGAATAGGTCTACATTTCTCTTGTAATGTATACCCTGGGGGGGGGGCACGGGAATCTCCTGTGTTGCATTAAGCATAAGAAAACAGTTGAGAACTTTTGTTTGTAACCGAACAAATTGGGCTGATCAGGTGCCCCTTCTCATGATGCATACATGAATGCAATGATCGCTTGGACTGCTGTCATGCATTACGGCGACCAAGGATTCAAATAACCAAACACCCTAAAGGGTTAAAGCTGGCAAACACACACCTGACCTGACAGGTGGGAGGTCAGCTGGTACTTACAGACAGAGTGCATACCTCTCAGTACAGAGATTAATAAAGATTATCTTGTTGTGGACATGTGCAGCCCTGGTCACAATTGGCCTTCCTATCTTGTTGTGGGGGTTCTACAAACAATGCATATGACCTGTCACTTTGAGCTTTGATGGAGACCGTGATAGGCACCTTATTCTATATAGGCTGACTAGGCCCTAAAGTAGTCTTTGAAATTTTCCGAAACGTCCTCGCTGATTGTGTGAGATGAATTGCTGGAAGCATGCCCTTAATTTTGATAAAAGGGCTATATCTCTGCCATTTATAGATGTGTAAGTTCATCAATTCTAAAGATTCTGCTGCATTTTACTCTTATCTAAAATATATATACAAATCATGTTCTCATTTACCCCGGTCGCATCCAGTAATCTCTTGCAGCGCTTTCACTTTTGGCGAGTGCCAAGATCATCTACCTCTTCCTGGCTTATATTGTGCCAATGTCTGATTGGGTCATTTTACCATGGCGGTCTGTAGAATATCTTTTAGAACAAATTTAAACTTTATTGGTCATAGAAACATATGAGTTAACAAACATGTGAAAAGGTTATATTCCAGTAAGTACATCACATAGTACGTGCGTCTAGCTCAATGAGCACCTCAGTATGTAGTATAAAGAAAACAGAGTCTATATTAGGGTAGTAATGTGGTACATAATAACAAGTTTGACTTAGACCAAATAAGTTCATGGGTAGGGGCATATCAAAAGATATTTTTATGCCCCCCCATGGTGCATGTCAAGAAAAAAATTAAAGATTTCAAGAACATCTGTTTGACAGTAGGCATATGCATAGCAGCATACACAGAAATATTTAAACTTCTGGAGTCAAATTAAAAAGAAAGTTGTTATTGTTGAGAGGGAATAATTTTGACTAATTCATATATAATTTCACAAAGTTGGCATGTTCATGGAATGGTCTCCATCAAGTTAATTTTCATTTTATCCTTGAAGGTACCAATTTCTTTTATATTCCTAGTAGTAGTTGGCAGTCCATTCCATTATTGGGCACATCTGACTTCTGGACTGTTTTCATAGGCTAAACAATTTAAGTTATTATAAGAAAGTACAGGGGCATCATGTAGGTGAGTTTGCCTGTTTGCAACTCTAATGTTAAGACCATGTCTTACCATTTAAAGTGCATCTAATGTACAGTGATATAATCTTCTGTCAACAAGTTTAGGAAGGTTGGCTATATGATGAACCCTATCAATAGAAGTTATTATATCTAATCCTAAGCAGGTCTTAATACATTTATTTTGAAGTCGCTGGAGTTCATCCAATAAGGTCCCATTGGCAGTGCTATAAAAAATGTCCGCATAATCTATTATAGGTAGTACATAGGTTTTGTATACACACAAAAGTACCTCATGAGATAACATATGTCATAATTTATACAATAGAAATGATTTAAAACATACATTTTTCATTAATACCTTTACATGCAAATTAAAGGTCATCTCCTGATCAATCAGGATTCCTAGGTATTTTGTATGAATGAACACATAATAAAGTAGACCCATTGACCTGTATGTTGGGCTTATGTAATTTTTTTAGTGTTAGAGCTGAGGAAAAGGTCATAATCTTGGTTTTGCCTTCATTAATAGTTAATTTGTTTTTAATAGCCCATGATATAAATTTATATAGGGTGTGTTGAAGTCATCCTTCTAGTACATCCATAGATGCACCAGATACATATAACACACTGTCATTGGTGTATAACATCGTTTTATGGCCATCATCAGTTCCAATTATGCAATACAGTCATTTATGTACAAAAAGAAGAAGAGAGGGCCTAGTATTGAGCCTTGTGGTACTCCTCAGGTAAGAGGTAATTCAGCTGATTTAATATTGTTAGTCATTGTACATTGTTTCCTATTAGTTAAATAATTTGTAATTAATTCCTCCTGAAGATTTTCCTTCTGATACCATATCGCTCTAGTTTTTCCAGAAGTATAAAAAAATTCACAGAATTAAACGCCTTTTTGATATCAATAAAGGCTGCTAAAGTGAAATATCCAATGTTCCGATTTTTTAGAACATCATTTACAAAAAAGCTAATAAAGTCAGTAGTAGACTTATCCTTTTGATAACCACCTTGGCATTTGGTTAGGATGGAGTTTGTCACTAGATGTTCGGAGATTGCATTGTGTATCAACCTTTCTAAAATTGTATCTGGTACAGGTAGGACACTAATGGGGCGATAGTTAGAAACGCAAGTGTTGTCTCCTCCTTTGGGCAGAGGGGTAACCACTGCAATCTTCCAACTGCCAGGGATTTTACAAGTATCAATACATAATTTAATAATTTTCACAAACTTATCAATCATTAAGAGTGAAGAATCTCTAAATACATGAGTAGGTATATAATTGAGACAAGATGACTTTGAAGTATCAATTCCTTTGAGACAAAAAGAAATCTCATCTTTAGTAACCTCTAGATCAGGCATATCAGTGTCACATATTATACCATCAAAAGTCCAAGGGTCTTTATGTTTCTCAGCGAGTTACGGTCCTATGTTTACAAAAAATCATTAATAAAGGAAGCAGTGTTTGCCACATCTATAGTATCTGCACTGTCATTTACAAGATAAATGACCCTATGTTCTGACTGCTTAGATGGAACTATTTTTTTGATACTTCTCCAAAAGGCCTTAACTTCTTTAATGTTATCATCACACTCCTTCTTGAAGAAATTTTGCATTGCAGTTTCTTTTTCAAGGTTAATTAGGTTTCTAATGGTTCTTGCTCTAAGCCAATCCAAAACAGTCCCAGAGGTTCTAGCTTTTTTTTAACAATTCATTTTTGTCATTTATACGTTCCAGTCATCCAAGGTGAACTTTTATCTTTAATTTTAAATTATCTGATAGGACACCTAGTGTCTCAAGTATCATACATGTTTTTTTTTCAAAAATATTCCAGCAAGTTTCAGTGTCTAGTGAGTCATCAAAGTTAGACCAATCGAGATTTTTGAATGTATCGAGGAAAACAGCTCTATTATAATTTTTATAAGACCCTCCATTGAATTATCTAAATCCAGACTTAATTGAAGCATTTTTAAGTATCATATAGATAGGGAGATGATCACTTAAGTGACTGTTAAGCGGTCCATAAGACAGAATATTATTACAATTAGTGAAAATTAGGTCTGTACAAGTATTATAGCCTGCAGTGGTTGTAACATTATTAATAAATTGTCTTAAGCTAAAATTGTCCATAGTCTCATATACCCAGCAAATTGTCGTCATCTCCTGTCATAGTTGGTGATGGGTGGTGAATCACTTTTCTAGTGATAACGCAGTGTGTGACCTTGCGCCACCCCCTGTCAGTATTCACTCATCATCACCATTCATCACCTGCCTTAGAAATGTAGTGAGTTGAACATGCGTGATCTTCCGCCAGCCCCCGTGAGGGTTCACTCATCATGGCAATTCATCACTGATTTTACAAAAGTTGTGAGTTGAATCTGCGTGACCTTTCACCAGCCCCCGTTAGGGTTCACTCATCATGGCGAATCATCACTAATATCACATAAGTCGTTAGTTGAACCTGCGTGATCTTTCGCCAACCCCTGTCAGTTTCAACTCATCATGACGATTCATCACCAGGATATCAGCATTAACAGACTAGGATAACTCTATAGTTTGATGCTGTCTTTGCTTTATGGATGGGGCATTGAAAATAAATGTTATTATACATGATCCTAGGCTATATATCAGTTCCTTTATATGCTAGTAAATAGCATGAACATATAGAACATAATGAATGCTATAATTATGGTTATGTGTTCATATTTCAGACATAAATGATAGTTTCTTTTGTCTATGGGATTTAACACTGAGTTGACATTGTGCCCAATACACATTGTATGTAGGCATTAATAGGCCTTGGTCTGACAATAATAAGAAAATTTGATGTGGTCTGACCTTTATGGTGCATTACATCTATTGGAAAGAGGTAAGAACAGTTAGTGATAGAGCATTACATTATTGCATTGGGTGATAATAGGGGCACATACCATGTCTGACCCAAATCATAGCATCTCTCACGACGCATGACACATCCTCACGATGTCACCAGCAGTCTCACTCACCATAACCAGCTATCACCGACAGTGACCACCAGCCTAGTTTACTGTGTTCTGATTGGTCCATTTCAAATTTCCCTCCAAATTTCTGAGAACAAAGAAGCTTACCCAGATTTCACAACAGACAGGCAGAGACCAAGGAGAACAGATGTGAGGTGAGTTGGCTCCTAGTATTCTTAGTGTAATTTGTACAATATACAGTTTACTGTGACACATACAGCAACTGATATTGTCGGTTAGGTCTTGTACACCTTGTTTAATTACATTAATTTCTGATTTAAAGAATAGTGGGCAGCAGTCATATTCACTGGCTGGTTGTTCACATCAATAGGTAAATCTAATGGTGGATTTTTGAGACCTCCTACACCATTAAATGACCATGCATGGCTGTGCATGTCATTAATGCTTAACCAGGAAAGGGGAATAGAGGTTTGCATAAAATTTGCCATGCACCCTCTTTGTGTGAATTATTGTTTATGATATAATAAAAGCTATACACATATTTCATAAACTTGTGATATAGTACTGTATTCATGATTAAATGTCTTTTATTTCCTTATCTTTAAACAGGGACTTCCACAAGTAATTCAGAGGAGCATAAACAACAGAAGCATGGATGGAGAGGACCACAAATTAATGAACAGCTAAATCAATGATGTTTAAATTGATGAATAAAAGAACCCCCCGCCCCCCAAAAAAAAGATTTGTTTGCCATCTGGCATGACCCTGCGTGATGACGACCATCGTCATCTGTGGTGACCCTGTGTAATCACGACTGATGTCATCTGTGGTGACCCTGTGTGATTATGACTGTTGTCATCTGTGGTGACCCTGCGTGATCACAACCATTGTCATCCCTGGTGACCCTGCGTGTTCACGACCATCGTCATCCCTGGTGACCTTGTGCTATAGCAACACATGACCAGATTTTTTTTCATAAGGCCACGGTCGTGAAGGCATCACACAAGATGGCGAAAGGTCACCACAATTTGCTGGGTAGTAAAGATTTTTCATTATCATCAGTGAGTGCATCGACATTATAGTCTCTAATACAAATTATATCAAATTCGTCTATGCTATCAATCTGAAGCAAAACTGCCAGCATCAAGTCACAAAAGTTAACCAAGATTCCACTAGGTGGTCTATATACATTACAAATTAGAGGTTTTTTTTGCCATGCCTTTTTGTATAAGGAGCCACTGAGTTTCTATGATGGTATTACCTCTGTTAAGATGCTGATACACTGTAGCAGAACATGTTACTGTAGCTAAAATATGAGCAATCAAACCACCACCTCTAAATTCACTTATCCTATCATGTCGATACATATTATAACATGAAAGTCTATATAAAGAGTCTTCATCAGTTTAATTTATGAACATTTCAGAAAATAATAGTACATCAATGTTCTCATTATCCAGTTCATCCTTGAGTCCTGCAGGTTTATTTCTTATAGACCTAGCATTAAGATGGACTACCAAAAAACCTGAGTCAAGTTAAGATCATTATACATGTGTATATTAAGTATTGAAGTTTGACGTGTACATAATAAATATTACCGGTACCATTAAGTACAATGAGTAGTTCTCAATATCCCCTTGCAACAAATATAATAAAAAAAAAGAGAAAAGGAAAAAAACAAAAAAAAAACCATTTTGGGCATACAGCTCTGTTGGCTGCCCCTGGGTAATGACTGGCTGTAGACGAGAGCTAGAGCAACTCCATGATAAGTTATAAGTTGTTAATATGGGAAGATGTTAACAGCAATCTAGCAAAAGGAAACCAATATAATAACAAACATAATTAATTAATTATTATGCATTGTTTCTATATTGGCTTGAAACGGGTCTGGAGTTGGTTTCTGGTGACATGCACTGATAAGAACTGATAACATGGGACCAGCATGTCCCTGGAAGTGGGTGTTACCCAGGGTACCTTACCCAGGGTACCCAGGGTGTCTTATCAGTGGGGTTTACCTCAACCAGCAAAATTCAAAATGGTGGACCCACAGGACATCAATACTAAGCCCTATATATAACATGACATTTTTTCTATCATATCAAGGGTACACAGTAAATAATAACCATTATTATTTCAAGGCTAGTGTCACTGAACTACACATTAGTCTCTCGGTGTGGAGAAGCAACAGGTTGGGGTAAGCGTTGTGGAGGGTCGAAGTTAGGATGTTGGTCGTCATTTGCTGCAAGTTCGGTGGGAGCAGCAGCAGCCATATCATCTTTTGCAGCAGGTTGAGCGTTGGTCAGGGTGCGCCTAATGCGCATAAGTATTTTCCCTTGAACATTTTCCCCTCTCAGATTGTCTTAGCGACACAAGTCTGCTTGACCAAGGTGATATCCTACGCCATATACAGGGTGGGAACTTCCCTCATATAAGGTACAGTCCTGGGTCGAGATCAAATAATCCCTAAACTCAGGTATTGCATACTTGGTAGAGTTCAGTGTAAACAAAACTTTCTCAGCTTCCTTACCCCATTGTGGGGTTTGTTTCAGCGACTTGGTTGATCTCGTAGGGACAAGAAAGTTCCTTGATGTATGCTGCTTTTTCAGGGCTACCACATAGGATGGCTTTGTAGTATTGGAACCCCTGTTCAACACTGGAGAAAGTTTTGTCACCGCCCTTAATTTCAATAGGGTATAGATTTGACAGCCAGCGGTGGTTGAAACGGTACATTAAACCATCAGGAGTATCTGCCTCATTTGCCTTTTCCAGCAACATTTGATATGGTAGATTTTTCAGATTCCTTTGGCCATAAATTTTACCTTCAATAATAACCGAGCGTTGTCTCAGTTTGACATCAATACGGTTCGCCCAGCATAGGAAAAACACTGATCGCAAGTCTATGAAGTTCCTAGTTTCTCTCTCATTGAGTTTGTCCCCTACTGATGCATTGTCCCATGTACTGTTATGTTTCAAATGCCTGAGGCCTTTCATTAAAGGTGTATTCCAACATCTATACCATCGCCACCTGGTGGCCAAAATTTGAGACTACCTAAACTTGTGATTTATGCTAATTTCCCTTTTGTATATACCCTAACTCATCACTACCAACCAGTTGAACAATAGAGTTTTGCATTCGTCCTGCAACAGCATGAAGGATGACTACTGGTCAACTTAATTGATATCAGTTTTCGAGTAAAAAGAAAATATTTTCATAAATCTGTCGCTTCTAGATTCTGTGAGTAACCTTTCAATTCTTTGCTCATAAAATGTTCATGATGATTGTATCTCAATCCCTACAAAGTCTGGTGAATAAATTCCGGCCAGTTTCTTTCCTGTAGTGTGAAATGTAAGAAATTTAGATACTTTTTATTTGCACTTTTTTCGTTAAATTATTCATGGCTCTTTTGTTTGTCCAATGACTACCTGTTTTTATCGCTTGATCATGTTACAAATGATGTCTACTAGACATATGAGAAGTTATGGTAAGATAGTCATGGTCAATTTCTCAATATTAGAGAAAATGTTGAAAAATGTATCTTATTCCCATAAGCGGCCAGAGTTAAGGATTCCCCATCTTCAGATGGCAATAAATCTGAAATTAATACAATGAACCATGGTCTATATTGCTTTGGCTATCTCATAATATATAAAACTTATATGATCCCAAGTCATTTGGAGAAACTGATGGTAGTTTTTGATTTATCGAATAGTGGAATAAACCTTTAACTCTGATTTGCACTGAAAATTCAGAAATGTTAACCTGATCGGTCTATGTTTACCTTCCTCAACGCTATTTTGGTTTGGCTTCCATAGTTTCGGACCATCACGTCTGACTGACGCAATCATTTCTTGACTCCATGTTAATTTCGTATCATGGAAAAGTTGACCCATTTTCTCATAAAGGTTTTCTCCCTCAATTTCTTCAACACCTTGTATTATTACTAATTTCTGGGACTCTAGCTTGTCAAGTTTTCAAGCTTAGGGAGTGGTCATTATTTATCAACAGGAGGGATGGTGGGTTTTCACGCGGAAGCACGAAAATTTTTTACGCCCCCCCCTCGACGACAGTCAAAATTTTTTGCACCCCCCCCGCGCCAGAGGCCCGGAGAGTTTTCGCACCCCTCTTTGATCTATAGTAGCGCACGGGCTTTTTTGCTAAAAAGAGGGTGAATTTTTTAAGCCCCCTCCTCAAGAGGGGTCAAAATATTTTTACCCCCCCCCTCGGGAGGGGTCTGACACTGACAGGGAGTCCTTGACACTATTGACAGCATGCGAATTTTCATCAAGTTTAATGTTGACTTCTGTCAGGGTGTTATTTACCTTTGTGTTGGAGGTAGTACACTCATTTCTGCTGGTTTGAATGTTTAACAAAGTTTGCAGAGTAGTAGAAGCCAAGGTTTCCTGTGCAGTCATTCGCCTAATGCGTCTTGGTTTAGTAATCCACAGGATCCACAGGAGGTTGACCGGGTGGTCCTCTCCCTCTTGTTCCTTCTGCAGGGGTAGACATCATGTAAAATGGTGCTCGATATCTTTATAAAACTTAATAACATAAGTTGAGCAAAGCACTTAGGTCGACAGTGGTGATAAACTCGCAAAGGGTGGAGCGCTACTCGTCTAGCATCTTAGTCGCATGCCGCCATGTTGTTCCATGTTGTGTTCTATAGCATTCTATATGCATGTAGCATGCATCTATGAAATAACAAAGGGGTGCATGGAATCCTAACGGATAACTCAGTACACTTACCATGGCTGCATCATGCAAGACCTGATACACTTCTAAGGGGCTGCATTGACCTGTGATGCCCTATTGAGTCGATATGCGACACCTGTGGGGTGTTTCATAAGCAGATAATGCTTACGACCAGTCATAAGAAGATACTATTGCAGGTTTAATAGTGATTGTAGGCTTATAACCACAGGTGTCTCTAAACAATACTGACTTTATTACTTAAAATTAGAACTATAGCTAATGTTGTTGTGAAACAGATATCGGTCATAAGTCCGCACTGATGACTGAACCAGTTGTAGACTGTACCCTCCACTATACCTCTGGTTGTAAGATATAGTTTCAATCATAGACAGCAGAAAACCAGTGTATTCCATGGGAAGCCCCTCCTCCTACATCATAGTTAAAAGGGAAGTCCCTCACATTCATGTGAGGGTTGTAATATAGGCCCTAAAAGCCAGGTATAGAGTAAAGGAACAGGTTAATGGACAGTTAATGGTTATCTTTTGGTTTCTTAGTAATGCCTCCAGATTAATGCAGATGCAGGTAGATCTATTTCGTATACCACATCACCAATTCCATCAGGAAGTCATTTCTCAAACGCAAAGTTTAGGGCACCCCCAAATCGTACAAAGCCTACCTGGATCGGAAGGGGATTCTAGGTTTGACAGGATCAATCACTACAACTGGTGTATATACATGTATAGGCAAATGTAGGTAATACAGGGTCACCCACTGCCCCTTACTACAATCTGACTGGATTGTAGGGGGTGTGCAATACGTAGTGGGAAGGCCCAGATCATGAGGTTTGAGAAATACCTAGCTGAGTGTCTGCTATCAGACACTCAGCTGTTCGCTTATAGGACCCGTTACTCTAGGTAAACACTCACTGCTGGCATGATGGCATGGGACAGCAATTGTGCACTATAGTATAAGGGTATAAAAATATATTGTGATCTGTAGCAGTAACATTAGCTACTACTCGCCCACAATGACCTACTATAACATTACACTATAGTAACTGTGCTGTAGCGTTGACCTGTTGTAAACGGTAAAAGTTATGACTGTTTTAAGAGTGACCTCTAACAAACCATAGTTGGAAAATATACATTTTTTCCTGATTTGAAGGTCTATATGAACATATTAACTCATAGAAAAACAGGTATGATATATTCTCACCATGGAGAATTGATAGGAGTTTTTCTCCACCCTCAATAACTTGTATTTCTTTTTAGAAGAGAATGAAATAGGTCCATACAGATCGGCCTCTAGAAACAGTCACCACTGGTCATAGACCAGTTGTAAGTATTTACAACTGTAGTTATAACTGTAGTTGTATCTTGTTCTGAAACAGTTCAAGTTATAGTTTACAACTGAGATACAACTAGTGAGAGATAAGAGTGGTTGTAGTTGTAAGTTCAGAGCCCTTCAGTTTTAAAAACAGATTCTTAATGTTCATTATTAAGTCCGGCTTCTGAAACACCCCACAGGATTGATGTCTGATAACGGTAATTAATGGTCTGACTGTATTAGAGCACTTCCTAGTCTATAAAGGGTTAGCACAAACAGAGGGGTTCCAGCTTATTAGTCTGAGTGTGTTTTGTAGTGTCGGCACCCCCAGGGACACCCGGGCTGACTGGGTCTGGGCACGTCTTAATCACGCAAAGTAGTCTGGCACAGACAGCTGGGGCCATTCCTTCTGTGGGACCAGACCATTTTGTAATTACATGAAGTTGCCTCATTACCTGAAGATCCGAACTATTTGATCATTTACAAAGCTGCCTGGACCCCCAAGCCATGTCTGACGGTGTGTTTGTGGAGCTGAAGCTGCAAAATGGAAGCTATAGTAAACTATGATAAGCCATGTCAGATGGTGTGTTTGTGGAGCTGGAGCTGCAAAATGGAAGCTATAGTAAACTATGATAAGCCAGGTCAGATGGTGTGTTTGTGGAGCTGGAGCTGCAAACTGGAAGCTATAGTAAACTATGATAAGCCATGTCAGACGGTGTGTTTGTGGAGCTGGAGCTGCAAACTGGAAGCTATCGTAAACTATGATAAGCCATGTCAGATGGTGTGTTTGTGGAGCTGGAGCTGCAAACTGGAAGCTATGGTAAACTATGATAAGCCATGTCAGATGGTGTGTTTGTGGAGCTGGAGCTGCAAACTGGAAGCTATCGTAAACTATGATAATCCATGTCAGGAGGTGTGTTTGTGGAGCTGGAGCTGCAAAATGGAAGCTATAGTAAACTGTGATAAGCCATGTCAGATGGTGTGTTTGTGGAGCTGGAGCTGCAAACTGGAAGCTATCATAAACTATGATAAGCCATGTCAGATGGTGTGTTTGTGGAGCTGGAGCTGCAAAATGAAAGCTATAGTAAACTATGATAAGCCATGTCAAGAGGTGTGTTTGTGGAGCTGGAGCTGCAAACTGGAAGCTATAGTAAACTATGATAAGCCATGTCAGATGGTGTGTTTGTGGAGCTGGAGCTGCAAAATGGAAGCTATAGTAAACTATGATAAGCCATGTCAGATGGTGTGTTTGTGGAGCTGGAGCTGCAAAATGGAAGCTATAGTAAACTATGGTTTGGGGGTGTTAGAAAAAGCCCAAACTGGCAACTCAGTCACTTCAAATTAATTAGGGGAAGAAGATATGACATAAACTGCATATGGGATTTTATATGGTGATACATGTATATGTATATATATATATATATATATATATATATATATATATATATATATATATATATATATATATATATATATATATATATATTTGCTAAATTACTGTATAAACAACTGTTTGATAAGATGTGATAAGATGTTTCTATCAGTCTATTGTATATTGGTCTCCATGTATTCAGACTCACAGACCAAACTTAGGGAGGGTGATGAGTATAATTGTGAGGACACAGGACACAGACTAACACTGTTCCTTATGGGGATGTGTTAGAAAGGTCAGGAGAGAGGTGATTAGTTTTATCAGATAGCCTCAGGGAGCCTTGTATTATCAGGGAGCAAGGGGTGGGGTCAGAGCACCTTATGACCGTTATAGCCACCTCAGGGCTCCAGTAACAATAGCCGACTGTGTGGTGGTGCCTTACCTAGGTGTATAGGTGTGTCCCTGTATAATCGTATACCCCCCTCTCCCACCACTACTACCACTGGGGGCAGTAGGAAGGCCTGAACTTCCTGCTATGTCCAACCTTGATGACCTTACCTCCAAACTCTCCAGCCCTCCTTCAACTTGTATCCACGTTCTTTTTAAGAAAATTGACAAGCATAAACTAAGGCTCATGTACGTCCCTTTATAGTTTACATCTACCTTGGTGCTTTTAACCTCAAGTTTTGTCCTTCAATATTGTATATTGCACACATTGATGATGGAGAAGTATGGTGATGTTCAGGTATTATTCATTTAGGGAAAAGAACAGGATACAACTGATGTATTGTCATATACAGCTATATAATTGTGGTGAGCAAGTGCCTTTTTATAAGAATATCTTCCTCCTGAGGTGTGAAGATTAGGGGGAGGACATTCTCTTAAACACCTTAAGGGTAGGTTTCACTGCCAAATGTTAAGAAAGGTAATTTTGCTTTCCAGCTTCCAGTGTTGTATGGATAGATCACACACAGGGTGGGTATAAATTTTGCATGAATGTCTACACTAGAGGTAGTAATGGGAAATTGTCTTCCAGTCTAACTGAGTGTAAAACACGTGTGCTGGTGGTAGCAGGTTACAGGGCATATCTCACTGTCACTGCTGCTGCACCAGTTGGTGCCAGATGATACATGTATATGAAGTTGAGTGGATCGTTAGCTAATTAGCCCTTTAAAGCATGCATATATAATCTATCAAATTGTGTAAAGATTTGTCATCAAGGTGCACCGATTCAGGTCCAGAAAGTGACTCGTTGGTGCTCTATTGGTGCACCATGGTCAACCTTCAGGGTTGTATCAACCCCAAATGGCCAGTGGGGTGCCTGGATGCAGCCATGGTAAGTTGGAGAAGAGGCTACATTTATTAACTATGCCAACCAAAGAAGCATTAAAGCACTTTTCCTTGAGGAGTTAATTGTGTCCAGTGCCTGCTCCTCCTGTACATGATGATACTCCATGGTCAGATATTGACCTGGCCCTTTATGTACAACATGATACCACATGCAATTCATAAGTCAGGATGGTAATTCACAAAATCAAAGAGAGTCAAAATTCATGAAGAGAGTGAAAATGGCAATTATCACCAAGATTTACTCTCCTTTTATGTCTAGACATACATGCCTGGGTATACTCCTTTCAAATTATCTCTTTAGAATAGATGATGTATTTCATAAAACTCAACTTTAGTCTTAGGATGTCAAATTTCTTATCTAACTATACCCTTTAGGAACCTTGCCAGGCAGAATGTTTGCCAGGAGTCAAGTCTGACAAGTATTTGTTTTAGAATTGCACCACATTTTTACATGCAGGATACTTGCCTGGAAATTCACTGACTTCACCTAAAAACCAAAAATATTCACCAAACTTTCTGAATTAGCTTCCTGACGAATATTAATTATAAGTTTGAAATAATCAGTTTTTGTGTTTTTTTTGTGTTTTTTTTTTTTTAGAAAAGTCCTCTTGACATTTTTGTTGTAATTCACAACATGCTGTGTTGGTTTTTGCCATGAAAAAGGTTAATAATTTCCATGAAACATTTTCACTTCAATGAAGGTATCATTCCTAGCATGCCAATCCGATCATTTCAATGAGAGAATTTTCTTTAACGGTATGAATACAGCAGTTGTGAGTAACTTCCCAGCAACCTGTGCAATATTTATGATGCTAATGAGTACAGTGACCCATGATGGTAAAAGTGTGTTAGCAATTTTCTAAGTCAGAGTCCTGATTCAACCTCTACCCAGCAAATTGTCGTGAGTCCTTGTCAACCTGTGTGAAGTGGCTCACACATGTTGCTAGATGGAACACGACATCGTTATAGCACAAGATCACCAGGAATAGCAATTGCTATGCCACATGAGTCTAACACACAGGGGCAAAAGATGATGGAATGAGTTATCACTCAAAAAGGAGTCACCATTGATGACCAATCATGGCGACAGATGACGACAATTTACTGGGTAGCTATCGAGGTGTCAAGATCTAATCGATTCCATTTATAGAAGACAAACAAAGCTCTTATTTGCTACGTTTATCACTTGATCATGTACAGCATCATTTCTCTGTAATTATCTCAATCTCCTAGATCCTGTCCCAAGTCTTTCTTTCGATAAATGACCATTTTTCTTGCTGGTACATTAGAGCCGATTGTGTGTGGCAGCAGCAGGCGTTGAGTGTAGTAGTAACAGGTCAGTCAGCACACACCTTAGTCCTACAACTCAGACATACTGCCCTATGTTTTGGACAGTTCGTTTGCCATTAAGGTGCTTGAATGCAGACACAGAGAATCTTCTCCTGAGTGGTGCATTCTTGTACCTTTCTGGTTCTGTGGATCCATGTGTACCAAACCTGTAGAGCTGGCAATGAGGATGCATGCATGTATAGCCCTGATCAGCCGAGGGTAAGCAACATTAATGGACCATGCCAAGGCCAACGGAAGGACCTCTTGTATTGTAGCATTATGTGGTCCTTATGTGGTTAATTGTACAGGCACACCTGTACACAAAAACACCTAATCACACCTCATCACTCCCACCTTGCGCACATCCCGCCACACCATCCACTTACACAGATCCTACTCTCATTTACTGCCATCTTATTTTGTCCTTGTTTCTGGATCAAGTCATCCCAATTCTGTAAACCATCATATTCCAAACAGGTTGATTTTGCCTACGGAAATCTAATTGATTAATGATTTCACGATGCTAAATTTCTGATAAGTAGGAAGTTTGAATGAAGGTAAATGATTGTAGATAGGTGCTGTCCGGAAAGTAGTCTAGCAGACCTTGCGCTAAGCTATGAGTTTTCTTTTTTCACAGTCAGCCTGTGACCATGATGACCCCTATAGAGACACAAATGCTGCTGCAGATTCCGCATGATTTATATCAGGTTAATTACTTCTTTATAAGGATATGACAGCATCCCATGACTGATGCAGTAAGCTCTATATAACGTCAGGGAGGACAAGTCAAGTAGGAGCGTTTCTCTCCCAAAAGGTTAACAGTTACACAGACTGATGCATTGCTGTTTCATAAATTGAGATCATGTACATTTTCCTGTAGCTTAGGGGCCACCACTTTGCTGTTATCCGGGGGTTAATATTTCTTGGTGGATGCCAACAATTTTTAAATTGATGCTACCAGTGAGGGAGCAGTCGAGAATCAGTGGACAAACACTTGTTTTACACAGCTTTTTGTCCAGATTTTCTGTTTTATTTCCCTCTAATCGTCCCATTCATGCAACTTGAAGTGGTGTCGGATGTATCTGTCAGGATTGTCCATTCAGGGTACCTTAGTATATGGCGGCTTATATGTAGTCGAGAATATCTCTTTCTGCTACAGATGTACCTAAAGTCGGTGGACGCGCTATAGATGGGGAACTTACATAAAATCATTATTACACTGGCCTACTTATGCACCTTCTTCCTGGGGTTGTACGATATCTATATATGTCCGAATCTTAGGGAATCTAAGACTGCCCCAAACCCACAAATACCGGAACACATCACATGTCTGCTGCATGATGTCAAAGTACAAGTAGGTGTCAGAGCCGTCAGATGTCTAACCTGATAGGCTCCAACCAGTCTGTGTTCTCAGGTCAGTTTCTATATTGAAGTTTTCTAGCGAAAGGTTCTTCTTACTTATCATTACGGTCTTAAGTATCTCAGATTCATTTTCACTTATCATAGTAATTTAGAGTTCCATCCTCCGTGAGAATTAATGCTTTCTTATAATGATAAGGCCAGCATGGTGCACGGATATAACCCTGGTGAGTTACTCACCAGGGCTTCATAACGATCAAAAAGTGCTGTGGAGTGTATTGCCAAAAGATAACGAGGAAAACCTTTGTAAATTTTTTTTTTCAACGAGTACTGAGGAAAATGTATATGGCCCAATTCGTTTTCATAATATTATTGACAAAGGAATTACAGTAGAATGCAACTCTTTTTTGTGTGCATGCTTCATTTAAACGATTATCTAAACAATCATTTAGAAAAAAGTGCACGTTGTCTTTTTTGGTTCACATATCTTTTTTGGCAAGACCCTCCAGTACTTCCCACACAGTGGGTTGACTAACGATGACTGTCAGCCAATTGACGCCTACTAGCCTGGCGTTCACGATAACTGTCAGCCAATTGATGCCTACTAGACTGACATTCACGATGACTGTCAGCCAATTGACGCCTACTAGCCTGACATTCACGATGACTGTCAGCCAATTGACGCCTACTAGCCTGGCGTTCATGATGACTGTCAGCCAATTGATGCCTACTAGCCTGGCATTCAAAATGACTGTCAGCCAATTGATGCCTACTAGCCTGACATTCACGATGACTGTCAGCCAATTGATGCCTACTAGCCTGGCGTTCACGATGACTGTCAGCCAATTGATGCCTACTAGCCTGGCGTTCATGATGACTGTCAGCCAATTGATGCCTACTAGCCTGGCGTTCACGATGACTGTCAGCCAATTGATGCCTACTGGCCTGACATTCACGATGACTGTCAGCCAATTGATGCCTACTAGCCTGACATTCACGATGACTGTCAGCCAATTGACGCCTACTAGCCTGACATTCATGATGACTGTCAGCCAATTGACGCCTACTAGCCTGGCGTTCTTTTGATTGGACGGGGTGAAAGCTGTGGCACATCCAGAGTACTCATGATCAACCATTGTTACTATAATATTGTTCCAGCATAACACAAACTATTGGAGATCCTATGATTGATTCTTAAAGCGTTCAATTCACATGGTGATATGTCATAATGAGACTTTTGTCTGAATGCCCATACGTTTTACGTGGTTTTATAACGAGAGTTTAATTTAAATATGATTAATTGAATACGAGTATAATGTAGCCTATGCAAAGTACTTCAGTTTTAAGCTAACAGTGCAAGCGTACCCACGACAGATTTTTCTTTCACTTTTGATACTTAGGTTCATATTTGCTCGGCATCAATATAAGCGGATACTGCACCGACCTGTCACTTCCAGCACTGTATTGGTGCATCATGCCGAACCATAGGGGGTGTATCAATCCTGGAGGGGCAGTATGATTGATGCGTCTTTGGCACTGACAAGGCACTGACCAGGACTGCCTTCAAGCACCGTGACGATCAAAGTACAAAATACATTGATATACACGCGCATATGAGCGCATGTACCACTGCATGTACTCTGCGCCCCGTACAGGTGTCGTTATAGAGGTCAGGGGCGTGGGAAGCAGTTTCAGAGTGGGTGGGACCAGGGGGGGTTTTCTGCAATTTTTGACCTCCCTTTGCTTGACCTTTTAGTTTTGACCTTTTGAGGAGTTGGCCAAAAGAGGGGAGGACATGTCCCCCCTGTCCCCCTGCTTTCCACGCCCATGGAGGTGGACTGTGCACCTGTGATGTGCATTTTGAACAGGACTTGTTGGCATATAGATAGTTATTTAGTAAGGACATAAAACTTCACGTGTCATTTATTACTTCAAGATGACTTAGGATATCATGTGATAAGACTTCTGGGGCTTTATGATGACGGATTTGTCACTATACATTGATAACTGTGTGAGCTGTCTACACCTGCAGAATACACTATACAAGGTGCGATCTGCCGCAACACACCAGCCATTGCCTCATATCGCACACGTGGCATCCTATATATACATGGGTTTCTGCTCCTTTACATATTGATTATAGCACACTGTTTAACCATATTCTTTTTTTTTTGTTTCAGATTCAGGGCGACTTGGAGCTTCATGCTTCTCAATGCAATTTGACAAAGTAAATGTTGTTTGATGCATGTAGCAAATTGCATCCAGGAACACAATGCACATCCCCTAAAACACTGTATAACAATTTGGTATCCGATAAAAAGAAACAGTAATTATGGTAGTCAATACCTTAAGACACCCTTAATCCATTGAGGGGTGTGGGGCCGGATGCCCATGTTCCGACATAATTGGTAGTTAATCAGATATTAAAATCAGTCAGTGCCGTAATTGGTCATGGATGGGTCTAAAAATGATCAAAATCAGCTAGTAGGTACTTGGACGTGCTGTTATCTATTGAAGGATCCGCGAGAAATTACCTGACACCTATATATGGGGCCCCCGGGTGGGGCCCCCAAGGGGACCCCCCACCCCCGATGTCACAAGGTCGTCAAAATCCAAGGCTTCAGGTCACATTTCACATTTTAGGGACACTAAACATGTCTAAAAATCTCAAAATTCAAGGCCTCAGATGACATGTCACTTTTTTTTAGGGATTGGACATGTCACATGTCATCTTTAAAAGGGTACAATGTCGGAATGTCACCCCAAAATGGCCAAATGTCGCCATGTCGTTTCTTACCCATTGGGGGCACATATGTGGCTTCTACAATGTAGCTATAGTGAATAGAGTAAGACGCCCATACCAAAGATTATTACAGAAAAAAGGATCCAGAGAATGAAACCCATAGTAGATGTACATGGGTATATGAACAGTTGTGATCTGGTACGTAAGGGTATACGTCAGCATCCGGGTATACCTGACACATGTTGGTGATCCCTTTGTGACTAGAACCATTTTTCCTACGGCTAGGTCTACGGTATTCTTCCACCGTTTATAATAATTATATATCCGTCAATATTGTGTTAACTCTGTATATTTCTATATTATCATCAAAATACATGCAACATAACTCATATTAAAACATGATACTGCAAAGGAGAGTAAGGACTTAAACCTCATCCCGAATTCAACAGGAAAATAGTAAGAGGATGGCCTGAAATGTTTAAAATCAAAATTCGGCTGATTTTGATGTGAGATGTCTGCCAATGTGTTTTGGCCCCAATTGAATACACCCAAAGTGGACTACAGTTCCTATCCAGAATTTGACTGCACTTTTAATGACCTTTTTGAGCGTTGTGTTGGGTAGATGGTTTTACCAAGCAGTATCATGACCATGGTGCCATGTAACTAACTCTTACCTTGCTCTGTGTAATTGTGTGGCCATGACGACCTCTGTACGTTTCCGGTGAAATCTTCTTCCGGTCGGACGTGGACGAGTCTGTGAAAACTTCCCTACTTTTTTCTTTAGCAGTCCGGCCCTGTTCCAATAGTCCGGTGCCTTGTGATGCGGTGTGCCGGGCTCTGCCTGCCCCGCGCCAGGCGGAGGGTGCCGGGGGCGCGGCCACCAGGTGCACGGTAAGGACAAGGAGCATGGCGCCCAGGGAGACGACAGGGGGCAGCACGTGCATCCTGTCCCGGGCCTGCCGGGATCATACCCCGATACACCACGCCGCACCTGCCCGCACTGTCACTGCCTCCAGGGGCAGCCCTGAATGGTGAGCTTTTAGGAGACCTGAGACGTCTTTACTCAAATATAAAAGGATCTCCTGGCTTTTATGAATAATATGTTACATTCTATCTCACAATATAGGTCCTTTAACCCAAGGCCAGAACCTCCGATCCTGTTTCTGTGCCTATTAAATATTGCAGAAATTTGGCACCTTCTACTTATTGCAGAAGTGCAGGCGGCTTCAGCTCTTACACAGATTTTTCATGTCTCTAAATGACACGTGTGATGAAATATGGCAATTGTTAAATATTCATGGTATTCCTTTTCAACCACGTGCTTCTGATACAGGATCTGTTCAGTCTGATCCCAGAGGGAATGATTATGGCCCTCCTTTGACTCCTCCTTTTGCACTGATTCACTCCAACCCTCCCTTCGGTTGGAATGTCCGCCGGAGGTTTCACCCCACAATCTCAGTTACAAAGTGCTCCTCCGATGGACAGAACGATCCATTTCAGATAACAGCATTATAACCGGAAGTGACTAGTGTCCAGGCTGACAGCAATGACCGATCATCGCAGGAACCAGCAGATGCTGGTATCACGAACCATTAAAGAAGACGTGACGTCAGACGGCGCCATGACGTCGTCTCGCTCTGAGAACCAACATCCCGACCCCGATTCCTGCAGTCAATGCCTCAGAGGCGGAAGTTGTGCACGCTTCCATTTTCTGGTAATCCGTTTCCGGTGTGTCCACACACGACCTCTGTCTGTCACGACACTGGGGTGGCGCGGTGCATTCTGGGGACCCTAGAGGAGTTGTACGTCACCATGTGACGTGACGTCACCGAGCTGCTGCGCGCGGCGGCTCCTTATGTCCCATATTGATCAGCTGCTGTGTCGTGAATGGTCAGTGATGATGTGCCTGTTGTTCCCGGCTGATGTGTGCCTGAGGTGGAGGGCTGCTGCAGCTAATTCACCACGTTTAACACACCACTTACCTAAAGGTAACAGCCCAGTGGTCGTCAGCTCTTCCTCCTGCAGGTTTTTACTGAGTGGTGATCTGCAGGAGTTGTTAATATTCCCGCGGCGCAGGGACCTCTCCACGTGTCGGGGTCAGGGCGGGCCGGTCAGTCTGCCAAGGCGGCCTGCTGCAGCACGGGGCAGGTATCTGTGTACACTGTAAAAAAGGAGCTTATGTTTTAAACATGTTTAGGTCTAAACATGTCTAAAGTCTAAACATATTGGATATATAGGTGTACTCTTGGCTATCTATCTAGCATTTCATCAATTTTATTCTAAATGCCGTAACACTTGTGCTAAACATGTTTAGACGTTTAGTGTTGAAACATTCTGAAGTTTGGGTGTTTAGGATATCAACATGTATATAGGTGTTTAGGTATGAAAGACTAACTAGGTGGCAGCATGGTGCTTGAATGGAGTTATTAAAAAGAGTTATACCTTCTTCTCATCAAAAATATATTTACAATCCTTTGTAAAACATTAATCAGGAATTTTATATGAAAGAACATCAATGCTATGTTCAAAAATTGTAGATTGGCCATTCAAATCCTTTATCATTTGGATCAATGAGCAATTTGTTCCATAGAAACCTTTTCTATCTAGTCCAAGAATAGATAAAGCTATCTTTATTCATCCATTCTGTTGTAATCAACATACATAGGGTTATTCCCCATTGTGGATAAGAGATGTGAGGTAACTCCTTGAGAGTACTATAGGTTTAGTAGAATAATTGAGATGATCTACAAATTTCAATATATATGGATACCATATCTAAACACAATATCATAATGCTAAACACTATAACCTTGAAATATCATCTAAACATGTCATATTTAAACACATGGGCAAACCTAAACATCAACACAGTAAACACTTTACAACCCTAAAGATAGACCTAAACACATTGAAATCAAAAACACAAATGCTAATCACATTATGAGGCTAAACATGTTTAGGTTCATAAAGTGTCCTCAAAAACGGGACAAGAAAATGTTTAGCAATGTGTTTAGACTATTTAACACTTTTTTACAGTGTATATGTAAAGCCTCTGTCTATGTCACATACAGCCTCTATGTGACATATAGACAGGGATGGACCACAGGTACTCTGTGTGCTCTGGAGGCACAGGATGGTCAGTGTCATAGGTGCAGATAGGATCTTGTGATATCATGGACTGAGGGTTTTGTGAATGTAATGTTACTTTGCTACTTTCCCTATATGGACATTACTTGACAGCCATGTATATTACATGTATTTGTATTAACAGTTACAGGGAAGGTGTGTGAATGGCATGTGCATTAAAAAACCCAGGATGACTTGAGGACTGCCAGTCACTACACCTGTATTCACCTGTCACTCACTACCTCCAGTGACTGGGGGCATGTCCAGCTGACATGGCACTGCTTGCCTTGGTCAGGTGTATATAAATATTACCTTAACTAGAAATTGTCCTCCTATGATATTTTATATCCCTTCTCCAGAGTTTCGTATGAATGTGCAGAGTATCCCAGTCTACTAACAATGGTCACCAAAGTGGCCAGTAGTCTATGTGCATGAGCTGAAGAGAATAACAGAAGGCCATGATGATCATGACAATAGTGTAGATGTGGCCTGATATGTCCTCCTGGCTGTAGCAGTCCATGGCCCCTCCTCCAGTGTACCCATAGTTAATCCACACAGACTACTTACTACTATAACAGGAGGACAACAGGTCAGCAGTCAGTGATTGGATTGTGTGTCCATACCTCAGTAATGTAATATGACATGGAGAGGTGGTTCTTCCTGTGGCCAGTCTTCAATCACTTAATACAGCATTGCTGTCATCGTTGGTCTCATCTTCTGCCCCTGTCCTATGATGATCTGACAGCCTGTCAGCATATCTCTCCTTCTTTATCTCCCTCCTTGTGGTCATTACCCAGATGTCTTCAATACTTATGTCTAACTGTAAGTATCGGCTATGAACTTATTGAGGTTGAAATTTGATTTAATTCAGTCAGCAGTCAGTAAATTGCCATGTTTCTGAGAGTATCATGACACTGTATGAACCTGTACACAGTACCTGTCCATGCCTTCTACTGTCAATGCCCATCACCATAAAATAAGTTGGCCTGTGGTGACTGACTGACTGAATGAGTGGGTGGCTGACCAGCCCTGTGACTGACTGACTACCTGAGTGACTGACTATCACCTGGCTGAAGGGATGGATGTGTGTGTGTGTGGGGGGGGGATACACCAGTGCAAGTCTTTTACCTCCAGGGCATCCTCACAGAGCGCCATACACGATCGTAGCGCCCCTGCTGTAGTGGTGGCGGCAGGGAGAACGATTGTGGATAGGTCTTCAACCTTTGCTGCAATATCCAAGCACAACAGTACATGTATGCCATTATACAATAACAATAGTTATGATATACAACAATGAATCTGAATGAATGTCCAAATAGACAATCAATGTTGTAGAGGCCTTGACCATGGTTGCTTATAGATCTCCTTTTACTCATCTTGCATGGACCCAGGTGCTGTAATGTTTGCCTGCAACTAACCACCATGTGACATATCTTAACGCTCTATTGCAACATGGTAGATCAAGATGAACGCTATTGATATCAATCAACTACACAGGCGCGCCGCCAGATTCCTTTCCACTGTCGCTGGTGTGGTTCTGCATTGGAATCGCCACAAGTTTCATTTTAGCTCCCCATAGGTCTTTAAAATCTGTATTTACGCCCATGAAACAGGAGTTATGACACCTTGAAAACAGAAAATGACTTCTTGGTTTCGTCCGGAACATGTATTTCAGTCCACATTAATCCATATTAAAGGCAGTCTATAGAGAACCCGATGTACCGGAAACCCTCCCTCAAATGCCGACCATGTTATTGGATTTGATGCCAAAGTCGGCTGCTAAGTATTTCCTAAAGTTAGAGGTTCGGCTTATGAGAGAGGTTTTAAATCTAGTGATTTATAGTTTGATCACATTTAAATGGTGCCAACTTTGGCTTCTAGGTTGTCCTGAAGTTTTTGGGTCGGCTTCTTATTGATGTCGGCTCCTCTGGGAGGTTTTATGGTAATGTAGTGGCAAAATATGATGACGAGAACATGATGACTTAGTTACATACCATCTTTGTCCGTAGTTACTGACATCAAAATCCCCCTACGATGAGGATAAAAAGACATGTAGATTTTAGTGGAATCTCACTTCTTCTTCTCTCACTGAATTGCTGTGGAATCCTATTAGGAACAAATACATTCTTAGTGGGGACATCCTTACCTTTGGAGGCCTGCAGTATAGTCTATAATGGTTAGAGTATGTGAGCGATCAAGGTCAAACCATTCCCAGACACAAGCTGTTGCATAAGTGATCACTTAAACGTTGGGGAATCAGCATGAAATCAGCCGTGCAAGTATGCATGCACAGTACTAATAACCTCCATCTAGAATATGTCGCACATGGCAATGGCAATAAGTTCCTACTCAGAGAAAAACCTTGGCCTGTCTGAGATATCGCAACGACCCGGAAACAAAGTTTTAAAAAAGTTGGTTCTGGTACCCTTTTTGTCACAGCCATAACTAGTCCGCTTGGCCCCTATCGTATAAATTCTCATTAGGGTTTGGTCGGTTTTAACAACGGGGGAGTGGGCTTGTTGGTTTGGTGGGGGAGGGGGAGACAATAGTCAGACTCTTAGGGGGAGAAAAATATTGTGTGTTTTTCAGCCCTTTAAGCAAAAATAAATATGTATGCTACTAAACAATAAAACGGGGAAAGGCCAATTTCAGACCCCTCCGAGGGTCCACTTTTTGCACAATGTCTAAAAATGATATTCGTATAAATTTAGTTATTTTGTTTTAAATTACCTGTCAGAAGGTAGGGTGCCAACTTTGGGTTCCTACCAGCCAAGTGATCAATTTTTGAGTGCTTCTTATTCCTCCGTATTCGTACAGAAGTTATAGAGTCACAGTATTTGTGGACACCCCTCACCTTCCCCCTGGCTAGGTCTGTCCAATAATACATGATAATAACATCCGTTACTGTTCTCACCCCTCAGGGGATCCCCTCCCCCTACCCAGCTCCCGCCCCAACCCCTGCATGCCGCTCCCCCACTTCCATACTTCCCCCAGGGTAGAGACTGTAGAGTGGTTTGGTTGGGGTGCAGGGGTAAGACACACTAGCCTGACTAGGTGGTCACTTCACCACAGATACATCTTTATTTCTACCTGTGTGATTAACCCTTTCAGACCCACAGTATGCACCCAGATTCATTTCTTTGCCAGGTCGTCATGACGCACCGATGTAGTCTTGATTGGACGCTGGAGAGCTTTCCTGACAAGTAGACTGCCCTGAAGGTTGCCACGAAAGGATAAGAATTGAGTTCTGTTGGAGCTACTGACCCCCGGTACTGACCTCAGGGTATCAATTCTCTGTTGTGTTGCCAAAAGGTAATTTGTCATAGAAGTGGTTCAGGAGTGGTGCTGAATTGGTGAATACTTCCCAAGTAAGAACCAATTCCCAGTTAGTTCCTTCCTCCAATTCCCTGGCCTACCTACTATGGGAAGCATTCGTGTGGAACCAATCATGGAACCAGTCTGATTCAGAGGAAGTCAATTCCATTATAGTATAATGTGAGAAGTGGCTTCTCTGGGTGGAGAATCACAGGGAACTGGAAGGTGAGTTAGCAACAGTGAGAATCTAATTCCCATTTTTTTGCAACAGCCCCCAGGACTGCATTGATGCATCTTGGTGATCAATGGGCACGGGGAACCAAAGCACCTATATATATAGATGTGTGGAACCTATATGGTTATGAGAGACTGCATGATGGTCAATTATCACGATTTACTTAGCCTTTGTATGTGGGGACTTAAGTTATGTAATACAACAACATTGTGTGATTGTAAAAATAGTGTACTACAGGGAATGACTCACTAGGGCTGCCTTCACCATGCACCCCAGGGTTGATGACCTACCTGAATGGTCGGCAAGATACCCTTGTGAAGAGCTCATGAGTAGTGCATCATGGCGAGGAGCGTGGATCTTTTAGGCATCCTGCTGCCCTTAAGGAGTTAAAATGGTGGACAGCCATTAGTGTTTATTTCATTTAAATCCTTTCTCCCCTGTGGTACATCCTAGGTATCTAATTATGCTGTCTTAATAGTACTAAGTGTGACTGACGTCCTTATCTTCATTCTGCTTTCTGAAACACCGTGTAAATTGTCTCTGTGTCTAACTTGCCCTGCTGCCCTAGGGCACTATGGGGTATGTATGATGGTATCTGGTCCCACACTGTGGCCGCCATTGTAGACCTTCCTTAACCCCCCAGGCCTATGTTCGCACACACTGAACACCCTTGTTTTACTGATACTAACCCTTTAATTACAACACGGTGCTTTAAGGCGTTTTAGTAATGGTGTGATGTATTGATCCTATGCTGCAAATAAAAAGGTGTTTAGATCCTAAACTTTAATCTTTCATCCTAAACACATAAAGAATGTTTAGAAAAATGAGGTTTTAAGCTAATCAATGTGTTTGTAGTCAATGAGAAATAGCGTGTTTGGGAATTGGCCTGTGAATCCATCAAGGTTATGGACCCAATTTCTTCATGCCCACTCTCTGAAGGGGGTCAGTGAGTGAGTGAGTGAGAAATAGATGTTTAACGCCATTTCGACAACTAAGGTCATATTCATGGTGAGAACTACATTACACAAGGTCACTGAGGAATGTGTCGGTGCCTGCACATACGTGCACCACACACATCCGAGGAGATAGGAAAGAGGAGAAATGGACCCTTTTAAGTGGGCTAGGGAATCCCTGGAGGGGATCAGTACACCAGACAGCTATATTATCCAAGTATACATTCCATGTTGTATTGAATCCACATTGCCAAATACAACAGAGAGACAGAGAATTTTGCTTTATGGATTCTTAAAATTCTCAAAATACATGTCCAAGGACCAGCTGCTGCATTATGGTGCATTATTTATGTGTTGAATTTTAATGTTTAAACCCCAGACACATGGTTAATGTTGGCATATCCACTAATCAGACAGGCTTGACAATTTGTGGAAACATGTCTAAATAGTTTGTAAATGCTGATTTATTGTGCCATGCTTATATATTTTTCCAAACACTGATTGCCAAAATGCCTCTTAATTAAATGTATGATCACAACACATTACACTTCACTGGAGAGCCCTTGACATTATTGCTCACCATAGTACCAACTGTTGGCTAGTCCCCAGGTAGTAAGGATACATTGGGCCAATGTCGGCTGCTATTGGGCAAATGTCGGCTCATATTGGGCCAAAAATGGACAAGCATGGCCAGATGTTCCATTGCCGATTGGGTGACAGGCTCTCACTCTCAGTAGTGTTTAGTACACCATGAAAATTATAGGACTGCCATGGCCATTCATCCACAGCACACAGGCTCCCTCTATAGGAACTACACACAACTTATTTATTACTAGGACAGAATTAAAGAAAGGACCTAGGGTTTCCTTGTTTTTGAGTAGAATTATAGATAATTATCAGATGTTTTATTTTTAACCTACTGTAAATGTAGATATTTTCGCATGTATAAATTTTCGCAAATTTACATTAAAATGCATTTTTGCATGTATTTCAATTCACGAATTTCCGAATTTTTAATCACCCAGCTTGCTCTCAGGATGACGACCTAAAGTCGTAATTTTGACCACCTAAAGTCGTTGTTTTAGGTATTTTCAAAGTTTCGAAGCGTCCAGGTTTTCAGTGTGTTTGATCACAACCCAAAAAACCTGTGCCCAACCCAGTCCTGGTCATTCTAAATTGTGAATACATGTACAGTATCATTGTACCCATGCACTATGGGTACCCTATGCTTAATGTTTGCTGGGGAAAATAGATATGTTTTGATATGTAATATTATTGGTACATGTTTTATTAATACGTGTCATTTCTTTGGTTGGTTAAAACTTCCCAAGGTGTGGTTAGAGAAGTTTCAGAGCAGGATGTTGTTCAAGCTCCCCTCCCCCATACCCCCCCCCCCACACACACACACACATGAAGCAGACAGATATTCACGGTGTACTTCAATTCATGAATTTTCGATTTCCACAAAATTCGCGATAATATGTGCAGCGTGAAAAAATCTACGTTGATAGTATATTTTAGAATGTTTTGTAGATGGTGATTGGGGAACCCCAAATTTGATATTGTTATTTTGGACATGACCACTTTTAACTGAACACCTGCTGAATCAAGATATTTAGATGTTTAACATGTTGAGACATCAATATGGTTAAAACCTAAACCTTGCCGTGTATATGGCAGAAGTCTGATGTACTCAGCATCTTGACGCCCTGAGTGGGAGGCTGAGGAGTTGAGACATCAATATGGTTAACACCTAAACCTTGCCGTGTATATGGCAGAAGTCTGATGTACTCAGCATCTTGACGCCCTGAGTGGGAGGCTGAGGAGTTGAGACATCAATATGGTTAACACCTAAACCTTGCCGTGTATATGGCAGAAGTTTGATGTACTCAGCATCTTGACGCCCTGAGTGGGAGGCTGAGGAGTTGAGACATCAATATGGTTAACACCTTAACCTTGCCGTGTATATGGCAGAAGTTTGATGTACTCAGCATCTTGACGCCCTGAGTGGGAGGCTGAGGAGTTGAGACATCAATATGGTTAAAACCTAAACCTTGCCGTGTATATGGCAGAAGTTTGATGTACTCAGCATCTTGACGCCCTGAGTGGGAGGCTGAGGAGTTGAGACATCAATATGGTTAACACCTAAACCTTGCCGTGTATATGGCAGAAGTCTGATGTACTCAGCATCTTGACGCCCTGAGTGGGAGGCTGAGGACTTGGGGGCGAAGGTTACATGGATATGATCCAGCTCAATTTCAATAAATTGTACTAAAATTGCCCTATGTCATCATGTCAAGGTAAAACCCCTTATCATGCTAACATGTCAGCTATATCACAGTACCAATTGTACGTGTTCTAAATCGCTATACCCAGTGACGATCTTGGTAAACCACGGTTCTGCTGCCCCTGGTGTGAAACATGAAGAACACGTCCTGCCCATTTTTGTTTGGTTAATCACTTCTCTGTAATTATAACTTTCATTTTCTAATTTTTAGATGTGTATGGCCAACCCCAATGTTTTATGCTCCTTGGGTTTCCAAATTCTCATAATATGGGGTGTTTTGATTAAGACAAAAGTGCTACCCGTAAACAGTCAGATTGCACCGTCTATTGCCGAGGGCCCAACCTCCTTCATGTTGCATTCATTTTTATAGCAAGAAGTAGCCCAACAAAAAAAAAGACCATCAAATCCGACGTGGATCTTTGCAAGGTGCAGTGGCGGATCCAAGGGGTGGGGGCTAAGTAGGAGTTGGGAGGAGGAGATGGAAAAGAGAAGGAAAAGAGAAAGAGAGGGTAAAGAAGCGGGAGGCAGTTATTTGGATGTGGTGCTTCTTATACCATTGGGCAGCTTAGAGTGAGTGAGTGAGTAATAGATGTTTAACGCCATTTCGACAGCTAAGATCATATTCATGGCGAGAACTACATTACACAATTTCACAGAGGAATGTGTCAGTGCCCGCGCATATGTGCACCACACACATCCGAGGGGATAGGAAAGAGGAGATATAGACCCTTTTAAGTGGGCTAGGGATGCCCGGGGCAGCTTAGACCATAAGGGGATGAACTGTCGGCCTCTAATGTATTTTTTTGAGTTCAAAGATGGTGTTTATTTCTAGGAAACATCATTACATATATACATATGTGTTTTTCACAATGTTCCTCATAGACATACAGCTTAAATTTTTTAACATTATAGTCTGATAGCTCAATCAGTTACATCTTATACAGTGTAATTACATAAACCAAATTAGTGGAATTGGTTTTCAAACAGCCTTATAGTTATAACCACAAAATAGATCATAAATACATAGATCATCCTTATGTGGGAGGGAGCCTCTGGCACTGCTTAATGCAGTCCTTGATCGCTTCCCCTCACATAATCTGACCAAATAAGCTTGATACAGATAGGTGGCAGGGATCCCACAACTTCTATAGAAGAAAGAGAAACAAAAACATTTAATCAGAATCAAAAAAAAAAAAAAAAGAATAAATGGATTAATACACCTATCAACCCCTTCCCCCCTCCCGACTATAACGACCTGGGGATAGTGAACATAGGATGGTCACACATACAACTGTTTTACCGCTTCGCCAAACTTTTTGTATTCAACAATATTTCTAATATTGCTGTGAAGCCCATTCCATAATTTTGCTGCAGAATATTCAATACTTTTCTTATACTTGGAGCATTTGGGCTTTCTGAGCTTCAGGACTGTAGCATCTCTAGCCCTGGTGGGGATTGGTCTATCATCCACATACTTTTGGATGCTTGCTCTTCTGTAGCCAATCTTGGCCAAGTTAACCCTTCTTCTAAAGCAAAGCTTTAAGATTCCCGTATCTTTATGGAGGTCATCTACATCTGAAAACTTATCTCTCTTTAATGCCACTCTTAGATTCCTGTTTTGTATGACTTGAAGCCTTTCAAGGAGATTGTTGTTGGCACCCGAATAAATACAGTCACCATAGTCAAAATATGGGGCTACCATCGTTTTGTATATATTAATACTAGCTTCCAGGGAAAGGAATGGTCTCATCCTAGCTAGCAAGTAAGATTTATGTAGCACATTTCGTCTCAATTGAGACATATGTTTGCTGAAATTTAATGATGAGTCCAGTATAAAGCCTAGGTATTTATAGTTGGGGGTATGGCCCAATGGGATTCCTTCAGATTTAACTGGTATATTCGTCACTTTTTTTAGTGCCGGCCTAGAAGCAAAAATCATTTCTTTTGTTTTTGTCAGGTTCAGGGTAAGTTTATTTCCTCTACACCACTTGGCATAGTTTGACATATCCCTCGAAAGAATAAGATTGCATTCATCAATGGTATTGGCACTATAGTAAATTACTGTATCATCTGCATATAATTTATATTTGGCTATACTAAGTGATGTGGATACATCATTAATGTACAGTAGGAACAAAAGAGGGCCCAGGGTACTACCCTGGGGTACTCCACATTTGATAAGTTGGGGCACGGATAATTGATTATTTGCCTGGGTTCTTTGATGTCTGTTTGTAAGATAATGTTTAAACCAATTTATTGATTTATGTGCAAATCCTAGTTTAGCTAATTTGTTTAATAAAATGCTGTGATCTATAGTGTCAAATGCTTTTTTAAGATCTATAAAAATTGCTTTGGTGATTAGTTTATTGTCTATTGCATTATAAATATCATCTAGGAATTCTGATGCTGTGATTGAAGTGGAGCAATTTTTTCTAAAACCTCCTTGCTGTGGGTCTAGGATCTTGTGCTCCTCTAGGTAGTGGGAAACTTGTGTATGTATTAATTTTTCAAATAGTTTACCAGGGAGGGGTAATAGTGACACTGGTCTATAGTTGCTAACATCAAATGGATCGCCCTCTTTAGGAAGTGGGATAATTGTGGCTATTTTCCAAGAGTCGGGGAAAACCGATGTGTTGATAGACAGGTTGAATATATAAGTTAAATGATAAGGTAGAGCAAGGAGAGCATCTTTCAATACTCTTGCGGATACATTCTTAATTGCTGATGATTTGTTAGTATTGATCCCCTTTATAACATCAATAGTTTCCTTCTCAGTGACCTCCTTTAGCAGAAAATTGTTGTTATAAGCTGTTCCTGTATAAGACCATTTATCATTGATTTTAGTTGCTAACTTAGGACCTATGTTTGTAAAAAAATCATTTATAAAGTCCGCTGTTTTTGATTTATCTATCTCGCGCCCTGCTTCATCCTTCAGATTAACGTTTTTATAGTTCTTAACTGGTTGAATAACTTTACCAATGGTTTTCCAGTACTCTTTCGGGTTAGCTTTATGCTCTTTAAGTTTGTTCTTAAAATATTCTCCTTTAGATTTTTTACAGTCTTTCTTTGCTTTTTTCATTAGGAAATTCGCAATGTGCCAGTCATCAATATTCCCAGTGGCCATAGCTTGTGCCCTCATGTCATCCTTGCGCTCTAATGATTGTAATAATTCATTATTCATCCATTCCTGCATAGCTTCTTTTATGTGCATGTCCTTGATAGGGCATGTCACATCAAGAAATTTAGTAATTTCCTGCAGCAATTTCCCCCAAGCTATATTTGGGTCAGATATGTCCCAGAATGAATTCCAGTTAATATTTTTGAGGTGTGTCTCTAACATATCCGAATTGTAATGTCTATATGTTCTACCTCTAAAGTTCAATTCTTGCTTTTCTTTTGGTTGGTGTAGTCTATTGACAAATATCATATGATGGTCACTTAGTCCAATTTTATGTATTCCACTAGATTCAATGTGTTTGGTATTGGTAATAATCAGATCCAGTAGCGAGTCCCCTTGGGGACCCCTATGTGTATTATCCTTAATAAGTTGATTAAAGCCCCTTCCTTTGATTAACTCGCGCAGCTTATTAGCTTCCTTATCCCTATTATTATTGACATGCAGATTGAAGTCACCCAGCATAAACACCTCTTTGTCCTTATAATGGGCGAGACGGGCATGAGCCCCAGTCAGGTAGTTAATGCATGCATTCACATTGCCCGAGGGTGGTCTATAAATGTTAGCAACAATGGTCTTGCCATAATGTGATTTCGAAATAATAAACCATTGAGCTTCTATATTTGTATTAGAGATGTTTAGCTCTTCCAATGAATTTGCGTCAACTTTAAAGTCATTTCTAAAAAAGGATATTAGGCCTCCCCCTTTCTTATATTTGCCCCTCCTTCTCCCCCTCTGGATAAGAGTTGCTCTATCACTTCTATAGAAAGTATAATATAAGTGGAATCAATATGGGTTTTATTTAGCCAAGATTCAGAGTAAAGCATAGCAGTAGAATTGTAAGTAAATGCAAACTTACGGACCTCATCGATGTCCGGCCATAGGCTCCTAATATTTAAGTGGGTAAAGACCATACCCCGTTTGCATGTATCAAGTGTGTCAACCATTGTCTATGCTGGCATACCACCTCCACCCGATCCTCAGGTCGTGTTGACAATACCTCCCATCTGTAAATATAACCCTACAAATATTTGCATTAAACATACTGCATAACTTGGAGAATATGCAAATTCTGCTTCTCCTGGTGTCCATTAAATAATAAACCAACAATAGAAAGAAAATGAGAAAAAAAGAATTAAATAAACTTAACATCCTAGAGTGATTATGAGATAACCTTGTGGATTCGGTGATAGAAATTGAAATTAAATATCCGGCTATATATTGACATATATTAATTTGTCGACCAACAGTAGATATCGAGAATATAATATGTGTATATCAGTTAGTTAGTTTCATTATAGTCAAACAGATGGGAAATTGAAACAGAACATAAGTAACTTCCATTCCCACTAGCCTGCATTGGCAGCAACTAGGGCAGGTAAGTATCAGTCAATTAGGGTCAGAAATAGTAGTGAAATTCTATTGAATACATAATCGGGCATAGTGCCTTTATGTGGGAATGTGTAGATTTATGCCCAAGTCATTAAATGCATTTTTCAGCACAGCGGTGGAAAACAGGTATCCCCAAGCTTTCTGGGTATAATTGTCTGGATGCACCCCATCTCTGAATTTCTTGTACTTGTTATACCTTTTGCCTTTGTTAAGGACATGTATGTCATTCATTAGATATGGGCTGATTGAATGGCTGTCTCTATTGTACGTAGTGATAACCTTGTTGATCGTGATTACCCCATCATTGATGATTTCTTGTTGTTGTAGGTAACAACCTGTTGACCCATTGTAGGTATTCAAGTCTATGCCTGTGAGCTGACATATACATAGTCGCTGTCCATAGTAGCACATTGCTTCGTGTAGATACCTAAAGTAATCATTGAAGACAACGACCATATTTGGTATGTCAGTGTACATGGGGGAGATACGGCCATTTGTATGTTTCTGTGTGAGGTGATTCACCCCTGCTAGTACAAAGACAGTATTATACCTATGGGCAGACAACAGGCTAATATTAATGCTATCATTTATAATATCATTAAATTTGGCCCCGCTGAGTTTTCTTAGGTGGATGTGAATGTTCAGATTGGGCATTGTATTTCTTCTTGTGACCTCTTTATATATCCATTGGATAAGGTTACTACCTCTAGAGTCTGTGAGGATCAGTACATAGTAATCAATTTGCTCCATTAGACAAGGCTGACCGGACCCTCTCTAGAATTATGCCGCACAGATTTCTGCCTGGGTTGTTGCCTTGTGGGTCAATCTTGTCAAGTTCGCCTAGAGTGTAGCCTATGGACCACGTGGTGTCCTTTGTACACTCGTATAATTTGCAATCCTTCGTCGCTGCTAGGTTTTGGCCGTATGTGATATGTTGTACAAACTTAGCTGTAATAATCTCCTCAAGTGTTGGTTCCTTGACTAACACCCATTCAGGTCTATCTGATAAATGTTTGGTGAGTCTCTTACACTCATATGGGCAGTCGGTAGCTAATAATAGCTCTGCCAGTTCGGCTTGACCGCACACTTCTGCCGCTTGATAGGTGTAGGCCTGTTCTACACTGTTAAACACCTGACCCTTATATCTGATGCTAACTTTGAACATGTTACTTAGGTAGGAGTGGTGGCCTTGAAAAGCTATACCATTCTTAAAATATACCGTTTTGGCTCTCTCTATAGAGAGGTTGTGTGGTAAATTGTTCAGCTGTGAGTAGGCATATCGTATGTCATCAATGACCAGTGCGTTGCCTTTCATCCTGATGTTGACCCCCTCACTTTTGCCAAGCGCTACAATCGATTTTAGGTCTTTTTGTATATTGGCATCAGCAGGTGTCAAGTCGTCAGAGATTTGGATACCTTTCCATTCTTTCTCATTCTTAATGGTGCCCAGTTTGGAAAATAGGTCAGATTTGTGCTTTAATTCACTGAATCTTACCATAATAGGTCTAGGCGATTTGTGCTTCGTTTGAGGTATGCCTACTCTATAAATAGCCTGGCAATCATCAATTTTGCAGGTGGCCGCAGTCGCCAGAAATAGATTTTTTATCGTTTCTTTAGTATTTTTCTCCTCTGCTACCCCCCTAACAATCATGTTAGGTCTTCTCCTATCAGCTCTGAGCCAATTTACCTCATTCTGTAGTTGTGTTATCTTTTTGTCTTTAATTGACTCACGTCTCATGGCCGATCTATAGTCAGTATCCATTAGGTCGAGCCTAGCTTTATGGCCATCGACTGTATTCTTTAGCGCTGTATATTTATCTTCAACATCTTTAACCCTGGTGGTTAGACCCGTAATAGATGCTTGTAATTTGGATTCTGATTCAGTAATCCTACCTTCAAGTCTTAGAGCAAGCGTCTCCAATTCAGGGGGTAGTTTAGGATCCATGGCTGAGTGGTCACTATGCCGCCGGTAGTGTGTGGGTAGGTCTCCGTCTGTGTATTCCGGTTTAGCTCCTTCCAACCGTCTTGATGCTCTCATATCTCACCAAATCCAACAGGAAATATTACACAAATGTGCACTAAGAGTTCATATAACTGTTGGTATATGTATAGTCCTTCAGTAATTCATATGTCACTGACAAATTGCAATATTGATACCACCGTCTCGCACATCGGTGTTTAGCCTGCCGCCATTATTCCGCCTACCACCAACGTGAAAATGAATGTGCAATGGAAGTTGAAATGTTCACATTCAAAAAAATGTTCTAGGGTTCAAAATGCACATTTCAATCACCCCACCCCCTTTCCTGGTATCCCCTTACTAATAAGTCCCAAAGCACACCCTAAAGGTGTATTAGGGATCGTTCAACAATTACGTCACTGCTTAGGGGGTGGGGGATCTTTGGGTTCCTCTACATGTTCCATAACAAGTGAGTGAGTAAGTGAGTGAGTAATAGATGTTTAACGCCATTTCGACGTTCCATACAGAGACAGTGACAAAGGGGTGGGTGGGTCCTGAAAAATGCCTAAATAACAGTGATATAATTGTTGAACGTTCCCTTAAATATTGTAATCACACACTATTGTCATAGAAACAATTTATGATGAAGTGGACATGAGAAGAACTTGCAGTTCCAGGTACTGGTATACCCAGAGGAGTAGGTGCATGAGGTATTTAGGGGTGGTGTGGTCTGCCTATATTAGAACAGAGACAGGGAGGAATTACCATTGGTGCATAAGACACACCAGGTCTCTGGACTTGCTACCCTTTTCTTGAAGTGGATGGATCTTCAAAATCCAAAAAGCTACTTGTTGATAGATCCACACTTTATTGAACCCCTGTCCCACTGTATTACTTCAAGGATGGATTTAAGTAGGCTGACTACTAATACTCTGCCCGAACCCTCATGTATAAGCTATATAGCTATAGACGAGGAGGAGAGCTTGGGGATTTACAGTAATTTGATATGAATAAAAACAAGTACATACTCAATTGAACATATACATTTCTTTAATAATATTTGTCATGTAAATTCTCAAAGCTACTGGATGTAATTACCTTTTTATTACCTGGCCCACTGGCATCCCTATGAACTGGATGCCGGGAGGGGTAACACAATAGGAGGGGTAAACAATCATGTACTAGAACAAATATAAAATTTGGCAATAAACAGTGGCAATATGTCAATCCACTTCATTTTTACCTAAGATCTCTATATATACAGCTTTAATTTGGGAACTAAAACATTGTGTATTTGACTATGGTGTATTTCAGGAATGTTCTAAACAAACCCATGAGGTGAGAAAAAAAAAACTCTAATAGCATGTCCGACAAAGTCACCCTATGGTAAATGCATTGTTTTATGTGACAATTTTGTACCAACTACTACTGAGTATTGTACTTAAGATGATATCATGGTATCTTAGTCCAACGTTTCTATGGACTTCACTAAATCTTCATGATATAAAGGTATGCTGCTATGTGATAACTGGCTTCTGCCATTCTACAGAAAAATGTAAGATTTACATTTTCTCATTACTGAAGTATAATATAAGGAATATAAAGAAGGGCTTAGTACAAAACGGCAAGATATGGACGGTTTGGTAACCGGTAATTGAACATGTGTCTAAATTTATGATGTGTAGTAAGACATATGATCTACAATGTATTTCGAGACGGATTCAATTTCGCTACTTAAAATGCAATAGATTCATTAATTCCATTGGATGGAATGAAGTTGTAAGATGCAGAGGTTAGATCTAAACTAGATGTTGAGTCATATACAATATTTACACATTAACACAATGCCATGACTTGTCTACAACATTATAAAACCAAATGAATTACATCTATATACTATATACCACACCTTCTTGATCTCCATGGATATATCTTTTTTTCTCATTTACAAAGTTTGAAGTCATATGACTATAACCCTCACCCCTTCTTCTTGAGTATTGGCATGTGGCATTTGAATGGCCTCCACTCAAGATAACTAGGGTCAATGCAAAATACCACTTGTAGATACTTAATGAAAAATAAATAAAATAAAGTAGAGAATGGTCATTACTGAACCACAATCTATATCTCTCTCCAGTAACAGTCACATCTTGATAAAACTCGTTGTAATGGGAATAGACTGTGTAAAACATCAGTGATACATCATGCTGAGTATTAGTTTGGGGAAAGAGAATCCTGGCTTTATCTTTACAGTGGCAAAGCTAAGCATACCCCAGTAGCCGCTGGCAGTAAATTTGAAGAGAGAGTCAGTCTTCTTTGTATTCTATAGAAAAAAAATGACCACGTAATACATAGCATTATTATGATTAATATGAGATGAAATATCTGGACCAGAAGACTCAAGCCCAGTTTTTAATGCTATCTAGGTATTTCCTGAATTCACTGAATGAATACACATTATTACATCTGTGCTCAAAAGGAAACATCTAAAAATTATGGTAATAAAAAGGCTGAGTATATCAGGTTATAAGCAACATAAACATTATATATAGATTATCTCACATCATTTTGTAAAGCAAGCGACTGCAATAAAGTTGAATTTTACATGGTAAATAATGATAATAATCCACCTTGTTTCTTTGGTTTTAGGCAATTCAGTATTTGACGAGTAACTGTCAAAAGTTGGAAGTCATTGTAGTAGCTACAAAAAATTACAAAAAATAGAAGAAAATCTGACCTACCCTCCCTTATATTTTCAGCATGTTACCTAAAACAACCAACTATTTTTATGCCTTAGCAGCACTGCATTCCTTGCACACAGGATACACATTAAATGCAACAAATATTCCTTCATAATTAAATCCATAAAATAATGAGCAAATTTACCAATTCACCCTTTTAGGGCTGCATGGTGCAAAATGTTTTATGTGGAGCCTTAGGGTTTGATATAGGTACTCCTGAAGGGTCAATGTATGTAGCCCTAGTAAGTTTATATTCACCAGGCCAGCATCCAGGAGTCTGAAGCACTAAACCATAAGAATCCTGTAAAGGGGTCAAATAAAATCTATACATCAAACAAGTTATTAGCTGGTGTCTGACATGGGAATGTCCTCTGTGTTGAGCTGGCGGTAGATGGCTTGTAGTCGTTGTCGTCGTTTGCGATGTTGATAAAGGCAGATGGCGCTAAACACAACAACAGCCAGCATCACAACACCACCCGCACCCACCGTAACAAACATCACCCGCCACACTGCGAACATGACATATACGATCATCATCCTATTATCTGATAAGTGATGAATATCTTATTTGACTTTTTATATGAGAATATGATAAGATACATTGATGTAAATTCAATACTGCCATGTATTGCATATATATTCTGAGAAAAGTGTATGTCTTACAGTTTCAACATATTTCAGAGTTGGGTGTACAGCTTGTATGTGAGCATGGATCTCTATGTACAGGGTTTTACAATTGTAATAAAATATCATTTTCATTCCACCTGTGCTGCAGTAAAATGCTATACTTACATTTGTGATAGTGCATCATTTTCTTCCTGCCTGTGCTGCAGAAGCTGAGGTTCTTCTGTAGATCATTCACTGCTGGATAAGTCAGCTCTATAAACCTCTCCCAGGGACAGTCTGATGAGCATCCTGTAGTAAAAACACATTTTGTACAAATTGAAATGATGAAATCATTAAATTAACTATCACGCTATGAATTATACACATGCAATTCATATCCTCAGTGTTTATACTCTTCTCTTACAACTTGAAATTGTGTTCAGTGTATACATGGGGTAGTCTACAATGTAGAAGAAAAATGTCAATTGAGTTCATCATCTGTTAGTGAGTGGCTTATGCTCTAAATTGATAAATGTCTGCATACCTGGTAATGTAAGTTTGTAGGGACCATGATTTGATTCATTGCGTAACCAAATTTGAATGAACCAACGAGGCTGAGATGTACTGTTACTATCCATTTCCACATTTGGACGTTGTGTACTGATATTGTCATCTGCAGCTGTAGTAGCTGATGTTGATGAAGAGTCCTGCTGTGTTGTTGGCATTGATGTTGTTTCATTCGAACTGAGTGTTTGATTGTCAGATTCAGGGTTGAGATTGTACAGATTTTCTGTGCGGCGGACTCTTTTTTGGTCGTTTCCACTCACAGACTGTGGCCACTGGCCATCATCACCATTGTCATAGGGCTCTTGGTCATCTTGGGCGTCACTTGTCCAGTTCCCATAATGGAGTTCAATCATGATAGCCGTTGAATAAGGAGTCATCTGAAGGTTATATACACCCAAGGCACATAGCATACAAAGGATGTTTGTATCATGCTGAAAAAAGGCAATTGAAACACATCTTGTAAGAGATTAATACAGGGTGTGTTACTGATGATTTCTTTTCCCTTATGTATTTTCTCATCTATTTACAAATATCACATACTATTTCAAAGGAGAGAAATTTAAAATCATAAATCTAACAAAAATGGCATTGATTCATATTTTATTTTCATAAATGGCAAATAAATTGAATGTTACAGACCAAGGGAAACTTGATTTTCTTCTATATTGGTGTGTAACTAGACCTCTGATATAGGGTGCAAATAGACCTCTGACAGCCTTTATCCTTGTTGAGAGGGACGTTTGGGAAAAAAGGTACCACTTTGTGAGAGGAATATTGATAAAAAAGTGTAAGTTTAAAGATTTCTTTTCTGAAATGACCTTTGAAGAGTGGAATTCCGACCAATTTTAAAGTGCTTGTTAGGTGGAGATATTTTGTGACAATTAGAGGGAACTGACACATATTTAGACGTAGGAAAGGTTGAAATATCATAAGAGTGACCCTTGGTGACAAGAAAATAATCCTTGCTGAGGGAAATTCTGGCAAAAATATTACCCCTGCTGAGAGGGGTTTAAGCTAAAAGGTATCTGCACTGGCTTACGCCTATATATGCAACATGATAATGGGTAAAGGGTTCCAGATGATTTTAAAAAAATGAGATAACATATTTTACCCCAGAGTAAACCAATGCCTTCCTGTCAGTATCAGCTGTGCCACGAATATACTCCGTCATGTCACTGATCATCTTAGACAACAGATCAGCTGTAATGAAAGGAACAACACATTAAAGTTTTTTAGAACCTCGGCCATCATAACCTAAACTCACTTAGAAAAATGGCTATGACATCTTTAGTGGGTTTTTTTTCTGATGATGTCATCATGCTCTGAATAGAGTGTATGCATTATAGGAGGTCCCTGATTCAGGCTGTACCTAATTAGATGGAATTAAAGTGACTGAACTCCACTCCCAAGAAGTAGTCCCTTTTTTTATTCAACCTTTATTAATTTAGTTCTGCATAGCCAAGACCATCGACAGCAAATGGCCATATCCACCTCCCCTACTTGAGGAAATAGTGTTATATACATATATAGAATTTAACTAAATCAGTGGATGGCAGTAGTCACTTACCTCTGTCTGGGCTGAGGCTGAAAGAGGCTAGGTACCAATGTGTAAGGATTTCACCCATTGCATCATGTAGGCGCTCATTCATCCATCCAGGCAACGTCAAGTTATGTTCATGCTGGTCAGAACAAACATGAAGAAATAAGATGCTACACTAACTAACAATCATTATTAAGTAATATCTCAAATCAAATCATAAAGGACAGCCTTGAATGATGGCAGTCCAATTTCTTTTTCTTTCTTTCTGTTTTTTTTTTCTGTTTGAGGAAAGGCTGCTGTAAATTGTAACTTGAATTACTGACTCTTAAAAACAACATTGATGAACATATCTTACATAAATCATTGTTCTATACTTATTGTGGCTTCAAGTTGGAATATTTTTATATAGGCAGCACTTTTTAGTTTAAATAAAAGAAATGGTTTATCAGAGAACTTTGAGTTATATCTTTTTGCATACCTACCTCACACTTAAAAGTGTCATACACAGTCCACAGTTCCCCTAAACTTTGTACTTCTGTTCCTAATCCACTCTCAATCTCCTCAAATGTTTCCTAATATGGAATATATATCAGACAGGTGCGGATCCAGGATTATGAAACGGGAGGGATCCATCCCTGGGCTGGGACCTATCACTGCGCAGTTGCTAGCGTAGCGGTGCAAAGTCGCAAGCACAGCGTGGTGACATCACAAGCGTATCACCGCGACACAATTAAGGGGGTTTGGGGGCATGCCCCCCCAAGAAAATTTTAAAATCTAGACATGAAATGGTGTATTCTGATGCATTTCTTGACACTAATTGAGTAAAGCATTTTGGTGTATGATCAGCAGTAAACCCATGATTAGGAGAACAGGAAATGAAAATCTTATTAAATTTTGATTGCACGATGGTGTTTAAGGGAGGCTTGGGGGTATGTTCCCTAGAAAATTTCAGAAATGTAAATATCAAATTCCAAATTTTAAGGATACTCTCTACCCCCCTCCCATTTTACATTTTCTGAATATTCAGTTGTATATAATTTTATTAATTTTGATCAGAAATTCACATATTATACCCCATTTTGACAGTACATGTTGTTTCTTTCCATTTCCTGGCTCTAGAAGGCCAGTTGCTAGGGACGGAATGCTAATGGAACAAAAACGTTCTTTTTCATGTTACTTTTCTTTGAACAGCCACATAGGATGGAATATCACTATTATCAATTATTTTGATGATTTGTAAATTAGAGATGATTTACTAGGGAACTGTCTCTCATTTAGTGGATATTCCAACCATTAAGGTCTACAGAGCTTGTTAAAGTAGGAAAATAGGTAAAGAATGAGAAAAATCACAAAATCATGAAAAAAACAGACATTTTCTACGTTTGGCAACCTCTAGAGACCTTAATAAGTATACCCTACATCCTTGATGTATTCCTATAGCATGACCTATACCACTCAAACTTAACCTATAATGCTCACCTAGGATGGGTTTAAGGTATAGGCTATGCCTTATATATAGGCCTAAGCCAAGCATTATCTGTACAATGTATGCTATAACAGTGGTTTTTACTGGATTGGCCCGTGTTAGAAAATTTTGGGAATTTTTTATATATTTTAGATACTGTAGAGTCATAAATTTTACAATTTGCAAACAATAAAAACTATATTGAAGAGACAGGGGTCATAAAGGGGGCATACAAAGTGGACATCTTAGGTGGGCCCAAAAGGGGGGGGGGTCCACCTTAAGGGTGGACCAAAAGGGGACCCCCAAGAACCCCACCTGGATCCGCCCCTGTATAATCATAAGTATACAAATTTAAGTATTCCATCATATTGGACAATTCGTTATCATTAGAAATAATGAAATAAAAATGTAAGGCTACTGATACCAACTCAGCCTGGGATCTGATTTCCATGAACCAAGCATTCTTTCCTTATTTCAATTGGTAACACCATTCAGATTTAGAGGTCGACTATTAAAATGTTCTGAACAAAGGATTTAAGATATGAAACATAATGGTAAGATACATATCTATGATAAAGCAAGCAAAATGATATGACATGAGATGTCAAGTTACCTTGTATTTCTGGCGGAATTCCTGATATATATTTTCCATTGGTTCTCTTACAATACCTTTCCTGCAGTTTCGGTCAAGCTTTTTTAGGTTAGATAGGGTAGAGAAAAAAACAATGAATACATTAATATGCTCAGGATCAGCATTTCTAATAGATGTCATTTAGCAATATATTCATTCTATATTAACACTAGGTAAGACAACATTACCGTTATACTCTGTGTATAAGGTGCACCTCGTGAAAAGGCTATAAGGTGCAGCCAGGGCGTAATTTTCAGCATCTATAGTAGAAAACAGGGTGTAAAAACAACCTCCCCTATAGTGTGCAGCCCTAAATTTGGCTGATCCTACAAAGTTCTACAAGGGGTCCTTCCTCATGTAAAAGCTGCACCCTGTGTGTGTGGTATTACAGTATATGTAGTATTAAATCACAATAGAAATATGTTATGTGTATATGTATGAAGCCATATACTTTGTACTTAATGTAACTGTCATTAATGCCTGAGGAGATAGGGGTAAATGTAACTGGGGGACAGAATGAGAGAGGAGCAAAATAAAAGACAATGAAAATTGCAGAAAAAGTGTTGTTTAATGTTGCTGAATTTAAGCTTTTGAGTGAAATAATGAATTAAATGTATAAAAATAGTAACAAAGCTAAGATTACCTGGACCCAAGAGGAGGGATGGGTTGGTACGGGCTGCCACAGGATACCAGGGTGCCAGGCCTGTACCCCATGTGGTACATAGAGAGATGACAGGACCACCTGGGCACTCATCAGAGTCCGCTGTGTGTCCGTACTCTCCATGTACACCTGTATAAACAATTCCAGCAACATATTAAAGGGATATAGTCATCCTAAAAATCCAATGGTAAGGTCTAGGGACTTATAGAGGAGGAGGAGAGCTGGGAATGCAAGGTTACATAACACCAGATGTCCTGATGTGAGGGCCTGGAGGGCTGACCAAGACTCCACCCTGGAGTAGTGTCAATCTCCAAGCACCCTTCCCCAACATTCCTTATGTATTAGAAGCACAGTATATGATTTGAGGGTGGAGAGTGTTTTGTATACAAACAAAAAGTAGGAGGGGCAGGAAATCCACAGGCTCAATAATGTGTAGCTATTCTTCAGGCACTCTGCCTATCCCTCCTTACTCATCACCCCGTTTATATCCCTTTCTCTTTCCTTCCACCTACCTATCCCTGGCAGGGACCAGATAGAGAGGGGGAGGGACCAGATAGGGAGGGACAGGGACCAGATAGGGAAGGGCAGGGACCAGATAGGGAGGGGCAGGGACCAGATAGGGAGGGGCAGGGACCAGATAGGGAGGGGGCAGGGACCAGATAGGGAGGGGCAGGGACTAGATAGGGAGGGGAAGGGACCGGATAGGGATGGGCAGGGACCAGATAGGGAGGGGCAGGGACTAGATACTGAGGGGTAGGGACCAGGCAAGGACCAGATAGGGAGGGGCAGGGACTGGATAGGGAGGGGCAAAGACCAGTTAGGGAGAGGCAGGGACCAGATAGGAAGGGGCAGGGACCAGATAGGGAGGGGCAGGGACCAGATATAGAGGGGCAGGGACCAGACAGGGAGGGACAGGACCAGATAGGGAGGGGCAGGGACCAGATACGGAGGGGCAGGGACTAGATAGTGAGGGGCAAGGACCAGTTAGGGAGGGGCAGGAACGAGGTAGGGAGGGCCAGGTACCAGATATAGAGGGGCAGGGACCAGATACAGAGGGGCAGGGACCGGGTAGGGAGGGGCAGGGACCGGATAGGGAGGGGCAGGGACCGGATAGGGAGGGGCAAGGGCCAGGTAGGGAGGGGCAGGGACTAGATAGGGAAGGAAAGGGACCAGATAGGGAGGGGCAGGCACCAGATAGGGAGGGGCAGGGACCAGATAGGGAGGGCAGGGACCATGCATATAGGGAGGGGCAGGAACCAGGTAGGGAGGGCCAGGGACCAGATATAGAGGGGCAGGGACCAGATAGGGAGGAACAGGACCAGATAGGGAGGGGCAGGGACCGGGTAGGGAGGGGCAGGGACCGGATAGGGAGGGACAGGGACTGGATAGGGAGGGGCAGGGACTAGATAGGGAGGGGGAGGGACCAGGTAGGGAGGGGCAGGGACCGGATAGGGACGGGCAGGGACTATATAGGGAGGGGGAGGGACCAGATAGGGAGGGGCAGGGACCAGATCGGGAGGGGCAGGGACCATGCATATAGGGAGGGGCAGGAACCAGATACGGAGGGGCATGGACCAGGTAGGGAGGGCTAGGGACCAGATATAGAGGGGCAGGGACCAGATAGGGAATGGCAGGGCCCAGAGAGGGAGGGGGAGGGACCAGATAGGGAGGGGCAGGGACCGGATAAGGAGGAGCAGGGACCGGATAGGGAGAGGCAGGGACTAGATAGGGAGGGGGAGGGACCAGATAGGGAGGGGCAGGGACCAGATAGGGAGGGGGCAGGAAGCATATAGGGAGGGCCAGAAACCAGATAGGGAGGGGCAGGAACCAGGTAGGGAGGGCCAGGGACCAGATATAGAGGGACAGGGACCAGATAGGGAGGAACAGGACCAGATAGGGAGGGGCAGGGACCGGGTAGGGAGGGGCAGGGACCGGATAGGGAGGGACAGGGACTGGATAGGGAGGGGCAGGGACTAGATAGGGAGGGGGAGGGACCAGGTAGGGAGGGGCAGGGACCGGATAGGGACGGGCAGGGACTATATAGGGAGGGGGAGGGACCAGATAGGGAGGGGCAGGGACCAGATCGGGAGGGGCAGGGACCATGCATATAGGGAGGGGCAGGAACCAGATACGGAGGGGCATGGACCAGGTAGGGAGGGCTAGGGACCAGATATAGAGGGGCAGGGACCAGATAGGGAATGGCAGGGCCCAGAGAGGGAGGGGGAGGGACCAGATAGGGAGGGGCAGGGACCGGATAAGGAGGAGCAGGGACCGGATAGGGAGAGGCAGGGACTAGATAGGGAGGGGGAGGGACCAGATAGGGAGGGGCAGGGACCAGATAGGGAGGGGGCAGGAAGCAGATAGGGAGGGGCAGGGACCAGATAGGGAGGGACAGGGACCAGATAGGAAGGGGCAGGGACCAGATAGGAAGGGGCAGGGTGGATCAGCCACCTTGTACACCACAGTCGTTTAGTTCTCTCTATTTCTGCCTATCCCCCTCCCCTCTTCTGCCCACCCATCCCATTCCTCATTTGCATACTGCTCATTCCCTTTCATTCCACCTGTCTATCCCTCCTATGTGCCTCTCCCCTCTTCTGCCTATCCCCTCCCCTCTTCTGCAAACACCCACCCTATCCCTCATCTACATATCCCAGGAGAAGGTAGTGATAGAAGAGGAAGAGGGATAGGCAAACAGACTGTCAGTCAAAGAGTTAGTAAGCATGGCAGGTATAGGTAGAGCATGGAGGAGATTGATTGATTGATTGATTTGTTTAACATCCTAAGGTTCATACACCTAATGGGACTTCCTCATTAGTTTATGGACATTGAGTCCTTTCTTTCTCAGTTTTGGACAGGTTTTTAAAAGCTGTTTGTCCATACAGCTAGACAAGTATTTATACACTGCTTATCCATCACAGTGGTGACAAGTATTTATACACTGCTTATCCATCACAGTGGTGACAAGTATTTATACACTGCTTATCCATCACAGTGGTGACAAGTATTTATACACTGCTTATCCATCACAGTGGTGACAAGTATTTATACACTGCTTATCCATCACAGTGGTGACCCCATCAATGGGTGACCCAATCTATGAGATGAATGACTGCATCTATGAGGAGGGTTGAGGGGGAAAACCACTACTGGGGCTTCATTCCCCTACTCTTTTCGAAGGATAGCAAGTGTTCTTTTATTTGCCTGGTCCCATAGGCAGGGCCAGACATACCACGGTCTTTGAGCACTCAGACGTGGTTCACTGAGAGGGAAGCCCATGAAAAAAGGGCAAGCATGTAGGCCCTAGCCCACTCATATGGACACCAGCTGCCCACATGCTCACCTCATGTCACAAGGATCCCAAAGTTTGTCGCCTTTTACGAATCTGGTATGTCAACTGTTAGAATGAAAGGAGAATTTCTCCTTTGTGGACTCCCAATGAAGTTATTCTGCTCCTCCATGCCCTCACATGAAGGTCCCCACTCCACAGGGGGACGCATGGAGGAGAGATATGCATTGGGAGGGGTAGGTAGGGGAAGGGACAAACAGAGGATAGGAAGGGATAGGATGGGTACAAGGATTATGTTGATGAGGGATAGGTCAAGGATAGGCAGGGGAAGGATCGGAAGGAGGATAGGTAGAGAAAGGAAATGGATAGACAGGCATAGTACAGGAGAGAAGAGGGGAGAGGGTAGGCAGAAGAGGGAAAGGCACATAGAAGACCCGATGACACCTTCTCTACACAGTAGAGCACTGTGCAGACAAGGGCTTGGCTGCATAGAAGGCACTGTGTTGCCAAGGCATGCACTAAGTGTGGCTACACAGTGCCTCTTGGCTGCAGAATGCTGTTTTGCCAAGGCATTTACTCAGTGTGGCCACACAGTGCTCCTTGGCTGTACAGTGCCTTACTGGTCATAGGGACATGGTTCCTGCCTCCCCGCTATCCCGGTCCTGCCCCTCCCTATCCGGTCCCTTCCTCTCCATATCCCCTCTTGCCCCTCTGTATCTGGTCCTTACCCCTCCTTATCTGGTTGCTGCCCCTGCCTATCCGGTCGCTGCCCCTCCCTATCTGGTCCCTGCCCCTCCCTATATGCATGGTCCCTGCCCCTCCCCATCTGGTCCCTCCCCCTATCTAGTCCCTGCCCCTCCCTATCCAGTCCCTGCCCCTCCCTATCTGGTCCCTACCCTTCCCTATCTGGTTCTTGCCCCCTCCCTATCTGGTCCCTGCCCCCTTCCTATCTGGTCCCTGCCCCTCCGTATCTGGTCCCTCCCCTCCCTACCTGGTCCCTGCCCCTCCCTATCTGGTCCCTCCCCCTCCCTATCTAGTCCCTGCCCTCCCTACCAGGTCCCTGCCCCTACCTATCTGGTCCCTGCCCCTCCCTATCTGGTCCCTTCCCCCTTTCTATCTGGTCCCTCCCCTCCCTATCTAGTCCCTCCCCCTCCCTATCTGGTCCCTGCCCCTCCCTATCTGGTTCCCGCCCCCTCCCTATCTGGTCCCTGCCCCTCCCTATCTGGTCCCTCCCCCTCCCTATCTAGTCCCTGCACTCCCTACCAGGTCCCTGCCCCTACCTATCTGTCCCTGCCCCTCCCTATCTGGTCCCTGCCCCCTTTCTATCTGGTCCCTCCCCTCCCTATCTAGTCCCTCCCCCTCCCTATCTGGTCCCTGCCCCTCCCTATCTGGTTCCTGCCCCCTCCCTATCTGGTCCCTGCCCCTCCCTACATGGTCCCTGCCCCTTCCTATCCGGTCCCCGCCCCTCCCTATCCGGTCCCTGCCCCTCCGTATCTGGTCCCTGCCCCTCCCTATCCCGTCCCTGCCCCTCCCTATCCCGTCCCTGCCCCTCCCTATCTGGTCCCTGCCCCTCCCTATCTAGTCCCTGCCCCTCCCTATCTGGTCCCTGCCCCTCCCTATCTGGTCCCTGCCCCTCCCTATCTGGTCCCTGCCCCTCCCTATCTGGTCCCTGTCCCTCCCTATCTGGTCCCTGCCCCTCCCTATCTGGTCCCTGCCCTTCCCTATCTGGTTCTTGCCCCCTCTCTATCTGGTCCCTGCCCCCTCCCTATCTGGTCCCTGCCCCCTCCCTATCTGGTCCCTGCTCCTTCCTATCTGGTCCCTGCCCCTCCCTAACTGGTCCTTGCCCCTCCCTATCCAGTCCCTGCCCCTCCCTATCTGGTCCTTGCCTGGTCCCTACCCCTCAGTATCTAGTCCCTGCCCCTCCCTATCTGGTCCCTGCCCATCCCTATCCAGTCCCTTCCCCTCCCTATCTAGTCCCTGCCCCTCCCTATCTGGTCCCTGCCCCCTCCCTATCTGGTCCCTGCCCCTCCCTATCCGGTCCCTGCCCCTCCCTATCTGGTCCTTCCCCCTCCCTATCTAGTCCCTGCCCTTCCTACCAGGTCCCTGCCCCTCCCTATCTGGTCCCTGCCCCTCCCTATCTGGTCCCTGTCCCCTTTCTATCTGGTCCCTCCCCTCCCTATCTAGTCCCTCCCCCTCCCTATCTGGTCCCTGCCCCTCCCTATCTGGTTCCTGCCCCCTCCCTATCTGGTTTCTGCCCCTCCCTACATGGTCCCTGCCCCTCCCTATCCGGTCCCTGCCCCTCCCTATCTGGTCTCTGCCCCTCCCTATCTGGTCCCTGCCCCTCCCTATCCCGTCCCTGCCCCTCCGTATCTGGTCCCTGCCCCTCCCTATCTGGTCCCTGCCCCTCCCTATCTGGTCCCTGTCCCTCCCTATCTGGTCCCTGCCCCTCCCTATCTGGTCCCTGCCCCTCCCTATCTGGTCCCTGCCCCTCCCTATCTGGTCCCTGTCCCTCCCTATCTGGTCCCTGCCCTCCCTATCTGGTCCCTGCCAGGGATAGGCAGGTGGAAGGAAAGGGTAAGAGATATAAAGCGGGTGATGAGTAAGGAGGGATAGGCAGAGTGCCTGAAGAATAGCTACACAGTATTGAGCCTGTGGATTTCCTGCCCCTCCTACTTTTTGTTTGTATACAAAACTCTCTCCACCCTCAAATCATATACTGTGCTTCTAATACAAACGGAATGTGGGGGGAGGGTGCTTGGAGACTGACATTACTCCAGGGTGGAGTCTTGGTCAGCCCTCCAGGCCCTTACATCAGGACATCTGGTGTTATGTAACATTGCATTCCCAGCTATTAAGAGTCATTTAAAGTACTGCGTACATATTAAGTTCCAAATTGATGTAGATACATATCTCTGGTTTGCCAGACATGAATGCAGCCCTGGTGAGTAATATACCAAGGCTACATTTGGGGACCAATGGTGAAACAATGACATGCAATAGTCTTGCCAGGAAAATATCATGAGCATGATACTCCAATGCACTGCTGGTCAGCTCTCAGGACATGGCATTGATGCATCATGATGACAAAGGGGCATGGATTTTAAGGAGTAAGCAATTGAATGAGATTAGCCATGGGTTAAGTGGATAGGTCTAAATATGACATGTCTAGGACATCTGAACATACAAACATATAAGAAAAGGTTCACGAGTGGGGGTCTGTGTCATCTCACACACCGTATGGGTGCCGTAGTACACGACGCCCGTAGGGCGTAGTGCAATGCGGCAGCCATACAGTGAGATGACCATCATACTGACCCCCACGAATGCTCCTTTGCATTTATATCATGGTTTTTGGATTGTATTTTCCCTTTTCTTCACAAAAATCAGCCATTTATCGGCGGCATATCAGCCGTCCATGCACATTGTTCACAACACCGTTTTGCAGCTATGAAATTGTCAGAGGGTCACGTGACCAGGGCGTGTTATACATGTATTGCACACCTCCTGTGTAAAACAGCCCTCTAATGCTATCTCTAAGGCACTTCAGTATTTCAACGTATTTACCATGAGATAAAAAGACATCTTTACACATGGGGAAATCGTGGATTATTGTTATTGTAACTTAATTCTAAGACTAACCTCATGTCGGAAGTAACGTTTGCTCAGGAACCCATCATACCAGGATCGTAGAAACTGGCCCAACTCGTAAGCCTGGTGCATGCCCAGCTGGATAGTGATTAAAAGGATGTTATTTTGTTTTAAATCCTGTTAAAAATTCATGGTTTTCTCAAGATTTCATCTAGACCTCTTTCTAATGAAAGCGTTATTTCAATGACAAAATATGATGACCGGATCTACGATTTCATTCATGGTTTAAGAAAATAGGATCTATGTACTATACATATTCTCATTATACAACATAAAATAACAAATCAACCATTGAAATGTTTGAATCTTATTTCACGGTTAAGGAAATGTCTTAATCTCTAGGTCTGAAGACACATTATATTGGCCACATCTGTAAAATGAAGGCCCATTGAGAAATGACAAAAAAAAACAATGGTCTAATAGATACACGGATCTGGATATCGATGACACAGAAATGTACAATTGACTGATCAAAAATAAATTGTAAAAACTGAATTAAATATTCTTAAATTGAGGCTTAGTTTTTGGATTGAATGACATATCTACCGCAGAGGTAAATCTAAAGTAGATAAGACTATAAATAAATCATACGGTACCATTGTGAGCTGTGCATATCCCTGAGGCCAGACAGACTCGGTGTGAAGGTCGGATGGAACAGCGCGCATTGGCGACCTGTCTCCATGGCGGAATAACTGGATGACAAAACACAATGTACAATATACTATCACATAGAAATGGGATCAGTTTTGTTATCCGACATACTCAGAAGAACAGAGAACCTTGGTGTATTGTATCTGTGCCTGAAGTGCTCTGAGTTATTTGAACCAAAAGAGAAATCTTCAAACCCCTGCAGAAATAGTCTACATGCATACTTTTCTTTTTTAAGTACAAATGGGGATAAAATAGACAGCAAGAGAAAAGTAAATTAGTTGCAGCATTCATGAGTCCTGAACAAGACAAAGTACATATGATGATCATTAAGTCTACATGATGCATGGATGCAGACCTGGGGGGCTTTACGTAAAGAGCTCAGAAAAGTCTTAAAGAAAAACCCTGCTCTATTTTCATGATAATGTATTTTGATGGTATTTGGGTCAAATAAAAAGATCCTGGTATGCTCATTGAAATATTGATCACTATAGAGGAGAACAGGAGGTTTACCAGATGTATCTGATGATGTCACGATTGACAAAATGCATCCAAATTGTACATAAGGGTACAACCAGATACTGTTTGTAGCTTTTTGTCTGACATGATTTACTGTGTACCTCAAGAAGTATAAATAGATAACCCACCAGGTGGCTCTGAAGTATCATAACCCTGTACCGCTTACTATTCTAAATACAACATGTTTGCCAATGACTTCCATATATATATATATATATATATATATATATATATATATATATATATATATATATATATATATATATATACATAACACCTATATATATATAACACCAATGCATTACCTGATGACCCAAAGGCCATCAAAATATGCTATCATGAAAATAGAATAAGGGTTTTCTTTAAGGCAGGGTTAAGACAATCTCCGTTACAATTACCAATTATCTTTAAACTTTCTGTAACTTTTTTGTCCTTCAGAACTTGCTTAACAAGTTCAGAATATCCTTAACTTTAAGGATATCCTTAACATAGTTTCCATTACAATTTGCAAAAATCTTAACTTTTTTTGGAAGTTAAGGCAGTGAAGTTTCCGTACCTTTGGGTTTCTGGGAACCGATGTTTGGGTTGGTTCTGAGAAAACCAAATTTAAGGATGACTTTGTTTTTTTCCAACTTAGGATTTTTTTATCGGGGTAATCTCTTTCAGGAATAAAACTTTATGTTTTGTCAACATTTTAGCATTTTTGCACCGTTTTAAGCCGACCATGACCTACTTTAAATTGACCTTAAACTTGACATGTCAAAAAATGTCAAAATTAAGGAATTTTTGGGGGGTTGAGAACATTTCTCAACATGTTGTTGCTATACAGTACCAATTGTGGTGCTCAGTACCATAGTTATACATGATTAGACATGGTTTAGGCCCTTTTAGAGGTATTTTTCATGGTGGTAATTTCCTTAAATGTTGAGACAATTTCCGTAAAAGTTGAGACAAAAGTAGGGGATTCCCCTTGTGACGTCATAAATTTCCTTAACTTAGTGGTGTTTTCCTTAACTTTTGCAATTGTTGCCTTATCTTTGCAATTTTAAGGGAACTTTGCAATTTTTAAGGGAACTTTTAAGGAATTTCCTCAACCCTAAAGGGTACCTAAAGGCAGGATTATGTGAGGTCAATTAAGGTTTCCTTAGTATTGGCCTCAACTTGATGAAGTTAAGGCAAATTTTGCCTCAACTTTATGTAACGGGCCCCTAGCAAGTTCCACTCGCTGGGGCTGCATTCATGCATCATGAAAACAATATCAAAAGATAATACTGACCATAATCGAGTGAACACCCACTTCATCCCATAGCTTGGCACATCCTTATAGAAGGAAGCGTGGCTACTCAACTTTCTGACCGAAGGAGCTTGGCCAGCAGGACTCGAGAGTAGTGGCCGTGGCCAGAAGGTGCCCACAGAGCACCGTCTACTTTAATATACTACTTACTACCTACCCGTCAACCCGGGCCGTCACAACACTGACTGCAGCTGCCCTTTGTTGACGGCCTCAGAGCTGCCCCAGGCCGTGACTGAGAGTGGCCAGCTTTACCTCCTCCCCTAACAATACTACAGCATCTCTGTGTGCTTATTTACTGTACACTGGGTACTCACCACGCTGGTCAGTTTACATGTAGACTGCACTGTGTGGGCTAGCGGCCAGCACGTAGATAACAACACCAAAGTGAGATACATGGAGGAGCAATGTGTGGTTTTCTTGTTGTCGTCCTTTACAATCACTGCTCCTCAAACACTGCTCCTGATGTCAACTCGGTCATGCTGCACAACAGGTGGCAGCAGGTGTCATAAATATGCTGTCATCTAGTGATTTGAATTGGAACTATGGAGGTCTCCTTCATCTAGGCCTTTTGGATTTTGATCTATACTTTTATGATGATATGAAGCCAATAGAAGTATACTTAAAAGGTATTGAAATTTTTGTTATCCCACTAAACCCACATCAGTCCATACAAACCCACAAAATCCACATCAGTCTATACAACAGATCATGCTAATGTAGAAGATCTGATGCTGAAAATTGTTTAAGGTTTGTGGCCTATTGCAAAATAGCTCTCTTATGTTAATAGTAATGTGGCAATTACATAATTTCACCAACCCCCCCCCCCTTGTTAAAAAAAATGACCACTCCCTAAGGCCAGCATTCCATTAAATGTGAAAGCCCAAAGCCACCAACACAACACTATCACATGTTTCCAACATTTTATTTTCAACATCAATAAGCAAATACCGGCCTTTGAACAAATAGGTGGGCATCTTCGTAATGTCTACCCTAGATACTAGGATATGATAATCCTAGGTCACTGTGATAGGTAAAGTACTCGGGTAAAGTACCTAATGGACTGCATGCTCTTTGACCCTTTGGCTTAATAGTAGTAGTAGTAAACTTAAAAGTTAGCTCTAATGACTCTGTGCTGAAATGACTCCAGTTTATAGGGAAGTGAACTGAGGGATGCGTTTTGAAGAAAAATCTGTATGTTTTACTCCCATCCCTTACCCACAACTAATGCTTACTCATGTAGTCTTAAGGATAACCCATTTTTTGCCAGAGGAGAAGTGTGATATATTGAGGGGCGAGGGCATTGTAAAAGGGGAAAAAAGAAAGAAAGACCCTACGGGGGGCGGGGGGGGGGGCAAAACTTAAAGCTTTACACCTCGCCTTTTTTGGGGGGTTTTCCTTTTCGGTCATGGTTTGAGGTGAAACAGGTGGGTCCAACACTTTCCTGGACCATCTGAATGCAAATTGGCCTCATTAGGCAATAGATTAGAGATTTACTCATCTAGCACTGTTGCTGCCTCATAGTTCCACTTATATATGTTTTAGCACTGTGGCTGCCTCATAGTTCCACTTATATATGTTTTAGCACTGTGGCTGCCTCATAGTTCCACTTATATATGTTTTAGCACTGTGGCTGCCTCATAGTTCCACTTATATATGTTTTAGCACTGTGGCTGCCTCATAGTTCCACTTATATATGTTTTAGCACTGTGGCTGCCTCATAGTTCCACTTATATATGTTTTAGCACTGTTGCTGCCTCATAGTTCCACTTATTAAATTTTATGTTTTTAACCATAGAAGGTACTGTATAAGCGCATTAATTAAGTCGCATTTAAGATTACAGCAATATGGTGAATGTAGATCCCGCCACTCCCTGTTGTTTTCCCATCATGTCTCACAGCAACATGCACTGAGATGGGGACAAACCCATTTTTCACCATGGGAAGGGGGTAAATGTGACAAAAGATTGAACTTTGGATATTTTTCATTTCCAGTAGGTGGGTAAGGTCAGGATCTTGCTTGGAAACTATGGTTTAGCCCCCAATATTTAGCATTATATATTTATAATCAATTCAAGAACTATTCCCCTTATCTGCCTGGAGTTATTGCTAAAAACCTTGTGGTGTAGGTAAAGTGGAACCATACGTGTCTTATTCTTTAATACATGATAGTGGGGAGAAATAAATCATATTTATCAAATACAAAAATATAATTAGAAAGCCTTAGGTGTCAACTATCAGTCATTAGGTAAATAATTTTAGATTCATTAACATTATACCTCAGTATTGCCATATTTGAAATTGCAATGTGATTTGATGTAGTTTTAGAGGAACTATACATGCCACATAAAGTGATTCCTCCAGTGCATAATTATGGGATTTCCTAGAGATGCATTGTCATAAAGATTAACCACTTATGCACCTATCTACATGTAAATATTACAGTCCCATTATACAACTCAATGAAAATCTCTGGCAGTTTTTCCATGTCAGGAACCGTACATGCCACATGGAACCATACATGCCACAATATGTATTATGCCTGAAATATCATGAATTAAGAAGTTTTGTTGTTATGACAGATTACTATTATAAAGGGACAGTGCCCAGCATCATGCAAAAATGATATCATATGAATGTGTTCACTTGATGGTGGAAAGATTAACTCCCCAAAAATGAGCCTATTTGGACCAGAATCCCATAGGAACTAATGCTAAATAATGGAATTGACTCTAAAATTGGCAATTTTTGATATTAGTGTTCCCAATTTTCAGGGTAGGTGCCTCAGTGCACAAGTATTTTGGACACACAATTTCAAAACAATCAGTTTAATTGTTACCAAGCAGTTTAATTGTTACCACTTAGTGACCCCTGCATGACCCCAACTCAGTGCAATAACAGCTTATATAGTCATTCCTTGTAATGGAAATATCATGACACCATATATATTGTCCGCAACATTATTTCATTTTACCTTAGGCACAGTAAGCCATGGTGAGTGCCTACCAGCTAGGGCAGGTAAGATATCGTGATAGCAAGCCCACCTGCCCCCAGACCTGTCAGCAAACACCCAACTAACAGTGTCTGTATGTGTATACCTCTACACATACAGCTATGATAACAAGTCGTATCAACTTATAATAACACCTGATAATAATACATTTAAGCAAGAACCCTGGGGGTCATGCCAGGCATCTTATAACGTTGTGGTTTAACATTACGCACAAACGCATATTATGGAGATCTTTAGAACAAAGATTGTATAGCAAATTAACAAACTTTTAATTGGATTAACAAACTCTTAATTGGTCTTTATTCTAATTCTGTTTTACACGTACATATCAAATCGCCCATGATCATGAACAGTTTAAAGAAGTAATTATATATGATATCGCACTGAATTACATGTTATTTACTTTTGTGATTTTCATATCGACCAATACACATTGATGAGGCAGAGTTTGACATCCTTAGTGAGTCTTGGTCAATGCAGTGGCCAGCCGAGGGAAAACATACCTGGTTGGGAATAGTTGGGGGCTTTAAAATTGGATATCTTGACCTAAAATACCCCAAGTAGTTTTGCTGGGATTGCTTGTCAAACATAGATAGGTTTCTACAATTTAAACTGGCAAATAAGCTCTAGGTACATTATATCCCGTAATGAATACTGATATGCGAAAAATAAACAAAGGTGTTTGGTATTATCGCCATAAAATTGCTTCTAGTGGAATTTTTTAGGTCTATTTTCAGCTCTGAGGTCCTTATAGAAATTCCAAAACAATTGTACCTTTAGAATAATGGAATTGTTTCCATGGCAAACAGAAAGTGTCAAATATGCCCATTTTCCATAGAAAACGTTCCATTTACATTCCAGAAATGTACACTGGAACCACATTCAAATATTGGTCTAGAGCATTTTCTGTAATATGGTGGGCCAAACCAGAACTACTAATTTCCCTGGAGGCATGTTCTCCCCCGGTGACCTAACATGGTATCTAAATGATACAAATCTATAATGCAAACACACATACACGCACACACACTAGAACCTGTAAGGTTGCCTGTTATCTCTATGCAAAGGACCCTCAGACCCTCAATGCAGTGCAGGTGAGTTTGCTTGAGTCAACTTACAAGTCTACTCACCAGCACTGTATTTCCAATAAACACCAAACCTTTTCCACTGTAGCAAACTGGTAGGTGCCAAATCGTAGAAAACATATAATATTGTAGAGGACGGTGATAATATCTAGGATCACTGGGAATTGAACCCGGATCTATGGCTTGCCAATCCATCATGCTAACTGTTACACCATGATCCCTTGCCTGATATTTCCACCTTCCAACTACACCTGGATCAGTATGATACACACGAGGGGAGCAGTGATTACAGTAAACATATTAATTTTTGCTCAGTACATAATTTCGCACATTTCACGCACATGCATGTGTGCGCGAAAATATGATGTGTGTGAAAATTTCACACACAAAAAATAACCTTTCCAACGAACCTTTCCAACGAACCTTTATACGATAAAAGGGCATTGTTACCTTATGATTATATTGCCAATCTCTGCCAAGAAGTGTGGCATTGTAGTAATTAGCCATTAGGGTTTGGTATCCTTTGAACTATCAGTCCCACAAATCGATAGTATAATCAGCCCTTGCTTCCTCAAATTTGGGAGGTGATGAGGGACCTGAGGAATTAAAGGGTCAAGCAAGCAAGGGCTGACTGTAGTAAAAACTCAATGTTAATTGTTATATACACCAAACAATCACATACAGTATATTACACTGTACATATGAATGTGAATATCTCTAAACGATGAAATTGGACCACAATCTAAGGTCCGGGGGGTATAGAAATACTAGCTTCCATTTTTATTTGTCTCTACATTTTCGACTATGAAATCCTTAATAATTGTCTGATTGACAAACCGTAAAAAATGCCATGTAACTGAAGGTCTAGTGAATACAGGTGCGCGAAAATATCACTGCGCTAAAATGCCTTTTAATGCCAGATGTGCGAAAATTTAGCTGCGCGAAAATAGTACCAGTACCAGGTAACCGGCCCCTGGGGTTCAATCTACTGGGCACCTACAATAATAAGTCTTAGTCACCTTGGGTAATCGTTTTAACCAAATCTACGAGACGGTAACATGATGCAATGTAGCCAAAATTTATCTGTGCCTCTTTTTACATCTGTTTAGGCCAAATCCCACTACGCGAAAATTGCTTGTAAAGCCTTGTGATTTAGGAATTGTGAATACTTAGCCGATATTGGGGTAGTGATATTGTCTAAGGAAGGGCTATATCGGCTAAGAAGCCATGTCAAACTGTTGTTAAGGCTAAATCCCACAACGTGAAAGTGGTCAGGAAATCATTGTGAAATAGGATATATGGGTGCTTAGCCGATATTGGGGTGGTAATATTGTCTAGGGAAGACCTATAAAGGCTAAGAATCCCTGTCAAAGTGCTGGTATTTAGGGAGTATAGTACATCAAAGGTTTTTGATATTTTCTTCACAAAGGGCTTGAAATCTCTGTGATAGACTCAAAATCTCTGTGATTTAGAAGAAAACAAGAGTTTCTAGGAAATCAGAAGAGGTGTGTCTTTGAAAAATCAGGAGCCAAGTTCCACATACTACAGTCATAATGGGGTTCTGCTTGTGATTTATGCAAGCTACATTTGTTTATGCTATGCAGGAGACCATTGCAAATCACAGAAAATAGTCAGAGACATCTGTGATTTTAATATCAAATACTCTATCTCTGTGAATCATTCTAGCAACTCATCTGTGCAGTATTGAAAATCACAGAGATTCCCCTGCTACTATCAGCTATAGTCGGATTTGGAGTGGTAAGAAGTGCAGTGAGTACCCTCATGATTTAGGAAATTGGCAAGAGTCCAATGTTGCCGATATCCAGAATCACAGACATTTCAGACTCATTTTTCACGTAGTGGGATTTGGCCTTTAATTGGAGAGTGGAATACATCAAACGTTTTTGATATTTTCTTCACAAAGGGCCAGAAATCTGTGATATACTGAAATTCATTGTGATTTAGAGGAAAACAACAGTTTCTAGAAAATCAGAAGAAGTGTGTCTTTGATAAATCAGGAACCAAGTTCCACATACTGTAGTTTTAAGAAAGTTTTGCTTGTGATATATGCATTTTACATTCATATTGGACAGTCAGTTTATAAATACAAAGTTCCAAAGAAATTTAGTCAGAGACAAAGTTCTGCAATTTTAATATCAAATCCTCTATCTTTGTGAATCAAAGTGGCAAATAACTTTTGCAGTAATGAATTTCATAGACATTTCCCCTTCCAATATCTGCCAACAGTGGGAGTTGGTGAAGTTAGGTGTGGGTTTGAAACCCTTGTGATGTAGGATATTGGCAAGAGTCCAAGTCTGCCAATATCCAGAATCACAAACAATTTAGACCCATTTTTCGCGAAGTGGGATTCGACCTTTTCATATGTGCACGTTAATACATAAGTAGTACAAAAATGACACCATGGTGACGTGGTCAACACCTATGGCAAGCGATATGTTCACCCCCTGATATCACAATTCCTTCAATTGATATAAGAGTTTTTGTCACTGATATCACAGTTTTAGGATTTGATATCAGAGTTACCTTTAGGGAAACCCCTGCATCAGGCTGATAATGTTATTTAGAGCAGAATTTGAGGTTCATTGACTGATAATCCAGTTAATTACCTCTAAGTAGAGCAATCCATTCAATATTCTTGATGTTTTGTAAACTAGAGTATGTGGGGCGAAACACTAGAGTCCCAACAACTTTGATATCATAGTTTTTACTCTGATATCAACATTTCTAGCTGTGATATCAGAGATTTTATCTTTGATATCAAAGTTTTTTAATTGTGATATCAATGTTTTAACTCTGATATAAGAGTTATATGCTTTGATTAACTGTGATATCAAAGTTAAAAACTATGATATCGAAGTTTCCAATAAACTCATCTTTCACCCCAATACTGGAGTTTTTAGATATTATGAGAAATAACAGGAAATAATCAACACAACATCTTATTTTCTATGTACAAAATGAAAAAGAAAATTGGGAAATTAATCATTAAATGTATCACAAGATCAGTCTGATATTGCAATATTTCAGAAAAACTCTGATATCACTCCAGGAAATTGTGACATTAAAGTTAGAAAACCATGATAGCGAATTCTAAAACTGTGATATCAAATATAAAAACTCTGATATCGGGGGTGAACATTTGGCTTGCCACAAACAACTCATCTATCACCCTAAATAGCTACTTGGCTCTGTAGGCCAAATCCCACAACGTGAAAATGGTTGGGAAATCGTTGTGATATAGGATATGTGGGTGCTTAGCCAATATTGGGGTGGTAATATCATCTAGGGAAGATCTATAAAGGCTAAGAATCCCTGTCAAAGTGCTGGTATTTAGATGAAAACAACAGTTTCTAGGAAATCAGAAGAGGTGTGTCTTTAATAAATCAGGAGCCAAGTTTCACATACTACAGTCATAATGGGGTTCTGCTTGTGATTTATGCAAGCTACATTTGTTTATGCTATGTAGGATACCATTGCAAACCACATAAAATAGTCAGAGACAACCGTGATTTTAATATCAAATACTCTATCTCTGTGAATCATTCTAGCAACTCATCTGTGCAGTAATGAAAATCACAGAGATTCCCCTGCTACTATCAGCTATAGTCAGATTTGGAGTAGTAAGAAGTGCAGTGAGTACCCTTGTGATTTAGGAAATTGGCAAGAGTCCAATGTTGCCGATATCCAGAATCACAGACATTTCACACCCATTTTTCACGCAGTGGGATTTGGCCTGTGGCCATTTCATTCCTGACTTGAAATACATAAGTAACCACTGCATCGGTGATAATCCTGGTGTCAGGGGTTTTGTAAATGGTTATTCTAGTTTTCTCATACAGGGTGCATTTAGGTCTGAAGTAAATGTACAGTTAGATGAGTGGATAATATATATATAATCATGGACTTTTAGGTCCGTGATATAATGCTATGTATATGTTTATTTTTAAGTCTTTTGGTGCACGATATATCACTTGCAATTTTTATTGTTTTTACTGAACACATTTAGGACATGGCATTAAGATACAAATTTGCTTGACCATATCTATGTAGTTGCTACCTAGAAACTATGACCATATATATGTCTCTGTTTACTGGGATTCCATTATCATGATGACCCTGCAGAAAAGTCATAATACTATAGAGTTATCATAAATATAGCACTGCATATATGCATCATTGAGACAAACAGGAGAGAAGAATTAATGCACTGTGTGGCCCTTTATGAGTTAGTATCTGTAACGACAGTCAGAGACCGTCCAGTTCTGAGTACATGATATAACCCAGGTAGCCTGCCCTGTTCTGAGTACATGATATAACCCAGGTAGCCTGCCCTGTTCTGAGTACATAATATAACCTGTTAGCCTGCCCTGTTCTGAGTACATAATGTAACCTGTTAGACTGCCCTGTTCTGAGTACATAATGTAATCTGTTAGCCTGCCCTGTTCTGAATGCATAATGTAACCTGTTAGACTGCCCTGTTCTGAATACATAATGTAACCTGTTAGACTGCCCTGTTCTGAATGCATAATACAATCCTGTTAGCCTGCCCTGCAGTCTAGAACCGTTCACTCTCCTTTGTGGGCTGTCTGTGTGTCACTGTCACTTCTGGTAGCTGCTCCTTCATAGGTAAACCATTCCTAGAGGAACAAAGGGAGAAGAAAGTAAATTAATTATCTCACACTCAGGATTTATGAACTCCTTGTTCTTTATGATTCGCATTTTCGTAGATCATAATTAATCGATGAATTCAGATGGACAGATTCTATAGTGATTTCTTTCAGTGCATGTGTCACTTTTATCTATGAGTTGTACATCATGTAGCACCTCATTATTTCTACACATATGCACTGGTAATTTTGTTCTTAATTTACCCGTGTTTCCTGACATTATCTTTTCAAATTCGTTATATCTGTATTCCCTATGCTGTTTAATGGCCACTATATTTATCAACAAATGGGGAACGGTGATGGCTTTGGAGTTTGTGGAAAATAAATGACCTATCAATAGTGATGGGGAAAAATAGACCCCCTTTTCCAGTCAAAGAGCCAAGCCAAGTCCAAAAACGGGAGATCGGAAAAGATCTGAACTCTCTCGAAAACCCTTCACCACATAGATTCTTGAGGCACCATCACTATAATTTAGGAGGCTTAAACGCAGGCTACTTGTTTTCATTTTTATCAAATATAATTCCATGAAAAGTTATTTACAATTGTTGCATATTGCGGTAATATCAACTGAATTTGAATGCCTTTAGGCCAAATCCCACAATGGGAAAATAGCCAGAAAATCCTTGTGATATAGGATATGTGGTTACTTAGCTGATATTAGGGTGGTAATATCGTCTAAGGAAGTCCTATAATGGCTAAGAATCCTTGCCAAAGTGGTGTTATTTCAGGAGTGGAATACATAAAAAGCTTTTGATATTTTCCTCACAAGAGACCAGAAATCTCTGTAATATACAGAAATTCCCTGTGATTTAGAGGAAAACAAAAATCTCTAGTAAATCAGAAGAGGTGTGTTATCTTTTCATAAATCAGGACCCAAGTTTCACACACTATAGTCATAAGAATGTTGTACTTGTGGCTAAAAGTAACAACTATTTAGTGAATTTCACAGACATTTCCCTTCCAATATTGGCTAATAGTGGGGTTTGATAAAGGTAGGGGTGGCATGGGAACCCTTGTGAATTTTGTTTTTGACAAGACTCCAAGGCTGCCGATAGCCAGAATCACAGCCGTTTTAGACCCATTTTCCACGTAGTGGGATTTGGCCTTTTATCCTGAATGCCACCATGTCTATTCAAACTTACTCACCGAGTCACTACCACCCTGTTATATTACAACAAAGAATCTATTCTTTCTGAGGGATGGGTATTACTTAAGGTCGTCTGGTGAGATGCAGGTTCCTTAACCTAATACCCCTAGTCTTATATCTTAATGACTTATCCAAGCAGTGTATTCTACACATGGGTAACTGAAGACAGACTCACCCAGGTTTGCCGTCTTCAACAGGGCCAATGCTGTTCCTGATATACAGAGTTTAGCTCGTGTTAATACTTGAACTCAAGTTAACCCTTTAGAGACGACATGGTGCCTCTACACTGCCTGTTCATCTGTCGTCATGATGCGCCAACATGGTGCTTGAGAGTAACTCACCAGCACTGCATTAGTGCATCATGCTATCTGTGCAGAAGTGTATCAACACCATGCCATCCTTTTATGACAAAAGCCTATGACAAAAGTATGACAAAAGCCTATGACAAAAAGGCCCGCAGTACCTCGTTTAGGGCACGGCTAATGCACAAGGATACATCCCTAGTGAACCATTGAGGCTCAAAGTTAGGGGTGCACCTTATAATAAATAAGTAATGTATGGGCTAACAGGCACCGAATAGCATGTATCCTAGGATATCGTAACTCGTGGCCTACGGCCACTCGTTACGATATCCTACGATACATGCCATTCGGTGCCTGTTAGCACATACCTTACTAAGTTTATTACACGATTAATCAATAAAAAATCAATAAATAATCAATAGAATATCAATAAAAACAAGTTGAAAACAAAAATCCTTCCCCGGAACGCGAAGCCTGCCATAGTGTTTCTACACGATCGGTACACACAGCTTGGCGCCCGGCCATTTGGTCTGAACCCGTCCCGCAGTCCTCTATAATTATATATATTCTAACCAATAGACCATCGATACAGTCATCGCCTCCCCGGGCTTTGTATCATATCTGTACACACGGCGAAAAAAAGATGCTTCTCGCGGTTATGTTTGTGTATAATACACCTCGTCGCACGGCAGCAGACAGCAACAGCGCACACGGCGAAAAAAAGATGCGCCCAGACCGGGACTCGATCCGCGTACCTCTGACGGCTGAGCGCAAAGCGCTAACCACTAGGCCACGGCGTCTCACACCTCGGCACCTGTCTCATCTTGGCATTGTTTGAATGCGTCCTTTAGTTATGTATACACGATCGGTACACACACCTCGGCGCCCGGCTAGGCTTGCTAGGGGGGTCACAACCCAGAATGCTGGGGATTTTTCACACTTTGAATGTATAATAGTTATATGTGAGTGACCTCCCCGGCCCGGGCTTTGTATCATATCCAGACCTGGTTCTAGCCAACCAACTCCTGTCAGTCCCTGTGGCGCAATGCATAGGGAGTTGGATTAGGGATCTGAGACTGCAGGTTCGACCCATACCCTGGCCATGAAAATTTCTTGGGTTTTAACATGTGACATATGACATGTTAGGAGTGCTGATATCCACCTCAAAGAGTGCTGATATCCACCTCAAAGAGTGCTGATATCCACCAGGGATCTGCTCATAAGGGGTCACACAATATGCAGGAATATCAGAACTGGGATATCCAGAAAAAGCACCCAAAATCACAGAGGTCGTGTAATAAACACTGATAAATGAGGATTTTAAACTGTAAAACATGACTACAAATCTGCACGATTTGGTATCAGATGTGCCTTATAGAATCAGCTTTGGTTGGGGCTACACCGTGTGTGCATGTTGTGCCTTATAGAATCAGCTTGGGTTGGGGCTACACCGTGTGTGCATGTTGTGCCTCATAGAATCAGGTTGGGTTGGGGCTACACCGTGTGTGCATGTTGTGCCTTGTAGAATGAGCTTGGGTTGGGGCTACACCGTGTGTGCATGGTGTGCCTCATAGAATCAGCTTGGGTTGGGGGTACACCGTGTATGCATGGTGTGCCTCTTGGAATCAGCTTGGGTTGGGGGTACACCGTGTGTGCATGGTGTGCCTCTTGGAATCAGCTTGGGTTGGGGCTACACCGTGTGTGCATGGTGTACCTTATAGAATCAGCTTGGGTTGGGGGTTCACCGTGTGTGCATGTTGTGCCTTATAGAATCAGCTTGTGTTGGGGGTACACCGTGTGTGCATGTTGTGCCTTATAGAATCAGCTTGGGTTGGGGGTACACCGTGTGTGCATGGTGTGCCTTATAGAATCAGCTTGGGTTGGGGGTACACCGTGTGTGCATGGTGTGCCTTATAGAATCAGCTTGGGTTGGGGGTACACCGTGTGTGCATGGTGTGCCTTATAGAATCAGCTTGGGTTGGGGGTACACCGTGTGTGCATGGTGTGCCTTATAGAATCAGCTTGGGTTGGGGGTACACCGTGTGTGCATGGTGTGCCTTATAGAATCAGCTTGGGTTGGGGGTACACCGTGTGTGCATGGTGTGCCTTATAGAATCAGCTTGGGTTAGGATACACCGTGTGTGCATGGTGTGCCTTATAGAATCAGCTTGGGTTAGGATACACCATGTGTGCATGTTGTGTCTCATGGGTTGGGGGTACACCGTGTGTGCATGTTGTGTCTCATAAAATCAGCTTTGGTTGGGTATACACCGTGTGTGCATGTTGTGCCTAATACGAGGGATATTATCGTACTTTTTTTTTTAATTCATGGGGTACACAAACATGTGTTGTGCAAAACAATTGTTCGAACAGTTAAAAGGTCCATCTGTAGGAGAAGGAGAGTTAACGTAGGTAGACTTACTTCTGTGGTTCATTTTCTACATCTTCCAGGGTTTCAGGTAAGCGTTTTCCAAGAGTCTCTGGGAGGAAGAACGCAGCAAAACCCGCAACAAGCGAAGTGGCACCATAGATTAGGAATGGTAGTGGATACCAAATACTTTTCTACAAATAGATTTTAAAGCGCAATAAGTAACCAGGTCATATAATTATATTTCATCATGTATGATTATGAATGTAAAAAGAATAGGAAAATATGCTTTCTTAAACCTTGTTAGTTCACCTTTATTTGAAGCTGTCACAAAAGTATTAAAATAAAGTAAGAGTATTGCCACTTCATATAGGATAAACTTATACATGAATACAAAATGAGTGATAAACAGACTACTAAACAAGTAAATTAAAAAGAAACAACTAACTGAATAATTATATAGATAAAGAGACGTATTATTAGATGGAGAAATGATGAAAATTGTAATGGATACATATATAAGATACTGTTTTTATTTACCATGAGTGCGACCTGAGGCTGTAGTAGGGCAGAGAGTCGAGCACACATAGAGGAGGAGCCCACACCCACATTGCGCACCACGGTGGGGAACAGTTCAGCAGCGTACACATAGACTATGGAGAAACACCCTGCTACCGCACACTTCCCCGTCATCAGGAACACCGTCAGCAGCGTGTTCAAATCTGTCATAAAAACATGATAATTGGATAATTTTGTACAATAGCAGGTTTTAGAAATAATTCATGGAAGGACAGGGTCCAAGAAGGTAGGCATGTAGAATACACAGAAGTCAGTAATAGTCCAGTCATATTCCAGCCTCGGACCACGTCTATCCTACCAGCTGGTGGATAAGAGCGAAAGGTGTCGGGTCTGTGTCAGGAAGTTTGCCCCCTGTAATTACCCCCCCCCCCCGGATTCTCCTGCCATAACCCCCCCTGGAATTCTTCCTACCCGGAAATCTTCCCCCTTGAATTCTCCCCTCCCCCTTTTCCATCTAGGACATATACTTAATTTGTGTCCATTTTCTATATACCAAATGAAAGTTGAAAGTACACAGGATGTTATAGGGTTAGGGTTAGGTTGGCGCCGTTAGGTTTAGGGTAAGGGTTAGGGTTTGGGATAGGGTTAGGTTTAGTGTTAGGGTTAGGGATAGGGTTAGTGTTAGGTTTAGGGTTAGGGATAGGGATAGGGATAGGGATAGTGACAGGTTTGGGTGACTGTGGTAAAACTTGATGGGGGGGGGGTAAATTGCTAGAGGGGAGATTTCCTAGCGGGGAGGTTTCCAGGGGGGAGAATGCTGGGTGGGAGACTTCGAGGGAGGGGGGAAAAATTCCAGGTGGGGAATTCGTAGCATCGTCGGGTGGGGGGGTCAGAGCCTGGTCGTATTCTGGATGTACCTATTAAGGACAAATTGCAAATTTCATCTACTATCTTTTTCTGGTTCCGTATAGGTATCCAAACATCAGACCATTTTTTGGGGGTATCTTAAATTTGAGACTCAAATTCATAATTTTGATAAGACATATGCTAAGAAGAAACTCATATGATTAACCCTTTTTGATATACAATATTATAGATGACTTATTTATGGTAGGAAGTTTATTTCTACTACACAAAGTGTGTAATGCATCTATAAAACCATTGTATACATTTAAAATACAAATATATTGCATTGTATTACAATATCACTTTCTGTTTTCTATCCATCATAATTAATATGAAACACACTTTAGGGGCATTAGCATATTAGGTTATGGAGGCCGCTATCTTGGTTAGGCCCCCGACTCCAGAGCAGGGCATTCTGGGTAAATTTCTTATCAGTCTCCAGAACAATGGTCAGTGATAAGACTGATAAGCTGCATCCTGCCCCTTATCTTAATAACAGACAGTACCCCTCCATTGTTTCAGGTGTGAAATAAGGTGATAACACTGATAGTGAGACAATGGCCTGATTGGCTCACCTGTGATATTCAGCAGAAATTCTAATGATCTATTACTCTTTTATTTTAAATATTTAATCTATTTCTAGATCATCTACTTAAAGCTGTTGATATGGAGAATCCATACATATACTTTATAGAAAAAATCCCATGGATAGTAGTTAATTGGCAGGTTGTTAAACTAGAATACACAAAGAGGCCAAATGATGATCTAGCCCCCAACTACATAAGCCACCTAGCTGATTTCCTTAGTACTAGCAATGTGCTAGTCCCGTACATAAGACATGAGCGGTATGCAGGTCCCTCCCTTACAGTAGATACCATTCAGTATGCAGCACCATTATTTACGATAAACTCAACAGGATTGCACCCATCATATAGGAGTCACTAAGCTTGGTAACTGAAGAGAAATACAGGCTATACTTACTAGGGTAACTGAAGAGTGTCATACAGGCTATGCTTTCTAGGGTAATGGAAAAGTGACATGCATATACTTACTAGGATAACTGAAGAGTGGCATACAGGCTATACCTTCTAGGGTAACAGAAGAGTGGCATACATACTTACTAGGGTAACTGAAGAATGGCATACAGGCTATACTTTCTAGGGTAACAGAAGAGTGGCATACATACATGCTTACTAGGGTAACTGAAGAGTGGCATACAGGCTACTTACATGGGTAACTGAAGAGTGGCATACAAGCTATACTTACTAGGATAACTGAGAAGTGGCATACAGGCTATACTTATTACTTGGGTAAATGAAGAGTGGCATACAGGCTACTTACTAGGATAACTGAAGAGTGGCACTCATGCTCTACTTATTACTTGGGTAACTGAAGGGTGACATACAGGCTATACTTGCTAGGATAACGGAAGACTGGCATACAGGCTATACTTACTAGGATAACTGAAGAGTGGCATACATACATGCTTACTAGGGTAACTGAAGAGTGGCATACAGGCTACTTACTTGGGTAACTGAAGAGCGGCATACAGGCTATACTTTCTAGGGTAATGGAGGAGTGGCATACAGGCTATACTTACTAGTATAACTGATAAGTGGCAGGCTATACTTATTACTTGTGTAACTGAAGAGTGGCACACAGGCTACTTACTTAGTTAATTGAAGAGTGGCATACAGGCTATACCTACTAGGATAACTGAAGAGTGGCATACATACATGCTTACTAGGGTAACTGAAGAGTGGCATACAGGCTACTTACTTGGGTAACTGAAAGGTGGCATACAGGCTATACTTACTAGGATAACGGAAGAGTGGCATACAGGCTATACTTACTAGGATAACTGAAGAGTGGCATACAGGCTATACTTTCTAGGGTAATGGAGGAGTGGCATACAGGCTAGACTTACTAGTATAACTGATAAGTGGCAGGCTATACTTATTACTTGTGTAACTGAAGAGTGGCATACAGGCTACTTACTTAGTTAATTGAAGAGTGGTATACAGGCTATACTTACTAGGATGACTGAAGAGTGGCATACAGGCTATACTTACTACTTGGGTAACTGAAGAGTGGCATACAGGCTACTTACTTGGGTAACTGAAGAGTGGCATACAGGCTATACAGAAGAGTGCACACAGGATGAATGTGATGATAGTCGGCCACTTCCTGCCAGTGCGGTCCATTATGCCAATAATGATGATGTAGGCCGGGATCTCTACAAGTCCCGACAAGCATGAGTTGAAGAAGAGAGATCCTTCTAGGAAGTCCACACCCAGAGACAGGCCATAATAGCTCAGACTAGCCACAAACCTGTGATTAAAATAAAATGATGCATTAAAACACGAGCTAACATAAACAAAATCTACACATTTGCCTTATCTTTGTAATGGCTCCATCTTTTAAAAAATTGCAAACAAAAATGCCTTTACATAAATTTAGGCCTAGTGCCTGTTTGCTACTAAATAAGATAATGCACCTTTAGCTCTACAAATGCTATTTGGTATACATGGTTCATTCATGAATGCAGTCTTGGTAAGTGGTGCACCCTCAGAGTGCATGAGGGCATGCATCACCATGGTATATGGCAGGTGAAAGAGTTGAACATATAACACTCAGTAAGTTGAGCACAACGTACCAGCAGAACCACATGAGTGCAGTGATCTTCCTGATTTTAGGTCGCCGCCACAAGTCTATGACACTCGCTGTATTTTTAGCAGCAGCATCCTGTTATCATACAAACAGATAATCCTTCATTAGCATATCACAATTAAACTGTAGATTTATGAAACTACTAATGATTAGCCCATAAGTGCTAAATCGTGTATAAGCACTATGATCAGAGTTGATCTATTTGGTATCACATTAAGTAGACAGGCAGTCTCACTGGGCACTCTCAGACCTCTCCGTTGGCAGTATCTAAAAGAACGTATAACCTCATTTCAGCTGCATTACCAATATAAATTATTCAACTTAGAAAAGCGGATTTTTAAGTGCTTACAGTGGTTCGGTTCTCTGCTATATTCAATGGTTCTGGACATGAATTTCCGTTATGCCGCGCTATAAGCCTCATGATGTCCTCTGCCTCCTCATCATTGCCATGAGTCACATGCCAACGGGGGGACTCCGGAATCACACTGGCAAACACAAGCAGAAAATAATAAATATAAGAATGTCATCTTGCCAACAAAGGAATCTGAACATGGAGATATTGAGAAACTTAAAGAACTTTACAGTTGGAATTATACAACAGAACCAGGCCCCAGGGTCAGAAAGATGATAAACACTTACAAGTAGATAGCCCAGAGTCCAATGAATTATAAACACTTACAAGTAGAACCCTGCCAGATTCCTAATGATGGTTAACACTTACAAGTAGAGCCCCCAGATTTCTATAGATAGTAAATACTTACAAGTAGCTGAGTAGAGCCCCCAGATTTCTATAGATGGTAAACACTTACAAGTAGCTGAGTAGAGCCTCCAGATTTCTATAGATGGTAAACACATACAAGTAGCTGAGAAGAGCCCTCAGATTTCTATAGATGGTAAACACTTACAAGTAGCTGAGTAAAGTCCCCAGATATCTGTAGATGGTAAACACTTACAAGTAGAGCCCCCAGAGTCCAATGGTGAGGCAGGAGGCACACAGCTGGAGGTAGATGTGGTTCCGGATGAGGTAGGACATGAAGGGGTAGGTGATGAAGCCTCCAGCAAACCAGCCCTGCACAAAAATACCAGCTCCCATCCTGTACTTGGGGCCAATGATCTCCATGGCTGAAATGGGAAAGGGCAGACTTATTAAATTTGTAATAAGATGGTATCAAACAATGGATATTCTATTATGAAAATATTTCAAGCTATTGGTCTTTAATTAGGGACTACATGTATACCATATTACTTTAATGAAACCTAATTATGAAAACCAACAGGAAAATTAAACTGGGAAAAAATGACAGTATTTCTATCCAAAAGATAGAGATAGGAAAGCTGAAAATATGTTGGTGACAAACAGGAAAGTTCCACTGTCAATCTGTCAATACTGTTTTCCCAAGAGTTTAATGGCTTAATCATGTAGGGAGGTGTGAAAATTTGATAGATGTCTATAAAACTGATATACTTACTGATAACAAAAGTGGTGGTGAACGCTCCTGCTGCAGAGACACCAACAAAGAACCTCAGCACACAGAACAGTTCATAGATTGGACAGAAGGTGGCAGCAAGGGCAAACAGTACCTCCATGACAAGGCCAATCAGCAGTGCTTTCCGCCGTCCGATCCTGGAAAATTAAGGTTGGATAGAATGAAGGCATACCAGGCATTTCAAAAAGATTTACCAAACATAACCCTCGAAGGTGTCACAGGTCTGCAATAATCTAAAGCTTCAACTACTTTTTAACAGAAGTTCCATGCTCGCTGTATCTTATCCCTTTAAGGGCTCTTAACCATGGCATCTGATCACTTAAACATGGCACGAGAACACAAAGGTGCTAATACCTCATATACTCTTTGATATCCCTCAGATGCTCTTATTCCCTTCAACTCTCTTATCCCTTTAATGTTACTAACCCTTAAACCTCATTTTAATTATTAGAAGGACATGTGCAAGGTATACTAAGTTGGTAGAAGGGGCCATCATAATTAAGATTATTGGGGTATGTCCATATTGTAGCCCTATTGTGTTCTTATACTTGGGCTCTGAATTTCCCTGTAAATTATAGCTCGCTAATCCTTTCACTACCTCTCTCAGAGTCAGGAAATACGGAGGTGTTTTGAGAAGAATAGGCCTACATGAATTTATGATTATAACATGAGTGTATACTCACGTGTCTGATAATTGCCCAAAGACGAGGCAGCCGGTGAGGAACCCGGCCATGTAAATGGTTTGTATGAGGGCAATCAGGGACTGCTTCTCACACACCAACAGCCACTGAAACACAACCATATAGTGTATGAACCATTAGCCACTGAAACACAATGATATATAGTCTATGAACCAACAGCCACTAAAACACAATTATATTTAATCTGAAACAACAGCCACTGAAACACAATTATATAATGCATGAACCATCAGTTACTGAAACACAGTTATATAGTATATAAACCAACAGACAGTGAAACACAACTGTACAGTGTATGAACCAACAGCCACTGAAACACAATTATAACGTGTATGAACCATCAGGTACTGAAACACAATAATATAATGTATGAACCAACAGCCACTTAAACACAATTACTGCCAACAGCCACTGAATAATATAGTATATGAACCAACAGCCACTGAAACACAATCATAAAGTGTATGAACCCACAGCCACTGAAACATAGTTAACATGAGTGTATTCACGTGTCTGATAACTGTCCAAAGATTAAGAATGGAACTCAGTTCCTTTCATAATATATGAAAAAACAGCCACTGAAACACAATGATATACTGTATAAAGAAACAGCCACTGAAATACAATGATATAATGTATGACGAAACAGCCACTGAAACACAATAATATAATTTATTAACCAACAACAACATAATTGAATGGTGCATGAGCGACTGAAACACCATTACATGAAACATGAACCAGGTCCTGGTAGTGTGGTAGGTAGGCAACAGTTATGTGAGACGTGAACAACTGCCAACTACAGCAGAATTATATGATGTATAAAACTAACCTGAAATGATTTAAAACCCGATCACAACTATCAACTTAGCATAATGTCTCAATTGACGATCTTAATTCATGGGCGTGGAAAGCAGGGGGGACATGCCCCCCCCCACTTTTGGCCAACTCCTCAAAAGGTCAAAACTAAAAGGTCAAGCAAAGGGAGGTCAAAAATTGCAGAAAACCCCCCTGGTCCCACCCACTCTGAAACTGCTTCCCACGCCCCTGCAATTGGCCTAAACCCAGATAAGCGGACCTTCTAGATGTTACATTAAGCATTGATTCCTCCAAAGCCGATTTACATTAGGTCCCAATCGAGATAAGATTGAATCGGCAGGCATCATTTTGCCATTGGGAGGGTAGTCCCATACCTCTTCCAGCAAAGCCTTTTTTTCTTTCCGATTATGTCAGTGCACCAGATAAAAAAAAACATAGAGAATGGACTAGCTGGGCTTATTGCATCATGATGCACTCCAATACACTCTGTAATGATCCTGTTCCACCAAACCCGATTTTTGCTCCCGATTTGCTCCAGCTAGCTCCCAATAGGTGAGGCTCCACTACGTGATTTTTGTTGAAAATCGGAGCTATTCTCACAAAAGCAGACACAAACACAGATTATAGAGTGGTATTTGTTATTATTTCAAGGTGTAAATAGAAGATTGAGAGAGCTTTTTGTTTAAGTGGGGAGGGCTTTGTGTACAATCTCAGGCACATTATTGTTGCCAAAAGATGTTTTTGTTTACTAAATCAAGTTGACCTAATGTAAATATTGCAGACTTTCACACTGATGACTCTCTGCAACTCAATATCAGACAGGTTTGATTTTTAAAGTACAAGACCCTGCAATCTGTGTGGCTGCTGTGTTGTTATTTACATTTTGCTGTGTTGATGTTTACATATTGAACTCCCACCCAATCATAGAGTCTGTGCAGGTGCAGGTTAGTTGGTAAATATGGCACACAAGGAGAGAGAGCACCCATAAAATAACCCCTGAAATCTCATGTTTACAATTTCGAATCTCATGTTTACAATATAGGAAGGTCAACACCCTATACCTTAGGCACTATAGGGATAGAATTAGGTGAGAATGTACCAAAAAATCGCATAGTGGAGCCTCACCTAATGCAGCTCGACGTCCAAATCGTGACCGAATCAGCTTTGGTGGAACACCCAATTTAATGTTAACACTCTTTATTAGAGATAGGACAACCATCTCTCCCAGCACCTACCTTAGTTGCAACTGTTGTCTCAAACACTGATCTGTCAAAGACGAAACGTTCACATTTCTTGGTTGGCGTATTGTCAGGAAACCTTGTCCAATTGACTAACTCGCTGTGTGTATAATTTGAGAAGTCCCGATCAAACTGCTCACATCTGCTCAAAATAAACATTTGTAGGATTAAGAACATACTTTAGTCACGTTTTAAGACATAGAGCTAGAAATACATGAATTTCACCTCTTCATTTGAGGTACAGCGAAATGTCACCTTTCTAGCTTCAAAATGGGGGCCAGAAGAGCTTCAACCCTTAAAAGAAAAGACCACCCTATTTTCATCTAGAGATATTAAGATAGTTTTTGTGCAAACAAACCAAACATGCACTACTATAAGGGGGGGGGGCAGCAGGCCTTTCTTTTGAATTGTATGATAGGTACTGCATTGAACATGTATGGGGGCTGTTGTAAAACATGTTTATAAATAGAATACTCAAGTGCACAAGAGTATGATCTCATATAGAAACCCTCTCCTGGGTTATTTAATGCCATTTATCCAAGACAATGAACAACCATGGTCCAAGGAAAGATATGGAAAGCATTTTGCTGTAGTCTACCAGTGCTATACAGTCATGTTTCTGCTGCATTTGGTCAATTGTGACGTCATACAATACAGCAGAAAGGCCTGCTGCTCTCCCTTATAGTAATGCATATTCTAGTATGTATGTCAAAATCTTGTTTAATAGCACAAAGACTAACAAAATAAATCAGCATAAAAAAGGGTGGTCTTTTCTTTTAATTAATTAAGGATTGATGTATGAGCATGTTTCGTGTGATCCCTAAGAAATCCTACAACGCCCCTTCCCATACACCATCATTGATAAGTAATGAACCATCCTTTATTAATGGATATGTTGACAACACAAAGTACAAAATGGACTTGTTGACCTGCTGTATTCCCCATCCTTGTCATAGGCCATGGCCACAAACTTCTGTTGCTGGACGGTTAGGTTTTGTAGTGCGTCAATCTGACACCAGTGGTCCATGTCCGCCCCAATAAATGTGATCGACATGTTCTGCCATCCTACAATTAAAAATGACATCTTTTCGTCAGTTTAAGATACAATTTTATTTCACTTGAGGAGGAATCCAGCTAACAGTATAGTTATACCCCATGGATGTGCTCATATACACAGGACCGTGTGATCCTCTGCTAGGGTGTTACACTTGTTGCGCAAATGTGTGTCCAAGAAACATTTTACTGCAGAATATAGACATGGCACCATTCATATGATTCTCAAACATTTACTATTGATCACTACGTTTATCATTATCGGTGAGCCACTTATGGCTGTGTAAATGCACAGTAAGTACGGAGTTGTAGTGTGTCTGCGTGCACTGGCTGTGACACCTACATTCACAGGAGGGAGGCTAGACTACTCCTCATTCAAATCCAAATCCGGGGATAACTTTTGCATCTACAGTGGGATGGATGTCAGATTCTTTTTCCACACATATAAGGGAATATCCCACTGATTGAACCATTGTTATGAGTTATAGTTTAGATTTTATAAGGTAAAACAGGTTAATTTAGGTAAAACAATGGTTTATGGGTAGGATATGACCTACCTAAGTTGATTTTATGGACAAAGTTCACTTGGACTATGAATCTACACTGTTTTGTAAGTCTAATGCATCACTTGCATCCATCATAACTGTAAGGTATCTGTACGGGACTTCCGGATCAGAGGTGTTGCTAGGCCTAGTAGAGTGTCAGAACAAGAAGCATATCAGGGGGTGACGTCATTTGTAATCAAATGTGGAGATCCTCGGTAATCAAAACAATAAAACATCAATAATGTTTTCAAACAATCAGAAGAAATATGTTATTAAGAAATAACTGATAAGTGTTTTCGTTTAAAGGTGACCGCTTATCAAGGATATACTTTAGTTTGTAATCATTTCATATAAAAGTGACAACTAATGAGGGATAGACTATAGTTTGTAGTCATTTTATATAAAGTGACAACTTATGAGGGATAGACTATAGCTTGTCATTTCATATAAACCATAAAAAGAAAAATAATGAGGGATAGATTATATTTTTTAGTCATTTCATATATTATGCTAGACTAGAATCGCTATGATACATAAATGCAGGAGAGTAAGTTACCATTATACACTGCACTGTATTGGTGCATTATGATGATAAATATACTGTATATGCACCTAGACGCATCATGCAGGCCAGAGGGTCGGCATGATGCATGAGTACAGCCCTAGTGAGTAGACTACTACTGCATTGGTCACTTAACACTAGGAACGCATACAAGGATGTTGGTAATGTGTACAATCCTATGTTTTTATGAACGTCATCAGCGCGGGAAGCGCCTAGCCATAAGTCTTGTGAACGGCATCATGTTTTTACAAATAAACGCAGTTAGTGGTTGCACTACACTAATTGACGCTAGGTGGCAGCAAGTCACACAAACTAGACCCGCACTGAAGGGTGTTGTACAAAGATTATTGGTCTAAAATCGACAGTGGAAATGTAAATGAGGCATCAAATTAATCCTTATAGTGTATACTAACAGGTTTGAGTGGTATCTAAGATGGAATTTGATGTTAGATTGGGCCTTTGAGGTGAAAAGGAATTATTGATTTAATGCAAAATATTCACTGCAAAAGTGCATGATTTGGGTATGTCCGCAGGAAATGGCCTGTAAAAAAAATTAAGTCACAAAGCAACCATGCAAACGGGTCTAATTTTTTAGGGAAAATGTGTGGCTATAAGAAAATCATAGTAGCTAAGCCCAACGAACAGCAGGGATATTTTATTTCGGCCCAAATCCTATATAAAAATATAGAGAGAAAACAATTAGTGTAGTGCAGCCTCTAGGCATCACCACGATGGGGCAAGATATGTGGCTTTGAAGTTCCTTCATTCACCTCAATCTAGAACAGGTTATGTGGCCCTGACATGTTATGTGTACTCTGTGATAGTGTGAGAGGTGAAGGTAAATGTAGGGAGTATTGAGAGTGCCCAGACTGACGTGGGAGTGCCTTCATTTACCTCAATCTAGAACAAAGGACTGTAGACATAATTTATGGTATTCAATGGTAGAGGTGTGTGTGATCAATGACCCGTCACTAAGCACTAGGGACACCTAAGGGAGTGGTCATCATTTATTAAGGGGGGGGCGTAAAATTTCCAGACCCCTCCTGAGGGGGGAGCATTTTGGTCCCTCTTGAGGGAGGGGGGCATAAAAAAGATTACCGTCTTTTTACAACAAAAAAAAATCCTGCGTGCTTCTAGAGATAGTACACATCAGACAATGTCAGATGTGTAGACTGTAGTTCGAGAAGGCTCTGTTATCAGGCTGGCGAAAAAAGTAAACAAACTCAGCCGAAAAAAACGTGAGGGAAATTGCAAAAAAAAAAGTGAAAAACCGACTGAAAAAAACGGAAATTATAATATGCACTCATGATAAAGGCTCTGGGATGATGGTTGCCCACATGAAAAAGACAGTGCATTAATGCATCATGCTCATTGGTCGTCATGATGCATGAATGCAGCCCCGATGAGCAAACCCCCCCCCCTCCGACCTGACCATTCACTATGCAGGAATCTGCACATATGTTATCCGGTTGAAAAACCTGCCTCACCGCTTAGGGCGTGATTATCAGCAAGGGTCCTGGCCAACTGATGACGACATACTGTGTTTTCATCAGCTTGTCTCCCATCAGTCTCTACTTCCCTCCCCTTCCCAAATCCCAGCCGGACCCCCTCTCGTTTCCTGTTCATCCTGGCACAGCAAAGTACAACATGGGTACCGACCTAAAGATCGTTGGTAAACTCGCAGGAACCAGCGGAGCGCCCTGATTGGTCAATGGGTGGTCATGTGACCTTTTAATATGGGCATGCATTCGCTGTGCCAGGGCCCCTCTAATAAAGTTTTGAAGATTTTAACCAAATGCTTTTTGCATAGGCTTCCCATGTTGTATCCACACATGATTCAATGCAGTTTGATCATGTGAACCATCTGTGTGTCCCTAGACCCCTAAAATCGACATGGTGACATGGCCATTTCTTAAAATCGACATGGGACATGGCTATGCTAGTGATGCATTTTCTTTACCCGCCCTTTTATCCAACAGCTACATAGGCCTTTAACATGAACGTTACCTTATCTTAGGATCAGATCCATGGGCCTGTTGCCATTTCGTTATGGGCCTTTTACCCCAGCCTTTCGATATGCGGAGTAAAATGCCCCGCTTTTTGTCAAACATTCTATCAGAATACTCCATGACTGACAAGCTTTTGCACATGAAGAACATATCATTCCATCCTTTGGTTAATGTAAAACATATTCTGTTAGAAGCAATAAATTCCTTTCAAATGACACAGTTGTAAATTAAGGGTATCTTACCCCACCCTACCCTACTGATGAGGACAGTGTATGGCATGTGGTAGTGTACTGATGGAGACATGGTTAGGTGCAGTACTGATGAGGACAGTGTATGGCATGTGGTAGTGTAGCCCTACTGATGGAGACATGGTTAGGTGCAGTACTGATGAGGACAGTGTATGGCATGTGGTAGTGTACTGATGGAGACATGGTTAGGTGCAGTACTGATGAGGACAGTGTATGGGGTGTGGTAGTGTACTGATGGAGACATGGTTAGGTGCAGTACTGATGAGGACAGTGTATGGCATGTGGTAGTGTACTGATGGAGACATGGTTAGGTGCAGTACTGATGAGGACAGCGTATGGGGTGTGGTAGTGTACTGATGGAGACATGGTTAGGTGCAGTACTGATGAGGACAGTGTATGGCATGTGGTAGTGTACTGATGGAGACATGGTTAGGTGCAGTACTGATGAGGACAGTGTATGGGGTGTGGTAGTGTACTGATGGAGACATGGTTAGGTGCAGTACTGATGAGGACAGTGTATGGCATGTGGTAGTGTAGCCCTACTGATGGAGACATGGTTAGGTGCAGTACTGATGAGGACAGTGTATGGCATGTGGTAGTGTACTGATGGAGACATGGTTAGGTGCAGTACTGATGTGGACAGTGTATGGGGTGTGGTAGTGTACTGATTGAGACATGGTTAGGTGCAGTACTGATGAGGACAGTGTATGGCATGTGGTAGTGTACTGATGGAGACATGGTTAGGTGCAGTACTGATGAGGACAGTGTATGGCATGTGGTAGTGTAGCCCTACTGATGGAGACATGGTTAGGTGCAGTACTGATGAGGACAGTGTATGGCATGTGGTAGTGTACTGATGGAGACATGGTTAGGTGCAGTACTGATGAGGACAGTGTATGGGGTGTGGTAGTGTACTGATGGAGACATGGTTAGGTGCAGTACTAATGAGGACAGTGTATGACATGTGGTAGTGTACTGATGGAGACATGGTTAGGTGCAGTACTTATGAGGACAGCGTATGGGGTGTGGTAGTGCACTGATGGAGACATGGTTAGGTGCAGTACTGATGAGGACAGTGTATGGCATGTGGTAGTGTAGCCCTACTGATGGAGACATGGTTAGGTGCAGTACTGATGAGGACAGTGTATGGGGTGTGGTAGTGTACTGATGGAGACATGGTTAGGTGCAGTACTGATGAGGACAGTGTATGGCATGTGGTAGTGTAGCCCTACTGATGGAGACATGGTTAGGTGCAGTACTGATGAGGACAGTGTATGGGGTGTGGTAGTGTACTGATGGAGACATGGTTAGGTGCAGTACTGATGAGGACAGTGTATGGCATGTGGTAGTGTACTGATGGAGACATGGTTAGGTGCAGTACTGATGAGGACAGCGTATGGGGTGTGGTAGTGCACTGATGGAGACATGGTTAGGTGCAGTACTGATGAGGACAGTGTATGGCATGTGGTAGTGTAGCCCTACTGATGGAGACATGGTTAGGTGCAGTACTGATGAGGACAGTGTATGGGGTGTGGTAGTGTACTGATGGAGACATGGTTAGGTGCAGTACTGATGAGGACAGTGTATGACATGTGGTAGTGTAGCCCTACTGATGGAGACATGGTAAGTTGCAGTACTGATGAGGACAGTGTATGGGGTGTGGTAGTGTACTGATGGAGACATGGTTAGGTGCAGTACTGATGTGGACAGTGTATGGGGTGTGGTAGTGTACTGATTGAGACATGGTTAGGTGCAGTACTGATGAGGACAGTGTATGGCATGTGGTAGTGTACTGATGGAGACATGGTTAGGTGCAGTACTGATGAGGACAGTGTATGGCATGTGGTAGTGTAGCCCTACTGATGGAGACATGGTTAGGTGCAGTACTGATGAGGACAGTGTATGGCATGTGGTAGTGTACTGATGGAGACATGGTTAGGTGCAGTACTGATGAGGACAGTGTATGGGGTGTGGTAGTGTACTGATGGAGACATGGTTAGGTGCAGTACTAATGAGGACAGTGTATGACATGTGGTAGTGTACTGATGGAGACATGGTTAGGTGCAGTACTTATGAGGACAGCGTATGGGGTGTGGTAGTGCACTGATGGAGACATGGTTAGGTGCAGTACTGATGAGGACAGTGTATGGCATGTGGTAGTGTAGCCCTACTGATGGAGACATGGTTAGGTGCAGTACTGATGAGGACAGTGTATGGGGTGTGGTAGTGTACTGATGGAGACATGGTTAGGTGCAGTCCTGATGAGGACAGTGTATGGCATGTGGTAGTGTAGCCCTACTGATGGAGACATGGTTAGGTGCAGTACTGATGAGGACAGTGTATGGGGTGTGGTAGTGTACTGATGGAGACATGGTTAGGTGCAGTACTGATGAGGACAGTGTATGGCATGTGGTAGTGTACTGATGGAGACATGGTTAGGTGCAGTACTGATGAGGACAGCGTATGGGGTGTGGTAGTGCACTGATGGAGACATGGTTAGGTGCAGTACTGATGAGGACAGTGTATGGCATGTGGTAGTGTAGCCCTACTGATGGAGACATGGTTAGGTGCAGTACTGATGAGGACAGTGTATGGGGTGTGGTAGTGTACTGATGGAGACATGGTTAGGTGCAGTACTGATGAGGACAGTGTATGACATGTGGTAGTGTAGCCCTACTGATGGAGACATGGTAAGTTGCAGTACTGATGAGGACAGTGTATGGGGTGTGGTAGTGTACTGATGGAGACATGGTTAGGTGCAGTACTGATGAGGACAGTGTATGGCATGTGGTAGTGTACTGATGGAGACATGGTTAGGTGCAGTACTGATGAGGACAGTGTGTTAGGTGCAGTACTGATGAGGACAGGGTATGGGGTGTGGTAGTGCACTGATGGAGACATGGTTAGGTGCAGTACTGATGAGGACAGTGTATGGCATGTGGTAGTGTACTGATGGAGACATGGTTAGGTGCAGTACTGATGAGAACAGGGTATGGCATGTGGTAGTGTAGCCCTACTGATGGAGACATGGTTAGGTGCAGTACTGATGAGGACAGCGTATGGGGTGTGGTAGTGTACTGATGGAGACATGGTTAGGTGCAGTACTGATGAGGACAGTGTATGGGGTGTGGTAGTGTACTGATGGAGACATGGTTATGTGCAGTACTGATGAGGACAGTGTATGGGGTGTGGTAGTGTACTGATGGAGACATGGTTAGGTGCAGTACTGATGAGGACAGTGTATGGGGTGTGGTAGCGTACTGATGGAGACATGGTTAGGTGCAGTATTGTGTTAGCTTTTGACACCTTTGCCAACATCAAAGACCATGCCCCTTATCTTTAATCCCTTAATTGGTGGAAAGTAATGGATGTGTATTCTGGTCCCCCTTCTACCTCACTGTCCAGGCCCTTATCTGTTAATCATCACTCTCCAGTCAAGATTTGGATTTCATCTATAGTGGTGGGAGAGTGTGTTGCAGTCGCAACGTGTTACAGTCCATGATGCTGCTCCCTCCTAGACCAGAGTTATGATATCTGGTCGGGTGCCCTAGACTATCGCAACCCCAGTCATCACTCTCCAATCACACTTCCATGCTGGGCCTGATGGAATGACACCAAAAACTTGTGCTCTACTCTCCAATCGCATCATCATCTATTACACACAAAGTGCGTTAGCACATGGCGCCTCGTTTTTCGTTTACCACCCTTCTCCACTCTTTTCTATCTTAGGCCTTTTCTCTGGCTTCTTCCGCTGTCAGATTGATTTCAGTGTACCGGTGTCAGATTAATTTTTAAAATCGCATCATAGTAGGTGCGGACCTATACTTTCTACCAATAAAGTCAGTTGAATTAGTATATGGAGATCTGTGACCTGGTCTAAAGCTCTACAAACATAAATAAGATAAAAACTCTAGACGGTCAGGATCTAATGGATAGGTGTATGTCATAGCAAGATTCCCTCATCTTTGTCATTGCTGTTCAGGCCCTAATCGACTTGTTGAATGCACATGTGCAGGGTGGTTACTCACTGTATTGTCTGACCGTCTGCACAGGTAAAACTGGTGCCACAGCCCTCATAGGATATAATATAGAACTGCCAGGACAAAATTGTGGCGAGTTTTCCAACTTTAAACGCCTCTCCAGCATTTGTTGGTAGAGGCATCATCATTCTGCTTTTTACATTAGATTACTACAAGTGTTCTCTGTGGGGCCTACTATTTAGTTATTTTCTAAATCAATAATTCAATTTTCGATGTAACACCCTACCTCTGGATATTTTCACCCTTCACATGTGCACAACTCCCCGTGGCGTATGGCCCATTTGATAAAACTCTTTTTATTCAGCTGTTATTTCAAAAAGACACATTGGAGCAGGCTGCCTGCTAACTGAGCTATGCAGACTTACTTAGATTTATTGATAGTATTCCGAGGTAGCAGGTTGTCCCATGGGCGTGGCCATTTCTGGAGCTTATTACCAGCGAGTTCTATGCGCGTTATAAAACTTTGCACATTGATCTTCAATTAACAATATGATGTCATCAATACAGGTGAAGTGGACAGGATATAGTCTCAATGATACATCAATTAATCAAAGGTGAGAGTGGTCCCTATCTCTTATAAGATTGCGATCATAGATCTATGTTGTTAATAATAGATACGCAATAGCACACTAGGATGTAAGTAGACGGCAAAGTTGATCTGGAGGGTCTTTCAAAAAGATTGGGAGATGCGGTTCCTTTACAGCATAGCTGCGGATGTTGAATCGGATGAAAATGAGATTTTTGATAAATAAGGCTTTCTCGTGACATTGATTCAAAGGTTTCCTTTTCAGTGGTTCACTCTTCTAAAGGTTTTCTGATCCAAAAGAAAACCTTTCATTTCACCTGAGGTGCAAATTACCTGGACCTATCCCAGCAAATTGTCGTCACCTGTCACCATGATTGGTGATCCATGGCTAGGCCTTTTTGAGTGATCACCCATGTCACTAGATGAAATGCACCATCGTTATCACGCATGGCATGGCCAATCATAACCGCTGTCGTCAACAATTTTCTCACCCACCTCGTGACTGTCCACCATACCACTGCATGTCACCTTTCACTCAGCATTGTGACTCTTCACGGTTGTTGCCAACATTGTCCTCACTCATTGTGTCATCTTTTGTCACTCACAGTCAACTCTTACTCATAATAATGGGTGACTCTGTGCCACTCATCGTCAACTCTTACTCAGTGTGGTGAGGCCTCACCACTGGTGCCAACATGATTCTCACTCACTGTGTGACTATGCAGCCCTCACTTTCACACAAATGGTGGAACCTCACTCATTTTCCTACTTTGGTGTTCAGGTAGCAGCACTGTTCAATGTCTGGACCTTTACAGAGGTGTGAGCCTATATCACTTCGAAAAAGTATCCAATGTGTGCCTTGTTTCACATCAAATTCCATGTAATTATTATGAGTTGAATCAAACAAGATTATATAGAGAAAATATTAATTGAATTTAAATAGAGGTATCTCTAAAATGAAAACAACTATCCATAAACACCTTTTCTCTGGTTAGAGGAAAAATGTATAGTGAAATATTTACATGAACACCTTTTCTGTGCCTAGAGGGAAATACATATGGCAATACCTTTTCTGGCAAAACATACTTTGATCTTGCAGATGTGAGGCTGCATGATTACCAATGTCGATGATGTGTCTGTGACCATGAGCTTTTCATCTAGCAAGGTGAGTGATCACCAATGTCACCATCGCTGGTGAGTTTTAGTGATCAACACACTCACAATCCATGGTGAACTTGCACTATCACGAGGTGTACGTTTCATCTAGTGAGGTGAGTGATCACTTGTGTTGCCATCCCTGGTGAGTGTGGGTGATCAGGATCCTTGCCATCTGTAGTGAACCTGTGTTATCACAAGGTATGCATTTCATCTAGCGACATGAATGATCACCCTCGTCACCATCCCCGGTGAGTGAGTGATTACAACACTCGCCATCCGCGGTGAATATGCATTATGATGTGCTGCACGTTTCATCTAGCGAGGTGAGTGATCACACATGTCGTCATCCCTGGTGAGTCTGAGTGATCACCATCCTCGCCATCTGAGGTGAGGCCATATGATCACCACCATGCCAATTCCTGGTGAACCCGTGCTATAGCAACATTGTGTTCCATCTAGTGACATGAGTGAGCCACTTCACACAGGGTGACAAGGAGTCACGGCAATTTGCTGGGATATAAGCAAGGGTCGATATTAGTAAGGGATTAACCATCCCTATATATACAAGGTAAGGCTACACCAAAAAAATGAGTTGGTCTATGGATCTTGGTTTTGAAAAAATGGTGCGAGCGAGTGATTTTTTTTTTAAAGAATTTTTTGGCATCCAATGGATTCCTTGCTAGGAAATTGAGGCGAGTGAACAAATTTGCACTATAGAATCCATTTGGCACAACTATTACTCTGTATGACTGGAGGTGTTCTGAGTTCTAGTGCTTGTGTCATGCCATGTTGAGAAATTCCCTGCTGCTCAAGTTGTTGGGCAGAGTTTGGCTACAGGCAGGTGTTAGTAGCAGGGTTAGCAAGGTGTCATGATATATATTTGTAACATACTACCCCCTCTACCACCCTACATACACACCAGCACCCAAACACTACAATCTTACCTGCAGTCTAGGCCATCATAACAACCCAGGTCGGCAGATTGTGCTAACCCGGAAAATGCAATGTGTTGCCATTATCCAGCAGGGTGTTGTCAAAAGGGAAACGAGGGCCAAAGCAATCCCACAGTGTCTTGCCAAAGAGAATATGAGAACCAACAAATATCCTTACTTCATGCGCCCTCCCCCCGGGTGCACCCCATACATACGTTTTTGTTTTTTTTATTATATTCTCAGAATGGCCAGGTGACTAAGTGCCCACACTAGCCAGGTGAAAAGTAGGGTATTGGCATTGGCCTGCTATTAAGGATAGTGTATAGGTACACAGTAGCCAGATATATTCAATCATGACACCAAGAATCTAAGAATGAAGTGGTGTATGCTTGGTTTCCATAGGAGTGTCTGAAATAACCATAAGTTCCTGGAAGACCAAGCGGTAAGAGTAGTGGCAGGATAGGCAGGTGATAACTCCAGAGTTGGTATGTGAACAGGGTGTCATGATATATCAACGTAGCCCACCCCTCACCACACACACCAACACCCAAACACTGAAGCCTACGCCACCATAACAACCCAGTTGCCCATTTCTTAGTTACTACGACTGCACATATCTGTTTATATCTCTCTCTTTCTCTCCCTCCCCTCTTTCTTCTCTTACTCCCTCTGTCTCTGACTGTCTGTCCGTCTGACTGTCTGTCCGTCTGTCTGTCGGGCTGTCTGTCTGTCTGTCTCTCTGTCTGTCTGTCTGTCTGTCTGTCTGTCTGTCTCTCTCTCTCTCTCTCTCTCTCTCTCTCTCTCTCTCTCTCTCTCCTAGATATGCAAAGATCCAGACAACAGGCATAATCTGCTGAAAGTGGAATCAGTAGAAGTCGTCCAATCTGACAGGACCTGCCTCATTATCTCTTCTTGGCTACAAATCTAACAAACGGCCTTGTTGTTGCCAGACCAGGTTACACCGAACAATCATGTTTTTAAACACCTAATGGACTAAGTACATAGTCACCTCTTTCATACAGAACTGCACTGAATACACTCTGCGGCCCCTGGAAACATAAAAAGGACAGCAACTGAGTTCATCACTGTACATTATGCCCAACCTGTTTAGATGGCAGACTGTGTATACAAAGGCAAGTGGTTTAGTAGCATGTTCTTAGAAATAAGTAAAATCCTTCAGAACTCCCCATCTGTATTAGCAACATACAAAAAGAATTTCATATATTGATTGTGGTCTATACAATATTTTGCTTAGGGTTGACAGCTTTGGGTAAGCGTGTGCCATGTTGTGATATGTTTCGGTGAGCCTCAATCCATTTTATTATAGCAGACAACAACAGCATAGCCCGTAGTCGATCATCAAGAAACCAGATCAGTCATGAGACCTACATCCAGAGTCCAGTGTTCTCCCCCTAACATATCATCTCGAAGACTAATGGTGGAATGATAATTTGAAAATTCTAAGTAATTTCTTCATACAATAAACGAATCATTCTAGAGTTGTTCAGACATTGTTTTTCAGTATAGCCCCGTCTGTGATTGGATGGAACAGGGCCTCTCAAATGATGTATGTATGTTTTCCTGAGGAGTGTTTTGAATAAACATGGGTTCCTGGAACCTGTGTTTATTTTGGCATCAGTAAGATATAGACAGGTTGTAACTCAATGGTTTAGTACACAAACAGTACCTACATGTACTAGGGTGTCACGTACTAATGGATACAGCGATAACGCACCATGTGCACTCCAACTGCTTGTCCTTGCTGTGCAACTGAACTGCATATACACAATGCCCTAACCTACTGTATGTGTGTGGCCAGGGGTGTAGGGTTTCTGTCAATGAATGATCATCTGGTGTTCAGGATGCTCCTTAGTAGGTGTCGAGATTGAAGCAGACATGACAAAAGCTATAGCTTGCTGAATACATGAGGCCAATAAAAAAAGGTTTGTTTCCAGGAACCCGACCGACCCAAGCAAAACAGGGTTAAAAAAAACAACCTTTTTTGTGATTTTGAAGAATTTTGTCTCATTTTGTTCATTTTAAAGAAATTTGTCATTACCTTTTGAGGGTTTTTCCTTTATCCCTCTCATGTTCTTCCCTCTCTCTCTCACAGTTGTCATTTTCCCATCATTAATTTACAATGAAATCAAAGAATTTGATATGCATCCATTGATATGTGCTTAACTTTTCCTATATAAATGTAAAAAAAAAAATTGAAAATAAAAAATCCGACCTACCGACCCTACCTTACCAGGTCATGTTACTGGAAACACACCTTTATTATTATTTTTTTTTGGCCTGATTAAGATCAATGATACAAGGTACAAGGATAATAAAAGGTAGGCCTACATCATGTTCCTTTGACGTTAACGAGTAAGGTGTGGGATTTATATCATCCACAAAAAGGCCATGTTTTACTGATTATGTAACCACATACGTAATCCCTAACCTTGATCTTTTTAGAGGGTAATAAAATCCAACATAATATTCAGCAGTTTTTGTACTATTGTCCAGTGCACATCACGCTGTCGTGTTGTTCCATGTATTTATGTCAATATGTGTTTTATCCAGGGATTACACATGTGCCCTTTCCATAACTAAAATTATCGGCATCGATTTTTCCCCCCAAATTATTTCCATGCACTAGATCGCTAACGCGCTATCATGCAGACCTGCAATGGGGAATTCATGAATAATCGGAGTGTTCACTCTGAGTACATACCCCTGGAAACTCTCCAATACCATGTCACCTTCTATATTATCTTTGCTTAACTACCGACATAACTTGCTGTGGAGAAAAATTAAGTTTTTAAACAGGTTGGTGTGTACTTGGTCACCCTGTCATGCTTAGCCCCGTACTGGTTGATGAGTGGTAAACAAGCCGCCCATACCATGCTGCTTAGTACACAACATGGCCATAAGTTAGCACAAATAGGTCTCTACCTTTTATCTGACTTCTCTTCCACTTTAGATAATGATTTGCGGTGTATACTGAGGAAAAGTATTGAAATATTGTCTAACGATGTCATAAACAACATTAATAAATTACTGGTTTAAACACCTCGCATTTGCTGTGGCCAAAACATGGATTAGCTCAATGCATCTAGCGGTGTACACAGTAAACAACATTGAAAATCTCTCAATGCCCCCTAAGTGTCACTCTTTCTGGCTGACTCTGGTGGAATTTTGGTTTCAGAAATCTCGCTCACTTTTTGTAAGAATTTGGGTAGAGGATTGGCTGTTCTTTCACTCAGTTTCGGATTTATAGAGCAGGGAGGATGGTATTGATCTCATTTATTTTCTAATTCTGGAAATATTGCTCTAAAAGGGGGATGCCTGCCACTCCACCTCCCTTTTGGTCAGGCCCACTTCTTTGAAATTCCTGGATACGGTTCTCAATAGCTCCAAACCACAAAGACATTCCCCTGCCCAACTTGTTGGTTTGCTGTGATGAGTACACTTTAAATATTCTCCTTTCCTTTCTTTTCTTTGGTTGAAGGGTAAATAATCGTTATAAACCCCCTTTCTGTAAATACCCCCTCCTCCAAAATTATCTAACGGCATTTGGAGTTTAGGATCCGGTTTGTGCCCTATTACCCCATATCAATCTCACACTAAGTATATCCCATCTCTAGATGGATACCAGTTTGACTTTTGACAGGTCATGGAGCTCCCTGACCTTTGACCTGCAATCTGAGTGAGAGTTGGCACCGGGCACTGGTGAGCTGCTCTGTGTCTGACATGTGACATAGGGGTACCAGCGCGCCTCTAAACATTCTCAGGGGTGGGGTGTGATGGGAGAAGGGGTTTTGATAAATGAACCTACTTGATTAGGAGGAATCCTAGAGAAATGAGAGCGGGAATGAGAGGCAAAGGAGATTCTCAAAACCATGAATACATTCTCTTTTATTTTCCCCTCAAGGAGCCTACAAGTCATGAGATAAGTAGCAAGTACTAGTAGTCATTCGCAGCAAGTATACCGCGGCCGGCAGATGTCAAGATGTCATAACATGGGTTAGGGAATCAATTATAAGCCTTTTCTCCTCATGTGGATCGCAGGTCATGACGAAAGTTATTTTCTTTATATGGATGTGTAAAAAATAATTCGCGAGTTTAGTATGGTAGGTAAAAGAAAAAGAGGAGAGTTCTCCTAATACAATGAAAGTTCAGTTTCCCAAAATAACTAGGTTCAAATTGTACATGGATAGCCCCATATTTCAATTTGGGATAAATAGATAAATGGCAGCCAAGCCAAATAACACTCTGCAAAATAATTGCCTCCCCTCAAACCCGCCAGAAATTGCCGAATGTATTTGTCAGAATTCAAGTGTGGCAAGTATTTTTTAGACTGCACACTACTCTTACAATCAGGAAACTTGCCTGAAAATTCACTCACTTCACATAAAAATGAAGAATATTCGCCAAAGTTTGTAAAAGCATGAATATATAGAATATGAATCTCCTCTAGTAAAAGTCTTCCTGTGCCTCACACTCCCGTCAGAAATATAGCTCGCACCCATATCTCAATTCTCTAGTCATTTATAGCAACCTAAATGGACATATAGTAAAGTTCTCGGATATCGTTCATTCAGGCCAATCTAATGAAATTATTTACTTGGATCATGATTTAAGGTAACATTAAGTGAACACAAAGGTTCATCGAATTGGTCTGAATGGGAGACTTGTTAGTTATATTGGATACGTTTTATACTATGTCAGTAGCATGATTACATACACCTCATGGCTACTAGGTTTTTAATTGATTGAAGATAAAGAAGATAAAGATTAGCCTATGTCTTATGACCGTGGTGTCATGCCACCCAAGTCCTAATCACGGACCTAGGACCATAGGGTCACATAGTGTTCACACATTCCACACGTTCGTGTTGAAGACTTTTTAAGACCCCCCTCCCACTGTCACAAATTGACAATACATGGAATGTCCTTAATCAAATGTATATCTCAGGTAACCGTTTGTCTCAATTTAATAACTATTGAACAATCCCGTATTTCCACCAATTACCGCGGTGATCTGTGATATAATTTGAGAGTACATTTCCCAAAAAGGGCACATATGGTAGATATTATGTTCGGTTACCGCCTTGTTGTGCCAGATGTTAATGCAATGCCCACTTCATTACATGGTCCATTACAGAGATAGAATGTTATCTTTGAGTGCAACCCTTTGAGGAACAAGAAATACATTAATGCCTGAACGTAACTCACCGGTGAACAAGTAATACATTAATACCTGAACGTAACTCACCAGTGAACAAGTAATACATTAATTCATGAACATAACTCACCAGTGAACAAGTAATACATTAATTCATGAACGTAACTCACCAGTGAGCAAGTAATACATTAATACATGAACATAACTCACCAGTGAACAAGTAATACATTAATTCATGAACGTAACTCACCAGTGAACAAGTAATACAATAATACCTGAATGTAACATACCAGTGAGCAAGTAATACATTAATACCTGAACGTAACTCACCAGTGAACAAGTAATACATTAATACATGAACATAACTCACCAGTGAACAAGTAATACATTAATACATGAACGTAACTCACCAGTGAACAAGTAATACATTAATACCTGAACGTAACTCACCAGTGAACAAGTAATACATTGATACATGAACATAACTCACCAGTGAGCAAGTAATACATTAATACATGAACGTAACTCACCAGTGAACAAGTAATACAATAATACCTGAATGTAACATACCAGTGAGCAAGTAATACATTAATACATGAACATAACTCACCAGTGAACAAGTAATACATTAATACATGAACATAACTCACCAGTGAACAAGTAATACATTAATTCATGAACGTAACTCACCAGTGAACAAGTAATACATTAATACCTGAATGTAACTCACCGGTGAACAAGTAATACATTAATACATGAATGTAACTCACCAGTGAGCAAGTAATACATTAATACATGAACATAACTCACCAGTGAACAAGAAATACATTAATTCATGAACGTAACTCACCAGTGAACAAGTAATACATTAATACCTGAACGTAACTCACCAGTGAACAAGTAATACATTAATACCTGAACGTAACTCACCAGTGAACAAGTAATACTTTAATACCTGAACGTAACTCACCAGTGAACAAGTAATACATTAATACCTGAACGTAACTCACCAGTGAACAAGTAATACATTAATACCTGAACGTAACTCACCAGTGAACAAGTAATACTTTAATACATGAACATAACTCACCAGTGAACAAGTAATACATTAATACATGAATGTAACTCACCGGTGCTTTCCGCAATGCTGCACTGGCAATACCCATTCTAGGTGGCTGATACACTCTTGATGGGTCATCATGATGCATTGATGGACCCTTACAAATACGTGTCTGGGCTGCATTGACTTAGTAGTGAGAGAACTGGGTGAGTATATAAACGCACCAGGCGAGGCGGTGTTCCAGTGGTGGTTGGTATATCTGAGTACATACAGCTGAGGACAATGTTGTCATTATGACCTAATAAGGAGATAAAGTTTCAAATGCCAAACACCAAATTGATCTGGTAGATTGAGGGGGCGGATCCAGGATACACAAAATCTGCCAGAAACATTGACCGCTTTTTCCAGTGAGGAGAACGTTGAAAGAGTTTAGGAATAACAATTGAAAACAAGTCATGGAAAAGAAAGGACGGGATAGAAATTGAGTAAGCAAGTGATTGTGAGTGAGTATGTAAATGAGTAAGTGATTGAGTGAATAATTGGAAGAATAAGTGGGTCTATGAGTAGGTGAATGAGTGTGTACGCGACTGAGTGAGTGAGCGAGTGAGTGAGTGAGTGAGTGAGAGAATAAGTGAGTAAGTGAGAGTGAGGGACGGAGTGATTGACTGAGTAAATATAGGTGAGTCAGTCAGTGGGTAGGCTAGGGCGTAGGCTAGTTACTGACTAGGCAGCAAAGTGAAAGATACTGACAAGGCAACAAAGTATAGTGGAAGTGCCAGAGAGAGAGGGAGAGAGAGAGTCTTTTGAGAGAGAGACAGAGAGAGACAGACAGAGAGAGAGAGAGAGAGAGAGAGAGAGAGAGAGAGAGAGAGAGAGAGAGAGTGTGTGTGTGTGTGTGTGTGTGTGTGTTTGACCATAAAGCCACAGAGTTGATAGGATGAGTATAGACAGAAGAGAAGTACAGGGCAGAGGGCCAAAAAGGCAAGAGATCAGGGGGAAATGTAATCTACAGGTAGGAACAGTAAAAGTGAATCATAACTTTAAAAACGTAAAACGTGTTTTTAAATGACACCAACCTGTTGGTATTCCTACAAGTCCCAGTAGACAGTAAAGGAATATCTGATAGCGGCCAAACTCGCCTATGTGGCGGTATATGTCGTCAAACAACATCCTCCAGGTTAGAGTTCCACGTGATGTGTGAGAGGAACTCACTTACAGCACGCCACTCACCATGCCCACGGGACCAGCTGATAGTGAGGGCGATTCACGGGCGCTAACTTAAACTGGCCACTACATATACATGTATGTGGCTATTTCGTTTACAGCATCATAATGGTAGACTTGCTCCATCAGTTTTAAAGGGGTCTTTATCTCTTCAATACGCCGTCTCCTTTGTACACAAAAGCCAAGGGCACAAACATGTGTCTACATCTGTCAAACTGATATTTACTCTACTTTTCACGTTATGCAGACCTTAGCTGTATTAGGGAGTGATCATTTTTTTAACAACAGGGGCGGCTTGAGGGGGGCCAGAATCTTTCAACTCCTTGACCAGGGGGGGTCAGAATTTTTCCAACCCCTCTGATGGGGGTTGTAAAAAAAATTCCACCTGTTTTCAGTGGAAAACCCCGCTCAGGGGTCGGAATTTTTTTCGTGCGCCCATGCGCAAACCCACCAGCCCCCCTGTTGTTAAAAAATGATCACTCCCTTAGCTGTCAAGATTTTAGAAAATACCCATTTGTCCACTCACTCACTAAAGCATAGGCTAAAAAGAAAAAGGGTCCGGTCACTTAACCGACCTGAACTAAAACTAATTTTTTGAAGTTTTTATATCAAAACTTGTATTCAGAATATAGACATATATGAGGCCTAAGATACAAAAAAAAAATCCGACCTCAACATTTTTGACAATGCAACCGGAAAATCAACTTTTTTTTGGCAATACGTACCTGAAGGCATGACACTTCAAGGTTATTTGTCAAAAACAGGTGGCTTAATTACTGCGCGCTTGTTTGAACATTTGCAGCTGCACTGTAGAAAGAAATGTCGGTGCATTCCTCATCCCAAAGTTGCCAGAGATCCATAAGTATTTTCACAGAGATTCCTTGTACATTTGTGTACCACCGTACTGCCACCTCAGGCGTCTTGTAAAAACTACAACAGTTCAGTACTTTTCAATTACAGTAGTTCACTTTTCAGTTTTACTACCCCCAAACTACACATAGACTGTCCAGTTCAGCATGCAGTACAGTTGCTGCCTGTGGATGAGAAGAGGATTACTAGATGATAGTGACACCCATAGTAACGACCGAGCACAGGTTAATTATTTCTGCGCACCAGAGGTTGGGAGGTGAGTGAGTTGGGCAGGATTTTTTCCCCATCTCTCAGTGTGGGTGGTTGGAGGTTACCGTTACATGATCAGGAGTACCCTGGAGGGGTTAGCTGCTGCATGGGTAGTACACTAAGGGGGTGGTCATTATTTATCAACGGGGGGGGGGGGGGGCTGGTGGCTTTTCGCGCGGACATATTTTTGTCCCCCTCCTTGATGGCTGTCAAAGGTTTCTGTGCCTCCCCCACGCCGAAGGTGCGGAGAATTTTTGCGCTCCTCTTTGATCTATAGTAGCGTGCAGTTTTTTTTTTTTTTTTTTTTTTTGCTAAAAAGAGGGTAACTTTTTTTAGCTCTCCCCTCAAGAGGGGTCAATTTTTTTTTAGTTTTAGCCCCCACCCCATGAGAGGGGTCTGAAATTTTTACACCCCCCGCTCAAACCCACCAACCCCCCCCCCTCCCTGTTGATAAATAATGACCACTCCCTAAGCCTATGTAGGCTAGTTCCTGCACCTAGAGACTAGATGCTTAGGTCTGTTGAAAACGAAGATGGAGATTAATTGGCTTAAATTGAGGGGCGTCTGTGATAAGGGATTCCGTATGAGAACCAGGGATGGCAGCAGGAATATGGAACTGCCAAGATAAAGATTAGATTTATAACAGATTAGAAGTTAGTTGAACTACAGATGTATGAATAGATTGAAGAAATGAGTAAATTGGTAAATAAGTAAACAAATAAAGAACAATCGAATGAAGAATGACATAATCCAGCAAACACAAAAGTACCAAAGGAGGTATATATTGAAGAAGTTTGATTAATTAACTGAAATGTCACCAGAGAAAAGATTTCTTTTTTCAAGAGGTTGGGTCGGGATTTCCCGCCTAGCCATCCCCATGCAAGTGGCTGTGAAAAGATGGAGAGACGTAGTAAAGCCTAGGGTGCTGCACCTATCACTGCCTACACCTATAAGTGTCCAGAATCTAGGTCAAACTTCCAGAAATAAAATCACTGCTGCTCCAGGGGCTGCCCTGGTACACATTGGAGGAATAACGCCACGTGGGTGCCTCGTGTCCACCAGGAGCACAGTGGGGTGTTTCAGAAGCCAGACATGATAATGAACATTAAATATTTGTTTCTGAAACTGTTGCATTCTAAACTTACAACTGCAACCATTATCATCTCTCACCAGTCATATAGTTATAGACACAATAAGATAATGGTAATGCTTTAGAAACACTTGCAGTTATACGCCTACAATCACTATTAAAACTGCTATCATATCTCCTTATGACCGGTTGTAAACATTACCTGCTTCTGAAACACCCCACAGGAGGGGTAGAGAAGGAGCAGCTCAGAGGATATACGTTATCTGTTTGTGATATAGGAGATGGATTAGGATATTTGGTGGTTACCGACTCCGGGGTACTCTAGGTATGGGTTTTGAGGTGAGGCTACATGGTAAGGCACCCTGGGTACGGCACGCATAGAGATTGATGTAACTATACGAAGGGCCACTTCTGCCACCGGTCGCTAGCTGTTCCTGATCGTATTGTGATTTTACGAGGTTCAATTTCAAGCTAAAACCATGACATTTAATTGCCACAATGTTACATACATAATGTGAAGCAATTGAAAGTGAATCTACTGTTACGTACATGAGGAAGTTTAGAGATTTACAAAGCCTTTACCATTAGGAATATGGTGCTAAGGACTGATTATGGAAAGTACAGGTGGTACAGATGGCCTGTGTCTTGCTGCCAATGATGAATAGGGGAAAGTTGGAAGATGTGTTCTGATATGACACTGGGGGCAGAGCGATGCGCACTGATCTCAGGACGCGCTGGAACAGTTTCTGGTTGGGAGAAATAGATACCCCTGTCTCTACCACTATTTGGGTAGCAGTAATGGGGCCCTTGATGGGGGAGCCCCCATATGCCATATCAATTTTAAGAAATGGCCATGTCATCATGTCGATTTTAAGAAATTGCCATGTCCCTTTGTCAATTTTAAGGAATGGTCATGTCTCTGTGTCGATTTTAAGAAATTGGCCATGTCTCATGTCACTAAGCAAAAAAAACTCATGTCGCCATGTCGATTTTAGGGGTCTAGGGCCATAGTAATGTAGGATTCAGGCACACGCTTTTAGGGAAAACTTGCAGTTATTTACCTGCAAAGTCCAGGCAAGGAAAAGATGACCAATGTATATTTAAGTCCATCAATAGATATAGAAGTAGCTAGGGGATCTGCAGGCGTTCTCCCCAGAAATCCTTTTGGATATGGTCTGGCCAAAAGCGGTGTTCTTATGATTGTTGCTGCTAGCAAACACCTTCTCTAGGTCTTAATTAATTGTAGAGGTTCTCTATCAAGCTACTACCTCCCCTTTCTCCACTCACCGAAAAGGCCTCAGTTATATGTGTATTTCTCTCTGTATAGGGGTAAAGCCAGAGGAACATACGCAAGATCCAATGGTCAAATCACGGGGGTTTCAATCATAGCTTCTCTTAGAAATGTTAAAAACCTAGACCTACATCAGTTAATGGTGCATTGTGATGCAAGTCAGCATACAGATTTTCACTCTCATTCTTACCCCAGATAGCTCTACCAATAGATCCTACTTATGTATACAGGTTTCTCCTATTTCTCATCAGAGGAAAGGCAGCAGGCTGTTGCAAAAAGATTTGGAATGGTTCTGTCAGAGGTGCTATTCCCGAAATGTAACTGACTGACCTCAGGGAATCAATAGCCTGTTGGGTTGCCAAAAGTTATTGGTCATAGAAGTGGTTTAGGAGTGGTCGGGAATTGGTGATGCTTCCAAATCAAGAACCAATTCCTGGCCAGTTCCTTTCTCTAATTCACTGGAGGCTATTGCGAAAAGAATCGGAATTAGATTCTCACTGTCGTAACTCACCCTCCAGTTCGTTCCTGGCTGCTCTGCTGCTCAGAACCAACTTCTTACCTTACACTCAGAATCAATCCTCTTAGTGTGAGTCATACTGGGAAGTATTACCCAATTTATGACCACTTCAGAACCACTTCTATAACCGATTACCTTGCTTTAAAACAGGGGAGAAGTCATTGCCTGATTGTAGTCAGTTCCTATTTGGGAATAGCACCTCTGACAGAATTTAATTCCTGTCGTTTTGCAACACCCTCCTGGCCTATCTACTATGGGCACCAATCATGGAACCAATTCTCCAACTTTCCACAATACAGTCTAATACAATGGTAAAGGTGAACGATGATTAGTTTGAGCCGACCGTTTCTTCACGAGCGCTTCCTGCCCGTTCCGAGTGGGCAGGAAGCGCGAGTGAAGAAACAGGAGGCTCAAAATAATCAGAGTTCATCTTTACATTTATGTCAAGGTGTTTTGAGACAACAATAAAGCCATTTTTATTAAAAAATCACTCACATTCACTTGTCATTTACGTCTTCATACGCTTGGAGCTCCCGCCATGTTCACTCAATACTTTCGTAGCGCCATTTTGAAATTCTCGATAAATACTTTCAATATTAGTATTCGCCATTTTCAGTGCTTTTAATTGTTTAAGATAATTGAATTAGGCTAGATTTCTGTTGTAAGCCGGCGTTTACAACAGTTTTAGTGCATATTTATAAAGATGTCTTGTCAAACTATTTTTCGTGACTCGTGATACAGAGCTAGCATTGGTTTCGCCATCAGTGGTTTTTTTTTACGACCGATAAAAAATATAGTTGATTTTAAGGACATTTATGTATAGAATTGAAGTTTAAAATATAATAAATCCAATGCAATAAGTTAAATGACCAGATGGAGACAGATGGAGACAGAAATTCAATTTTTATTTCTTATGCTTACATCCAGGTCTCTTCGAGACGCTGATCTACATTCTATTTCAAGCCGTCATGGCGCGCCAACTTGGAACAAGAAGCTTAACACATGGATTACAATTATTCACCATCTACAATGGAAGAAACTTTGGGAGACACGGTTACATTAGCCTGGGATGAAGAATATGTGTTGTAGCGTATGTTGAACGTTATAGGAGCATTGACAACACTGTTCTGAAGCATACCAGCAGTTTGATTACCAAACCCCACCAACCCCAGGTGTACATTTGAGCCTTGCCCGGCTTCCCTCGCAGGGAACCCCGGCAGGCCTGGCAGGAGTACGGGCTGTGGGGCGGGTGGCAAAACCATACCTCCATGGCTTCTGCTTGAAGTTAATGATGGACCCTCAGCTGGATTGTACCCTAAAGCCACCTGTGCAAAATGTTTAGGCTGGCTAGGACCTGGAATGTAAGCACTGGAGGAGGAGGCATCTTTTAACTCGCAGGTAGGCCTCTTTGAGCCCGCCCCGGTCAGAATGTGGGACATGGCGCGTTGCTGGGGTTTCGATGCAGTGGAATAATTATTTAAGCTGTTCAGGTTCTTATGGCCAGATAGTTGAGCTACCAAATTTGGTGGCACATTGTTTTCCAGAAAGGTATGACATGTAGTTTTACGTAGGGATTGGTTGGTGTGTTTTTCCTGAATCCCAGCAACTTGGCACATGTTTTTCACAATCTGACGTAGGGTGTTGATTCCCATAGGTGCACTTACATAACCATCAGAATCTGACATGGTACTATCTCTTTTTTACAATGAGGTAGAATGGTGCATCAGGAATCATCATGTTATCAGGCCTGTTTGAGGCAAACAATTTATAACATTTAACTGGACGCCCACCTGTCATCATGAGTTTCATAAATTTTGGGTGCAAATGCCCGAACATGGCCACCATCCCCCCCCCCTTACGGGTCTTTGTACCTCTCTCATTAAACTCTAGGTAGGACAGCTCCTCCTTTCCCTCTATGAGGTCTACGTCCCCACATTTCATAGCACGTGATTCATCACAACCCCTCAGTCCATAGCCAATTGTCTGAAACCAATACAAGGTTCTCTGCAGGGTGCATGGATTTTGAAATCCAAGGGCTCCTTTATCCCATAATTTCTCCACCTCTTCTTCATCAAAAGCTTCAGCACGGTTTGGTCTATTTCCCATCCCTTCTGCCTTCAGTTTGTTCCTCTTGGAGGCCAATACATCCCAGCTAATCTCAAAAGATTCATGAAACATGGGGTCCACCTCATAGTCTTTGGCTCGCAGATGTCTGTAAAAAAATTCGAAAAAATAATTAAAATTTATTAAATGCAGTGTACATCAAAATATCAATACTTGGAATTTTTTCTGAGCTCAAACTTTTTTTATATATATAAAATGCACCAAAAATCACATTATACATGTAAAAAATTATATAAAAAAAATATATAAAAAATTGCTGTTAAATAAACCTGTTTTTAATGGTCTTCTAACATCGTGTAGAATCTCTCACACTAATTTTATTAAAATAAAATGGTAAATATTGCATTGGATCATGTTGTAAATTCTCCTAAAGTAATCGACAACTCTCGAGGCATACATACCTAACAATGGCTCTATGGATCGATGTTAGTCTGTCAGGTTGATGGTGCTTGCCGTTCGCCTTCTTCTTATTCAATAAGTAGTTAGCAAGTAGACCGTCAAGTTCCGTTGGTTCAATGGCTTCTATAGCCCTGTCTTCAAAACAATTCTCCTGGAGCCACTTCTGGAACCTTCTCACAACCTAAAAATAACCACAAAATGTATCAAAATTAGGTTTGACTTTGATGTAAATATAATAACAACTTTTAAGTATAATTTTCTGATCAAACCTACATACTCTCCCTACCAACAAAAACTTGACTCATTTTCTTGAGTGCAATGGTGGCTGTTTCGAGAGTAAATACAAATCTGACCTGGCTTTTTTTTTTGCAGTATTTACATTTTTGGAGCCCTCGATGTAGTCTTTTAGCTCAGCTCTGCCTTTGAACTCGAATTCAGGTGTTTTTAACTCAGATTTCCAGTTATTTTTCTCAATTTCTGACGAATTTACATCGTTCACAACTCCCATGGCGACTTCTTGTTGGATTTCAATAACTTCTTCCTTGCCCTCAGGCTTTTCAGTGTAGTTGTGCTCGAAAAACTGAGACAAGGAAAAGTTCCCAAATACCTCTGCATCATCCACCCCTAAATCAGTGGTTATCTCGAGAGTTAACTTATTTTCTTCTTACATTTTCACCTTTTTTGTCTGCTTTTGTGGCTCTCGACGCAATTTTAGAAGCAGTAGATGCCGGACGGGACTACTTTCTGCCTCGAGTCATGTGACCCTCGAGTGCAGAATTAACGCAGGGGTGCAATACGAGGGCTTAGTGTGTTTCCTATGGAGTCTCAATATTCACCTTGACATAAAGAGCAAGTCAATTTCATTACAGTATGAGGTGGGAATTGGTCTCCCTCGGTGGAGAATTGGGGGGAACTGGAAGATGCGTGAGTTATAATGAGAATTAAATTCCAAATCTTTTCGCAACAGCCTCCAGATGGGCCTACAAGTAGGATGGGAAAGAGGGTGAGGTAGGGGGTAACTCATGGGCTACCATAGGGGGGAAGGTGAAGGTACAATGCAGTAGGATCGGAATATTGATCGTAAATCTGGAGTCCAATTTTGAGAAAAGTTTTGAAAAGTCAATGAAAATGTGCCATCTGGAGGGTGATTCATAAAAATTCAACATGCATTTGAAAGTATGTAAAATGTGCTCAGTATGAAAATTACAATTCTGTAAGGGTCTTGTTAAAAAAAATAAATATGGTATACATGGTTTCATTTAGATGGTCAAAATATATGTTGAGTTTTTTTTCATTCATTTTGAATTAATCCTTTACGGTGAGAGGGACAAGGGAATAACGCAGTGATGGACTTGGGCCACTTTAACAGAACTACCAGCCTATTTATTGAAAAAACAAAAAGAAAAAAGAAAGAATTTTTCCCAGCTGTGACCAAGCACCAAACCCTCCAGCATGAGGGTTGGTAGCAGCAATGTAGGTCAGCACCTGACAGGTAACACACCTGTAGTGGCAGCAGTGGCTCCACCTGAGTATCAATACCGGTAACAATATAATCGTTCCCTTACTATATACAGAATTGGATTTAAGCATTTATTTCCAATAATAGAAAGGTAACATTTTTACATGTTCACAAATTTATGTTTAAAATTTACAGTGTTTAAAAAGTATTTTTTTCATTGATTTAAGGGGTACAAGTCTCTTATTTATATAGACTCATATAGACCACTGCTCACATCCTAAGGTTGTTACCATAAGGGTAACCAAATGCCATGAGCATGTAGCCTGTAGAGGCTGGATGGTATTTAATATAAACTTGGTTGCTTACCCAGAACTTCTTCTCTTTTTGTTATTTCTTAACCTAACTGAAAAGTTGAACCACCACAGAGATGCATCTCTCTCAGCTATCTCTCTACCATTTCAACTGCAGTCATCACAGCAACCAAGTTAGATCAGTAGGAAGAGCACTGGACTCGATAACCAAAGGTCGATGGTTCTAGTCAAGAGAGGTCCTCACAGACAACTCAGACAGCCATGCACGTGAGATGGCCGTAGCTCGAACACCAGTAATGTCCCCACCAAGAACTACTGTTACACCCGAACCTCTAGACATGAAGAAAATGATGGAGGATTTCATGAAAACTTTCTCCGAGACAATGTATAACAGACCCACACGTCGGAGAGTAGATCGTAGCAGACTACGGTGCTACCGTTGCCAAGAAATGGGGCACTATGCTCACGAATGTACAGCCCCAAAACCTGTACTATCCCGAGTTAATTATGTAGAAGAGACAAAGGATGAGGAAAACTAAAGAGGATCGCACCCACGGCAAAGGATGTCATCTGTGATTCGAAAATCTGCCAAAAAGCCACCGCTGGCAAACCCGAGCTAGTACAGGAATCAATACCCTCCGGGGGACTGGTACGTGAGAAGGATCCTCTCACCCCAGCCCGGGCCGGGGGCTTCGACGGGGTAGGGGCAGACGTATGCCACGACCTAAGGGAGAAATCCTACGTCGAAGAAGAGGGAGGTTGGGTTGAAGAGTTGACGCGAGTGAGTGCGGCACACCTCCCCCCGAACCATCCGTGTGTAACCTTCTTGAAAGGCTTCGGATGGGAGATCGATGATTCCAAGGAACAACTCCGATTCGCCCAGAACTCCTCACCTTTGGGGGGGAAACGATGGTATATTGCTGTATCGGTGAAGGGGCGGACTGGGGAATTTTTGATTGACACAGGTGCCAGCCATTCGTGCGTCTCGAGAAAATTCTTCAGTCTGGTGTCCGGCAACCATGAAACGCTACCAGTTGGCGTTAATGCTTGCACGGCCGACGGTAGCCAGATGCAGACTTTTGGCAAGACTTTCATACAGATCGGGATGGGGGGCTACGAGTATGTAATGAGCCCTACTATAGCCGAGATAAGTGACGACGGGATAATTGGCCTGGACTTCGCAAGTTTGTATGGTGCTGTATTGGACCCCCGATTTGGGATGTTGAAAATAAGGCAACCCTACAACTGCGAGATCCCATGCATATTGAGACATGTATCCTCGGTAGCCACCGTGGTACAGACAGTAAAGATCCCGCCAGGAACGGCTTGCGACGTTTTGTGTTCTTCGAACCATGCATTTCGAGGTTCGAATGCTGTCTTCGAGCCCAATTTTGAAGCACTATCTTGCTTACAGCTAGATTCAGTTGACACTCTGGTGGGAAGTGGATCGTGGACAGTAGTTCCAATTATGAACAGGGGTTTGAAACCTGTGTACCTGAGAAAGAATGAGAAAATCGGTGACATGTCCCTGATAGAACACATTTCGGAATCCCGATTTTGAACTGAGTTACCTCTGGGGACAGTTCGGGGACTACCAGATGACCTAATGAAGTTAGTAAACGACTCTTCCCTGAGTAAGAAATCAGAAAAAGAAGGACTTCGAGCCCTGCTTGCCACCTACAACGATGCCTTCGGGAAACCGGGGGGCGCGGTAGGTCGCACTAGCAAGGTACTACACACGATTGACACGGGTGATTTAAAGCCTTTCAAAATACCCTATAGGAGGTTACCATTGAAAAAGAAGGTGGAGGAGGAGATGTTGGTAGGGGCCGAGGCCTGACCATAGATGAGAGTGGAGCTGTAGTTGGGTCGTCTCGACGAACCAACACCGCTACCCCATCCCCGAGCGCCACTGCCACTTTGAGCTCCGCCTATGAGAGCGGTTCTGATACTCACACGACTCCTGTGCCGACTCCTCCAGCACGAAACATGAGGACCACCAATGTGTTACACTTGGTGAAATCTAACCTCGAGCTGGAGGACCCCGATGACTACATCAAAAACCGGACACAGGAAACCTGTGATATTCAGGCCAACGTCTTCCAGGCGTGGCAGGAACGACATATCAGTCAGGACACCGGCTACCTCCGAGGTGTCACCGAAGGCGTCTTCGAATGTCTGCATGAGATTCAACGGCGAGAAATCGCCCGAATCTCACAAGACATGCAAGGACAAGCGAGAGACCAGCTTCGAGCCTCGCTCCAACGAGAAAACGAGGCCAAGGCCATGAAGCTGAAGTATGAGTCACAGCTTCAGGAGCTGAGAAGCCAGTACGACCATCAGGATGTTCGGCTCATGGCAGTGTTCGGCTGCTTCATGAAAGACTGGGATGGCACGGCCGAGAGTGCCTTCGAAAAGCTCCAGGCCAAGTTGCAGGAGAATAGACAACTCGAGGCAGACATTGAATCCTTCGGATTCACTAGCATGCCCACCCCGAGAGCCTCCGCCAGTGCTGGCACGCCCCCAACCGGACCCGGGAGGGAGTCCGAAGGCGCCACTGCTGCCCCAATTGTCACCCCGACTAGACAGACCGACGCGCCGGCCTCTACCCCCGAAGCAGCCACGGTTGCCACAAACCCTGCCCAAACACCAGTGGTCGGCAACCTGATTAGTCTGGACTCCGATCCGGAAACCCATTCTGGGGAAACGGTAATGGAGATAGATTTATAATACTCGATGTAAGCAAGTACAGTCAATGACCCTACCTTACGGGATCCTCGAACACTGAGACTGTGCCCCAAACCCGATGGATGCCCGGACGGATGCAGACCCACAGAACCCAATGGACGTATCTACATCTTCCCATCTTGATCAGGGCACACCACACAGCGACGCGGCTTGCCACCGCCAAGTCCATCATTCGCCGAATGGATCTGCAGACAAGCAGTGAACGACCCCGAAGACACCCCGAAGTTAATTATTATTGTACAGCAGACCCACTACGCTGGTGGGCTGCTCTAGAACCATACTATATAAAACTTAATTAATTAACCACTAGTCCTCATACCCTACGCATAAAAATATTTTTTCTGTTATAATAATCTAACTTCGATCTCATAAAATATGTCAATTTATCAACGGTCTAACAAAGCAATTGGTGCTACAAACCTATAAGATTTGTTACCGCAACTCTGTTTAATACTTCTCAGGTACACACCAATTGTGTTCATATTTCGAGGATAGTAGTGGTATAGAGATGTATATGTATATTCTTATAGTTATAAAAACCCACAGTTATTGTAAACTGTGTAAAAAAAAAAACTAGTATATAGTGTTCATACGTGAACAGCAAAAATTTTCTTTTCGGGTCATGCAACTTAGTATCACATATAATTACACACATGGTATATCGTTATTTAACATACACTTAAATACTCTATGTACGGTCTCGAACATGTTCTTCCGAACTTGTTTCGACCCATATCTCTCCTTAATCCTATTCCATAGTGTATATGTATGTTTACTTTATTTAAAATATTTATATGTGGTCGACTCCTATTATTAAGACGTCACACAAATAACATATCACATTCTACTTCGAACTCTCGTTTATAACTTCGAGCCCTAATTTCCTTAGAATAACGAAATGTTACTCTGTTAAAGCTATGTTATTTTTGCACACCCCTTTCCTTATTCTGGTGGGGGTAGTGTAGGGGCTCGTAGATCGTGATATAGTGTGAGCGTCTCCCTCGAGAGGGCGTTTCAAGCGCTGCGTCCATCACCGGTAGTCACTAGAGGTCTCCTCGACCACTGGTCTCTGCAGGGTCGTGGCAGCACTGTTCGCCTCGCCCCAGCTCCTACCTGGGGCCGGGGAAGACGTTAGTCTGGCTCTGCCTGCCAACAGAGTCGGACCACCTTTACCTGAGCTTGCACATAGCTAAGCAGTACACTTCGAGGTGGATGTAAAACATATACCGTAATAAATATGTGCCGGTTGCACTAACCCGAGATACCCTGTCTGGTTTTCACTTTGAACTAGTCGAGACCTTAATCCGAACCATTACACGGGTATAGGGGCATTCTTTTAGGTGCAGAAATAATATTCCTGCGGGTACTGGAAGATTCCTGCGGATACTGGAAGATTCCTGCGGGTACTGAAGGTAGGACCTGATCTCAGCTTTCCAATGGTGAACGAATTGTACAAATTGACCAATTTCTTTTAAGTTTTTGCACATTATAAAACAAGTTATGATGAAGTTTATGAGGAAGCTCCTGTACCTTCAGGAATCCTCCTGTACCTGCAGGAATACTCCTATATCTGCAGGAATGATCTAGTATCCGCAGGAATGTCCCAGTATCCACAGGAATGTCCCAGTATCCGCAGGAATGTTCCAGTACCCGCAAGAATTGTTTCTGTACCCGCAAGAATTGTTCAGTACCCGGAAGAATTGTTTCTGTACCCGCAAGAATTGTTCAGTACCTGCAAGAATATTTTTTCTGGTCAAAAAATTATTTTTGGCATGTCCTATTAGGGGCTCCGTACACCTGGGCCCCATCTGTCTGGCAGCTCAGACATTATTTTACCAGCTTGAGCCCATGTTTGGGCTAGCCCAGAAGACCAGAGGAACCCCATCTGGAGTCCTTGTGGATGTGCTGGCTGGGCTTTTATAAACTACTTTCTTCAATGAGATAAGACCTAACCCCTTTGCCCCAATGAAACCCCTGAAAATTTCTCCACCATAAGGGTTGAGTCATTTATTGCCAGCTGGGGAAGGGGTGTTGATGGATTTTAGTAGATCGGCATTTTTTTTCCACCCCCCCCCCACCAATATTGTGAACGTTATTGTGACCCTCTACTGAGAACCAATTTTGCAAATGATGTGTTGCAATGAGTATTTGGATTTGCCCATATTAAGTTTTGAATTCCCCTCCCAATATGAGGGTTTATTGGGTGTTGTCCCCCCACTAAAAAATTTCCATTTTAAATGACCCCCACCCCATATCTAGCAAGCCATCCCCCCCTCCCCACCTGGAAATATTATTTAGAATATGGCCAAAACCTGCTCAAAGAGTGACAAAACTATAACATATTGGGTTGTTATACAGCTAACTGCACACATGGACCTTTATCATATGTAGGCTGGGGTTCCCCAGTCTATATATAGACATCATGACAACTGGTTACCACACTTTCTGAGACACAGACAGTGACCAGCAGCACTGGGGAATGCCAATGAGGTCATACTTTCATGGTTGACCAGTCATGAGAGGTGGGGGTTTCCTAATATAGATCTGAAATTATGACATCATAGCACGTTTGACTATAGAATATGGTACAGCAAGGGATTCCTCTCTTTCCGATGGTGTTCAGTTACAGTATAAATATGAAATTCATGGTCATAGTCACAGTTACATACTTTTTATTTAATATTTTACTGAAAATGTAAAATTTATACCATCTATAATTGCCCTTACCATGTATTCGGATTCATGTTCAGTGAATGTTAAATGTGCTCAGAATTATTCAGTGAACATAAACCTTTTAGAATCCAAAATTCATACTGAAAAAAAATCCATGTCCTAACAGTTACATGGTCAAGCAGATACATGTTGAATTTTTAGGAATAACCCTCCTGGTGACTTCTGGGAATGGCTTCATGACTTTGGTACTGGTGGGAATATTTGAAAAATTCTTTCGTCGTTGGGAAGCCCAGGAATTTGAGATCTTAATGAATATATTTTTGGAGGGGGCGCACTACCCTTGCGTCCCCACCCCCCTAAATCCGGGCCTGATTATATGATGGAATCTAGCATGCAATATTGTAGTATCCCGCACAAAAGGCATGCCTTATGTTATAGGAGAAGATAACCCCCTCCTGCTGGATGGCCGCTACTAGGTTAAATCATGTCGTGATAATGCAATTCCAGCCCTTTGACACTTGTTTTCAGCACCAGGACACACAAGGTGCAACTTTTACTTCAACATGCCATACCACCTGGTATTGATTGTGGTTAGTTAAAGTCCAGGTGTTAAAGTATGCTATCAGAGGTCCTAGAGGCCATTTCTTAACACACTACGACTGCTTACTTTCAAATTGTTGTGGGAACCCTTAAGTTAGTGACATCACTTTGCGTAGTGCTATTAGTAGGGGTCCTTATGTATTTCTGTTGGGGTTTTGTGGGGAAATTGGAAACTATACATTTTTTAAAAGGCTAATTAGTTTGAGTTGCCGTGGCCAGAAATGATGAAAACAGCACTAAAACCTTGGTTGCCAGGGAAAATACATATGGGATCAGCTGTTGCTATGCAAAAAATGGCAACATTGACTTTTGGACTAAGGTGGCTCTAAGCTTCCCAAAAATGTATAGTTTCCCCACAAAACCCCAACAGAACATTTTTCAGCTACATAAGGAACCCCACTATATATGCATTTCCCTGCTGCAGTCTATTGTAATAAATAATATCTCCATGTTAGACAGCATTGTGTGGAGTACCTGCCACCCAGTGTAAGTTATTAATCATTACTATTGATAACTCACTTGTACAGAATTAACAATCAATATGAATGGTTCATATAAGAACTGTGACCGTTAATCTTTAGCTGGGACAGGTATTCCTTTTGTTGTTTCTTTATCTGCTTCCTTTTACGAATGACCCACCCACCCTCTTCTGCAGAAGATTGTACAGGTGTAATGGTAGAACCTAACATGGTTCTAGATCTCTGAATCGACAGGGCAACATATGGGCCTTTTTGGGTCTTACTGATAAAGTTTATTTGGTGCATGTAAGGAAAGAAATCAAGACGGTTCCAATCCCTTTAAATGCCGCAGAATGGTTTATTACATCATGTCCATCTAGAGTATGCACCAGTGGCGATTCTAATCATTAAAGCAGCATGCACCAACAGGTTGAGGCTGATAAACACCTGAAGTGCAGCCATGATGCACCAACAACAGATGCTGTGATATACACATGAAGTGCTGCCATGATGCACCAACAGCAGACGCTGTGATATACACCTGAAGTGCAGCCATGATGCACCAACAGCAGACACTGTGATATACACATGAAGTGCTGCCATGATGCACCAACAGCAGACGCTGTGATATACACCTGAAGTGCAGCCATGATGCACCAACAGCAGACGCTGTGATATACACATGAAGTGCTGCCATGATGCACCAACAGCAGACACTGTGATATACACATGAAGTGCAGCCATGATACACCAACAGCAGACGCTGTGATATACACATGAAGTGCAGCCATGATGCACCAACAGCAGACGCTGTGATATACACATGAAATGCAGCCATGATGCACCAACAGTAGACTCTGAGATACACACATGAAGTGCAGCCATGATGCACCAACAGCAGACTCTGTGATATATACATGAAGTGCAGCCATGATGCACCAACAGCAGACTCTGTGATATATACATGAAGTGCAGCCATGATGCACAGTAGTATAGTATGTATTGGAACCGGACTATAGCTAATCTAAGGATATTACTCACTGGGGATGCAGCCAATCAGAGGCCTCCCTATTGGCGGGAAATTCAAATGTGGGGTCACGTGACCCAAACCCCCTGTGGTGTGCCGCCAAAATGGCGCCCTCTGATTGGCTGGCTGTTTAGGTCACGTGACCTCTATTATGCAAATAAGGTCACATGACCCTAATTTGAATGGACCAATCAGAGGTCGTCATTTTGGTGGGAAATTTGAAAAATTTGGTGACGTCACTCTATTTTTTTTTAATTTTGCCAAAAAAGAAAAAAATGGAGACCTCTGATTGGTTGGCTGTCCACACGTCATACTGTCAGTCAGCTGTATGCAGCAAGCAAGTAGTTACGTGACCTAATTAGCATAAAGAGGTATGGTTTATTATGTAGATGAGGGTGTGACTATGGTGAGATATTTTTTATATAAATAAAAAAAAGGCAAGCTGATAGCTTGCCAAGAAAAAGAAAAAAAAGGGAAATATTTGGGGAGGGGGCCCTTGGGGTAAGGGGGCCTTTGGGGGAACCATTGGGTTGGGGGGGGCCTTGGGTGGGTGGGGCCCCCCTTTTTTTTAGTAAACCCACCCCTTGGCTAGCGGCGGGTTTAGTAAAAGTAAAATTTACATAAGGTAGTTAAATATAAAATAGAAATACAATAGTACCCACATATGGAGTAGTACACATTCCACTTTTTATTTGCCATAATCTCATTTCATTTTTTTCACATACAAACTATCTTGGTGTCTTATCTAGACATGAATTGTGATTCATTGTGGGTGGTTTTTGGTCAGTTCATATATGTTGTCTGTTGTGTCTGGTGTATATATGTTGTTTCTCATTTATCTACTGTGTCCTCCGATGTTACAGCGTTAGAAAACACAGAAGATGCTTGTTCAAAAGGAAAAACTCCTCCACGCTTATTTCTGAAAAGCTGCAACTCGTAGTCCAGAAAGTTCAATTTCTTCAACATTTCCGTCAGCAAAATTTTGCTCTGTGGACTTAGATTCATACCTTCCGAGGCCAACGGGCAGGTAGGAGAATGTCTGAAATGCTCCACGGCGATGTCACTTTCTAACCATGTGTGTATAGCGACTCCACATTGGTAGCATTGAACAAGGTCCTTACCTTTGATGTAAAAGAATCCGAGGGCGGCGAGTTTCTCTGTGAAAGGACGAGGTTTATTCCACATAATTGTGTCGAAAGTGTTGAGTCTCTTTGATAAATCGACAAAACATACCTACTTGACCATTCTCTTAGGTAGGTAGGTAACGTGGTGCGAGCAGTGACGACGGTGGTAGTAGCTGTGTCGAGTATGGACGTATCAGTTGTAGGCAAAGTGGTAAACGAGACAGCAGAGACGTGACGTAAGTGGTTCATATAGATGTGCTTAATCCCCTCTCCAGCTGCATACTCTCTGTCTCCACCACCATGTTCCTGTGTAACGACTTAAGATGGGATTCCCGTGGTGCACACCTCCGACTCCTTTATATAAGTCACCACGCCCTTCCACAATTACTCTCCACGTATCATCTCTTTTTCTTTGTACTGTTGGGTTTAGCTTGTCACATTTTCAACACTTTGAAGGCATGGAGAGACATATCTTGTTCCGGTTGTTGAGCCATTCTATTTAGCTTTTCAGATGTCAAACCTAAATAAGTACCCATATCTTTCCACTCCCTGAATAGAGATTCAGACATGGTGACAAAGTACCTCTCCATTAAAAACTGGTCGGGGTTGTTGTAATCCAATTTGTATGTCTTCAAAAAGCTCTGCGACTGAAGTAACAGATCTTGTTGATGAACACTAATGTAGGCATGGTGGAGTTCTCCCCATCTGCCATGAGCCGTATTTTTAGACCACCAAGTTTAGAACATCTCCATACACATATCCTGCACTGTCTTGATAACGACCATCTCATAGGGGATGTCCAAGTAGATTCCCAATTTCTTCCAAGATCCAATTAACAGTCTTTCTATATCATGAAGCAAACGATCAATATATGCAAATCTCATTTCACACATGACATCTTGTACACTCACTTCACATACGTCAGAGTCAGATAGGGAGGGGTTATTTTCAAGACTCATCTCATCTGCAAAACTTCAGAAATCACTTGATGAAGGTCGGTAGGCAAGCAGGTAGGCAGGCAGCCAGTAGGTGTTGCTGGTAATGGTAAAGGTAGTGCCGGTAGGGGCGGTAGTCATGGTGGTCAGCAGTGATATATTCTTCCAAAGAGAAATTGGGGTGCTTTATATAGGGTGATTAAGCCTATTCCCTGCTGGATACTTACCACCACCTTTTCCTTTCTGTGTAGCAACTTATCAGCATGAGGCTTTTGAATTTGTTAACATCAAACAGGAGGAAAGGTGCTGTGACAACTGTATTTGGTGAAATTAGGGGTGATTGCTTTCATTCTGTGTAGTGACTTATCTTTTAGATCTGTTGACATAAAACAGGTGGAAAGGTATTGTGATAACTGTATTTTGGTGGGATTAAAGGGAGTTAAAACTGTGATAATTAGCTTAATCCACTTTACAGGTGTGAGGGAGGCTCGCTCGTTAAGGTATTATGAGATTCCTTTCTTCTCCTTTTGTTAACAGGGTGTGTGTAATTGCTACCGACTACTCTTTGAAGTTTTCTAATCCTATTTAGAATAACTTTCATCTGGATCCTCCTACGGGTTGGTTTACCTGTGGAGGGCAGGTGAAATTAGATTTATAGACACCCTCCCAGTGAGGATCTCTGTGATGATAGGATTAGAGCTCTTTTTGCTAAAAAGCTATCAAAAGCCGACTTTGATTTTGCTGGAACTTTCTTTTTTTTCCACCTACCCGTTGATGATCTAAGAATGGAGTGAAGTTTTTATCCGAATGCTCCTATTGTTTATTTCCCCTGTGGAGGACAGGTGAAAATTGGATTTATAGGAGCGAGGGTCTCTTCTGTTGTGATTACAGGATTAATCCTCTTTTCCAAGAAAAGACGTCAAAGCCACCTTTCATCCATTCAAACTGCACTAAGCGACTTATCTCCAGAGGCGTATATAAGGGAGGGAGAAAAATTTCATTCACTCACACCATCTTTGCAACCCTCACCATGAGTAGAAGACCGTCTAAGATACAGCTCTCAAGGAAGACAAGAAGGACCAACAAGACTTCATTGTCTTCTCCTGCTGCTGAAGATGCTACTACTGCAGTTGCTCCTGCTTACAACCCACATGGTTTAACGGGTGGTGGTGGTGTTACTGCTGGTGGTGGTGGTGGTGGTGGTGGTGATGCTGTTTCTACTGCTGCTACTACTGCTGCTGCTGCTGGTGCTACTGCTGGTGCTGCTACTTCTGCTGGTACTGCTGCTGATAACGTCGGAGCTGCTGTTGACGGTGGGTCTTATACATCTCCTTACTGGACACCGATGTTTTATACCCCCGTTGCTGCTGCTGCCTCTGCTGATGCTCCTGCTGCTGCTGCTAATTCTGATGCTGTTACTACTGTTGATGCTGATGCTACTACTACTGTTGATGCTGATGCTAATGCTGATGCTGATGCTGACAAAAAAAGAGATTATTCTTGAATTTCTCGATAAAATTTGATTGAGACGTGTGTGAGCTAGTGCTGACGTATGATTTATATGACGTGAATGTAGATGTATATACTTTGTGTAGGTATGTTCCGTATATAGGTGTACAGGTAAATAGATAGATAGATAGATAGATAGATAGAAAGAAAGAAAGAAAGATAGCTAGTTAGATAGATAGATAGATAGATAGATAGATAGATAGATAGATAGATAGATAGATAGATAGATAGATAGATAGATAGATAGATAGATAGATAGATAGATAGATAGATAGATAGATAGATGAAAAATATTGAAAAAAAAACTCTCTTCACATATAAGTAGCTCAGTGAAAATGGATCATCTCTGTGAAAAGTGTTTCAAAAAATTTAAAAGGGTGTACAATTATGACAGACACGTGGAAAAATGTAGGGTAATACCTAAATTTTGTCTCCTATGCGGCGAAAGAAATTGCCAAAAAATCACCTGTCGACTCGAATCTCTTGACAGAGTGACTATTCCTCCGATAATACGCACTATACCGGAGGGTGAGGAAATGTTCACCAGGAATTGGCCCTCAATACAAACAGGAGTCAGGGCACACGGGAGTCCCGTAAGTGTAACAAACTTAAGACTACCAACAGGTGAGTTGAGTGACGCTGTAGATACTATGCGTCAGATTCACATCACGCAAAGATTCAGATACAAAATGGGTTTGTCAGTAGGCTTAATTTTATAACACAGAGAAAACAGAAACAAGCTATGCTACTTTCACGCCTCCCAAAACAACGCGTCTCTTTTACAACCCCTCCCCACCATAACTAATTCAGAAACTTTGGAAGAGCTTCTCTCCCTCATGGAAAACACTATCACTTCCCAAGAAGTACAGAAACTTTGCGACTCTGACACCAAGTGGAAAGTTCTTTTTCCCACCAATTTGAACGTTTGCGTTTACATGGGACCCAGAGAATTCCCCATAGGAGGTAGGGTTACCCATTCGGGTCGACTTAAAAAGAGAGGAGGTGTGTTAGATTTTCCCAACAGGGACAAGTTATGCGTCTTTCGCTGCATATCCTTTCACTTATACAAGACCGGCAAACACGCTTCAAAATTGTTGCGTCAGTTTGATTCCACTGCGAAACCTGAAACCTTTCCAGGTTTGATCATCAGCCACTTACCCACGTTAGAGAACTTGTTCGATATACAAATAGCGGTTTACACAACCCGTAAAGTGAGGGGTCAGAACCTGAAAAACCGAGTTTCCCCGATCAGGCCACCTTCCAAAACATCGGCCACCCGAGGTAAAGTCAACCTACACCTGTCTGCGACACACGGTTTGCATGTGTCCATCGTTACAGATATCAATCAATACGCTGGCATCTACGAATGCCCCGAGTGTAAGTCGGCGTTCACGACTAAGTTCTTACTGAAAAGACACAGAAACCAACTTTCCCGTTGCAGACAAGTCACCTTGAAATACGTAGGTGGAATCTACCAAAATTCGAAAACGGTTTTCTAAGCACTAGAAGATTTTTCCTTTTTTCCTCCCGACAGAAATTCAAAAATGTACCCTTACAAAATTACCTTCAATTTCGGAGCTTTCTTCAGACCGCCAAAGAACCGTCGACCGAACAAGTGTCAGTCCTGTGGGAACACGTCCCTCTGTCAGCTAGCGTTGCATCCGACTTTCCAGGTCGCGAAAGTCCGGTCTGCTTCGTGAGACAATACGACACAGATTCAGACCCCTTGTTGGATAAAGTTTTGAATTACATAAACGACACTGCCAAGATTATTGGGGAAGCAGTGCTAGAACTTTACCAGCCGACGTTAGCGAAGTTAGATGAGAGGATAGCTGAAGCTCTCCACCTAGAGGAGGCGTTCAGTCATCCCGGCATCGACTTCAAGGAACTCGGAAAAGACACCCTTTAGTTGAACTGAAGAAGAGACTTTTGAGATATCTCCACCAAGTTCCGGTCGTAGGTTTCAACTCAGGGCGTTATGACTTAAATCTGATCAAAATACAGCTTCACTCGTTCTTCTCCTCCAAAGAGCGAGAGAACGAAGAATTCAGCGTCATAAAGAGAAGTAACCAATACTTGGCAATTTACACTCGACACATTGTTTTCTTGGATGTAGTAAACTATTTGGCACCTTGTTATAACTATGTGAATTATCTACTAGCTTTCACCAGAAATCAGCACAAAAGACACTTTCCTTACGAATGGCTGACATCTACCAGGAAACTGGAAAACAGAACACTACCACCAAGATCTGTATTTGACAGCAAACTGACTGGCACCAAGATGTCTGAATCTGACTACGCCGAATGTGAAAAAGTTTGGTCCAAATAGAACATGCAAACTTTCAGAGATTACTTCATCCACTACAACAACAAAGACATGAAAACCTTCATAGAGGCACTGAATAATCACGCTAAATTTTTCAGGGAGCGCAACATCGACATGTTCAAAGACGGCATCTCCCTTCCGGTTCCTTTTTCAAACCACAGAGACCCCGTTCGTGACCTTCCACCAGTTCGACTCCCACCTCCACTCTCTGATCAAAAAAAATCTGGTCCGGGGACCTTCCATAATCTTCCATAGATTTCACGAGAAGGATGCCACGCTGATAAGGGAACACAAGTACGGCGAAAAAGCGAGAACGTGCGAACACATCCTAGGTGTAGACGCTAACTCTCTGTACTTGTGCTGCATGAGCGAAGCACACTGCACAGGTTATTACCTGGTGAGACGACCCAAGACCGAGCGCTTTAGAGTGGTTGCGCTACATGGAGCATGCCCAAAGCGTGAAACTTCGCCACGCTTTCAATGGAGGGGAGGTATCTGTAGGTTGTCGAAAAATTCGTGTAGACGGTTTTCACCCGCCCTCTAACACCGTTTTCCAATTTCATGGGTGTTGGTTCCATGCTCACAAGTGCATACCGCTGCGCAGATATCTGTGTGCCTTAGACAGGGACGAGAAACATGACAGAACAGCTAGAGTAAGCGCTTACTTAAAAGCTCTAGGTCACAAGTTGATCATCGTATGGGAGTGTGAATGGAGAAAGATGAAACACCAAGATCCGCAGGTTATAGCATCCGAACAACACTGGAAGGTCGACTACTTGAAAGCGGCGCGAAATCCCATGACAGAGAGTGACATCATATCCTCTTTGAAAGACGGGAAAATGTTTGGTTTGATTCAGGTGGACATTACTACTCCTCCTCACCTATGTGAATACTTCGGAGAAATGACTCCTGTTTTCAAGAATGTGACCATTTCGAAATCTGACATAGGACCTCACATGACAGACTTTGCAAACAACGAAAACCTGATGAACACTCCTCAGAGATCCTTGATAGGTAGTTACCACGGAAAAAAGATTCTCTTGGGAACACCTCTTCTTAAGTGGTATTTGGATCATGGCTTAATAGTCACCGAAGTGCACCTGTTCATAGAATACTTTCCTAGGAGTCCCTTTGCCGGTTTCACAGATCAAGTAACCACGGCGCGAAGCGAGAAAATTCTGTCAGACTGTTACAAGTGGATGGGAAACACCATGTACGGTAAAAAATTTGCAACAAAGAAAAACACACCACTGTGAAATACACTAGAGGTCGAACCTTCGAATCATTGACCAATCCGTGGCGGTTAAAAAAGGGTACAGAGTTGAGCACAGATCTCTTTGAAGTCGAACTGCAACCGAAAACAGTCAGGAACAATCTTCATATTCAAATAGGATTCATGGTGTACCAGTACACCAAGTTGAAAATGTCGACTTTTTGGATAAATTTATCGCAAATGTAAGTCTCAACTCCAAGACTTACATTTGCTACAATAAAGACTCGATAGGTGAAAGAAAATCAAAGAAATGGAGTGCGAAGGGTGTCATAAAAAAACAAAACGTTCAAGAACCCAAAGACTTTTTGGATATTCCTTTGAAACGAAAAACTATCCGCACACTTACACAATAGAGAAAAAGGGACTGAGTTACTTATATGTGAAGGGTCGCGTACATTCTGACGGAGTGACGACATGTACTTTAGAGTTATGAAAATAATAAAAAAATATAATAAAAAAAATTTAAATAACTATAAAGAAAAAAAAATGTAGATGTAGATAAGCCGGTGAGATAATACCCTTTGTTGTTGTATTAACTTCATCTACTTCGTCCACTGACTTACCTCGTGTATCAGTGTTGAAAAAAACAAACAAGACAATGTGAACTTGCGATCCCATTTTCCCGTTTTGTTCTTTAAGGCTCCGTTGTTAAAACAAGGTGTTCATAAAGTGTTCGTTTCTAATTATGTATTTGATTCATTGAGTGTGTGTTTCAAAGATGCATTTCAAAGAGTGGTTGGTAGCACCACAGATAGAGCTATAGGAGTATATCAATTCCATAAGGAGAACATGTGTGCTTTCGTCAAAAGGCGATATACGATAGAATCGATCAACACGTTGCTTTCTCTTTTGCAAGAGAGCTCAGACTTCTTGAGAAAAATGTGTCATTGTTCAAAGGGAACATTCGACTCTTTTTGTCAAAAGTGTGTTGACCAAATGTTGTGTAGCAAAGTTCCTTACCCCAGTGTACCAGCTGCTCAACTGAGAAGTATCATGTCTAGACAAACTGAATGGAGTACTTGGTATAGCACTTCAGTGGATTTCACTTGTAATATCAATGAGATGTGGATGGGAAATATGGCTTACACCTATCCTTCATTTCAAGAGGGTACTTGCTCCAAAGTTGTACACCAAGATTACAACATATACAATCTGAATTATGACAAACAAAAGTTGAATGTGTACATCTCAATGTGTGGGTTCTGTCATGTTCCTCTTTATGCTAATAAGGTCACATAACTACTTGCTTGCTGCATACAGCTTACTGACGGTATGACGTGTGGACAGCCAACCAATCAGAGGTCTCCATTTTTTTTTTTTTTTGGCAAAAATCTTTTAAAAAAACAGAGTCACGTCACCAAATTTTTCAAATTTCCCACCAAAATGATGACCTCTGATTGGTCCATTCAAACTAGGGTCATGTGACCTTATTTGCATAATAGAGGTCACATGACCTAAACAGCCAACCAATCAGAGGGCGCCATTTTGGCGGCACACCACAGGGGGGTTGGGTCATGTGACCATTTTGAATTCCCCACCAAAAGGGAGGGTTCTGATTGGTCCATTTTGGCACCACACCATGGGGGTCTAGGTCACGTGACCCCACATTTGAATTTCCCGCCAAAAGGGAGGCCTCTGATTGGCTGCATCCCCAGTGAGTAATATCCTTAGATTAGCTATAGTCCCGTTCCAATACATACTATACTACTATGCACCAACAGCAGACGCTGTGATATACACCTGAAGTGCTGCCATGATGCACCAACAGCAGACACTGTGATATACACATGAAGTGCAGCCATGATGCACCAACAGCAGACGCTGTGATATACACATGAAGTGCAGCCATGATGCACCAACAGCAGACTCTGTGATATACACATGAAGTGCAGCCATGATGCACCAACAGCAGACTCTGTGATATACACATGAAGTGCTGCCATGATGCACCAACAGCAGACTCTGTGATATACACATGAAGTGCTGCCATGATGCACTAACAGCAGACTCTGTGATATACACATGAAGTGCTGCCATGATTCACCAACAGCAGACTCTGTGATATACACATGAAGTGCAGCCATGATGCACCAACAGCAGACTCTGTGATATACACATGAAGTGCTGCCATGATTCACCAACAGCAGACTCTGTGATATACACATGAATACTAATAAAACAATATGATTTGAAAAATCTGAACTTAAAAGTTAATTGTCGCCTCCTGCACTAGTTAACACAGTGCTAGTCTAGGGAGTAACTCGCCAGGGTTGCATTTTTGTATCATGTCGCTTCTTATAAGCTCTTTACGGGCTCTCATGATACATGACTCCGGTGCTGTCAATCCTGTTATAATGCATCAATACGACAGATGGGGATTCATGCGGCTCATTGAATCTTGATGCATGCACTTGATAATTCAGTGGCGGATCCAGGATTTTAAAAAGGAGGGGGCACGGCCCAAAAGGAGGGGGCGCATGCCCTGATTTTTGGCACATTTTGGGGTTGAAAATATGCAATTAGACTCTTAAGTACTGCCAAAAATAGGGGGGGGCGCCGCCACTGAAATTTGGTTGAGGATACTACCAAATACTTCACTCCCTCCCCCACTCTTATTAGAATGAATGAGGCCTTCCTTGGCAATCAATGTAGATAACATTACAGGTAGATTTACAGCCGTTATCTTATACTCCAGGCTTATACTGACTCACAATGTGACATATTGCCATTGTCCGCTGTCACTGCAGGAATGATGCCAAGGAGACAGAGTAGAGTGTCCATTGTACCATAGTATCTGTTCTCTCATATATCTATATGGCAGTTAATGAACGACAACAATGTACATAATATGCAGTTGTCATATTCTGACCACTTCAAGTGCTTGTCATGAGGTCTAATGATAGCACACACATGTATAGGTATCATCCTGCATGGCAGTGAACAATTCGCCTGTTAGAGCATGGTTTGGGAGGTGCAGGTTCTCTCACTTAATTCTCATATTCATAAATCCATAATGTTCGTGAGCCATATAACAGAAAACCTGTAAATTATCACTATGTTCCTTGTATTAGCATCCATAATGATTTGTGAGCCATATAACAGAAAACCTGTAAATTATCACTATGTTCCTTGTATTAGCATCCATAATGTTCGTGAGCCATATAACAGAAAACCTGTAAATTATCACTATGTTCCTTGTATTAGCATCCATAATGTTCGTGAGCCATATAACAGAAAACCTGTAAATTATCACTATGTTCCTTGTATTAGCATCCGATTCATATAGAATGAATATGACCATCAGTAATCAATTAACCGAAAATTGATTGATCCAATTTTTCTTTAACCGATTAATAGTTTGCACTGTCTTTTAATCAAAAAGAGCCTTTTAAAAGAATAAATACTGTATAACCACATATCAAAACATGTCAGGTGTAATTGTTCTTGAATCTTAACTATGTCATATACGACCAGATGGCCATCTGAATATGCTAAGGATCGTGTTGTTGCCCACTCACAATTGGTGTGTTCCAATGGGCAATAGAGTTATAATGGGATGAATTAGTAACAGATATGCAATATTCACCGCTACTTGGTATATTGTTAAATTCCTGTTATCAATAATACTGACATATAAAGGAAGCTAGTACATAGGCAGTCTCTCTTAAGGACCCGATATAGTCAGAGGCGTCTAGGGTTCCCTGGCCCTTACATATACCTGGATCTAAATGATGCATTCAGCATAGTGACTTGGTAATGCCAATATTTTTGTTTTCACTGATTTATTAGAGTCAAACTCTTACACATTCAGTTAAAATCGGTTACCGAAGTCCATTTATTCATAGTTTTGATATAAAGGATAACACAAAATATCACAGCAATAACATAGACAGCATGTCCAGTGTTTTTAAAATAATCGGTATTAAAGCACCGTTATCGACATCTTCTGTATTGTGCAGAAAGCCCTGCATCACAGGTTCTAATCATTTAGGTAAATATTGCAAGAAAGAGGTCAATAAAATAATCGAGAAATCCGTGTTTATATATGACTATATGTACTGGTGATTCCTGTAAGTTTTGAAATTATTGGCAAATGCTTAGCACAGGGCCCATGACGTAACCAGTCTCTCTCTCTCTCTCTCTCTCTCTCTCTCTCTCTCTCTCTCTCTCTCTCTCTCTCTCTCTCTCTGCATGGCCTATCCCCTCTAAGGTTAAACAGCAAGCACGTTATCTTTTAAATTGTAATTGTATGGGGTCGTGATAGTTTATCTCACCACCACTCCATGTCCCACTGTAGCACAATAGGCACCGTGTGATTCATAAACGGTTAGGGTAGATTAACCTAAAGACGACCCTTCCTGTGCAGGTTTTCACTCAGGTATTTGCAGTTGCTAATATCTCTGGAGGTTTTGGGTCTTCAGACTTCCAAACTACACTGAATGAAAGATAACTGTTTGAGCTTTTGTACCTGTTATATTTCAAAAAATCCATTTATATATTTTATTTCTAGTTTATCACCCTTACTACAAACATCCCATTTTGTTCAATTTCACCCTGAGACAGCCACTTTGCACCTAGAGACGACCACTTAATATCTACCCTCTTGATAAAGCACTTTTGATTAAAACATCAAATTAAAGATTAAACAAGTTCCTTAAATATATATGAAATAAACTGGCATTGTTAAAGATACTGCACCAAAAGGAAAATATATGATTTAGAGTGGCTAAAATAAAATGAAAATTGGAACAATGGCATGCCCATTGATATTGTTAATCTCATCAAAACAGAGGTGATAATGCTAACCCTGCATTAAAAAGCTTTGTTTTAACTGTGCTTTAATCAATTTGAAATATGTACTATAATAACCCAGCTCTTGATTTTATAATCATGCTCTCAGTATTACAAACTTACTCTACATACTACTAGTAGTAGGACTCCAGTAAAGGTTGAAATGTGTGTATTAGAACATCATCCATGAAGATTTTTATCCAAAACTATTCTAAACATGAATCTTTGGATGTAATGCTATATGGTATCTATTAAATGAAATGCATAAATAACTCAGTAAGGGGTAGTCTGCTCAATGTGAAATTGTGGTCATCTCAAGGTGAAATTGGTATGCTCTAGGAAAGAAGTCCTATACAGAAAGTATTTAACATTTCTGCACCTATCCTTATGCTATCATTTAGCAAAGAAATTTATCTATGCCTAGAATGAAAATGTTGTATGTGTCATCTTCAAATTATCGAACCAAAGTTGGAGAATTCTGATGAGGTGTCACCACCCTAAATCAGACCACTTCCGGGTTTACTGGCCAAATAGTCCCTTCTGAACTTAGTTATTTTGAGGAATTTGGCCCCAAGGGGAGGGAAAGAGGGGCCAAACCCATTGTTATTTGGTATCAGTATGATGAGTAGGAGTGTTTCAATAGTCCCAGAATATTTTTTTGTTCAAAACATAAATTCAGTGGAAGTTTATGGGGTGAAGGGGTCCTGATGTGTATTCATGCGCTGATCAGGCCTCACTATGCAAAAATCACTACCTGGTTACCATGGCAATTTGCGCAAAATCTAGCCTGACTATGTTTATGTGGACGTATCTTATTTTTTTTCTCCATTTCATAAGCTAAAATATGGTGTAGGTTGCTAAGCACTGTGAGAATTTTAAGTATTTCTAATATCAGGTCAAAGGTGGAAGACCTGTGATTTTTTGGATGGCCACAAGGCTTTTGGGGTGGTGACACCTTCAAATGACCAGCTGGTTATGGTAAATACCATTCAAACATGGGAACTGTAGGGTATCATCATGCAATGACAATTACTTCATATATTCCAGGACATCATTCTGTGGGGTACTATAACACCTTTATTTCAATAATATTAGGGTTTAAGACCAATGCACTACATGTGAAAGTGAGAAAAACAAGCTGACAGGTGGTCGACTCTAGGTATGTGGTCGTCTTTAGGTTAATCTACCCTAGGTCTAAATAAAATTTAGACCTCTGGAGGGTCTTGCCAAAAAGAAACTAGATAATTGCTAGGATAATCGTTTAGAGAAACCGTGCACGTTTTTATACATCTCAAAAAGAGCCTATACACATGTTCCTCAGCACTCTCTGAGAAATTTTACAGAGGTCCATCCTCGTTATCTTTTGGCAAGATCCCCCTGAACATCCATCAAAACCAGGCATACCATAGTGCTGGTTCAAAGCACACCAGATACTAGGGAGTAGTCATTATTTACCAACAGGGCAGTTTGGTGAGTTTTTCACACACAAAAAATATGCCCCTCCACTCCACTCGATGGCAGTCAAAAGATTTTCTGTATTCCCCTCCACGCCGGAGACACGGAAAATCTTTGCACCCCTCTTTGATCAATATATCTAAGCTTGTTAGCTTTTTTGCTAATGATTTTTTATGCCCCTCCCCTCAAGTGGGTTCAAAGGTTTTTTAGCCCCCCCCCCCCTTCAAACCCACCCATCCCCGTTGATAAATATGACCACTCCATTACACACTGTGACATGATGAGCCACTTTGTTGATGAAATATAAATGTATGGCACACGTTTATGTACATCAGTAGACACATATCCTACATAGCGCAAAGTGGTACATAAAATGTACCATTCAGCAGAAAATGTCAAGTTCATTTTTTGGTTTTGTCATTGTTGGAGAGTTGTACAGAGCGTATAGTGGCGCCCTCTACCGCCTCCATCAGGCTGCACCGGAAGCCGCCCCGCTCCAGGGCATGGACGCCCGCTATAGTGGTGCCCCCTGGTGAACACACGGCGTCCTTCAACACACCCGGATGTTGACCCGTCTCCACAACCATCTTAGCTGCGCCCTACAGGTGGAAGAAAGCAAAGGGAATTTAATCCTATAATGAATTGTCTGTGGAATCGAATTGTTTCACTGGTCCTATTGTCAGAAAATAATAAATGCGGTTGTCTGTAGGACCTAGATGATTTTGGACCGAAAGGCATTACATAATCAGATGCACATATAGCCTTCACATAATTATATTTCATGAATATGTAATGTTAATAGTAAATATTTATTTATTCTTTATAATTACCAGTCTGTATTGTAGTAGTGAGAAATGTTCATGTGTCATATCACTATCATTTCATCCCTCGTGTTGATACTACTAAAGCATATGCAAATCAATTTAGAAGCAAAGACTCACATAAAGATCCCTTTACTAATTCAGGTAATAGGTAAAGCCCGATTTTATTATAGACGCATCGATACCTAGCACATGCACATGTAGTATATTAAACCCTAGGCCTGAGGCCTACAATGGCACAACGACGCCACCTGGTGTAAAGCTTAGTTCATCTCGCCCCAATTAGTGTATACCCAGTGACAGGTCCAAACCTGCATCTCCCTATACTACTACACACTAGCTACCGTGGCCAACACTAGACTGGTTCATGTCACTAGCTTCATTATTGTTTTACGGACCTTTACATGGATAGCATTTTAACATTTATATTCACAAGGCAAATTCTCAAACCGGAACGAGTATAATAATAGCTGGTTGCATATCATGCCTAGAGCTAGGTGCATGGGTTGGATTATCCCTGGATTACCCAAGTTTGCCGTGGTGTTGTAGATACATCTTGTACAGCTGATATCACTATGCATATATGTGATCCAGTGATGTCGATGATACAGACGGAGCATTTTACAGAATGCTCCCACCAACATATAACATGCCTGTTTGGGCTCAGGAGTAAACATATCGTCTACATTATCCCAATACCCTGGAATCCATGCCCGGTATCAATGACAAGAGGCAGGTGACAATGAGGAACTATTTAATGTGGAGGCATCTTATAGCATTATAATATAAAAATAACAGTCTCTCCTAAGACTTTTGCAGGTCTGTGCCAGTCCAGGTAAGAAGTGGTGAATGGGAGTTGTGCACACAAATCCCTGTACCCACACAATATGTACTGGCACCGCACACTCACACCACGTCTAAACCAACCTTCAAGTACCAAACATCCTCTACAACACACCATCCACCATGATAGGATGCGGCACATTCACCCTCTACAGCAGACTACTGCGGCACGTGGCGGCAGTCTCCTACAACATGGCAGCTGCACACAGACCTATACTCATCCCCTTATGTCTAACATGTCTGGTGGTGGTCGGCGTTATTCTCTACATGTACATGTTACCTTGGTTCACTCTACACACACACAGCAATGTACCTCACGTGAAGGAGGTACAGTATGTTGTGTGGCCACCTGGGGCCAAGCAGCACACTTAGTGGGCATGGTCCAACTGGGGCCATGCATGGTCACACGTCACACATAATGGACATAACCCAACTGGGGCCAAGCAGGACACTTAGTGGGCATGGTCCAACTGGGGCCATGCATGGTCACACATCACACATAATGGACATAACCCAACTGGGGACAAGCAGCACACTTAGTGGGCATTGTCCAACTGGGGCCATGCATGGTCACACATCACACATAATGGACATAACCCAACTGGGGCCAAGCAGCACACTTAGTGGGCATGGTCCAACTGGGGCCATGCATGGTCACACATCACACATAATGGACATTACCCAACTGGGGCCAAGCAGGACACATAATAGACATGGTCCAACTGGGATCAAGCAGCACACAAAGTGGACACAACCCAGCTGTGCATTTGCATGGTCACACATCATACATAATGGACATTACCCAAATGGGGCTTAGCGTGGTCACATATCACACAAAATAGACCTAACTGGGGCCCAGCATGGTCACACATCACACATAATTGACATAACCAAACTGGGGCCCAGTGTGGTCGCACATTGCACATAATGGACATAACCAAAGTGAGGCCCAGTGTGGTCCCACATCGCACATAATGGACATTCCCCAACTTGGTCCCAGTGGGTGACATGTATTTACCAACTGGGACCAATCTTGTACAGACAGAACACATATTTGAGTGAATGGACATTATCCTACTGGACTAGTGTGGCCAGGTGAAACAGCAAATACAGGGTGACCCGTCTATCAAATGGAGCCCCAATCAGTAGGCCTACACATGATGCATACTACCCAGCTTGGAACCAGAGTTGTCAAACATTAAACATAAGAGATATTTCCAAATTTTGGCCCAGTGCTGTCAAACAACACATATATGAGGCACTACCCTTTAGGCAATTGCAAAGTCATACAACAGCATATATGTCTTTATGTGCTCTGAAACTAATAAATGTTTTATAATATGACTTATCTAACTAATAAGGAAATGTTTAACAAAGGAAATGGCAAGCTAGTTCCTGAAGTTGTATAATGGCATCGATTGTTATAATAAAAAATATATGTATTTTTTCATAACTTATTTCTCTCTTGTACATTTAGCAAGGGGTAATACTGAGGTGTATGATTTTTAGATAAGTTTGACATGGAGGATTTTATAAAGGTGCTCTATATGACTCACCATGAGAGTTTGTGCTGCCAGTCTGAGAGCCACATCACGTGGTAGTCCCATCCTCACCCCGCCATCAGCCAGCGCCTCCACCGCCATGAACCCCTGTAGGTGACAGAAGCTGCATTATAGGCATTAGCCAGTAAGAGGCATATTAACTTTGATAACTGCACAGAGAGAATAACACTGATCGCTTTGACGCATACTGCACAGGTCACAATTTGTCTCCCACAAGACATGTATGAAGGCATGTCAAATAAGGTTGACGCTCTCATATTTGGTTCGTCAACTCCACTTGACATGCATAATGAAGACACATTACATATTTCTGATCCATTCACCTGAGTGCTGGGTAATACTGTGAGACAATTATGTAAGGGTCAAGAGCAGTCAATAGCTATGTACCAATGGTTCTATAATAGAAGGCAGGGGATATCATAGTCCCACAGGCCTGCGACACTAAGGCACCTTTTCCTATCTACAGGACATCTGCTTGACTGAGGACCTCTATGCAGTCCATAAGACAAGGGCATGGAGGTGCATGGCATATGTCTCCCTGTACTGTAGATACTGAGATTATAGATTGTGGGTTGGAATACAGTCCTTTGGTATTTTCACTGACCCACACATAAGGTTTCTAACCTCTCCAGTTGAAGTATTCAGAGTGGTGGGTGTCTATTTTGATATGCAATAACAAATGCAATTTTAACAATGAAATAGAATTCACTACCATTTATTGATAGTATTTACAGACCTTAGGGATCTATTCTTCATTAAAACAAAATGACACAGATACATCAAATGTCTCAAGTGTTGGTAGTACTTCTTGGTAGTGATTAATCATGGTACCAAAATGGTTGTTTGCCCCATCTAGTGGAATATCCTTGAACAATTATGTATGTCAAACCATCACATGTCAAGTGCCTTTGACATGGCCATGACCCTAGTCAACTCACAGATGACGTGGCATTTTAAGGCATGTTAAATCACATGAGGATTACTGTGTGCTACAGTTGTCATGGTGACATATGTGCACATGTCTCAATGACGTGTGCTGTCTGTGTCAAATCAAGTTGACATTGGTATACATGTCACTTTGTCAGGAAAACTTTTTTCAGTGTGGGTTTAATGCATTTGGTCCTTGGTTGATTGTCTCTACTTGCCATATGTAACTAAAATCAGTAGAACATTACAGAAGTGGATCCTGCGTGGATAGATTGTAAATATGGGAGAGTGGCACAATTAGGGAGTGTTCATTTTTTAACGACAGGGGGGGTTGGTGAGTTTGAGGGGGGGGCGTAAAATATTTTAACCCCTCCTGAGAGGGGGGGCGAAAAATATTTTGACTGCTTTTGAGGGGGGCATAAAATTTTTAGACCCTTCTCCATGAGGCATGAATTGAAGGGACTTGCCATGAATACCCAATTTGATAAGAAGTGGGGACAATTTCTCAATATATTACTTGCAGAAGGAGAAAGTTTATAAATACTAATAATTTTACAATGCATCAGAATGCACCATTTTCTTTCTAAAATTTCAAAAATTTTCAGGGGAATCATACTTCCAACAAGATTGTATGCAGAGCTCTCAACACTCATGCCTCTGGCGTGAGTCTCAAGCATCTGGTGTGATTCTCACATTTGGGGGTTGTCTCACTCTCTCACGCTAAGGAGCCTGTTTTCCATGTATTTTAGACTTTGTAATTTCAGTATATACTCATATAGTGAACTTGAGCATTCATCCTCGGTTTTGATGCACCAAAATGCTCTAAAAATCAAAAAATGAACCTCCATATTTCTGCAAATTTTCTTGGGGGCATACCCCCTGGAACTGCATTTATTTCAATGCATCTCGGAAACTTTAGCAAATTTCAAGCTTCAGGGAAAAGTCTCACTCTTTGGCTCCAATAGAACACGAGAGCTCTGTTGTATGTGTGACACCTGTCACAGATGGCTCATGCATACATGCAAACTCCTCATTTTTTTCAGTTTTCTCCGTTATTCTAAGATATGTCAGGGTCAATCTTTGTCCAGATCCCATGAGATATCATTTTACCATTTTATATATATGGTGGTAAACCTTGGGGTCAGGTGGGATGTGCACCATCCAGTCATACATCACCAAAATGCACCATTTGACTTCTCAATATTCAAAGTTTTCCTGGGGGACCCCCCTCTGATTCTTACTCTCTATCACACATTAATCACACTAACAATAAAAAAAAACATGCCCAAGAGTTTTAAGCATTTTTCTTGGAAAGCAGTATGCACATACTTAGAGTTGGCCTGGCCATTTGCTCATAAATTGACCTGACAATGCATGATATTATGTCTAGATTTTCCTAATTTCCCTGGAGAATAAATCTGCAGATAGTACTTTACAGCAGAATCAAGTAACTGAAAGGCTAGGGGCACATCAATTCATGTCTTGGCAATTGTCTGGTATCCAGGGTTCAAATTTCCATTAGGATAGCAAGATATCCATCATACATGAAGGGGTCAGACATTTTCAGAAACCCAAACCCCCAACCCATGTAAATGGTAAAGTTTTTTATTTGCAGGTTTGGATTGCTTTGGTTACCCCCTCCCCCAAACAAAATTTCCAAAGGCTGTACTAAAACAGCCCATCTCCCATTCCCTATAGTTAAGAGTCATAAAGGCCCATGTGTGTATGCAGCAAGTTGGTTCAGACTTAAAAGATCCTTCAAATACAGTTTGCTTTCTTGCTTTAAGGTGGGTCGCTACTATTGGATTTGGGCCTACTGTGCATTGGGCTATTATAGGCAGAGGGAAAAAGAGGGTTTGTGATGCTAAAGTGGCACTTCCAATTGGCCTTAAATATAGTTGATATCCAGAATTTCCAAAATTTAAATTTCCATCTTTATCACTCTCCGCTTAAATTTGGAATAATCGAATTGGGGAGTCTTTAGCTAGCATCAAGTGGTAGGACTATGTGTAAGCCCCACAGCCAATTCGGGAGAGAAGACACATTGGGACACAACACAGCCGTCTCCAGGGGGAGTTATATATTTTTAATGATGTTTAGAGGTCACACACAGTTTTACATGACAGGTGTGACACGACCACAAACAGAATGATATGCTGGTACTCACTCAGGTCCTGTAGTAAAACTCACATAACATTGACGAAACCTATCAACACAGCAGGCACATGATACCTAGCACAAGGCTCACAGCATCTAAATAACTCCATAAACTGTGGGTGTGTGTGGTTGGTTTTAAGATCCATAACTAGTTCTATTCCAAAAGATCTCCAAGCCAGCTACTCCTCAATATCCAGTGGGTCACAGTAGTCCGTCCCCCCCCCTTAATGTTCACAAATTATTTTTTAATGGTTCCGATCAAAATTGTGTATTCTTTGACACTTTGAAATTTTGGGACATTTGAATCTAGATTTTTCTCATGATTCTCTAATATTCTTTTGAATCTTAGAATTATAGCACTTACGATACCAAGACAATGCCCTAGAAGTGGTAGGCTCTTCACAGTGACCAAGAGCATATAACGAAGCAGCCCAATGACAAGGATTTGCATATTTTACCCATCATGCAATGCTTTGAATAAGGATTTTTTTTTTTTTTTTCAAGACTTTTTAATTCAAATGGCCAAAGATATAAAATAATGCATGGGGCGACCCCATATCCAAATTATTCTTATTGGAAGGCAAATCTGAACAATATTCTGAAGAAGTTCAAGAAAACGTGGTCGAAAATATGAATTTATTTATTTTTGCTATAAAATAATAGAAAATTTACCCCTCTCTTTTCCAAAAAAAAATGAGAAATTTACCCAGAATGTCATGTTATGGAGTTAAAATAAAAAATTCTTAATAATTAAGGATATCAGACTGTTTACCATGTGAGGTTTTATATCTCTGTATTAAATAGTTATGATAGAAAAAATTCTCAAACTTGAGACACATTTTCTCTGATTTCTAGGTGAAGATTAAAATACTTTTATTTCTCAAAAATCTGTAGAAAAAAAAAGTAGCTCGGGACCCCCTACTTTTCTTTTCATATTCTTATTCTAGATGATTGTTTGTACCTCTAGGGGAAAATTGAAGAAAATCTAGGATCTTTGATTCAATGGTAGCGACCCACCTTAACCTAAGACCACAGATATCAATCTTGTGATTCATCCAGATCCATGCAATGAGATCCCATTCTAACATTTTGTTTGAAGGGTCCCTATAGTAGAATTTTAAACAGAGGGTATAGGGAAACCTCAAAAACCACCAGAATGCATAAATTTAGGCTCTAGATTTATAAAACTGTTTGGCTGGGGCGGGTGATGCCCCCAGACCACCCTATACTTAGCTTGTCCTGGCTCCTTTCCAAACTAAAACATAAGGCTAAGTAGTGTGTGACTTGCACTGCAGCTACTGATGAAATTATTCTTGAGAAGAGGAACCCCTTTTTCAATTTCTTGCATTCCAATAGAAAAATAATAAATTGATGATAACAACTCTGGGAAGTGATCCTTTTACCTTATACTTCAGTAAAACAATACAATTGAGTGTGATATGATGCTGTACAATGTGGTGCAACACAACTCAATGTTGGGGGGGGCCAAAAATATTTTGACCCCTCCTGGGGGGGGCCAAAAATATTTTGGCACCTCTCAAAGGGGGGGGGGCGGAAAATATTTTCAGGGGTCAAAATGAAAACTCACCAAACTCCCCTGTTGTTAAAAAATGAATACTCCCTTAGATGAATTAACCAGTTTAAATTTATGTGACTGAGCTTATACAGAAATGTATTAATTGCACGATGGCATTTAAAACAAAGACACACGAGGGTATCACCCTCAAATAAAGCCGAACTTGCCGGGTCTCTACTTACATAAGCAGGCCCACTGCCACTTAAGCCTGTTACAGCATCCATGTTTTTCTCAGGTAAATGCTCACAGATTCCAACTGCTGAGAAGAGTCTTGATACCAGGGCGCCGTCTTGTGGTGTGGCTGATCGTCCTGTACAGTACACCGATGCTCCTGTGTGGACAAGGGACGGGGTGTTGGGCATAACCCTCACCACCCGGGTATGAGCTGGCAGGCGCTGCAAAAGGAATTGTTGGAATAGAGGTTAATAGTAGAATCTAACTATTTGTTGTGGATAGATTTTTCATGTCATCAGCCCACTTAGCAAAAAGAAACTTAAGTTCCTAAGTTCTCCAAATATTTGTAAAACTTAGGAACCTAAGAAGAACGTTTATTAAAGCGTGTTAATCTAAAGTTAAGAAAACGTAATTTTAATGTAAAAGATAACTTTAAAATGTTGAAAATGGAACGCTAATATCATTTTATTTACATTTAAAAGGTGCTTTACATTGAAAAAGTTTTTAATATAATAAAAAACTTTTTCAAACCTTTTTATCCCAAACCTTTTTCAAACATTTGCAAAACACCAGCTACCAGCTGTACTATATATTCAACCACTCACCCCTCAATGCTGTTTGTGGCCACACCAGCCGCTATTATACTCTACCACTCACCCCTTCAAAGTTGGCTGTTATCACACCAGCCAATATCAATATATTCTGCCACTCACCCCCTCAATGCTTTCTGTTGTCACACCAGCAGCTATAGATACTATAAGGTGGTCTGGGGTTGTCTGTGGTGCCACCTCTTGGAGGATTTCAGGTAGAATGTCAGGTTTGACGGCCACAATGACGACAGAACTCTGCTTCACCACCTCTATGTTGTCTGATGTTGTCTGCACACCTAATTCCTGCAGTAAACAACTTGTGTGATTCACATCATTTTTTGCATTAAAACAAATCCAGTTACAAATACAGGTATGTGTTAGATAAAGGTCTGTGGTTATAATTAGTAAGGATGTGATGAATATAGATTTCCATAGGTGGTTCTGCTATAAAGATGTATACTAGAACTCTGTTAAAGGCATGGCTATACACTGCTACCTACATTCAATCTGTACATTGGCCTTAACCGATCTTGATGTGATTAGTTGATCGCAATTTTTTTTTATGTCCTATAAAATAGGCATTTATTGTAACTGCAAATGGCGATTTTCTGTTACAATGTGAAGACAGGATATACAAGATTGGATACATTTGTTTCCTGGAATAGATATAAAAACAGTTTCACAAAAAGCATATTAGCATCATGTTGGTATGTCGGTAATTCCAGTCAATTACTATATAGCATATCCAATGGTGTTTCTATGGGTTTACAAAGCTTGTGTTTGTGTATGATTTCAAGAAATCTCTAGTACAATATAATTCTAATCACATTTATAGTCATTTCAATTTACCTGCCTGCCACTTTATGAACATTTCTATAAACAATATGAACAGGGATGAAATTATTTACATTTGATGATAATGAACAGGTTAACACATGTTTCGCTTTAAATTGTAATGTATGAGGTACTAATGGATCACTCTTCATCTCTTTTGGACTAATAATCACAGTTTTGTGTGGGGCATGAGTTAGTAACATTACAATATTCAGCTTTGAAGAGCAAAGGAAATCTCCAATTGTTGATGAAATTCAGCCATGAATTTGTGTTTACCTCTATTTGTTTTGCAACATCTGGGTTTACATCACTAGCTATCATTGGTTGTCGTGACAGGAAACCTGGAAGTAGAAGGTGTGTCTGCATCTCACTCTTAACACACACTCAGAAAATAGTAGCAAAGATTGCAATGTAATCACAGAAGGTAGAGTTACCTATTAGATACAAGGTAAATGCATGTATTACTGAACCGGTGTCAGATACAAGGTAAACGCATGTATTACTGAACCGGTGTCAGATACAAGGTAAACGCATGTATTACTGAACCGGTGTCAGATACAAGGTAAACGCATGTATTACTGAATCGGTGTCAGATACAAGGTAAACGCATGTATTACTGAATCGGTGTCAGATACAAGGTAAACGCATGTATTACTGAACCGGTGTCACATACACCAAAGATGCCTGACATTTATTGTATATCTTTATTGGCTAAATAATCACAACAAATGATAACATTCTGCTCAAATGCTAAGCATGTATCATGAAATAGTAGGACATGTATTGTATAGGAAACAGTGTGCATTCTTAAGCTCCAAGCAGTTTCTGTACTAGATAATTTAGATAATTAGGGGAAATGAGTGATATTAGATAGCTAGCATAAGATTTCATACTGTGGAAAGTTAGGAGGAAAGACACCAACATGGGATTGAATTAAAAACACAGACTATTTTTCCTATGGTCACTCCATGATTTACCATTGAGGTACCTCAGTTTGAATTTGCCAGTATTGGGGTAAAGAGGTCCCACTGAACAAGATCTCGAGAATTTCTCAGGAATTTCTTGAGTTCCGACTTGTGAATACGACAAGAACAGAGAATGTGAATTTCCCAGGAAATTTGGACACGCCATAACATCTAACACTCGAGAAAATTCTCGAGTCTAGATCTCGAGAATTTCTCAGGAATTTCTCGGGAAAGACTCGGGATATTCCCAGGAACTGGACATTTTTTTCTTTTCTAGGGTATAAGATGTCCAAGGCATGTCCAAATTCCCAGGGAAAATGACGTTCTCCTTGCCCAAGTTGTGAACGTTCCCAATTTGAGTACTGTTCAGTGGGGTATCATTTGTTTAATAGTTTGAACAACCTTAGCGACTTATCATTCCGGGCTTATCATATAGGATCTAAATGTATACCACCTATAATGTCTTATAATTTTTGGACGTTTACCTTGCTTTGATTGTGTCGCTGTAATTAAAAAAAAAGATAATGATCATAAACACTGAACATATATTGTGGACATTTTCTGTCATAACTTCTATGGATAAAAATGCATGTTTTTATCACGATTCACAACATAAAGCGATGGTGTTTAAACAACATTGTGTGAATGTTATCATGATTCTTGAAGGCTGCATAGAGACAGATGGAACTTTTGCATTATTCTAGGGAGCGGTCATTTTTAACAAGGGAGGGGGTCGGTTTTAATGGGCACGCTGAATTTTTTCCACCCCCCCTCCCCTTTGAGGGGTCTAAGATTTTCCTGTCCTCCCCCAAAAGGGGTCTGAAATTTTTTTGCCGCCCCCCTCCCCCATTGTTAAAAGATGACCACTCCTTAAAACTTTAAACTTTTGGTATGATCAAAGAGCATGAGTCACAGGTTACTTTGATTAGAACGTCTTCACCGGCTGTCAGTGTCTAAGGCCCTTATCAAATGTTTCCAGACATCTACACCTATTGACACATTTATATCTGTGTCAAAGAAGTTCTACTCGGGATCACATGTATAATCAACTGTGAGAGAAGCTATTACAATTTTTTAAAAGGTATTCTTTCTCAATATGAAATGGCACTGGCACGGCGAAAGAACGAAATGCCCCACCAGGCCAGCAGAGACAAAATGTACATAAGGCCTGCTAGATCTCTATGTTAACCGTAGTGGCCTGTTTAAGACAAAATGTACTTAAGGCCTGCTAGATCTATATGTTAACCGTAGTGGCCTGTTTAAGACAAAATGTACTTAAGGCCTGCTAGATCTCTATGTTAACCGTAGTGGCCTGTTTAAGACAAAATGTACTTAAGGCCTGCTAGATCTATATGTTAACCGTAATAGCCTGTTTAAGACAAAAAGAACATAATGCCTGCTAGATCTATATGTTAACCATAGTGGCCTGTTTAAGACAAAATGTACTTAAGGCCTGCTAGATCTCTATGTTAACCGTAGTGGCCTGTTTAAGACAAAATGTACTTAAGGCCTGCTAGATCTCTATGTTAACCGTAGTGGCCTGTTTAAGACAAAATGTACTTAAGGCCTGCTAGATCTCTATGTTAACCGTAGTGGCCTGTTTAAGACAAAATGTACTTAAGGCCTGCTAGATCTATATGTTAACCGTAGTGGCCTGTTTAAGACAAAATGTACTTAAGGCCTGCTAGATCTATATGTTCACCATAGTGGCCTGTTTAAGCGCCCCTGTGACAAGACAGGCGCTTATTCAAGACATCTTTCATGTAAATTGATTTCAAGACCACAGCGCCCCTGGTGCTTATTCGAGACCGGCGCTTATTCAAAGATCCGGCACTTAAACTGACCTCTACAGTATACACAGACAACACAGACTAAATCACTAGTCCCCGTCACTCATTGCACTGACAGCTAGTGCACTGACCTCTATGGTATACACAGACAACACAGACTAAATCACTAGTCCCCGTCACTCATTGCACTGACAGCTAGTGCACTGACCTCTACGGTATACACAGACAACACAGACTAAATCACTAGTCCCCGTCACTCATTGCACTGACAGCTAGTGCACTGACCTCTACGGTATACACAGACAACACAGACTAAATCACTAGTCCCCGTCACTCATTGCACTGACAGCTAGTGCACTGACCTCTACGGTATACACAGACAACACAGACTAAATCACTAGAACCCGTCACTCATTGCACTGACAGCTAGTATACCTCTATGGTATACACAGACAACACAGACTAAATCACTAGAACCCGTCACTCATTGCACTGACAGCTAGTATACCTCTACGGTATACACAGACAACACAGACTAAATCACTAGAACCCGTCACTCATTGCACTGACAGCTAGTATACCTCTACGGTATACACAGACAACACAGACTAAATCACTAGAACCCGTCACTCATTGCACTGACAGCTAGTATACCTCTACGGTATACACAGACAACACAGACTAAATCACTAGTCCCCGTCACTCACAGCTAGTGCACGTGTATCTCACCAGGACTTTGATCACGTGACAAGGTCCACATAGATAAAGAAAGACATGTGGACATTAATAACAGTCACCATGACATACACACCGTGATAATATAAACTCACAGTGTCATCACCCCTCCTCAACGGTCTTTAACCTTTTTTCCTCCGTTCTCTAAACAAGGTGCCCGTGATTTTTTTCTGTACATGCGTGGTGTACTTATTTGTATACCTGTGAGGGGGTCCGGACTCTCTGTTTTAAATTTTCTCCCCGCTCCCTAGAAATTCAACAAACCGATAATTAGTCTATCCCTAATTCGCCTAGAAATTCAAAAACTAAATATTAGCGACTGAATGTCAGAGCCCAATTCCCAATACTTTAGGTTATAGACTATTGCCATTGCCATCATTCCCGGATTCCGTCATCCGATCTTTTATGAATTTACAACTCGCTCTGCTCTAATGATCAAGGGGGTGATTTTCATACATCCCTTTTCATTTTGAGAAATTGGTCGATTCCCCAAGATTAAGTTATAGCTTTACACTCGAAAACGATCTGGATGTATTATAATTGTCCCCTTGAGATGATAAATGACAAATAGTTCGATAACTAATTATTAGATAAACTGTGTCTTTCAAGACGGCATTAGGGTGAGGAGGAACATAGAGGCTTTTAACAACCATAGGGATTCTGGAGGAATAGATGATAATATAGTTACAATCACAACATCAAAGAAAATAGTTATAACTCTACATTTAATGTTACTGACCTGCTGCCATGAAGCCCTTACTGAGGGCCTGTGCCATCCGCCCTGCCCCCAGGAACCCTACTGTTACTGCCGCCATGCTGGACCCTCTCTGAGAAGGGCCTGTGTGAACTACACAGTATGGGGGGGGGGAGGGGTCTCACTGGTGGACTTAGATAGATATGGTCAACGTGTACGCTGGGCGCAAATTATCATGTCACCACTCACCACGGTGGAAGTAACCCGACGTGAAAAATATTCCACGCTACATGTGCATGCATGTAGCTATTAACATATAAGGGAGTGGGCATTATTTATCAACGGGGGGGGGTTGATTTTTTTCGCCCTACCCCCCTTATCAGCAGTCAATCAATTGTGCCCCCCCCTCCCGTGCCAGAAGGGCGGAGAATTTTTGTGCCCCTCTTTAATCTGTGCAGACGCGCAGGTTTATTTTTTGCTAAAAAGAGGGTAAATTGTTTATGCCCCACCTCAAGAGGGGTCAAAATTGTTCAAGCCCCCCCCCCCTTGAGGGGTCTGATTTTTTTATGCACCCCCCTACTGTTGATAAATAATTACCACTCCATTAGGCGCGGCTTATATGCAGACATTTGTTCTACCTTGATTCAGAAGGTGATCAAGAACTTTCAGTTTCATTTTGGCACCTTAGTGCAAGAAGGATGTAACTGACATTTTAGCAAAAATTGAGCCTCCTTCGGTTTTGACATCTATTAACCCTTATCTAAATACTGTAAGAATACTGAAGCTCTGTCTATGATATATGTCCCAAATAAACTTGTTGCTGTTTCCACTTTGTCCTTTAGTAACTGTAACACTTGGTTTGCCTCTCCTACAAAACTTAGTAGTAGTAGTAGTAGTAGTAGTAGTAGTAGTAGTAGTAGTAGTAGTAGTAGTAGTAGTAGTAGTAAGGAATTTTATTGATCAAAAAGATACACACATACTAGTGCTATTTTCATGATGATCAATGTGAAATGAATTGTCTTTCTAATAACAATATATGAAAAATTACCATGATTATTATTCAATGGACATTCTTAGTGAAAAATACACTTATTCACACCATAAAATAAACAAAAAAATATAACAGTACATTTCTGGATCCAATCATATACAACAGTTCATGCCAATTTGGCCAAATAACTCAGCTTTTGGTGCTTCTGCCTTTTACCGGTTGAGCGGATGAAATCACCACACTCATTTAAATACTTTCAAATAATAATATAACATATGGTCTAGTGGTTGGTTGATGAATCACCAGCCTTCCACCTAGACCAGTTAATACAGATAAATTACATGAGAAACCCAGGACTAATTCCATAGGGTCCAATATTTCAATGCTTCACATGTCAATACATTTTTTCATTTAATACCATCTCTGAATTTACTTATGTCACAAGCCTTCTGTTGCTGGGCTGTCAAGGTCTGCCAGAGAAGGTTGCCCCTATACAGTGGACTGCTCCTGAACAGTGCATAGTGGGGCATATCCACCCTAAGACGGACCCCATCATTACCCCTCAGTACCCTCGGTGGTTGAGCAACGTTTTCATCATTGCAGGAAAGGCAGTACATAGCACACAGGAGATGCTCATTACGCCTGTGAAGCAGTTTTTGACAATTACATACTTCGTGAAGCCTGTTCCTGCTAATATCTCTAGGGTCTTTGATTTTCAGGCATGTACGCAGGCAGTGATTTTGGATTGTTTGCAATGCCTTTACATTATCAACAAGTGATCCATCTACAACCAGGTCACCGTAGTCTAGTATGGGCAGGATCATTTGTTTGTACAGCCGTAGGGCCAGGTCTTTATTCATATATTTTCGAAGGTTTCTGAGATGCTTCAACCTGCCTCGTGCATTGGTGGCAACCTTTCTGCAGTGATCAGAGAAAACAAGAAACCTATCCACCATGACCCCTAAGTAGTTGAATGCGTGTACCCGTTCTAGGACCTCCCCACCAAGCCTGACATCACAGCCAGCGAGGTCAGGTATAATTCTATCTGAGTGCACCCATAAGACCTTTGTTTTCTCAGCATTGACAGTTAATTTGAAGGTATTACACCATCTTGCAATTCTATTCAAGTCATCTTGTTGTTTATTACTAATTTCAATGGGATCCACCCCAGAAGTAACAATTACTAGGTCATCCGCATACAAATAGTACTCCGAGTTTTCGATTACCAGGGATATACTATTGATATAGGCAAGAAAAAGGAGCGCTAATTCAGCCTTGTTCCTGATTCCATACAGACATTGAACTAGCCCATAGACCGCATCCATTGTAGACCTACCCGCCCTAAAGCCATATTGTCTGTCACTAAGCAGGTTGTTGGCCTCTAGATAGTTCATTAGTTGTGAATGAACTACCCTTTCCACCAGCTTGGACACACAATTTAATTGACTCACGGGTCTCCAGTTAGTCACCCTAGTTAAATCACCATTTTTTGGGAGAGGAATCACGCATGCCCTTTTTAATACTTCAGGGAAGAGGCCACTTTGTATAGAACAATTGACCAGTTCCCTGAGCACATCGGGTCTGGATGTTAAAGCATCCCTGATCACAATTGGCCTAACATGCTCAACACCTGATGCTTTATGTATTTTGATGGTTCGTGCTAGTTTTAGCGCTTCAGGTAACTCAATTGTGGATAGGCTGAAATTAACGTCTGCCAATCTAGCACCAATGGCTACATAGTAGTCATTAATGTAGTTAGCAATATTCCTCTCCTCCACAAACAATCCATCATTTAATTTCAATTTCACATTTACTTTTTTCTTAGGGCCCTTCCAGAAGGTGTTGATACAACCATCTTGCACTAAGGCGACGATTTGATATTGTGGTGGTCTCAAGAGATGGGTAGCTCAAGAATGTGTTAACACCATGTTATTTATTTAATTTTTTATTCTTTTATTATACATAAAAAAAAAGTGTGATTCATTCTGGTGAGATGTGAGTTGTAATGCTTACAGCTAAGGAATTAGTACGTCTCACCTGCTCTCTCCTTTTTGGTTGGGAGGGGCAATACTCATTTCTGATAACAGATGGAGCCATTGAGTGGGTTAGTTAACATGGATAAAAAGCTGGAACAGGCACTGGATTTGAGGTGAATAACTAAGATAGAGAGGGGTGTTCCAACATTTATTGCAGCTTTAACAACCAATGGGAAAATTCCCTTCATTCACTGCAGACTTTTTGGGGTATTACATAACACCCGGTCCCCATCATGCTGGTTGTTATAGGCCTAGTGCTTATCTAGCATCCTACCAAATCAAGCAATGGCGTCTCCACCGGATATCCTGGAATCTCGGTATATACGTCAACTGATGTGTGTAATTCTAGTAGGGTGGTCGGAGGGTCCAGCTGATTTCCGCTCCCCTATCTGATACTACAGTAAGCATCGCTATTCTAAAGCCTCCCATTCTGAATAGGGACAATGTAGATATGTCTAATAACCTGATCAAAGATGATTTTGGATGGGAGCACCCAATACATTGTAGGGGCAATTGAATAGAATGCACCACCCTCAACTTACCCTCAAATATCAGCCTAAATAACACTAAAATTGATTAATATACATCCTAAGGATTAATGTGATGCCTGGTTTGCCTACCCACTGTCAGATTTTAGACCAATAATCATTGTACACACCCTTCAGTGCAGAGCTACAAAGTGTCTCCTGCTGCCACCCCCTGTCAATTGGTGTGCTGCAACCTAAGGAGTATGTGAGGCTGTCTGAGGGTTACTGGGGGATATGTGAGGCTGTGTTATGGTTACTAAGGTGTATGTGAGGATGTCTGAGGGATACTACAGGGATATATGAGGCCTTGTCATGGTTAGTGATCAGTATGTGAGGCTGGTTGAGGGGCAGAAATGGCTATATGTGTCTGTGTTAGAGTTATTAAGAAGGCTGTCTGAAGGTATATACAGGAATATGTGATGCTGCCTAAGGGTTACTAGGGGGATATATGAGGCCTTGTTATGGTTACTAAGGGCGTATATTCCCTGAACCGTTAGGTTCCCTCGGTATAATCTCAATTATACCTGAACTTACAGGTAAGTCTTGAATAATTTCAAAATTACTGGAGGGGATATATGAGGATGTGTTATGGTTACTAAGGTATTCTGATGCTATGTGAGGCAACATATACATACATGTAAGTGGTAACTAGGATGTGTGTGAGGATTTCTGATGTTCCTATATGAATGCTCAGGATTTCTGAGGAAACTGCATCTCTGATTGTTTTTAGGAGGTATGTGAGGTCATACAATGATGACTAGGCAGCCTCTGAGGCTCTCTGATTAAGACGTATGATGGTAAATATTAGGTAGGTGCAGTGCTCTTATAATAGATGTAATAAAAAGCAGGTATGAATGGCTTTCTTGTACTATCTAAGAAGTATTTGACTCTGCCTGGTAGAACACAAGGGGTGTTATAACATGTGGCTTTGAGTCAACCCCCTCCCACTCACGTTCAGTCAGAATGAGTTTACCATGCCCCTATTTAAAGACTGCAGCAACATCATGAAGTCAGACCTTTACTTACAAGTTTGTTTTTCTTCAGAAGGTAACCTCACATACAGTCTATCTACCATCAGAAAGCCTCAGGTATCCCCTTGTTTCCATAAAATATATTTATAACCCATACTGACCATTAGACAGCCTAGTAGACCTCAAATTGCCAGCCTCATGCACCCCCTAGTAAGATCCAGACAGCCTTACATACCCTCTAGTAACTATGAAACAGTCTCACATACCCCCTTGTATCCACCAGACAACCTTACATACCCCCAGGTATCCATCAGGCAACCTCATATACTACCTTATCATCAGAAATCAGCCTCACATACCCCCCTAGTCACCATCATACAGCTTCAAGAAGATACCTCCTAGCACACCCTCACAGTAAGCCCCAGACAGCCTTTTATACCCAGTAGTAATTATGACACATCCCTGCATACCCCCTCAGACAGCCTTAGTAACTCTAACACAGAAAAATATACCCGCTTCTGCCCCTCAGACAGCCTCACATACACCTTAGTAACCATGCTGCAGCCTCATATAACCCCTAGTTACCCACAGACAGCCTCACATCCCACAGCCACATACACCCCTGTAGTGACACTTTGAAAGCCCCATATACCCCTTAGTAGCCACAACACAGCCACAGCCACAGCTGCTTCATGTGAGACACTTTAGTCACAGCCAGAAGTATTAGAAGATCTCTAAAATGGACATTTCTACTGGTTTCTAGGTATTTTGTTACAAAAACTGTGGTTGCTAAGCAACCACTTACCCTAGCAACAAAAACTGATGCCACCTAATGCCTTTGACAGTATTTAGTTTTGATAGAGCAACTTCAAATGACTATTGGCAAAGAGAAATATGGTTTTTACAGCAATATTGGTAAATTTCATTGGTTGCTAGGTATATATATATATATATATATTGGTTGCTAGGCAACAATGAACCATGGCAACACAGCCCTATCACCATAAATACCTTGAGGGTTAATTTGAATGGAGTAGGTAGGGGTAGATGACTGTAATAAATGATTTTTTACCTGGTTTCTAAGGAATTATGACATAAAATACCTGTTGCTAGGCAACCACTCACCCTAGCAACACAACAATAATTCCATTGAAAAGCTAGTAGCTGATTTAGGGGGGATAGGTGGTTTCAAAAAGCCCCCTAGGCAGCAAATATGCACTTTTAGAGCAAAATCTGTTTATTAGAGGCGGTTGCCATAGAAACGGCCATTACAGCCAATCGAGGTCGTACCCTGTCTGGAACCTTTTTTTGGGAAGAGAGGAAATCATGTACAATAAGAAAAATATATAATATCGTAGTCTGAAAACATGTTGAGTTCAACTTCATTTTTGGGGTTCATGCATTGTGGTCTATAGGTAATATTTGTCAGTTTTTGATAGAACAAGTGGGGAATACCCAATGGGAATGCCTCATATGCCATCAGGACATAACTGAATTTTTAACATCAGCCTGTGATCCTCCAGATATATTATTGTTGCCCTGAGGGCATGATTTGAGCTTCTACTGAAGGCTTCGGTATGCCCTTGGGGCATCAGCTGTTTTATTGTTTTATATTCACGTATTTTACTTTCTAGTTCAAGTGCAGAGTGTACTCTGGTATTCCCTTGGGGCATATAAGTACTGCCCTCAAATCTGGACTATTATAGTTACCATCATTGTGCAAATTAGTCTGGTATGCCTGAGGGGCATCATCTAGCCTAGATGCCCTCGGGGCATATTCTGAACTTGCAGTTTGAGATGGGACTGCTAGGGTAGTCTAGGCTATGCCATTAGGGCAATATCTATAATAATAGGAATGCCCTCCAGGGTATAATCATGTACTTGCTGTTACCTCTACACCATTCATCAGAGACAATACCCTAGGGATATCATCTATATCAGTGGTGCCCTCGGGGCACATTCAAGATTCTACGTTGTACCCTAGTGGGATGTCATCAATGTTGTATGCCCTGACGGCATATGCTCTAGGATACATGTGTAATGGTCCATCCAGTCCTTTAATTACACTGACATGTGATCATCTTGGGTAGGGGACACCTGATGCAAAATATAAACATCACTTGCGGGCTGCAGGGCAGCATGCCCAAGTCCCCAGCCAGGGAAACAAATTTCCAGAAATGTGTAGACCTAAGATCCAATTCCCTAGGGTGGCCCTCATCAATATCTCATTTTTCCTTTGATTTATTCAAATAAAGTAATCTTTTGCATTACTTTTAAGCCTTATCAACAAGATCTGAAATATAAAGATTTCCCATTTTCTCCATTTCTATCATAGGCCCACTTGTTAGAATGTGGTGGTTAAATCTCCTTCCATTTTGTGACCTTTAGCATTTTCTGCATTTTATCCATGTGAAAAGATTCCGTTGAATAGGTGGAGATTCACTGTTTAATTTTGTAATAAATTAAAGCATATACGGGGAAGCACATTATGGCATACTTACAATGAATCTCCGTGAATTCAATTCAGATGAAATATCTGTACATGTTGACCTTATAACAGGGAATTTTTTTTTACAATGAACCACAACTTCAATTCTGGTGAAACTCTGTAGATATTGAGCATACATATATAACAACGAAATCCAGAGAACCTGTTGTGAAAAATATTTTTTCCTGAATATGTGAAAGCTTGTATATGTATCAAAGCACTTGCGGCAGTTTCAGTTTCTCAAATTGAAAGTAGGTGGCACCATAGAAAACACTGTGCCATACATATAAAAAGGTTTGATGTTTGTGTTAATTTAATCTCTGTGTGTATGAATATGTGGATGTGTTGGGTTTCTGTAACCACTGGTAACACATCTATGTAGAACCACCATGGATTTTATGGTGAATTAGTTTAGCAATTGATAAAGGTTGCGCACAGATACATATGGTCAGTTCTGCTGAAGCTTCGTCATTTGACATTTCTATTTATATCTTGATCCATACTGGAATCAAGAAATCATGGTGCACTCTATAAGATGCAGATAGATGGGAGCTTTCAGGGGATATATATGGGTTTTATGGGTCTACTATAAGAATCCGGGCTGCTAGAGGCCAAAAACCTTATATTTCCCTGGTGGGATGGACAACATTACAATGAATACACCTTGCCCAAAGTCACTGACGGAGGGGCGGTTTATTCACAACATTAAACAGACCAATGTCAGTAACAATAATGAGGAAAAAAAATCTCATGACCAAAAGTCCATGTCCTGTCCCTTTGTTCCAATCTGGTGCTGTGCCACCTGGTGTGGTGGTAAGGCTGAATACCTAACAATTTCTCAAGATAACCTCTCTCTAGATTTTCCAGACCCACATGTTGTGCAAACATATTATGATCAAAATAGCAAAAAGTGAATTCACCAAATGCGTCACCACGTTCTCACATGGCGTAATCATAGGCAATGAGAGCATCTTCCTTGTAAATATCCCTCTTGTCCGTGAGGAATTTTACATGCATCCCATAACTTTTACATGGGTGGCCTCGCTCCATCATACTATTGAGAAGGCCCATACTAGCTGAAATCACATCTCCCAGAGCTGGATTCTTGTGTTTACTATGAGGCATATGTTGCTCGATGTCGAAGGTAGTAAACTTACTCTTGGTATCCTTTGAAGCATAAACAACCACAGGTGGACCTTGATGCTGAAGTTGCTGTTGCTGCTGTCTGAGCTGTTGCTGTTGCCTCAGGGATGGAACTGGGCCACTATGCATAGCAGAAACAGATGGCTGAGCACTGACTAAGGGGGCAGGCGGATACAGGGGCCTACCATCAGATGACTGCATAGGCCTTCCAACTCCCACCCAGGCCGGCTGCTGTTGCACAGAGTAGATTCCATGCTGTTGCTGTATAGGAGAGTTATATTGCCCTGGAACATATGGGCTACCATCTTTATAATACAACTGTGGCTGCTGGGTGGAGCCCTCCCCCAGGCTGCAGCTCCTGCAACACTGCCTGTCGGTTGTCTCCCTGGGGGCTCAACCCTCACACCAGCAAACTGACCCACAGTTGAAAATGACGATGACCTACCCTGCCTCCACTGCTTCCAGAGCAAAAACTCCTGATACTCACTTTCTAAGTTAGACCCAGGCTGTGAATTGTCACCTGGCAGAACAGGTTGATAAGTTGCACCTCCACTGAGCTTTCGACCACCAGAGCCTTTGTTGACACCCAGACCTCCGGTGAGCAATGGATCTTCTGAGGTATTATGGGCCCCAGGGGGGAGATTTTCACCCAAATTAGACAAATCAAACCTGCCTGAGTTGGATTGAAGGCCCGGTTGGCCCCCGGAGGATCCAATAACATTACAATTTGGCACTGAGACATCGTTAGAGGCTGGTTTCCAGTCCACCGGAAGGCCTGGGCGGCCATTTTGGACTCCGCATATTTTGATTTTCACCATTGGGGCCAAATGTCCCATGTGGACCATGGACCATCTGCAGCCCCAACATAATAACTGAACCTTATCTAGCATATTGCAGAGGCATAGGAAGCAAATCTTCATTGGGGGTGGCCCAGTCTCAACCACCCTGAATTATCGGCTCAAGTGCAATAGCACCTATACATACCTATATAAAATGTGTATACAAAAGTAATTTTTGATGAATTTTAGATATGATTTGAGGTCCAGGCCCTCATTTTCCCTATCCCATTACTATATCAATCTAATTTGAGATGCAAAGTTTTAGCTTCCTGCTCAATTTATTATGAATTCATGGCAAATTTTTGGGGGGGCTCAGACATACTCAGGCCCCACCTCCTTTGTAATTCGGGGGGGGGCAGGCCCCCTGCCCCCCCCCTTTTCCTACGCCTCTGTATTGTTGCTGGATAGGAAGAAGATGTATTCAGACCCTACCTCCAAAGTAGAAGTATAGAGGTCATTTGCCAGAGAGGGGTAGTGATTGGTCATTGAAAACACCATGGGGTGATAGATAAGCAAGGGTAAAAAAAGACCACCTTTAGCAGGGAAGGTGCAAAACTGTTTAGCCATCATGAGAAAGGTGGCATCTCCTGAAGCCTTCCCCTCTCTTTTCCTCCCTCTCCCAGTCTCAGTTCACCTCTCACTGTGTGCTCTGCCCCTTTCCTCCCCTATCCCTGCCTGCCTGCCTCAAACAACCTGAAGCCTTTATGCTGTGTGGATCTGTCATTCAGGGGCATCACATCACCATTTATCACTATGTTTGACAGATAAGGATGCTTAAGCATATAGGAAGCTAATCTGGCATAGTAATAACCTAACATAGGCAGTTACTATGACAGATCATTTCTCATGGTTTTCTGACAGCGTGTAATTAGTTGCAATAGAGAGGTGGGGAACATTTGGTTTCGGTTGGGTCATTTCACACTTCTAAACCCCATTACTATTACCATTAGTGAACCTACAGAATCCTTCAAACACCTTTCTTTCCCCATTTACATCTATAGGTTTCATTGACACATTGGGTCATAGTGAAGAAATAATCTGATAAACTTAGACATAACTGTATGTCCACTTGGCAATGAAACATTTTTACATCCTGTTTCTTTTCTAAGTAGGCCATTATTTGTGATTTGTTACATCTTACTCATCCCTCATATCAAAGATAAACAAAGTACATGCATATAATAAATAGATATATTATAAAATTAATGACTGTCATGAATCATAAATATTTAGGAAATAGCATGTGGACCAAAGTCTATGAACACACTGCTCATATTTAATCATTCATGTCTCATGTATTCAGATGGTAGCATCTGCTATATACTTCTGACTTTGATTGTCTATAACCTGTTAGATTTTTTACATTAGTGTACCCAGCCTTAAGGATGGATAGTTCAATACCAGTAGTCTTTCATGGAAAATGCCTCTTTTTATTAATCTGATCTTTGTGTGTGGAACCCCTACACCCCCATTTGACGAAGCTTCAGCAGAACAGACCATATAGAGAAGGTAATTAAGTCATTAAGGTCTGGCGGTCATAAGTCGGCATCTCTCTTATCTTCTTCAAAGTGTCATAAAAAGCGGGTGGTAGTGAACCCAAGGTCTACATTCACAAGGGGTGGGTGGCACTTTCTTCAGTTTGCATTGGAGCAATGACAGATCTCTTTCTTTACGAAGGTCATTTCTTTATAACTTTGGTTATATCCAGTGGGCAGTTAACTTTGCATCAACAGTGAGAACCAGTTGATATTGTGTTGATGGTGTTGATCAATCTGTCTTCAACTCTTTTTCTATGATTCTATTTTAATGTTGTCAACCATAACCATTTTAACATCCAATCAACAGTTGACATACCAATGTTGAAATATTGTTTAAATTCAACATTGATTCAACATTGATATGTCAATGTTGAATCAACAATATCAATTTCAATGTTGATTCAATGTTGACATGTCAACAAAGAATCCCCTAACCACTATCAACATTGTTTCAACATTGAAACAATGTTGAAACAATGTTGAATCAACATAGAAATACAAATGTTGAGTCAGCACTGTTTGATGTTGAATCACAGTTGATTTTGATCATGCTGTGTCAACTTTCAAATTCAACTATATTTCAACACTGAATCAACCGTCGACATGCAAACATTGTTTCAATGCCGAATTAACGTTGATGTGCCCAGTGGGGTGTTACATGAAACACATGATAGATATGTGTTACAAGTAAGGAGTATACATTATGATACATTAGGTAAAACACCCTAAAGCCAAGTGTGAGGTTCTCTAGGAATACCATGTAATGATTCTTTATATTCACGATCATGATCTTGAGTGTGCATCTTAAGGTATCCCATAGCTTCCCTGACATCCAAACAGATTGATTGTATATGAGGTACATGGTTGAAGTCAATGCTCATTCTCCATCCAAAAGCTTGCTTATAATATGTTTGCAGAGACATTAAGGCTTGGCTCAATCAACCGAGTTCTATTAACCCATCCCATCATTGCATCTCTGGTTACTTTTAGTCCAGTAAACCTGTAGATTCTCTTCATGTATCTGATTGGCTCTCTTGCTACGTCCTCATACCTTACTCTACAATAGTTGTCTCTGATAATGGGATCATGTTTGAGAAGATCACTTGCCTGTTCCCAAGACATGTAACCTTACAAATGCAGGTTTTTACCCATCCTCCTGATTGACTACACCCGGCCTCTGGGATCCCTTACTAAGTGAACCACCTTCACATCCTCAGACATAAGGGGTACCAAGCTGGTGAAGTTTTTCAAAGTGATCAATTTCTCAGCAATATTATTTTTCTGCATATATTCTTTTTCTAGATTTGATGGGTTCTCAGATCCACAGTTGTTTTTGTGACAAAAAGCACGCCGGTGACATTTCTTATATCGTGCTTCCACAGACTGAGCTTTCATAGACTGTGGAGCCACTCTTGAGATATCCTCTAACAAAGTAGAGAAAATTACACTTGAGAGCACTCCTCACAAGTTGTGCCCCTACTGCATTGATACGTGCCTGTTTGCCCTTCATTCAAAATGGGTAGAGTTGGAAGAGCTCAAAGATATAAAACACATCAGGATTTTTCCTGAACATCAACTTCTTTCTAATTTTAATGTCACAAAATTGTAGCCTTTTGGCATGAAAAAGTATCTACAAAATTGGCTTGAATTACGATTTTGTGATGGTATGTGGAGGTTCAAACTTTAAGGTTTATCTACTTTTTAGAGACATAGTGGTCAAAAATACGTTCAGACGTAAAAAGAAATGTAGTTCTAAAACGTAAATAGATGTAAAAAAAAACAACAAAAAAACAACAAAACAAACAGGCCTAATGATATGTCATATTCAGTAGGTTCTATTCCCCGGGGGGGCACTTCAATTTTTTTATATGGGTGTGTGGCTGAACCCCCGACTACCCTTACCCGCTAGGGCATTTGTTCGCGGGTTTTTTTCTTCCAAACCCTACCCTTGCTAGGGAACTTTGTACATAATAGTCTTAGATTTTGCTCAAAATATCTTAAAATGAACTTGTTTGGGAGAAAATTGTATTTTGTTCATGCTATTTTCATGAAAACTTGGAAAATATTTGTGAAAATTTCTAAATTTTCTGCGTGAATCGGGGTATTTAGCCGAAAGTTGACCCTTGCTAGGGACATTTTGCTCAAATGTAGACTCTTGCTAGGGACATTTGTGGCTGAAACAGGAGGCTTGCTAGGGACTTTTCCTTGAAAAAGTACCCTTGCCAGCCGCACATATGTGTATACATTACATAGAGAGTGCCACCCCCCGGGTTCTATTCATATTGCGGGCAAAACAATCCTCTAAAATAGAAAGGAGATTTAAAACTATTAATAGCTGCTTAAACGTATTTCAGAGTTCGGGCTGGCATTGAATCCAGGACACCTGCATTAAAACTGGAGATCGAATTCCATACAGCCAAGAGAATGATGATATATGCTCTTTGCTGTGGGTATAATGTAATGGAAATGAAAATGGACTGATGGGTGTCAGGACACCCCCCCCCCCCCCGAGGCAATACTCCTTCCCTGGACATATTAAAGGGAGGTTCAGAAACTACTATGTTGGCAATGCAGTGAAATCTCCTCGTAACGAATCCTGTTATAACGAAATTTCGGTTAATTGCTACCAAAATTCTACCGCTGTTCACCGTCCATCCAAGAAGTTTAGATACTGTACAATCCTTGGTCCATCTATGAAGCTGTTTTAAATGGGAAAAGTGTTTTTCCAAGCATTCTGCTGTAAATCATTTTGTCAATAATATGAAAACGAGGACATACATGTTTTCCTCGGTACTCTCTGAAAGAATGTACAGAGATTATTCCCTGATATCTTTTGGCAAAACCCTGCAGTCTCTCGTCTTGAACTCCTACTGGGGAGGTCACTGATTGGTTATCACCCCCATGCCCCCCCCCCCCTCCTGCACGCTCACACCAGGTGGGTGGGGTGGGGCTCTACTATGGTGGGCAGCATACAGAGATTGTTTTATTTGATCTTCATTTTAGGTTTGAAAAAAGTGTCTTTTGTTTCGGGTATGGATCTAGGTGTCCCAGGTGGCTCACCACTGACACCTAGTGGTACTGGGTTATATTAATTTTCCCTCAGGCTCCAGGGAGACATCTGGTGGTATACTACAGATATTGGTCGTGCCCCGGCCACTTCGTTTCAGTGTTGCTTTGCTGCTTGCTCGGGACGGACAATGCTTTGCTTGTATTTTCTTTTCTTTTTTGTTTACCTGTTTGCTTTGCTCATGTTATTATCTGGTCAATAAAAAGGCCGGATCATTCGGCCCAAGTCCCAAGCACTCGACTTGTGCTCTCTTTACTAGGAATACCGGTTTTTAGGCCGGTAATTTCATGTTCCTAGGAAATATGAAAAAAATAATGGGAAAACATGTGTATATCTCGAACAAAAGTTTAGAAATAAACTAAAAAAAAAAAAAAAAAGAATTCGGAAAAAAAAACTGAAAAACATATGTCTCCTTAATTTTAAGTTTTAGATATGCTTGAAACTTATCCTGTTAATGTTCGCGGCATGAGAAAAGCATAGATAAAATTTTGATGAAATAACTAAAGGTTTTGGCAAGGAGAGACCCAACACAGTAAACACTACAAAGAGGCCACATGTAGGCTATTTGTAAGCATCCCTCGAGGCTCGACCACTATGACCTGCTCATACCGTATACAAGCACAGGTATGCATGCCCCTCTTTGATCTATAGGGTAAAATTGGGTAGTATTGCGCACCTTATTGTATCGTGCATCTGCACTTACAGAGCTCTGTTTGCAAAACTATAAAAGATATTCCCGAAATTCTTTTTGCAATGGCTTCCCATGTTATAGGCCTCCATGTTTCAGTGCAGTTTGGTTATGTGGACCAGATACATACCTCCCAGGCATGATATGTATAAAATACTGTCAAGCTTGTCACTCTTATCGTGTATTTTATTATCAAATTGCCATAGGGAACAATAGTAATCTAGATATGGTTTAAATCGCGCATATCTTGTTGTAATATCGTGCACATGACGTAAGATATAGTATTAAATCTTATAACATATGTAAACTGAAGAAATTGAGTCATATGGTAGCCATTGACATAACACCACACTTACAAAAAATTGGGAGGCTACTGCTCACCTGACCGGTGTGACAGCATTCACCCTAACCCTTGTTGTTTCACACCTAAATCACTAAAGGTGTGAATACAATGTGCGCAATATAAGCTCTATGGGAAGACCCATTACATTTGGGTTATATCGTGCATTGCGCGATATAAGCCAAAGGGTCACGATACAACCCAAACAATTAGATAGTCCCTAGCTGCTAGCATGTCCACCCCTCACCATGCAGCAGCCCAACCAGTGCTATTTCCCATGGATGCTGCGCAGAATCAAGCTCCATATATGTACATGTGATGACCGGGAGTCCCGGCCCACTGTGCTTTGCACAGGAGTTTATATTTGGGTTGTATCGTGTCTTGGTGCACGATACTACCCAATTTTACCCTAGTGTGTGAGCTTTTTTTTTTTTTGTGAAAAAGAAGGTAAATTTTGTATGCTCCCCCACCAAGTTTGGTCATACCTTTTTACCCTCACCCCCCTCAGGAGTGGTCTGAAACGTTTACGGCCCCCTTCAAACCCACCACTCTCCCCCCCCCCCCCCACCATTGATAAATAATGACCCCTCATTTAAGTCTATGACGGACGTCTGTATTTCACTCCTTTAAAAATGAAATAATGGTAATTGTTTCATCGGTCAAAAGAAAAAAAATCATCTCATGTGCCCATCTGGCCCCTAAAGGAATTTCTCCAAATTCCAATATAGGAATAAATTTCGTCATCAAAATAAGCAATGCACGTGAGCAATGTTCGACTTACTCAATTGGTGTCATAAAAACATAGTACTAGCAGCCCCCTTCCCTCCACAGATATATAAGATTGACTGACGGTGGGTGAGAATTCCCCCTCCCCCTGTTGAGGGGGGGGGGGCCCATACCTCTACCGTAGGCCTATAGGAAATTCTTGGAGGTGGGGGTGGTCATGGCAGCATATCCCTCTTGGAAACTATTGGAAGCAGCATTGGGGCCATCCATAAATGATGTCACGCAAAATTTTACCATTTTTGACCCCCCCCCCCCTCCCTCCCCCTCGTCACTTTTTTGTGGCCAAATTTGCAATGCTGAAGGTATATGGAAAATTAATTCTGTCACGCCGAGCCTGAACCCCCCCCCCTCCAGTGTGACATCATTTATGGATGGCCCCTTGGTGTCATAGAGCAGCATGTCCCTTAATTACTAGACTATTTAGTAGGCAGGCTCTTCCCAAGGATAAGATTTCTCCGGAAGGATTTAATCAAATATGAATTACTGTTATTGCAGTCCTACTATTATATATTCTAGGGCCTAATGGTATAACTTACTATAAGAAAAGATGAAGACCCCTGACCCTGTCACCTGTGCCATGGCACGGGGCCATGGCAAGTCTATTAAAAGACTACATTCTGTGAAAAAGATAAATACCGATGGTAGGCCTATCTAGAAACATAACGTCTATACAGGCAATGGGATTTAAATAGGAAAACAAAGAAAAAGACTCTTGTGAGACCTAGCAACCAGAATAGGCCTAGTCAGGCTACTACTAATAGGGAGTTTAAGATCACGACTTGTTTGGCAACGTGTACGTCTAGAATGATAGGAAATGGTAGGCTAGACATTGCCGTAGACATTACAAGTAGACAAATCTTAAACTCTCTAATAATAAGGGAGTGTTCATTGTTTATCAACAGGGGGCGGATGGTGGGTTTCCATGCGGCTGCGCGAAAATTTTTTACGCCCCCCCTCAACGACAGTCAAAATTTTTTGCGCCCCCCCTAAACCGGAGGCACAGAGAATTTTGGGGCCCCTCTTTGAGCTTTAGTAGCGCGTGGGCTTTTTTGCTCACAAGAGGGTAAATTTTTTTAGCCCCCCCCCTCAAGAGGGGTCAACATTTTTTTACCCCCCCTCGGGAGGGGTCTGAAATTTTTATGCCCCCCCTCAAACCCACCATCCCCCCCCTCCCCCCGTTGATAAATAATGACCACTCCCTAATACCGGTAGTGCCAGAACTGGAACGGCAGACGTGGCGGGAATTTGGATCATGTCTTTTACCCGGAAGTGATCCGGTGCACGCTCCACTGCGCATGTATGAGTTGTCTCGTCAGCCAATAAGCGCCGGCCACATGAAGACAACGTGTGGCTTGCCGACTGGGGAACGTAGGGGAACGGGGCAAGACTTCACTCAGATCTCTTTATAGTTTACTCACATAATCATCCACGACAACAGCGCACACAACAATGAAACTTCTATTAGGTGAGTGTTGTTTCTTTTGCATTGGGTAGCGGTGTTTACTAGAGCGATCTTGGCGGAAAGGGGAGGGGCTTCATTTTCGTCAAAACGCCGGTGTTGTTGACAAAATGTTGTCAAGTTCAGTCTATTTTTTAGCTTTGTATCACTGTTAAAAATTAAATTTGAATTATCATTATTATGGTGGTTCATAGTTGACCAGTGTTAAATCATCATTATCTTGTGACAATCCATAGCATTAATGTGCGATATGCAGCTCTAATGCCAGAAACTTGAGAAAGCACTCTGGTTAGTCTGGAGAAAACTCAGACTCAGTCAGTCAGTGCTCCAGACCCAGTCCCAGTGCCAGTGGGCTAGCCGCTGACGCTGTAGTGTAGTCTTCGGCGCTGGGATAGTATAAAAAGCAGACCTAATGTTAGAATTCAGACCACAAAAAAGATTTCACCCCTTCCTAACCCCCATGTTTTCATTTTTTTTTTGTCCGAGACTTTTTGTCTCACTTTTACACCTCCCGCGGACCCTGCGTCTCATGCGTACACCCTCCCACCACCCTGCGTCTCACTTTTACACCTCCCACGGACCCTGCATCTCACTCGTACACCCTCCCCCAACCTTGTTTCTCACTTTTACCCCTTACGCGGACCCTGTGTCTCACTCATACACCCTCCCCCACCTTGCATCTCACTTTTACACCTCCCGCTGACCCTGCGTCTCACTCGTACACCCCCCCCCACCCTGCGTCTCATGCGTACACCTCCCACGGACCCTGTGTCTCATGCATACACCCTCCCCCCACCCTGCATCTCAATTTTACACCTCCCATGGACCCTGCGTCTCACTGGTACAGCATTCCGCCACCCTGCGTCTTACTTTTACCGTACACCTCGAGTGGACCCTGCGTCTCATGCGTACACCCTCCCCCCACCCTGCGTCTCACTAGCTCATACACCCTCCCCCCACCCTGCGTCTCACTTACCGTACACCTCCAGCGGACCCTGCGTCTCATGCGTACACCCTCCCCCACCCTGCGTCTCACTAGCTCATACACCCTCCCCCCACCCTGTGTCTCATTTTTACACATCCCACTGACCCTGCGTCTCACTCATACACCCTCCCACCACCCTGTGTCTTATTCATACACCCTCCCCCCACCCTGCGTCTCACTTTGACACCTCCCGCTGACCCTGCGTCTCACTCGTACATCCCCCCACCCTGCGTCTCACTATTACACCTCCCACGGACCCTGCATCTCACTGGTACACCATCCCCCCACCCTGTGTCTCACTTTTACACCTCCCATGAAGCCTGCGTCTCACTGGTACACGGTCTCACTGGTACACCATCCCGCCACCCTGCGTCTCACTTTTACTGTACACCTCAAGCGGACCCTGCGTCTCATGCGTACACCCTCCCCCCACCCTGCGTCTCACTTTTACACCTCCCACGGACCCTGCGTCTCACTCGAACACCCCCCCCACCCTGTGTCTCACGCATACACCTCCTGCGGACCCTGCGTCTCACTCGTACACCCTCCCCCCACCTTGTGCCTCAATTTTACACCTCATGTTGACTCTGCTCCTCACTCTTACACCCCTCCACCCTGCGTTGGATGTGTGTGGTGCACATATGTGCGGGCACTGACACATTCCTCTGTGAAATTGACTATTGTGTCATGTAGTTCTTGCCATGAATATGACCTCAGTTGTCGAAATGGCGTTAAACATCTATTACTCACTCACTGTGTCTCACGCGTACACCTACCCTATTTTGGGCCTCAAAACCTCCATTGGCCAGATGAACATTTGCAGACCTGATAAAATCCCCAAACTTTGGCATAATATAAAAACTCATCTACTGTTCCATTTAGGAACTATTTGGGGTCACTTGTGATTTTTTTTCATAATTTTATCAATATTTCTTGCATATGATTTCTAAGCCAATCAGCACCCAGATCACCTTCAGTGCAGGCCTGAATACCATATAACTCACGAGAGGGCAGCATTTACATCCATGTAACCTGCAGTCACTCGTAGGTGCAGTTTCTTACAGCTATCAGAATTTCAGATGACCACTTGCACGATGTTGCAGTTTGGGCTGGATGTGTTTCGCTGGTGTCACCCCTGCATTACTCATTTGCCCACATAGCCAACTACGGGAACATCCTACATTGTCGCCGACCAATCGCTGGCCTGCCGTATTGGTTAAGTTGTGGAATCAGTCTCTCAGTACTCTAGTCTAGGCTAGCCCGATAACGCAGTCTGTTCTATAATCTCTGTAGATCTAGTCACAGTGTACCCGGTAGTCACTGTTCGGTCGTTATGTTATTCTAGGGAGCAGCAGTGACGTCATAGCAACCAGCAGCCCTTATCAGGCTTATCTCCCTACAGATAAGAATCCTCATGAAGGGTTAAATTACATAGGAAATGTACTAGAAAAAGGTATTAAAATCCTTATCAGAAAAAATCTAGGCATCATATAGCAAAATGCATTCCAAAACCAAAAAGATATTCAAAATTTACATCACATACTTGATGCATTATTTTCTAATCACAATATTTGAAAAGAAATCAGCAAAAAGGCTACTTTTTCTAGTACATTGCCTATATAATTTGACCCTTTGTCAGGTCCCTAGCAACCAGGGTTCTGCTCCCGAGAATGTCCTTAGGCGACAGAACAGGGGGCCAGGGGGTCGGGGCCTTCCCGGGGGCCCCCTCAACTTTGAAGTTGGGTGGTCCAAAGTATGTCCCCCCCCCCACCCTTGACTTCTTTAAAGTTTTAGAGATCTAATGAAATTCAGAATCAGATTGCCTAAAACCAGGGTTCTCGACAGTATGTAAAATCACACCGTAAAATCCTGCAGCGGGCTGGCATAAAATTTCATTTGCCAATGATTTGGTAAAGTCCTAAGCCTTATGGTAGGCTAAATTTGGTTGTTTAGTCTCATTCATGACAGTGTGGGGATTACAGATGGGAATTTAACAAAGAAATTGAAAGTATTTTCATAAATATGGCCATAACTTCTGTTCCAATTGGCCGATTTGCAGAATTCAAAAATCTATATGAAGCTTAAATGACACCGGCGGTGATTCTGAGATGAAGTCACACCGGCAGCAGTAAAAATCACGCCGGCAGCCCACCAGCGTCATTACAGTGTGAGGTGAACCCTGTAAAACACAGCACATCCAATTTACAATTACTAAATTTTCTCTGACACAAGTCAAAATTCATTAAGAGTACCAGGGTATAGGAATATCTATAGTCCAAATTTTTCTGGGGGCCTATGCCAGGCTTTGGCCCCAAGGCCAAGATGGAAATTCATATCTCCCTGAACTATAACCCCTAAATTTCTGGGCCCCCGCTCGCCAAATTCACACAACCGTCCGCCGCCCCTGATTTCCAATACAGTGAATAACGTACAGTATCTTTCAGGATTTCACTCCACCACTCCACAGGCATACGATCGGTTGGAATAGCCCAAAGTGAATGGTCATTATTTATCAACAGGGTGGGGGGGGGGACATAAATATCAAGACCCCTCATGAGGAGGGAGTAAAAATATTTTGACCCGTCGAAAGGGGGGGGGGGCTGTAAAAAATTTTTAACAAAAAAAGACTGCACACCACTTTTATGAAAGAGTGGCGGGTGCAATGGGTAGGAACATTTTGCAGTTTCAAGCAATGTACTTTTTATCCAGTTCCCTCACCATTCCCCCAATACCAACAGAATTCACGAGTACTCCCCTAGTAGCCACGCTCCACATATTGACATTAGGGAGTGATCATTTTTTAACAACGGGGGGGGGGGCTAGTGGGTTTGTGTGCGGACGTGTGAAAAAATTCTGACCCCCCCTCTTGATGGGGCAAAATTTGTTTGACCCCCCCATAAGGGCCGAAAATCGCACATGAACATGCCCTTTTACCCTATAGTAACGCGCAGGGTTTTCCACTGAAAACTGGTGAAATTATTTTGACCCCCCCCATCAGAGGGGTTGAAAAATTCTGACCCCCACCCCCGGTCAAGGGTTGGAAAAATTCTGACCCCCCCTTCAAACCCACCAGCCCCCCCCCCCCCCCCGTTGTTAAAAAATGATCACTCCCTTAACTGATACGGTCTGATACACATGTGCACTCACTTGTCCTCATATTGCCCTTGGCCTTGTATATGGGGGGTTTAGGGTGGGGGAAGGGAGGGGGGATCCCCCCCCCCATTTATTTTTCATGAAAGTGGTAAGCAGGGGCAGCATGAATCTGTCAAGATCAAAATTTGAGGGATTGGAAACTTAAAATCTTGTGCTCGGAGACCAAAAAGAAAAAAATAATTTCAGATTTTTTTCCCACACTCAAAAAAAAAAAAATTCACCAGGCCTCTGGACAGGAAACAAATATTGCCCTATGTTGACCATTTACAATGGAGAGGACTCTTGTATTAGCCGCACATGTTGGGGAGGGGGGGGGTAGATAATGTAGTAGCCCGTTTAAGCGCCCTGGTGTTTTGAAATATCCAATCTCTCCACCCCGTCCCCTATTTTAGATCAACACCTACCGGGGTATTTGAATACTGTTTTAATGCTTAAGCCATCTTGCCCCCGGCGCTTATCCAAGACTGGTCCTTATTTGCTCATATGATAATGGGACCCATGTTGGGCTTATCAAGAGAATAGAGTGTTGGGTGGATGGATCAACAACAATGTGTTGTTTGTGGCACCAAGGAGACGTTGAGGCACAGACAGCAGGAGTTCATCAATTATTGACTCAGGCCAAAAAAAAAAGTTGTATGTTTCAAGGAACCCAATCCTACCTAGCAAAACAGGGTGTTTTTTTTAAGTAAATCCAGTTATCAGTGAGTCACCGCTGTGAGTCGCGAGTCACCATGACGAGTCACAGGTTATTGTAGTAGTTAAAAAAATTCTAAAAAATCCAAAAAAAATCCGACCTACCCTACCTAATTTTTTTCAACATGTTACCTGAAACAAACTATTTATTTTTTTGGCCTCATCATGAACCATGGCACGACAATAAGGCATTAGGTTGCCCTCCTTACTGTAAAGTACTGGGGTCTCAAATAAGCGCCGGTCTCAAGCCCCAGGGGTTTAAGGTCACTGAAATTAATCTTTAGCACTAAAAAATAGTATTCAAATGATCGCCTGTCTTATACAAGCGCCAGGGGTACAGTGTAATTGAAATCAGTGAGTGCTCGGGCGCTTATACAGGCCTCTATGGTATCTAATTGACACTAACTTAGAAAGAAGCCAAATAATGTTCTGCATTTATATGATTTCCTTTCTTGTTGCAGTTTGCCTGGCAGCAGTGCTGTGCAGTGTACACGCACTGTACAGTAAGAGTGATGATGTCGTTGAGTTGACAGCGAGTAATTTCCAGCGGGAGGTAATTAACAGTGACGAGGTATGGCTTGTGGAGTTCTACGCACCCTGGTGTGGCCACTGCAAAAACCTCGCCCCTGAGTGGAAGAAAGCTGCCACCGCCCTTAAGGTTTGTATTCCCCTACATTGTCTAAGAGTAAACAAAATATATATCAATAACACTGTATCAATTAGCAATTTGTGAATGGACATAAAGTAACTGTTTTGTCTCTTTTAACTTTTTGTTATAGCTGTTGGATACGACTTGAGTGTATTCATTGCTGGCCTCAGTCTATCAGATGGTATCATATTCTCTGCCAATCTGTTGTCATGATGCACGAATAAAGCCTGGTACCTAACCTAGTCCATACACCATGTTCATCCTTAGACCAGTGAAAGGTTGTCACATTACAGCTATGTTTAATAAAGGTGGTATGTTTGTTTGGGTTGTAGGGTATCGTCAAGGTGGGTGCAGTGGACATGGACGTACACCAGTCCGTGGGCAGCCCATATAACGTACGCGGCTTCCCTACCATTAAAGTATTCGGTCTCGACAAGAGCAAGGCCCAGGACTACAATGGTATGTCTACCTTGTACATAAGTATTACTGTGTTTATACACTATTTTTGGCATTTTTTTATATACTAAGATCATAACCTTTCCATACACAATATCTCATCTTATTCTATATTTGTCTATAACCATTTGATGGAATATCAAACCTGTACAATGGGTGTGGATTATACAACAAAACTTGTCCTTGACCTCCAGGTGACCGTGCAGCGCAGGGTCTGGTGGACCATGCGCTTGGTGTTGTCAAACAGGTGGCCACCGCCCGACTCTCTGGTAAGAGTGGCAGTGGGGGTCGTAGTGGTGGCAGCGGTGGTGGAAAGAAGGTGAGAAAATAACTGGCATCAAAGTATCTTATTACTAAGATGAGTATCAAGATGTAGACTTTTTCCAATACAATGCATATGGGAGTCTTCATGTGCCATTACATATCCATGAGCCAGTGTTGATAACTGTGCTCCAGTAAAAATTGGTTTTAGAAATTCATGGATCTTGCACCATAGATTTGACAAATTCACTTATCCCTGTTATGTCCCTGTGTTTATTTGCAAGCACAAGCCATATCAGATATTTTCATACACATGTGTAGGGGCTCGTGAAGCGACTTATATAGTTTTGGCTCCCTATTCAAGAGGGCAGGTCAGTCGGTGCAGTTACCACCGATAGGACCAGAGGTCGCTTCGATCTCTGGCTGCTATGGGGTGGTGGCAGCACTGGTCGTCGCTGCTCCAGACCCTACCTGGGACCGCGTAGGGAGGTCAGTCGGCTTCTGGCTACGGCCAGAGCAACACCTGCTGAGCATCGAGCTATCCTTATAGCACCACTTCGAACTCATGTGACTCATGAATAAACATGTGCCGGTTGCACTAACCCGAGCTAACTTGTCTGGTTTTGCTTGATATTAACATATCTCAAACTCAACCGAAGTTATATAAGAACTCGAACCATGACACATGTAACAAAATAAAACCTATCAATATTTCCTGGTGTGTGTTTCAGAGTGACCCTAACGCGGTGGTTGAGCTGACAGACAGTAACTTTGAGAAGCTGGTGCTGGAGTCAGACGACATGTGGCTGGTGGAGTTCTTTGCGCCATGGTGCGGCCACTGTAAGAACCTCGCCCCACACTGGGAGCAGGCCGCCACCGACCTCAAGGGCAAGGTCAAACTGGGTGCCCTCGACGCTACCATCCATACCGTCATGAGCAACCGCTATGGGGTATGTACAGTACTATTGTGATAAAAAAAACTTCATGGTATTCAGGGTATTAGCCCCATTAGATCAAATTGATTGAGTGTCCATCATGGCATATATACAAATTGCATGATATCAAGTCCAACTTAACAGTACCATACAAAATGTAGATCTGCAAAGTATGGGTGTTGCAGATAAATAGATAGAACTAAACGACCGTGGTGTACGAGGTGGTCGATCCACCACGAGGGAGTTGTCTCCCCCGAGACAACTCCCGAGGGGTGGATCGTCCACCGAGGGGTGGATCGTCCACCGAGGACACCAGGGGAGGTTAGTTCTATATTTATTTTATGTTTTTAGAGGGTTTAAATAAGGAAAAATTATCAAAATCCGGTACCTAGTTCACCGCACGAGCGCCCATGGCCATTTTGAATGTTTACATGCACACAGAACGAGGCTGCAGTGGTGGATCAGCCGCTGTGGTGGATCGGCACACGTTACGCCACTGGGGGTGTGGCGATCGGCCGCGCAATGCTATCTCTACGGGAAGAAGTTATTTACATAAAATAAGAGATAAAAAATCTCATGTATACAGTTTGAAGAGGTATATATCTCTGAAGAACCAGCATTCATGGTTGATTATTTTGTCTGGCCAGGTGCGTGGTTTCCCAACCATCAAGATGTTTGGGGCTGGTAAGAAGGATGGTGAGGCAAGCGAGTACGATGGTGGCCGCACAGCTAGTGACATTGTCAACTGGGCACTCGATAAACTGGCTGAGAACATTCCCCCACCAGAACTTAAACAGGTATGCAAGTTTAAGCATAATGCATAAATGAAGTTTTCTACTCTGAAGGATTGATGCGCTTCACCAGCCCATCCTTATAGTAGCCAATGCCTTCCCTTTCTATTCTCTGTGTGTGGTTTCTATATGTTCAGTCATAGACTCATCCATCTATTAACCTGACGTCAAATTTAGTTTTCTCGTTATGAATACGTCCATAGCTCTATATGTCCATAACAACCTTTCTCACTTCCTCCTAAAAAGTTTATTCATAGCCTGTAGACTGTAAGTGATAATATTTCTACCTAATGTTCTATTATATAATAACATAACTTTTATGTAAGTGACTGATGTCTATAGCTGACATCCTATAGCATAGATTCTATATAAGTGCTAATACTGCTTACAGCTGACGTCTACCAGCGTGCTGAAGGACGCGTGTGAGGAGCACCAGTTGTGTATCATTGCCGTCATGCCGCACATCCTCGACTGTCAGTCCAAGTGCAGGAACCAGTACCTAGAGATACTCAGACGTATGGGCGAGAAGTACAAGAAGCGCATGTGGGGGTAAGATTATAAAACATTTAACACTTTAAGCGCTACTCACCAGGGCTGCAAGCATAATCATGCTGGCCAAATGGGAATGACTCAGACTGGTCAAAGGTTGGCATGGTGCTTTAAAGTAGTGCCATTGGTGCGTCATGATGACAAATAAGCAAGAGTTTTGAGGCATTATGCAGCTTCTAAGTATTGATTTAGTCTTAACATCAATGATATAATTCAAATGGTAGGTGGTATGTGGATTACATGGTTTTCTAGTTGTTTGATTAGGAACACTCACTATTGGCCCCTTTGATGGCTCTGCATATTGCATCTAAGTTCACAGATCCCCGAGTATGACAAAGACAAAATTTGGTGAGACCTCTGTCAGAGGGACTACTTACCGGTGTAATGAATGGGGTTTCTTCATCTTTGTCTGCAGAATGGCCTGGGCTGAGGCTGGAGCACAAATGGAGCTGGAGGAGGCATTCGGCATGGGAGGATTCGGTTACCCTGTGAGTATCAACTCATTGCTCCCATATCCTATGCATTGGTAATTAATTATCTTGTAGATATTGAAGTTTTGAAAAAAAGAATTTCTGGTCGAATTTCACATAGAAATACTGTACCATTCTGTTCAAGCACCCCAGCGTTGTTTTGTTTTCTTATTTGGTGGCCTCGATTCCCCCGGCCCTTATACAAGACGGGTGGTTATTCTAGGTCCAGTTTTAGTGCTTAGATATTTCAGCACCCCACTATCCCTGGCGCTTATTCAAATCCCACCACTTAAACAAGACAATATGGCAGATAGTTTTATATCTCCGCAAAGTATTGCATAGATCTACATTGTGTTTTATCGATTTACTCTGTATATTATTGTATTAATATCCAGAAAATAATAACAGATCTTTGATTTCCTTTCCAGACCATGGTTGCTCTGAATGCAAGAAAAATGAAGTTCTCGCTCCTTATGGGACCATTTGAGGATACTGGTATTAATGAATTTCTGCGGGCACTTGCTGTCGGTCGCGGTAAGACACAACCATTGAAGAATGCCAAGCTGCCCAACATTGTAGAACATGATGAATGGGACGGCAAAGATGGAGAGGTATGTAAACCTTATTTCATTTGGGAAATAATTTTGCTTGTGAGTCGCATACAAATTCGTTTGTATGTGTGAGATTGGGAAAATTTGGCGAGGTCTGACTGTATAAGACAAATTTTTCTATTTGGGACAAGGGCTTTCACCCATCCGCTCCTCAGCACTACCTATATTCAAATGGCTCTGTTGCCAGCTGCCCTCCCCCACTAACTACGGGGGGTCTCCATAACAATGATTGTGTAGTACACAGAAGTGTATCACCTGACCACAAAAGCCTCGTTTTCGGGTCCAGCATCCCCTGGAGGAGTTCACTCTCCAGGTATACTGTTGTTCATCACCAAGCATTTTCTTGGTGCCTGACATTAATTTTAATGATAAGGTGGTGATGTGAATAAAGGTTTCGATCCTACTAGATCTCATCAGGTGCTAAAATGAGGTTTACAAGGTGTGTGGCTTTGCCACTCTTACAGTCTATATTATCAATTTGATATTATAGAAATGTCACTTGGTGACTATAAAAATAAATAAAGGAGACTGTTTTCATGATTCTAGTTCAACAATGCTAACCAAAAGACAAATTTTTCAAAGAATTGTTCTTTTTCAAGTTATGTTATTATTATCACAAAACTGTGATGTAAACATCATTAGTATGTAATAGAGTACAATAAAGGCTTTTGCTTATTCAAAACCTAAGTTTGTCCTGTACGTCTACTCAGGCACAACACAAAAAAACAAGCAAAAAGTCAAAAAAAGAGAGCAATTTGCTCCAGTGAACTTTCAAATGCATGATGATTGTGGGTTTTCTAATATGCCTTTGTCCATTACTTTGCAGTACCCCGTAGAAGAAGACATTGACCTTAGTGATGTGGATATGGATGACCTGGATGACGATAAGAAAGATGAGCTATGAGATGGCGGGTCGTTAGGTGACCCCACCACCCGGGGCATTCCAGGCTGTGTATGTGTGTGTGTCGCGTGCTCTCATCTCATCAGTCACACATTGTATATCATCACCACCCACCCCTTCATACACACATCCACACTGATATAGTACAGGTCATTAGTATTTAAACCAGCTCTATTGTGTTGTCATACAGACCAGGCCCAGCCAGGGTCCTTCATTCTCCATCACGCAAATAGCTGATTTTCTCATTTCAACAACCCCTGCACATGTTCTTTTCATAAAGGAAGCAGGTCATCAAAGGTTATATAGGGATATATCTTCTATTAGTAGATTTAAATTTCACTCTATGGGTTTGTGCAAGATGGCTACAATGTCTGTAAAATACAGGCTTGGCTAAGGAAGCACATGGTATATTCACCTGATTGGAATCTGTTCTGTTCATATCTCATAAAGGGGGATAGAACGATGTGTATTGTTATGTGTACAGACTCACTAGTGTTGGAATCTTTTATTCTGCACTTCCATGTAGAGTGGAATACAAGGGACAAGTTTGCCACTGCTGAGAATGTTACATGTCTTAGTTTTAATGTTGCCATAGTAGTATGTCAAAGCTTGTGTGAAAGGAAAGAATCTTACACTTTATTCACTTCCAACCAGTATTTCCTTGGATGTCACAGAAACCTCACCTTAAGAATATCAAACTTAGTAGAATTAATCACTTTTCTCGACAAAATAATGTTTATCTGTCGTTAGTTTCATCATATGGAAATATATGAAAAATAAACCATGACTCCAAATTTACCATCTGTGAATCTTTTTTTCTAAGGTGTTTTTTTTTTATCACACTTGTTCATCAAGAACTGGCCATGTTGAATTGCTACCGTATTACAATTTGTTCGAAAAATTATATACGAAGTCATCAGAAATAAAATTTTATATCAATTAATCAAGTCTTCCTGTGATCATTACGGTATAATTCTGTCGGATTAAATACTGTGAAAACTGCTGTAAAAGGTGCAGCTTGTTGGTTAAAAGAACCAGAAGAGGAGTCTCAATAAGAACCACACAGAACTCCATTCCCATCACTGATCGAATCGGGAAAAACGCCATTCGAGATGTCTGACTAAATCTTTTTCTGATGACATTCTGCAGACCACTCCGACAGCAATATAAACATGATTTTTCCTTGATTTTGGACACATTTTAGAGACCTATGAACATATTTTCCATAGAATTTGGCAAAAACAATCCTTCTCTAAATAATTAATATAGAAAAAAACTGATTTGAGGGGTATTTTCCTTCTTCATGCTAATCCCCCATATGCTTTAGGTCTCAGAGAAGGAATTGGTTCCGCACTATAATTTAATGTAGCGCGAAACGCGATAGCACCCATTGGAACATGTTCATTTTCTAAAAATCACCCCAGAATTAATAGATACATCTTTCCTTCATAATATAGGCTGACTTAAAATATGAATTGACCACGAAAATTTTGAGCACTGGACTATCGCGTAAAAACACCCTGATTCTGCCTAAATCTGCACTGAGTAAAATGTAGATTCACTATTTCCAATCTAACCTTTGAAAAAATGGGTAAGCACTTTGAGAAATGCCCTCCTGGTATTTTATCCAAAGCAGCAAATGTTCAACAACATGTGTAGTGGTTTTATATTTATTGGCATTATTTTCAACATGGTTATTGACCATTCAGTGTGCCTGCAGTATTCACTTCTGACCACAATCGTATATGACTTCCGGTTTTCTGCGGGATTTCCTTCACTGAGACCTCCTTCATTCATATATATATATATATATATATATATATATATATATATATATATATATATAATCAGTTAAATAACGTTTTAATATAATTCATTTGACAAACTACCGGTACATTTAACACCCGTGTTCAGTAGGAACTGTCATATTCCAATTCTCTTGGAAGATATTTAACACCTGTAAAAATAATTAACTGGAGTAAAACATCAAGTCAGTCAAGTACATATCATACTATTTATTACATAATTTACAATCACCATGGTAACATCCATACAGTTAACATGTCTATGTACACCTTCTATTCACAGTGAAGCTGCACTAATGTGCCATCTAGTGTCCACAACTAACATTAATAATCATGCCTGTGTACACACCAATTGCTCATTATTTTCACAATTATGAGATAACTTACAGAAACATTATTTGCTGCAGCCTGCAGTATCAATGTGCCACCATATGTGAAGCATCCATTAGACAACTTGTACAAAGGGCTTCTTTGTGCAACTTGTCTGACCTGGCCCCTTGCAAAAACGTGGTGCTCACTGATAACATAGCTTCTTCTTTGGTTCTTGATAACTATTTATAATGAAATAAAAACGACCATGTGACATCTCATGTCATAACTGTGTGGCACATGGAATAGATATTGTGGGACATGGTCATCTACAGTGACACGGAACAATGAGCTCACTCTCTGTAGCCTGCTCGGCACCTTAACAATTGCTTTTAATTTCATGGTTCTTTGCTTTGTATTTATATAACAACACACCTCCAAAATCTGACTAAATGGGAATTCTACCTTTGAACAATATGCAATCAAGCACTAATTAATGCAAAGAAAGGTAATTGGCATAACATGACCAATGAAAGGTGATTTAAAACTGGCCATCAATTGATGACTGCATATTTTGATATCTCAGCTGAAGTTAAAAAGAGTAGGAGGAGCTACAGCATAGCTCACATCGTGGAAGTAAAATACGGCATCCTACTTAACTAATCGATGCGCTTCTGTACTCATCAGATGTCATTGCATAAAACATTTGTCATGATATGATACATCTTGTAATACAGATATGCACACATTCTGCATTATACCAAAAAAGGGCTCCAACCTTATCTGATAAGACCACCACTTACATCTTAAACCAGAAATTCTCTTTTCAGCTGAGTAGTTCTGATATGGTAGAATTTGAAAGAAAGAAACTTACATCAACAACTATCTCAACAGGGAACCCTCTTAGAACATCTATTGAATATCGCTTAAATCTACAGAACAGTTATTTGTTAAACAAACTCACTTTATATAATGGCAGTTTCATTAAACACAGCAATGCTTGAACTCAGAAAACAATACATTTTAATGTACCTGTTTAATTTTATGTTTTTAAAGGTTGAATGTGGACAAAATGGCTACATTTCATTGAAAAGAAATCTTTAAACAAATGTGATATGCATCCAAGCCATTGCTGATAGATGTGTTCAAAGTTCAGGCACTTCAAATGAGAACTGGCTCTCAAATATAGCAATAAGATAGTAAATTGAAAGTATGAGACTGCTGAACTGTATACAGAGGAGTAGTCAATAATACAGGGTTATGGAAGAGGACCAATGATGCATTAAAGTACCAGCCCCATCCGTCATCATGATGCACGGATGCAGCCCCATCGGTCATCATGATGCACGGATGCAGCCGCATCGGTCATCATGATGCACGGATGCAGCCCCATTGGTCATCATGATGCATTAAAGTATCATCCCCATCGGTCATCATGATGCACGGATGCAGCCCTATCGGTCATCATGATGCATGGATGGAGCTCTATCCGTCATCATGATGCACGGATGCAGCCCCATCGGTCATCATGATGCATGGATGCAGCCCCATCGGTCATCATGATGCATTAAAGTATCATCCCCATCGGTCATCATGATGCACGGATGCAGCCCCATCGGTCATCATGATGCACGGATGCAGCCCCATCGGTCATCATGATGCACGGATGCAGCCCCATCGGTCATCACGATGCACGGATGAAGCCCCATCGGTCATCACGATGCACGGATGCAGCCCCATCGGTCATCACGATGCACGGATGCAGCCCCATCGGTCATCACGATGCACGGATGCAGCCCCATCGGTCATCATGATGCACGGATGCAGCCCCATCGGTCATCATGATGCACGGATGCAGCCCCATCGGTCATCATGATGCACGGATGCAGCCCCATCGGTCATCATGATGCACGGATGCAGCCCCATCGGTCATCATGATGCACGGATGCAGCCCCATCGGTCAAAGGTTATATAGGGATATATCTTCTATTAGTAGATTTAAATTTCACTCTATGGGTTTGTGCAAGATGGCTACAATGTCTGTAAAATACAATTGTACAGGCTTGGCTAAGGAAGCACATGGTATATTCACCTGATTGGAATCTGTTCTGTTCATATCTCATAAAGGGGGATAGAACGATGTGTATTGTTATGTGTACAGACTCACTAGTGTTGGAATCTTTTATTCTGCACTTCCATGTAGAGTGGAATACAAGGGACAAGTTTGCCACTGCTGAGAATGTTACATGTCTTAGTTTTAATGTTGCCATAGTAGTATGTCAAAGCTTGTGTGAAAGGAAAGAATCTTACACTTTATTCACTTCCAACCAGTATTTCCTTGGATGTCACAGAAACCTCACCTTAAGAATATCAAACTTAGTAGAATTAATCACTTTTCTCGACAAAATAATGTTTATCTGTCGTTAGTTTCATCATATGGAAATATATGAAAAATAAACCATGACTCCAAATTTACCATCTGTGAATCTTTTTTTCTAAGGTGTTTTTTTTTTATCACACTTGTTCATCAAGAACTGGCCATGTTGAATTGCTACCGTATTACAATTTGTTCGAAAAATTATATACGAAGTCATCAGAAATAAAATTTTATATCAATTAATCAAGTCTTCCTGTGATCATTACGGTATAATTCTGTCGGATTAAATACTGTGAAAACTGCTGTAAAAGGTGCAGCTTGTTGGTTAAAAGAACCAGAAGAGGAGTCTCAATAAGAACCACACAGAACTCCATTCCCATCACTGATCGAATCGGGAAAAACGCCATTCGAGATGTCTGACTAAATCTTTTTCTGATGACATTCTGCAGACCACTCCGACAGCAATATAAACATGATTTTTCCTTGATTTTGGACACATTTTAGAGACCTATGAACATATTTTCCATAGAATTTGGCAAAAACAATCCTTCTCTAAATAATTAATATAGAAAAAAACTGATTTGAGGGGTATTTTCCTTCTTCATGCTAATCCCCCATATGCTTTAGGTCTCAGAGAAGGAATTGGTTCCGCACTATAATTTAATGTAGCGCGAAACGCGATAGCACCCATTGGAACATGTTCATTTTCTAAAAATCACCCCAGAATTAATAGATACATCTTTCCTTCATAATATAGGCTGACTTAAAATATGAATTGACCACGAAAATTTTGAGCACTGGACTATCGCGTAAAAACACCCTGATTCTGCCTAAATCTGCACTGAGTAAAATGTAGATTCACTATTTCCAATCTAACCTTTGAAAAAATGGGTAAGCACTTTGAGAAATGCCCTCCTGGTATTTTATCCAAAGCAGCAAATGTTCAACAACATGTGTAGTGGTTTTATATTTATTGGCATTATTTTCAACATGGTTATTGACCATTCAGTGTGCCTGCAGTATTCACTTCTGACCACAATCGTATATGACTTCCGGTTTTCTGCGGGATTTCCTTCACTGAGACCTCCTTCATTCATATATATATATATATATATATATATATATATATATATAATCAGTTAAATAACGTTTTAATATAATTCATTTGACAAACTACCGGTACATTTAACACCCGTGTTCAGTAGGAACTGTCATATTCCAATTCTCTTGGAAGATATTTAACACCTGTAAAAATAATTAACTGGAGTAAAACATCAAGTCAGTCAAGTACATATCATACTATTTATTACATAATTTACAATCACCATGGTAACATCCATACAGTTAACATGTCTATGTACACCTTCTATTCACAGTGAAGCTGCACTAATGTGCCATCTAGTGTCCACAACTAACATTAATAATCATGCCTGTGTACACACCAATTGCTCATTATTTTCACAATTATGAGATAACTTACAGAAACATTATTTGCTGCAGCCTGCAGTATCAATGTGCCACCATATGTGAAGCATCCATTAGACAACTTGTACAAAGGGCTTCTTTGTGCAACTTGTCTGACCTGGCCCCTTGCAAAAACGTGGTGCTCACTGATAACATAGCTTCTTCTTTGGTTCTTGATAACTATTTATAATGAAATAAAAACGACCATGTGACATCTCATGTCATAACTGTGTGGCACATGGAATAGATATTGTGGGACATGGTCATCTACAGTGACACGGAACAATGAGCTCACTCTCTGTAGCCTGCTCGGCACCTTAACAATTGCTTTTAATTTCATGGTTCTTTGCTTTGTATTTATATAACAACACACCTCCAAAATCTGACTAAATGGGAATTCTACCTTTGAACAATATGCAATCAAGCACTAATTAATGCAAAGAAAGGTAATTGGCATAACATGACCAATGAAAGGTGATTTAAAACTGGCCATCAATTGATGACTGCATATTTTGATATCTCAGCTGAAGTTAAAAAGAGTAGGAGGAGCTACAGCATAGCTCACATCGTGGAAGTAAAATACGGCATCCTACTTAACTAATCGATGCGCTTCTGTACTCATCAGATGTCATTGCATAAAACATTTGTCATGATATGATACATCTTGTAATACAGATATGCACACATTCTGCATTATACCAAAAAAGGGCTCCAACCTTATCTGATAAGACCACCACTTACATCTTAAACCAGAAATTCTCTTTTCAGCTGAGTAGTTCTGATATGGTAGAATTTGAAAGAAAGAAACTTACATCAACAACTATCTCAACAGGGAACCCTCTTAGAACATCTATTGAATATCGCTTAAATCTACAGAACAGTTATTTGTTAAACAAACTCACTTTATATAATGGCAGTTTCATTAAACACAGCAATGCTTGAACTCAGAAAACAATACATTTTAATGTACCTGTTTAATTTTATGTTTTTAAAGGTTGAATGTGGACAAAATGGCTACATTTCATTGAAAAGAAATCTTTAAACAAATGTGATATGCATCCAAGCCATTGCTGATAGATGTGTTCAAAGTTCAGGCACTTCAAATGAGAACTGGCTCTCAAATATAGCAATAAGATAGTAAATTGAAAGTATGAGACTGCTGAACTGTATACAGAGGAGTAGTCAATAATACAGGGTTATGGAAGAGGACCAATGATGCATTAAAGTACCAGCCCCATCCGTCATCATGATGCACGGATGCAGCCCCATCGGTCATCATGATGCACGGATGCAGCCGCATCGGTCATCATGATGCACGGATGCAGCCCCATTGGTCATCATGATGCATTAAAGTATCATCCCCATCGGTCATCATGATGCACGGATGCAGCCCCATCGGTCATCATGATGCATGGATGGAGCTCTATCCGTCATCATGATGCACGGATGCAGCCCCATCGGTCATCATGATGCATGGATGCAGCCCCATCGGTCATCATGATGCATTAAAGTATCATCCCCATCGGTCATCATGATGCACGGATGCAGCCCCATCGGTCATCATGATGCACGGATGCAGCCCCATCGGTCATCATGATGCACGGATGCAGCCCCATCGGTCATCACGATGCACGGATGCAGCCCCATCGGTCATCACGATGCACGGATGCAGCCCCATCGGTCATCATGATGCACGGATGCAGCCCCATCGGTCATCATGATGCACGGATGCAGCCCCATCAGTCATCATGATGCATGGATGCAGCCCCATCGGTCATCATGATGCACGGATGCAGCCCCATCGGTCATCATGATGCACGGATGCAGCCCCATCGGTCATCATGATGCACGGATGCAGCCCCATCGGTCAAAGGTTATATAGGGATATATCTTCTATTAGTAGATTTAAATTTCACTCTATGGGTTTGTGCAAGATGGCTACAATGTCTGTAAAATACAATTGTACAGGCTTGGCTAAGGAAGCACATGGTATATTCACCTGATTGGAATCTGTTCTGTTCATATCTCATAAAGGGGGATAGAACGATGTGTATTGTTATGTGTACAGACTCACTAGTGTTGGAATCTTTTATTCTGCACTTCCATGTAGAGTGGAATACAAGGGACAAGTTTGCCACTGCTGAGAATGTTACATGTCTTAGTTTTAATGTTGCCATAGTAGTATGTCAAAGCTTGTGTGAAAGGAAAGAATCTTACACTTTATTCACTTCCAACCAGTATTTCCTTGGATGTCACAGAAACCTCACCTTAAGAATATCAAACTTAGTAGAATTAATCACTTTTCTCGACAAAATAATGTTTATCTGTCGTTAGTTTCATCATATGGAAATATATGAAAAATAAACCATGACTCCAAATTTACCATCTGTGAATCTTTTTTTCTAAGGTGTTTTTTTTTTATCACACTTGTTCATCAAGAACTGGCCATGTTGAATTGCTACCGTATTACAATTTGTTCGAAAAATTATATACGAAGTCATCAGAAATAAAATTTTATATCAATTAATCAAGTCTTCCTGTGATCATTACGGTATAATTCTGTCGGATTAAATACTGTGAAAACTGCTGTAAAAGGTGCAGCTTGTTGGTTAAAAGAACCAGAAGAGGAGTCTCAATAAGAACCACACAGAACTCCATTCCCATCACTGATCGAATCGGGAAAAACGCCATTCGAGATGTCTGACTAAATCTTTTTCTGATGACATTCTGCAGACCACTCCGACAGCAATATAAACATGATTTTTCCTTGATTTTGGACACATTTTAGAGACCTATGAACATATTTTCCATAGAATTTGGCAAAAACAATCCTTCTCTAAATAATTAATATAGAAAAAAACTGATTTGATGGGTATTTTCCTTCTTCATGCTAATCCCCCATATGCTTTAGGTCTCAGAGAAGGAATTGGTTCCGCACTATAATTTAATGTAGCGCGAAACGCGATAGCACCCATTGGAACGTGTTCATTTTCTAAAAATCACCCCAGAATTAATAGATACATCTTTCCTTCATAATATAGGCTGACTTAAAATATGAATTGACCACGAAAATTTTGAGCACTGGACTATCGCGTAAAAACACCCTGATTCTGCCTAAATCTGCACTGAGTAAAATGTAGATTCACTATTTCCAATCTAACCTTTGAAAAAATGGGTAAGCACTTTGAGAAATGCCCTCCTGGTATTTTATCCAAAGCAGCAAATGTTCAACAACATGTGTAGTGGTTTTATATTTATTGGCATTATTTTCAACATGGTTATTGACCATTCAGTGTGCCTGCAGTATTCACTTCTGACCACAATCGTATATGACTTCCGGTTTTCTGCGGGATTTCCTTCACTGAGACCTCCTTCATTCATATATATATATATATATATATATATATATATATATATATATATATAATCAGTTAAATAACGTTTTAATATAATTCATTTGACAAACTACCGGTACATTTAACACCCGTGTTCAGTAGGAACTGTCATATTCCAATTCTCTTGGAAGATATTTAACACCTGTAAAAATAATTAACTGGAGTAAAACATCAAGTCAGTCAAGTACATATCATACTATTTATTACATAATTTACAATCACCATGGTAACATCCATACAGTTAACATGTCTATGTACACCTTCTATTCACAGTGAAGCTGCACTAATGTGCCATCTAGTGTCCACAACTAACATTAATAATCATGCCTGTGTACACACCAATTGCTCATTATTTTCACAATTATGAGATAACTTACAGAAACATTATTTGCTGCAGCCTGCAGTATCAATGTGCCACCATATGTGAAGCATCCATTAGACAACTTGTACAAAGGGCTTCTTTGTGCAACTTGTCTGACCTGGCCCCTTGCAAAAACGTGGTGCTCACTGATAACATAGCTTCTTCTTTGGTTCTTGATAACTATTTATAATGAAATAAAAACGACCATGTGACATCTCATGTCATAACTGTGTGGTACATGGAATAGATATTGTGGGACATGGTCATCTACAGTGACACGGAACAATGAGCTCACTCTCTGTAGCCTGCTCGGCACCTTAACAATTGCTTTTAATTTCATGGTTCTTTGCTTTGTATTTATATAACAACACACCTCCAAAATCTGACTAAATGGGAATTCTACCTTTGAACAATATGCAATCAAGCACTAATTAATGCAAAGAAAGGTAATTGGCATAACATGACCAATGAAAGGTGATTTAAAACTGGCCATCAATTGATGACTGCATATTTTGATATCTCAGCTGAAGTTAAAAAGAGTAGGAGGAGCTACAGCATAGCTCACATCGTGGAAGTAAAATACGGCATCCTACTTAACTAATCGATGCGCTTCTGTACTCATCAGATGTCATTGCATAAAACATTTGTCATGATATGATACATCTTGTAATACAGATATGCACACATTCTGCATTATACCAAAAAAGGGCTCCAACCTTATCTGATAAGACCACCACTTACATCTTAAACCAGAAATTCTCTTTTCAGCTGAGTAGTTCTGATATGGTAGAATTTGAAAGAAAGAAACTTACATCAACAACTATCTCAACAGGGAACCCTCTTAGAACATCTATTGAATATCCCTTAAATCTACAGAACAGTTATTTGTTAAACAAACTCACTTTATATAATGGCAGTTTCATTAAACACAGCAATGCTTGAACTCAGAAAACAATACATTTTAATGTACCTGTTTAATTTTATGTTTTTAAAGGTTGAATGTGGACAAAATGGCTACATTTCATTGAAAAGAAATCTTTAAACAAATGTGATATGCATCCAAGCCATTGCTGATAGATGTGTTCAAAGTTCAGGCACTTCAAATGAGAACTGGCTCTCAAATATAGCAATAAGATAGTAAATTGAAAGTATGAGACTGCTGAACTGTATACAGAGGAGTAGTCAATAATACAGGGTTATGGAAGAGGACCAATGATGCATTAAAGTACCAGCCCCATCCGTCATCATGATGCACGGATGCAGCCCCATCGGTCATCATGATGCACGGATGCAGCCGCATCGGTCATCATGATGCACGGATGCAGCCCCATTGGTCATCATGATGCATTAAAGTATCATCCCCATCGGTCATCATGATGCACGGATGCAGCCCCATCGGTCATCATGATGCATGGATGGAGCTCTATCCGTCATCATGATGCACGGATGCAGCCCCATCGGTCATCATGATGCATGGATGCAGCCCCATCGGTCATCATGATGCATTAAAGTATCATCCCCATCGGTCATCATGATGCACGGATGCAGCCCCATCGGTCATCATGATGCACGGATGCAGCCCCATCGGTCATCATGATGCACGGATGCAGCCCCATCGGTCATCACGATGCACGGATGCAGCCCCATCGGTCATCACGATGCACGGATGCAGCCCCATCGGTCATCATGATGCACGGATGCAGCCCCATCGGTCATCATGATGCACGGATGCAGCCCCATCAGTCATCATGATGCATGGATGCAGCCCCATCGGTCATCATGATGCACGGATGCAGCCCCATCGGCCATCATGATGCACGGATGCAGCCCCATCGGTCATCATGATGCACGGATGCAGCCCCATCGGTCAAAGGTTATATAGGGATATATCTTCTATTAGTAGATTTAAATTTCACTCTATGGGTTTGTGCAAGATGGCTACAATGTCTGTAAAATACAATTGTACAGGCTTGGCTAAGGAAGCACATGGTATATTCACCTGATTGGAATCTGTTCTGTTCATATCTCATAAAGGGGGATAGAACGATGTGTATTGTTATGTGTACAGACTCACTAGTGTTGGAATCTTTTATTCTGCACTTCCATGTAGAGTGGAATACAAGGGACAAGTTTGCCACTGCTGAGAATGTTACATGTCTTAGTTTTAATGTTGCCATAGTAGTATGTCAAAGCTTGTGTGAAAGGAAAGAATCTTACACTTTATTCACTTCCAACCAGTATTTCCTTGGATGTCACAGAAACCTCACCTTAAGAATATCAAACTTAGTAGAATTAATCACTTTTCTCGACAAAATAATGTTTATCTGTCGTTAGTTTCATCATATGGAAATATATGAAAAATAAACCATGACTCCAAATTTACCATCTGTGAATCTTTTTTTCTAAGGTGTTTTTTTTTTATCACACTTGTTCATCAAGAACTGGCCATGTTGAATTGCTACCGTATTACAATTTGTTCGAAAAATTATATACGAAGTCATCAGAAATAAAATTTTATATCAATTAATCAAGTCTTCCTGTGATCATTACGGTATAATTCTGTCGGATTAAATACTGTGAAAACTGCTGTAAAAGGTGCAGCTTGTTGGTTAAAAGAACCAGAAGAGGAGTCTCAATAAGAACCACACAGAACTCCATTCCCATCACTGATCGAATCGGGAAAAACGCCATTCGAGATGTCTGACTAAATCTTTTTCTGATGACATTCTGCAGACCACTCCGACAGCAATATAAACATGATTTTTCCTTGATTTTGGACACATTTTAGAGACCTATGAACATATTTTCCATAGAATTTGGCAAAAACAATCCTTCTCTAAATAATTAATATAGAAAAAAACTGATTTGAGGGGTATTTTCCTTCTTCATGCTAATCCCCCATATGCTTTAGGTCTCAGAGAAGGAATTGGTTCCGCACTATAATTTAATGTAGCGCGAAACGCGATAGCACCCATTGGAACATGTTCATTTTCTAAAAATCACCCCAGAATTAATAGATACATCTTTCCTTCATAATATAGGCTGACTTAAAATATGAATTGACCACGAAAATTTTGAGCACTGGACTATCGCGTAAAAACACCCTGATTCTGCCTAAATCTGCACTGAGTAAAATGTAGATTCACTATTTCCAATCTAACCTTTGAAAAAATGGGTAAGCACTTTGAGAAATGCCCTCCTGGTATTTTAACCAAAGCAGCAAATGTTCAACAACATGTGTAGTGGTTTTATATTTATTGGCATTATTTTCAACATGGTTATTGACCATTCAGTGTGCCTGCAGTATTCACTTCTGACCACAATCGTATATGACTTCCGGTTTTCTGCGGGATTTCCTTCACTGAGACCTCCTTCATTCATATATATATATATATATATATATATATATATATATATATATATATATATATATATATATATATATATAATCAGTTAAATAACGTTTTAATATAATTCATTTGACAAACTACCGGTACATTTAACACCCGTGTTCAGTAGGAACTGTCATATTCCAATTCTCTTGGAAGATATTTAACACCTGTAAAAATAATTAACTGGAGTAAAACATCAAGTCAGTCAAGTACATATCATACTATTTATTACATAATTTACAATCACCATGGTAACATCCATACAGTTAACATGTCTATGTACACCTTCTATTCACAGTGAAGCTGCACTAATGTGCCATCTAGTGTCCACAACTAACATTAATAATCATGCCTGTGTACACACCAATTGCTCATTATTTTCACAATTATGAGATAACTTACAGAAACATTATTTGCTGCAGCCTGCAGTATCAATGTGCCACCATATGTGAAGCATCCATTAGACAACTTGTACAAAGGGCTTCTTTGTGCAACTTGTCTGACCTGGCCCCTTGCAAAAACGTGGTGCTCACTGATAACATAGCTTCTTCTTTGGTTCTTGATAACTATTTATAATGAAATAAAAACGACCATGTGACATCTCATGTCATAACTGTGTGGCACATGGAATAGATATTGTGGGACATGGTCATCTACAGTGACACGGAACAATGAGCTCACTCTCTGTAGCCTGCTCGGCACCTTAACAATTGCTTTTAATTTCATGGTTCTTTGCTTTGTATTTATATAACAACACACCTCCAAAATCTGACTAAATGGGAATTCTACCTTTGAACAATATGCAATCAAGCACTAATTAATGCAAAGAAAGGTAATTGGCATAACATGACCAATGAAAGGTGATTTAAAACTGGCCATCAATTGATGACTGCATATTTTGATATCTCAGCTGAAGTTAAAAAGAGTAGGAGGAGCTACAGCATAGCTCACATCGTGGAAGTAAAATACGGCATCCTACTTAACTAATCGATGCGCTTCTGTACTCATCAGATGTCATTGCATAAAACATTTGTCATGATATGATACATCTTGTAATACAGATATGCACACATTCTGCATTATACCAAAAAAGGGCTCCAACCTTATCTGATAAGACCACCACTTACATCTTAAACCAGAAATTCTCTTTTCAGCTGAGTAGTTCTGATATGGTAGAATTTGAAAGAAAGAAACTTACATCAACAACTATCTCAACAGGGAACCCTCTTAGAACATCTATTGAATATCGCTTAAATCTACAGAACAGTTATTTGTTAAACAAACTCACTTTATATAATGGCAGTTTCATTAAACACAGCAATGCTTGAACTCAGAAAACAATACATTTTAATGTACCTGTTTAATTTTATGTTTTTAAAGGTTGAATGTGGACAAAATGGCTACATTTCATTGAAAAGAAATCTTTAAACAAATGTGATATGCATCCAAGCCATTGCTGATAGATGTGTTCAAAGTTCAGGCACTTCAAATGAGAACTGGCTCTCAAATATAGCAATAAGATAGTAAATTGAAAGTATGAGACTGCTGAACTGTATACAGAGGAGTAGTCAATAATACAGGGTTATGGAAGAGGACCAATGATGCATTAAAGTACCAGCCCCATCCGTCATCATGATGCACGGATGCAGCCCCATCGGTCATCATGATGCACGGATGCAGCCGCATCGGTCATCATGATGCACGGATGCAGCCCCATTGGTCATCATGATGCATTAAAGTATCATCCCCATCGGTCATCATGATGCACGGATGCAGCCCCATCGGTCATCATGATGCATGGATGGAGCTCTATCCGTCATCATGATGCACGGATGCAGCCCCATCGGTCATCATGATGCATGGATGCAGCCCCATCGGTCATCATGATGCATTAAAGTATCATCCCCATCGGTCATCATGATGCACGGATGCAGCCCCATCGGTCATCATGATGCACGGATGCAGCCCCATCGGTCATCATGATGCACGGATGCAGCCCCATCGGTCATCACGATGCACGGATGCAGCCCCATCGGTCATCACGATGCACGGATGCAGCCCCATCGGTCATCATGATGCACGGATGCAGCCCCATCGGTCATCATGATGCACGGATGCAGCCCCATCAGTCATCATGATGCATGGATGCAGCCCCATCGGTCATCATGATGCACGGATGCAGCCCCATCGGTCATCATGATGCACGGATGCAGCCCCATCGGTCATCATGATGCACGGATGCAGCCCCATCGATCATCATGATGCACGGATGCAGCCCCATCGATCATCATGATGCACGGATGCAGCCCCATCGGTCATCATGATGCATGGATGCAGCCCCATCGGTCATCATGATGCACGGATGCAGCCCCATCGGTCATCATGATGCACGGATGCAGCCCCATCGGTCATCATGATGCATGGATGCAGCCCCATCGGTCATCATGATGCATGGATGCAGCCCCATCGGTCATCATGATGCACGGATGCAGCTCTGGGCGAGTAGATCAACACTTCTTGCATCAACAAAACCAAAGGGCATGATATATTAATAATCAAGATTCGAAATCAAATACTAAATAGTCGTCACGAAATGTATGGAAATGATGTAAAGTGCAAAAATCATTAATGATAATGGTTCTTTGGGAGGTCCAACCAATAAAATCATCCTGTACATGGCGAGTACTCTGGTGTTTGATTCGCTAAAGTTCACCACCAAAGACAACTATATACAACTATCTGGTAATCCATATCCTTATACACATGTAGTCACTTTGTCTTTACTGTCTGACACATATATTGGTACCGTGACATTCTGCCTACATAGAAGTATCCAGATGATAACGAGGTAGACTCTTTGTGCTAATACTTTATATCCAACTTAGATTTACTTGGCTTTAAAAGCTTTAAGAGGGGAGTGCCTCTCCCTGATATCGTCCATGGACTATGGGGAGACGGAACATTTGTTAATTATACAGGACAAAGGGGAGGCATACTGGCGAGTACCGGGGTAATCTCATCTCCTTTGTAAAAGTGATATCTTTTTTTTTTTTTAGTTTTTCTATGATTCTCGGAAAACTTAAGACATGACTGCAGATTCGGTGCACTTATTTAGGAAAACACAAGTATGGAAAAGGTTAGTTATGACAAGATTCTTGAACAGAAATACAATCATGTTACTTCCTGATATGAATGGCAAGCCTGGGTACAGCATTTATTAAATACTTTGGCATTATGGAGGTAATTTTATTGACTTGATAGGTGTTATTATGAAGGAGACATCTCGTGTAGCAGCCCTTACACTGCGTTGTGTGAGATATGACTGATAGGGTTTATACACCACAGTCCAATTACTGTAATCATAATGACAACACTCAATCTAATTTTACACCTGACTGAACTGAGTAATAACCATGGGATACTCCCCACTTTCTGCTTGCCATTTCATCATTCTGAATCTCTACATGTGATATTTTGCACAGATAAGACCTTAGTAATTGAATTCACAATGACTTAATGACTGCAACATACAAGGCTCAAGTAGCTGTACATAATAAAATCACGAGTGTTATAGGTATGTTGAGAAGGAAAGCTACTAAGATTTTACTAGTTGGCAGTAAACCCGAATCTGCTATCAGTGCACAGTGAGGGGGCTATTGAAATAACAACACAAACCAATACGACGTTGATTGCAACAACCAAAGGAAAGGTATTTAGTTTGAATAATAACGTTTTTAGTTTTTATACCAAGGAGGGCTCTGATCATTGTGATTAGAGATGTCAACAATATACTTGTCTTCTTAAGACCTGGACCAGGACTTCCAAAGATTGTAGATTGTCAAGGGGAAAACAGACGACTATTGTGGAATTATACTCACATAATCTTTATGACATTACATATTAAACACATTTGACTTATGCCTTAAAACCTTTGAGTTGTCTCCTTAAGACTAGAATCTACATCATCATCACATTTTTATATAAAAACAAGTAAACATATTCCTTGTGACTCGTATATTCTCTTTCGTACTTAATGGAGAAGTTAATAAACGATGTTCACAGTGACATATAGACATGGGACAGACTGAAAGGTGCATGTCAGTTGATCTAAATGCAGCCATTTAAAACAAGGACTGGGAGAATGAAGATGATTTTAAAGACAATCCAAAATCCACAACGGCTAGGTAGATGTGACTGTGAACATCCTGTTCCAGTAAATTGTCTCTCCATGGAGCAAAGACTGTTCAACTACAGATCATTCTTACAGTTGAAATTTCTGAATCAAAATCCCCTGGCATAGTGTTATACCATTATAGCCTGCAAATAGAGATTGTAGTGGCTTGTATATAAGTGTACAATCCATGACACTGTCAGTGGTGTAAAGAGAGGCCCAACTAGCATACTCCCTACATTCATTAGTTGGACCATCTCATTTAATGGGCTGGGAGGAAAGTTGTACACCTCCCATTATCCAGTCATGAATTAGACGTATTGACGAATACCCAGTCTATGAGATACAACCAGAAACTGAAGCTTTATAATCAGAAGACCTCTGACACCAGTAGCAACGGTGGATCCATTGATATACTTACTGCTGCTATAAACACTCATCTATTGCTTTCCTTTGTTAAAATACTAGTCTAGATGCTACCATAGGTTATAGTATCACAAAGTTCATGCACACATCCTACTCTGTTTGCCAGCCTAAATGCATGGGAGTTTTTATCTTTTTCAGGGCCACATAACACTGTAATGGCCTTTGTTGTCATGGTGCATGGCGCGTAACCTAACAGCGCAGTATTCATTTACCGTGTCAACCCCGCGGGGTTGATGCCCTGCTGGAGGGTTGGCATGATGGACATATGCAGTGCTGTCAATCCCCTACCCAATACATTTTGATGACAAATACATTTTGACTCAATACCCGGGCCCAGTACATCCTTCTCAGTGGCCAGTCTGTGTTGGCCTAACTTGTCATGGACCAGAATCAAAAGTCTCCTCATAATATTACACACTCATGTCTTATTGAGGAAGATGAGCTGAAAATCCACAATCATATAACATTTATAGTATCGAATTGGTGCTTAACATACAAAAATCAACTATAGAAAGTAAAGAGAGAAAACATTCATGGATTCTAGTGTTCCCTTTGGTTTGATTGAAGAAAATATCTTTTCATTCAAAATGTGTATACATATACATTTCCTTACTTATGTAAGGGAATCCGTACCAGTATTGTTTGATTGTGAATAAGTTCTGGGGCTTGCTAGATAGTAGACAGTGTTCTTTAATTTAAACGACCTAAAATCAGACACAGAATTGTGCGGCACTTGAAGTAGACAAGGTAAACCCCTGGAATAAAACCTACACAATGGTTGATGAACAACACGTGTGATTAAGGAATAAAAAATATATGAATATGTTTCTGTTCCCCTTTTCATGATTTGTATAGCTTTATTGACATTGTGATATCAACAGCTAATCTGTGGTTTGTGCACTAAGACCAACCATGTACGACCTGGGTTTGGTAACATGCTGGCACCAAGATGACAAAATACTCCTCACCACCACCTCCTCCACTGAACAGTAAGATATGTAATTCATATTGACCTGAGCTAGAACAGTTGCTTAGACTTCACACATCACTGTAGTCAGCCAAACCTACATTGAATTGGCCAGAACTAGCTACACATTTCCTCTCTGTATCGCTGGGATTGCTACAATTACATGACACCAATGACGAACGAGATTGAAGGTGTGCACAAGTTGTTTTTTTGCGTAGTGTTTCTAAAACGGTGGCTATTCAGTGCTGAAACCATTAATTGGTTGTTAGAGTTACATTTTTATGAACCAGGGGCCTGATTTACAAGCACCATGCAGGTTGTTAGTAACACAAGGGTCCTCATGTTATGGTCCCAGACCGTACCCTAACGTACGGCCAACACGTGGACAAACAACCACTTGTATAACTCGAGGGAGTTGCTTAATCGTGCTTGCAGTGCGCACTGACAATCTTTTTACATTTTCATAATTTCAAGCATCTAGTCTCACTATAAATCTTCTTTGCTACTGCGACATTTTGCCTTTAGTCACATATTCACTAGGTCTCACCTCCGCCCCTGGATCCTAGCACACTCTTTGATTAACAAAATACTACTTGCAATCTAGTTGTCTTTTTGACACATTACCATAACAACATGTATTATTGATATAATGTTGTGGTTTATGTCTATCACACTTAGAGATGGGTAAACCTGCTTGTCTAACTCCCTGCAATAAACTCACTTCTCTTCCAAAAGCATCTGGGTCTTACACCTCATCCTACCATTGCATTACATAGCAATATCTCAAAACCATTCCCAGTTTATTTGCACCTTCATTGATAGTGTAACCATGGCAACACACCCTATAAACAGCTAACATCATGGTTATACACCTTTGTCAAACACAACTTCTCAGCCTTGTTTCTGTAAAAACATAACAATTTCTTCGAGCACAGGTCCTTCAACAATTTTTCAACACAAACCCTAGACATGCCCCAAGGGAGGGTCCTGAGGTGCCGGGACTTGGTCACCGCGGCATCAGGAGATAGTGGGGTGCAGCTGAGTGGTGACTTGTGAGTGTAGGATATGGTACATCCACCGGGTGTTACGGCTGTGCTAGAAAATGTCTGGACAGCCTTCATTTTTATGTTCCCAGTAGTTCCTGTTGAACAGCCAATCTTCCTTCCCTGTATGTGGGTTGGTGTCTAAGTAAAACCACCTGAAATGGACAAGTACTAAGTAAATCGTATCTACTAAGGCTCATGCACACACATGATTTAAAACAACTTTCCTGATCAGATACAACACACAGATTTGATGGCTGTTTTCTGTCTTGTTTGGTTCATGTTACCCAGAATTGTAAAGTATACTTTACCTTGGTTTCCAATCTTCCTTCCTCTTTTTCCGCTCTTTCCGCGCTGTTCGCTGTTTTTCCTCTAGCCTGTGTTTCTCAGCACCAGCACCATCTGTTAAGTAATGTATAGGATGGGACTATCAACACCATATTCAATGGTTGAACAAATCAATCAACCTTGAAAATATCTTGTGAATAATGAATTGATATCCCTCATGAATATGACTTGATATAGCAATTGAAAATCTTTTCTGGTCGCTGGCCTGTTAAGCATGATTTTGGTATTCTAACATGAGTTGTCAAATTGGTTATTCATCGACATGATTTCATCACATACCTATATCACCTTCCTCTAGCTTGCGGAGGTCAGGTCGTAACCGACAGTCCGTCGAGGGAATAGCTTCGCGCAGAGCCTCTGTCATCTCATTAAGCATCATTGCAAAATTGGAGAAGTTGTAATACTGAAAGGTAAAGGGGTCAATTTAACCTTAGCACATACTGGGATATGAGAGGTAATTATCAGAATCTTTAGGAGCCATAGCTCAAGATATTATCCATCACAAAGGTTGGACATGATCGCACCTAGCTTTAATATTTATTTTCCGAATGTAAACTGTAGTAGACTGTGGAGAAGATCATCATATAAACACCAGGAGGTTCTGGTGTTTGTTCTTTTAATTTACAGCCATCATGAATTGTACATCCTACAAGGGAATGAGCTAAGAACGCCGCCTGGGCTACAAGATGGGATTCAGGTTCTAAGCAGGGTTTGACATGTTGCGCTATAAGAAGAGACTTACCTTGGCCGAGTCGTCAGGCCGTTCGTGGGCCAGCCACAGACAGCGTTGATTGGGCAGGTTGAGGTTACAGGTTGAACCCTTACCAGGTACCTCCCCTTCAGAGATATGCTGCACGACAAATTAAAATCCATCACTCTAAGGAATCACAGATTATTCTAAGGAATCACAGATTATTAGACACGATGTACTGGTGATAGTAAAAGCTCTAGACGGCCTATCCCAAAGTCACTTAGCTACAATAAACCCTCTAGTTACAATACGTACACAGGTCATGAGGTTGATTTGTAACTGTAGTTTGACTAGGACCTACAGAATCTATATTTCATACTTTATTGCAACCCTTATTTAAGCACACTGACGTTTAACATTTTGATAAGGAAAAAGAGATTTGTACTTTTCTCAAATACTTTTCTAACTCTCAGTCATACTCCAAGCGATTGAAAAACTATTTTAGCCAAAAAGCAAGTGACATCGTTTGAAACTACTAGTAAAATGCCAACAGGTTCAGAAGGATATGTATACATTTCTACACCTAAACAATATTGATCTTGGTTTGGGATAATATTCAATTCAAAATAAACACACTGCTCTAACACCTTGCATATAAACTGTGGTTTGTTGTTAATCAGAGGCCTACTACGGCTTATAAGACCTGACTAAAGTTAAGGTGCGCCTTAAAGGTAGGGTAGATTTACATGAATATTGTATTGATGTGCTAGGATCAAACCTTGGGTATGTCTTATAGCAATTCTTTTTTACCCACAGGGTGTCAAATATACATGAGATCTTACAGGACTATGTCACTGCTAACTTATAAATTGTTTTTTTTTTCACAAAAACACTTTCTATCATGCGATAAATATACTACTTTATAGACAATATCACCACCTAAATAACTTATACTCTTTCAAACAATGCTAAAAACATCTAGTTGAAAAGTATCTTTAAATAGCATATTGGTTCATCAAGCGTGATAAAATAGAATGGAAAGTGCGAAATGAAGAGTTATCTAAAGTATGAAGTTATCTGTGCTGTACTGAATCAAATACACTAATGAGCCATTAAGTGACATGACAACTAGTGCTGCCACTTAAAATGAATACAATACAGTAGTCTTACAACATAATAAATGTAACTTATTACACTTGTGGATATATATGAGCAAGAGCACTTATATAACCTATAATCAACCTAATTTTCATGATGATGATTGTAAAAGCTGTTGAAGCTATTCTGTCAAGAAGGTCTGCAAACAGAAATAGTTCTACACTAGTGCTTTAGTGCGCTATAATCAGCTCAGCGGTTAAATGATTAGTTTTAAAATACCACTGTCATGACTACAATGGTAATCAGGCTAGGAAAACAGTTCTCTTCTGACAGACTTCAGTAATTCCTTTGATAACCCAAGTCTACAATAGATTGAGGTAGAATCACTTGGAGGAGATGATTTCCACCATCTTCACATGAATATTAGGTTGTATCTCTGCTCTCACTCAGACATATTTATTATATGTGAGAGCAATTGAACCAAGGCGAAGGGCGACTAGAAGGACAGACGATGGAGTGTGCTGCACGGCTAACTCACTCAAGACAACGTGGGGTCAGAGCGAAAACCAGCCCAAGTCTGCTGCCCTTACCTTCGATGAGGACTTAGATTTAAAAAATGGCGAAGATGACGGAGAGTCGGTTACCTCACGACTTCCCGAGCGATTGTACGTCTCCCAAACATCGATGTCATAACTGTAGAGCCCCTCTACCCACTTGCCGTATAGAGCCCTTTGCTTCTTCTTACTGCAAGGTCAAGGTCATCAAAGAGGTGATCAAAGTCAAATATAGCTAACCATAACATAAGGTTATTACCAAAATCGATAACAATAAGACAGCAAGAGTTATCCATGTAATTAACTAAGATTTCCATCTGCAGATCAAAGCCTCAATTATTAACACACACAGGGGGAAGTGCTCATTTACACTTACAGTATTGATCCAACAATGACACAAAACGTGCCAATCCCTCTTGACACACTAAACGCCGTCTCCCACTGATGGACCCTGAACTCGATATTACTCACCTCTCATCATAGATGAAACCCTCGATTTTGTGTAGGTCTTTCCCGAACCAGCCACTGGGTTTGAAGTTGAGCACCGCCTTGTGTTTGGTTTTGTGATTGAGTACCTCCATCGCCCCATACTGACAAAATACAATAATGTCAACTAATAATAAATTAGCTGATTACTGCGCTGACATCTTGTCAATAACACATTAACCATATTCTCAAACACTACATCAAAACTGTTCAACAGTAACAGTTAATGTTTGTAGGGGTAGCTTTCTGCTAAATAAAAATGTTTTAACACAAAGCATTACGATTTGACAAACAGATTTATACAAGCACTATCAACTACTTAGAAAGCACTTTATTTAGTAACTATCAAACATCACATTGCATATCATATCATCAAAATAGAAACATAATATCAGATAGAGAGGGGAGTGTAAGATTCCTCACCAGTTCGATCCAGAGTTTGCCGACTATGATATTGTGCACGCAGCAGTTGACATTCTGCCACGTATAGACCTCTCCATGTCTGTAATAGAGGGAAATATCATTTATATCATTTAAACCGAATCAGTTTAGGGGCCTCCAGGTTGGTATTCCTTTTGTTGTATGTCGCACTAATGCAGTGCTGACGGATCGTCTGTTCTCTATTAGTGCACCCTGTTGATTATCCAGGAGTGTGTCAACCCAGGACTACATCAACGTATCCAGGAGTGTGCCAACCCAGGACTGCATCAATCTATCCAGGAGTGTGCCAACCCAGGACTACATCAATCTATCCAGGAGTGTGTCAACCCAGGACTGCATCAACCTATCCAGGAGTGTGCCAACCCAGGACTGCATCAACCTATCCAGGAGTGTGCCAACCCAGGACTGCATCAACCTATCCAGGAGTGTGCCAACCCAGGACTGCATCAATCTATCCAGGAGTGTGTCAACCCAGGACTGCATCAACCTATCCAGGAGTGTGCTAACCCAGGACTGCATCAACCTATCCAGGAGTGTGCCAACCCAGGACTGCATCAATCTATCCAGGAGTGTGTCAACCCAGGACTGCATCAACCTATCCAGGAGTGTGTCAACCCAGGACTACATCAACCTATCCAGGAGTGTGCTAACCCAGGACTGCATCAACCTAACAGGGTAAACATGATGTGTGCATGCAGCACTTGCAACAAAGTCGTAATCTACATCATTAATTATGTCAAGCATCATGCTGACCCTACAGGATTGATACAAGTCCGGAGGCACTAATGCAGCACTGACGAGTTACTCACCGGGGCAGCATTGGTTTATCATATGACAAATGGACATCTAGATTAACAAACAATTCATCACTACATCACTACTTGAAATTGTTTGCCTCATGTCACGTATGAGGACAATACAAATTGGCATAATAGTACGTCACCTTAATGCTACTGACATTTTGGCAAAATCGAGTTTTCTAATTGACCCTCATCTATCTACTGTGAAAGTACTGAAGCTCGTTATTTATGTATGCCTACAGACCCCAATGCAATATCATTGTATCAAATGTGTTCTATAGTGACTGGCGACGAGTATTTCAATACTGTGTATCTCAGCATTAATGGTTGTCGCCAATATTTTTACATGAATCATTTAGGTCGAAGAAACAGAAGTCATTAAAACATTAGTGCAATTGACGATTCAACTTACTTGCGCAATTCAACAGTGACAATTCCCTTGGGTGTGACTTCCACTGACTTCCCCCAGAACTTGAGTTTGGGGTGGATAGCGCCGTGGAAAGCATAGCCGTCGGACTCTGCATGGAAAGCTGAGACAGGAGGGTGGTGCGAAACCTGCTCGCTCACAATCCGGAACCCAAGGTCTTCCCTGAAATGCAAATCACAAAAGGTATTAACCCGCGAAATGAGTCAGGACTTGACAATGACGTGTCATGTTGCAGTCCATGTTACGCTCTGATTTAGACGACTACCATTCTCTAAGTCATCACATGCTAGCTATGGCTTATGCAGCACACCCAGGTGGGGAGAGGGGTCGTCCTGATAATATACTGTAGTCAGGGGTGGATTATATGCAAGGTGTGGCTTTTTATAGAATCTGAAAGACACTATACACTGAGGACTTACCGTACAAGTTCATACGTCTCCCCTAGTAGAGGGTTGAATGGTTTTCCTATCCTCTCCCAGTTTGATGCAGTCGCTGATACCGCAAATGCTGTTACATACTGAAAACAACACAAGCATAGCAATGAGGAATATAGTTTCTTCACTCAGCCTTTTAGGGGTCAGGGTCCAACTACCATACCTTTTTTAAACAAATCGTGTGTGTTTGTCGGCATGATGCATGAGTGCAGTACTCAGGTATAGCTCACCAACCAACAATATTATGGCAGCTATAAAGCCAACACAATATCAAAATAATATAAGTAGCCTTCCACCACAAAAAAAAAGTAGATGTAATAAACCTAAAAAATGTTTTTCAATAATTTTTTGTCCAATCACGTTATAAGTACCTCTAACCGCCGTATGGGGTCGTCGCAGTCATTGGCCTTCTGTAGTAGTGTAGCGTACTCCATGTACTCCACTATCCGCTGGAGGAAACTTAGCGGCTCGTTGAAGATCACCGGCATCGTGATCTTGGATAATTCCTACAAGAGAACAAACCAAAATTACCGAGGGGTGAAACTTGCTGGATGCACACATCACTCTGTCCTCATACTGAAACTATCATGAGGGGCTGATAATCTTTACCATATAAAGACCGTATGCACTTTGGTCAATTATTCCTTGGATGTGACTTCCAGTGGATCCAGGGTAAATATATGTACTCTGCATGGTTCCTGCCGTAGTGGTTCCTATATTAGTGAGTGCAGGAGCCAGCCGGGTGGTGGTGGGGGCTGTACACTCATATGGTTTACCAACCCTAATACGCACCTCGTAAATACCAAATACGATTCTGGGCCAGCAGAGCTATGGTCTCATCCTGATAGAACCAAATGTACACAGTGTGCACAGATACAAAAGTAGCAGCACTGGGTGGAGGTAAACAGGGCCTTATGGTGCACTTACAGGGAGGGGGTCAGTCAGTGCTGACATCTGACGTCCTGAGTACATCATATTAATCTGTGTGAGGTAGTGGTGTACACAAGGGGAGCGGGCAGGATGGTAGGGTACAGAGTTCACTTGCGGATTTAGAACGGGGATGGAGGGAGGGGGGAGGGGGCGTGTCTCTTGCCTTTTGCCAATAGTTAAGAGATTATTTACCCCAACAAAGCATCAAAGTGTTGTGCACCACACGAGGTGATGTGGTATTAATGGTTTTAATAACTGTGCTGTGTTGTGCACCACACAAGGTGATGAGGTATTAATGGTTTTATTAACTGCGCTGTGTTGTGCACCACACAAGGTGATGAGGTATTAATGGTTTTATTCACTGTGGCTGTGTTGTGCACCACACGAGGTGATGAGGTATTAATGGTTTTATTCACTATGGCCGTGTTGTGCACCACACAAGGTGATGAGGTATTAATGGTTTTATTCATTATGGCCGTGTTTGCACCACACAAGGTGAGGAGGTATTAATGGTTTTATTCACTATGGCTGTGTTGTGCACCACACAAGGTGAGGAGGTATTAATGGTTTTATTCACTATGGCTGTGTTGTGCACCACACAAGGTGATGAGGTATTAATGGTTTTATTCACTGTGGCCGTGTTGTGCACCACACAAGGTGATGAGGTATTAATGGTTTTATTCACTATGGCTGTGTTGCGCACCACACAAGGTGATGAGGTATCAATGGTTTTATTAACTGCGCTGTGTTGTGCACCACACGAGGTGATGAGGTATTAATGGTTTTATTGACTATGGCTGTGTTGTGCACCACACAAGGTGATGAGGTATTAATGGTTTTATTCACTATGGCTGTGTTGTGCACCACACAAGGTGATGAGGTATTAATGTTTTTATTGACTGTGGCAATGTTGTGCACCACACAAGGTGACAAGGTATTAATGGTTTTATTGACTGTGGCCGTGTTGTGCACCATACAAGGTGATGAGGTATTAATGGTTTTATTAACTGCGCTGTGTTGTGCACCACATGAGTGGTGTACACGAGGGTGAGAGTCCGACGCTTATGTTCACTATGGCTGTGTTGTGCACCACACAAGGTAATGAGGTATTAATGGTTTTATTCACTATGGCTGTGTTGTGCACCACACAAGGTGATGAGGTATTAATGGTTTTATTCATTATGGCTGTGTTGTGCACCACACGAGGTGATGAGGTATTAATGGTTTTTATTCATTATGGCCGTGTTGTGCACCACACAAGGTGATGAGGTATTAATGGTTTTATTCATTATGGCCGTGTTGTGCACCACACAAGGTGATGAGGTATTAATGGTTTTATTCATTATGGCTGTGTTGTGCACCACACGAGGTAATGAGGTATTAATGGTTTTATTCACTATGGCCGTGTTGTGCACGACACGAGGTGATGAGGTATTAATGGTTTTATTCATTATGGCCGTGTTGTGCACCACACAAGGTGATGAGGTATTAATGGTTTTATTCACTGTGGCCGTGTTGTGCACCACACAAGGTGATGAGGTATTAATGGTTTTATTAACTGCGCTGTGTTGTGCACCACATGAGGTGACAAGGTATTAATGTTTTTATTACCTGGGTCTGCACATGAAGGTAGAGATAGAGCATACCTTATACATACAATAGGGAGTCTGCACCACCATTATCATAGCAGGACACAAATCCTACTTTAACACTTTATTGGCGGGATATTTTGAGACAGATTTTGTCGGACATAGGGAATAAAGGTAGGTGAAATCGCTGGAGAACATGATAACCAATAATTTGTTTTCATAAAGTTTCATGGAGTACCTAGGCACCTTTGGGGGTAAGTTGTAAGTGGTGCATCAGTGCATCATGTCAACCCTTTGATACCAAACCCCATTATATTAGCTCAGTGCCTGAATGCATTGCAGGTGACCTAATTCTATTTAATGATGAGCATCTATTAACATAAGCGTCGGACTCTCACACTGTGCAAAATTCCAGATGAAAACAACAGTTTTTCTACACTACTCACATCTTACAAAATTCCCAATGTTTTCAAATACTACTCACGAGTGAGTGAGTGAGTAATAGATGTTTAACGCCATTTCGACAGCTAAGGTCATATTCATGGCGAGAACACAATTTCACAGAGGAATGTGTCAGTGCACCACACACATCCGAGGGGATAGGAAAGAGGAGATATAGACCCTTTTAAGTGGGCTAGGGAAGCCCACACTACTCACGACCTAGAGAAATACCAGATTTAGCCCACAGTTTTCTATACTACTCACAACATAAAGAAATGCCAGATTTAAGGCAACACTTTTCCTATACTACTCACAGCCTAAAGAAATGCCAGATTAAGCCAACAGTTTTCCTATACTACTCACAACATAAAGAAATGCCAGATTTAAGGCAACACTTTTCCTATACTACTCACAGCCTAAAGAAATACCAGATTAAGCCAACAGTTTTCTATACTACTCACAACATAAAGAAATGCCAGATTTAAGGCAACACTTTTCCTATACTACTCACAGCCTAAAGAAATACCAGATTTAGCCCACAGTTTTCTATACTACTCACAACATAAAGAAATGCCAGAAGTAAGGCAACACCTTTCCTATACTACTCACAGCCTAAAGAAATGCCAGATTAAGCCAACAGTTTTCCTATACTACTCACAACATAAAGAAATGCCAGATTTAAGGCAACACTTTTCCTATACTACTCACAGCCTAAAGAAATGCCAGATTAAGCCAACAGTTTTCTATACTACTCACAGCCTAAAGAAATGCCAGATTAAGCCAACAGTTTTCCTATGCTATTCACAGCCTAAAGAAATGCCAGATCAAGTCAACAGTTTTCCCATACTACTTGCAACTTAAAGAATTCTAGATGAAGAATATGCTTTTCCTATGCTACTAACAAAATGCCAGATGAAAACGATAGTTTTCCTGCTACTCACAACTTAGGAAATCACAGGTAATAACAGTATATTTCTAAAGTTGTACTATGTTTAGCCTTTTGATTTTCAAGCACACATTGATTTTCAAGCACACGTTTTTAGTTTTAAAGACGATTAGAACGGGGACGTTACATTACATAGTTCTTTCTCATAGTATAAAATAGCAGTACCAATATTGACAAAGAACCCATCAATTTAAGAGAAATACTAGGTACAATGGAGATAGCATTGAAATCGTCTTACAGTTCCATCACATACATCAAACAACTGAAGAATTCCTCAACCCTTAGGCCACACCAAAAAAATAAGTTGGTCTACGGATTTTGGTTTTGAAAAAAAATGGTGCAAGCGAGCAAAATTTCTTTTTTATTTTTTTTAAGAATTTTTTAGCCTCCAGTGGATTCCTTGCTGGAAAAATGAGGCGAGCGAAAAATTTTTATTTTAAAAAAGAATTTGCCAAAGATCACAAAGAGAAAACTTGTAGAAAGTGAAGTGAGCGAAATCTGTAGACGAGATTTTTTTTTCAAAAGAAATAAAATTTGTATTTCCAAAAATATGGAGAGGGAAATCCGCAGACCAACTTATTTTTTTGGTGTGGCCTTAATATAATTATACACAATTTTGCCTAATGCTCATGACTGAGCAATTTTCCCGTGAATTCAATTTCAGTTCTGAGAAATCCTGAGCTCTTGCCCGCCATAGCAACCTAAATGTACTTAAGATGCCACTACCAGCTGCATTTTCGCCAATTAACCAAATTCTGTTTAACGTTAATCTAATTCTGACTCCATGGTGCCTTGTCAGCACGGTGTAGCAGTAATTGTTAGCAAGTCTGTATTAACCAGGCAGGGTCCTAATGATGTATGGCTGCAGCATTGGTAAGTCACCTACTAGTTACATGCCAGGGCTACATTCACGTATCACAACAAAGAGCATGGTATATCAATGCCCCATGCAGACTTAAAGGATTACTATAATAATCTTCAGGCTAAGTGGATTCGCCCTGCACCAGCATAACAGCCAAAATAGCCACAGTCATGACTAAAAAATGAAAACAACATAAATATGTACTGCTTTATGAAGTATCCCTATACTAAAGGCATGAATACTGACCTTGCCTATACATTGCTGTATGAAGCATCGCTATACTAAAGGCACAAATACTGACCTTGCCTATACATTGCTGTATGAAGCATCGCTATACTAAAGGCACGAATACTGACCTTGCCTATACATTGCTTTATGAAGCATCGCTATACTAAAGGCATGAATACTGACCTTGCCTATACATTGCTTTATGAAGCGTCCCTATACTAAAGGCACGAATACTGACCTTGCCTATACAATGCTTTATGAGGCGTCGCTATACTAAAGGCATGAATACTGACCTTGCCTATACATTGCTTTATGAGGCGTCGCTATACTAAAGGCATGAATACTGACCTTGCCTATACATTGCTTTATGAAGCATCGCTATACTAAAGGCATGAATACTGACCTTGCCTATACATTGCTTTATGAAGCATCGCTATACTAAAGGCATGAATACTGACCTTGCCTATAAATTGCTTTATGAAGCATCGCTATACTAAAGGCATGAATACTGACCTTGCCTATACATTGCTGTATGAAGCATCGCTATACTAAAGGCACGAATACTGACCTTGCCTATACATTGCTGTATGAAGCATCCCTATACTAAAGGCACGAATACTGACCTTGCCTATACATTGCTTTATGAAGCGTCCCTATACTAAAGGCACGAATACTGACCTTGCCTATACAATGCTTTATGAGGCGTCGCTATACTAAAGGCACGAATACTGACCTTGCCTATACATTGTTTTATGAGGCGTCGCTATACTAAAGGCACGAATACTGACCTTGCCTATACATTGCTTTAGGATGCTCCATATACTTAAGGCATGAATACTGACCTTGCCTATACATTGCTTTATGAGGCGTCGCTATACTAAAGGCACGAATACTGACCTTGCCTATACATTGCTTTAGGATGCTCCATATACTAAAGTCGTTCCTTGAGAAGCAGGGGACCGGTAACCGCGTCCTGAAAATAGACAGAGAAACACGGTCAGAGACATAATCAACATCAATTTCGATACAATACAATGAAACACTGGAATTATTTAATTTTTCCACAATTTTGTGCCAATAGCTATAACTAAAATCTAGTTTCCATTTCTGGCTGAGGAACATTTGCAGTAAATTATCCCCAACATGTTGTATGTCACCTCGGCACAACCGTATCCTAGGGCAGTATGTGAGCACGTGCTTGTATTTCTCCTCAGTACAACCTTATCCTAGGGCAGTATGTCAGCACGTGCTTGTATGTCTCTTCGGTACAACCGTATCCTAGGGCAGTATGTGAGCACGTGCTTGTATGTCTCCTCAGTACAACCGTATTCTAGGGCAGTATGTGAGCACGTGCTTGTATGTCTCCTCGGTACAACCGTATCCTAGGGCAGTATGTGAGCACGTGCTTGTATGTCTCCTCGGTACAACCGTATCCTAGGGCAGTATGTGAGCACGTGCTTGTATGTCTCCTCGGTACAACCGTATTCTAGGGCAGTATGTGAGCACGTGCTTGCATTCAACCCAGGTTTCTGGTTACCTGCTCAGTCAATATCCAGCACTTCCTGCCCCAGGGAGAGAATATTGAATTATCGTATTACCGGTATGACCATTTATTGTCTTAGTGTACATGAACACTGTAAAAAAAACATATTGTCAAAATAGCTGTGTTGTGTCCTTACATATTATCCCAAAGTTGCCAGAGATTCATTGTTATTTTCACGAAGATTCCTTATACCATACTGCTATCTGGGGCTTCATTGTAATCACTACACTGCCTCACCGCAATACAATTACAGTGGTTCACTGCTTGGTTTCAGAGGGTTCCGTGGTTATTTGTGAAGCCATGAGGAATAATTGTAACCCATGACAGAGAATAAATGACCGCACTTGTTCATCAGACCAACCCACACTGTCACTACTACACTGACACATACTTGACATGATGTACCATTGTCGCCCTTGTATGTCACTCATCAGTGCTGTGTTGGGCTATGTATACACTGATTGCTATGGACTGTGAGGCATTATGCGGCACTTGCTGGTCTAAGTACCAGCAACACCCAGTCTCAGCATGGAGAGTGTGTGCTATCCAATGCTGTGACTGGAGATCTAGAGAGCAGTGTGTGTGTGGTGGGTGACTTTATTGCACGTGCTGGAGTATGTTACAGACTAAGTGTGCATAGTTACATTGTTCAGGTACTGGGTAAACATAGCCAGGGGACGTCAAGCACCTTCAGTCAATAACTCTCACATTAACTTCACAACACCTAATTTAGGACTCTAACCCTTAAGGTGGCTGGTGGCATTCAAAATTGGGTCTACTGAGCAGCTTTCTGCGCACATTTAGATGTAGTTCCTCAAGAATACAGTAGAGGGCTCCTCTGTCTTCAATAAATTGCTACTTTACTACCAAATCAGGTCAGTCTTAACACAGCATAAGGAGCGTAATCTTGGTGGTTAAGTGGTAAGACATTCTCCTCCAACTCTGGAGGTATGGAGTTCTAATCTTCATCAGACAATCTTTTTTTCAATACAATCCCTATGTCTCATTGAAATAGTGTTGTGATGTTGTCCTCAACAGGAATCGAACCCACTATCTTCTGCTACCACTGTGCCATGATGTATGTGCTTATGGACCCTCTCTAAGTATCCACTTAGCTGCCCCCTCCCCACATGGTCAAAGCTTATCTTTTTGTTTGTGATGCCCCAAAACATATGAAATATGGCTGGGACCATAGGTCAGTATTACATTTAATGTAAAGATATGCTTATAATCTAAGTGCTCGAGAGGTTATAAGAACATCTAATTACTTTTGGATATCATTTTGGGGAATTATGTAACAAATTGCTATATAATCCTATATAATGTTGAAGACTCTGTATCTAAAAAATATGCATGGGACCCCCATATTTTCTTTGTATGTATGAAAAGTACATATACTCTTGGGACTCTGGTGAGAATATGGCGAAAATCTAGTTACTTTCAGTCTATCCCCGCCAGCCACCTTAAATGCTCCCTGATGCATCAATGCATCCGGTGTGAAGAGGTACCTGGAGCAACCCTGGCAAATAACTCATCAGCAAGCCGCCAGCATTGAGTCTTTGGGAGTGTATCAAGTACATAGGGTAGGCATGGTACATGAATGCAGCACTACAAAGGTACATAGACAAAGGTGAATGAGAATTGGTCACCACTCAGGGCTATCACACGAGATGAAAAGCCAAGTGTGATAACCCTCAGTGGTGACCAATACAAGTGCTCCTTTGTGTATATCTTGGTGAGATATGTTCATATTCTACTTGAGATAATGACTAATGGTGCACGCCATGACCACATAGGGAGTGAGTGAGTGAGTAATATATGTTTAACGCCATTTCAACATCTAAGGTCATATTTATGGTGAGAACTACATTACACAATTTCACAGAGGAATGTGTCAGTGCCCGCGCATATGTGCACTACACACATCCGAGAGGATAGGAAAGAGGAGATATAGACCCTTTTAAGTGGGCTAGGGAAGCCCGTGACCACATAGGGACATATGCCTGTAGATTATAGTAAAGGACTGTATGACGGTACATGATGTGGCAGTGTGACGTCCTATCCTCCTCTATATGGAGCAGCGTCTTGCTCTAATTACATGTACACTGTAACAGTCTGCACCATGTACAGCACCACCATACACATACACTGTAACAGTCTGCACCATGTACAGCACCACCATACATGTACACTGTAACAGTCTGTACCATGTACAGCATCATACATGTACACTGTAACAGTCTGCACCATGTACACCACCATACATGTACACTGTAACAGTCTGCACCATGTACACCACCATACATGTACACTGTAACAGTCTGCACCATGTACAGCATCACCATACATGCACACTGTAACAGTCTGTACCATGTACAGCATCACCATACATGCACACTGTAACAGTCTGCACCATGTACAGCACCACCATACATGTACACTGTAACAGTCTGCACCATGTACAGCACCACCATACATGTACACTGTAACAGTCTGCACCATGTACACCACCATACATGTACACTGTAACAGTCTGCACCATGTACAGCACCACCATACATGTACACTGTAACAGTCTGTACCATGTACAGCACCACCATACATGTACACTGTAACAGTCTGCACCATGTATAGCACCACCATACATGTACACTGTAACAGTCTGCACCATGTACAGCACCACCATACATGTACACTGTAACAGTCTGCACCATGTACAGCACCATACATGTACACTGTAACAGTCTGCACCATGTACAGCACCACCATACATGTACACTGTAACAGTCTGCACCATGTACACCACCATACATGTACACTGTATGGGGCACACACTGCCCTGTTTGCGTATAAATAATATCGACATGTACAGCACAAGTTATATCTACCTCCCTATCTTACGGTTCTCTGCGAAACCTTCCTGAATTGCAGATATAAATTGAATACCCTGATCCGTGACAGGGCTTATCCCATATGAACACTTGTTTTTACTCTAATTTCATTCGTAATCAGGCAGTGCAATTAGATGGTAAACTGCAGATCAGGCAGTGCAACTAGATGGGGCAGTGCAATTAGATGGTAAACTGCAGTGTCACTGACTCCTGATTGGTGACATGTTCACCATTTCACACTGTGTTCATTAATTAGTGGCCCCTACACTGCGGACCCATCAATCCAAAACCTGGCCAAGCTTAGTCTGACGGCAACATGCTTGGTTTTATCTCCTTTTGTCAGACTGGAATAAAAAAAAAACAACAGGACAAATGGCTGAGTTTAAATGAGCAATGCAGACATGGGGGGCATCTACATCAAATTTATTTAAAATGTTAAAATATTGCAATTGGAGTTTGCAATTCAACTTTGATCTGACGCATACCTTTTTATAGAATAGTTTCAAGTCTATATTTTTGTCTTTGTGATCGGACTGCTCCTCAGACAAGAAATGGCTTGTTGGAAGTTTTATCCTCTAAGAACGGCACTCAAATAACAGCAAACAGTTTTATCACATTGTCATCCTTGGCACATAGTCAAGGATAGTATAGGTTCCCTAGGATGTGTTACTTGATAAAGTCCTATAGTGCAGACCACCCCCCTCTATCTACCCGCCCCCTTAAATGTAGGCTCCCTTTTATGTTCAGTATTGAGTCCTATGTAAGATAAGGGGGTTTATGGAGATGCAAGGAATCTTTATCAGACTGATATTAAATGCAAACAAGGTACCACCTATACCAAAATATCCTGCAGAATCCAAAAGTTGTGATGTTGATTCTCAGAAATTGACTGAAAGTACCTAAAAATGAGGTTTGATGATGAGAATATTTTAAAAATGTACCAAAGTAATATGTAGCGTTTAATGTATGTTATGGGAAAGCATAAGTGGGTTTATGGGTTAATATTAATCCACGACCGCACAGCGGTAGTGGATTATTAACCCTAAACCCACGAGTGATTATGGAAATGGCTATGGAAAATCATTGGATTCTTATTTATTTCGAACAAAATGGAGAAATTAGGCATGGCATGTACATATAGGATATGTAAGGATGTTTCTCTGTAAATAACTCCACCTGGCACCATTGAAATCTATGCTAAGGAGGTCTGTAAACATCAGGTATGTCGGACAACTTTTTCAAATCCTTGATGTACATTGCTTTGTATCACCGGTCGGCTTGATTTAGTGGACAGCGAGCTTGCCTCCTGCCACAGCGGCCGGGGATCGATTCCCCATTGAACCCTGAACGGTTTTAACTGGAAACGTATGGAGGAGTTGACTTTGTATACTCCTCCAATTTATTAACATGTCCAGATTGAAACCAGCAGCTTCTTGTAGATGAAGAAAAGGTCTGAGAGTGCGTTATGGCTCGATAAGGAACTGGGGTTATGAGCGAAAAAGCACTGTCCAGGCCCAAATCGTTAGATAATGAATATTATTGGGACTTTTTATAAATGCAACATGCTAATCAAAGTCAGTACCTCAATCTACATATCCAGATGTCTTCCCATTTCTCAACCTGACAACTACTACCTGTGCATGGTTCTGCCTATCCCACATACTGCCTATCCCTTAGTCTACCTATCACTCATAATACCTCTCTCTTGAAATCAAGAGTTTAATCAGGTTTTACCTGAAAAGGCTTAAAAGTTCAATGTTTGAAAACACTTTCATTAGGTTTGGGTAAAAATGTTGGTTAAAAAAGATTGAAAAAAATGAAAAAATGTTTTCAAACCAGTTTTCAATGTTTGTTTATTGTTAAAAAATGTTTTGTATAAACATTTTGATGTTATGTTTATTTTACGTTAAAAAAACATTTTTTAGACAAGTTCGATCCCTTAGTCTAACTAACCAAGTAGAGGTTTAAAAAACGTTTATTGGAGTACATATTTTTTCTACGTTTAAAACAAACTTATGACGCTGAAATGAACGTTTGTTTTAGATGAAAAGTGTATTTTGTCGAAGTGGTATAGCATGATTGATATGCAGCATGAGGGATAGGAAGAGAGGAATAGACATCAAGAGGAATGTGAAGCAAGTTGGATCGAAAGCTAGTATAATGATAAGCATGGTGAGGCATATACACATAAGCATGGTAATTTAAGAGGCTGAGGGATATGTAAAGTAAGCATGAGTGATATGCAGGCTGGGGGATAGGCACCATGAGGGATAGGCAGGCTTTATGATTATTGAGGCACTGTTAACCATTAGGGATCAGGTGAACAATATAGAGTAGACATGAGGGCCTGAGGGATAGTTACCATGAGGGACAGGTAAACTGACAGGAGTCAGCTTTAGCCTTTATGCCTTTTGGGGATAGCCTTACTTAATTCAAGGTGCTTTGAATTTAAGAGATAGGCAGTATGAGTGATAGGTAGACTAAGGGATAGGCAGTATGTTGGATAGGCAGAGCAATGCACAGGCACAGTCCTTGCTAGATTCAGAGGTAGGCAAACATTTGAATATGTAGATTGGGTATGAACTTTGGTTTATGTGTTGTATCTATAAAGAGTTCCAATATTTTTCAATATTACTAAACCTCAGTTTTGGGTAATTTTGAACAATTTCTGTGAATCTAGACTATAAATTTTGGATTCAGCAGAATTTGTTGGTTTAGTTGGTTCCTTCTTACCATCTGGTATAAAACTGATAAAGGTGTACCACAGCTCCATAAACCACCTAATCCTCTATAGGAATCAACACTGAACAGACAAGGCAGCCTACTTTTAAGTACGGGGGTAGAGGGGGGTGGCCTGTTACACTCTTTCAATAGACTATGTCTTCAGTAACACATCATAGGGAACCTATTATTATCCTTGACATAATGCAGATCAGGATTCGGCTTACTGAAATTACAGGACGTGTGCTATAGAGCACTCATGGCACAGGCTTTCCACCAAAAAGATTAAAATAAACATACCTCACTGTTGGATTTTGCGTCTCACTACGCATGCCTGAACTTCTTGTGCCGGAAGTGGCATTTTTGAATGACAAACGATAGATTCTATCAATTTAACTTGAAATTAATGAGTTTTACTATGTAATCTATGCATTTTGGGAAATATTAATCAAATTGAATCTAATACACCCCCTTTAATTTACTGTTAAACGAAAAATAAAATATTCTTCTGATGGTCTACTCTATGCTCATGCCTGAACTCATCCTGCTGGAAGTTGCGAAAAATTTAGCGGTCCTATCTAAATATAATCCTTGTCTTGCAGTGTTAAGCGTCATTTGGGGATCGGTTTCAGACCTTACCTGCTGAAAAAAGCGTCTAAATTTGTCAATTCCCATAGGACTCCATGTGCTATGTTTATTGTCAAAATCTATCGTCCTATACAGCTTAATGTTAATCCAGTCAACGGTTCTGAACAGGCCAAAATGCCAAGGTAAATTGAGGTCTGGTTTTGATAAATACATTTACATTTTTATTAGGAATTGTGCAGGTGCAATGAAAGACTAGATCCTCAAGGACATGTTTCCATGATTTTTTGTTCAATTAGCCAGTAATTCATATGAGCGATTCCCATCTAAAGTTTCAATTCTCGATCGTCAGTTTTCGACTGGGAACCCGCCGCCAATAGCCCAGGAGTAGCTGGACCAACAATCTGGTCTCTTTCAATTATACTAAATTCAAGTGTCCATGACAACAGATGTGTTACAAGTAGCTACTATAACCAGGAAAATGATGGGGTGAGGTTAGGAGGGGCGGGGTGTGGGGAGAGTGGAGAAGCAACATGGGACTATTGATTTTTGCAGCGCTCTCCAACCGGAGTTGTCCTAATGGCACCAGACTGATGAAGTCCCAGGGGATGCCCACCCTGCAGTAGCCCTAACATGACAGGGAAGGTCCCTCCCTGCTCTCCTCTTCATATCAGGTTATTGTATGGGGAGAGTCTGTAGCTGCAGAGGCATGGGGGCTATAGAAGTCAGGCAGGATCCTCTTTTACAGTTATTGGTGGAATGTAAGTGTAGAACTCCAGGGGAGGCCGTAAGATTTAGCTCATACCACTTTTCAGTTGTTGGGGGTCAGAGTCAGCTAGATGCACCATCTACAGCCACTAGTGGCCTGTAGCTTTGGCAGAATGATAGAAACACAGACTCAGCTAGAGCCACTGCTTGAGATCATAGAGAGCTCCTAGAGAACCATCCAAATCAGCTAGGCTCTTGTTCTATAGCTATACAATAATGCATTAAGCCAAGAATTCACGAGCTGAATTTTTATGGTGATATAGATCTCCTGTCAGCATGAATAATTAAGCATACGTAGGAGTCCTCATCTTATCTATTTTGAGTCCTCCTCTGCCTAATTCTAGGAACTAGCATAGTATGGGTCCACAAACTGCTGATCCCATGTTGCATGGTACAGCAGCATTGGGTTATGAAGCCGGGGTTTGACTAAGCGCCAGGTTTGAAAAATGTTTAAAGCTGTGCAACAGGCACAAGTATGATTGACTTCTATGTTCTATGGCCATAACTCAACAGGGCTGCAAAAATTCATGCATCATGGCAATGAATGGTATAACTAATAAAACCATAGTGTTGTAGATTTTAATACAATAGTAGAGAATAGTTCTGTGAGACATGGCGCGGCGACTTGTAATCTTGTGTCTAGTTTCAGTTGGTGAGACAGATAGGGCATACTATCATCTGGGCTTTTGGTAGTATATAGCACAAATTCAACCTGAACTACCCACTGCAGCTAAGTACTAATAGTCTGTAGACTGTCCATTCTGCATGCACCTCACTCAGCTGCCACAGGGACCTGTCTTATTCAATGTTCAATGCCATAGTCAACAGGTGTGTCATTATGAGTGTACACTGTCTCAGATTGCCAGAAGCCTGCTCTGCCTCCCCCCCCCCCCCCACACACACACACACCCAACTGCCAATCACTTGTAATAGTCTGTACCTCGTCACAGGCCAGTGGTAAGCAAACCGGCCAGATCACTCCACCTCTCTGTAGAGGGGGAGCACAGTGTAAGTGCATACATCTTTTCAGTGTTCCACAAAATCGTTTATATAATGAAAGGAGTTATCAAATTAATCTTTCATCACCAATAGTAGATACATATTCTAAGAAAGCATTATTTCAATGTAAACTAAAAATTTTACACAGAAAAGAATGTAGCAGTTCCACAAGGTGGCCTTACATTTCAACCTCCTCTGATTTACAAAAATGCACATATGGCAACACACACTTTAGCACTGATTTCTCCATAGAGATCTTTGACAGTGAATATTTTGTTCAAATACAGAAAATATGATCCAATTGTACCATAACCCACTGAGATAAAACCTGTACTACATATATATAGTAGTTTCAAAACGAACAATTCTAAAACAAAGGCTACAGGGATGCATTTCTGAATCTTAAAATGCTCTAATGCTAATCTGCCATAGGGCTCCAAATGATGAAATGTCTTATCTGCGAATAAAATCAAAAGTATGAGATATATTCTGAAAATTCCTTCACTGATAAGTAAAGTACACACACTGTTGTTATTACATTAGAATAGTGAGCAGGAATAGTCCATAGCAGAGGAGCCACAAACAAAAATAGATTGCAAGGCCTCCCTATCCCTTACACCGTGGCGACTGTGAACCATACACTAGTCTACTCATCTCACGAGTAGTACTCACTAGTCGCCGCGCTAATAAAACACCATGTTGCCTGTAGAGGGTTTTTGTATGGTATGATTAATAAACATCACATTATCTATAACGGGTTATTGTATGGTAGGGTTGATAAATGTCATCTTGCCTGAAAATGGTTATTGTATGGTAGGTTTAATAAAACATCATGTTGCATGTAAAGGGTTATTGTATGGTATGACTAGTAAAACATCAAGTTGCCTGTAAAGGGTTATTGTACGGTATGATTAATAAAACATCATGTTGCTGTAAATGGTTATTATAAAGTAGGATTAATAAACATCATATTTACCCCATATTCATATCGGGGTTACTTCGTTGCTGGTAGGTCTGCTCCAGACATTAGGATAGAGTTAAGCATAGAGCTTGCCAATACCAGCCAAGTTAATAGAGGTTATTGTGCTTTTTCCCCCCTATGAGATAATGAATATTAATGAATGAAGCTTGTTCCCCTCTGACGGTATCTGTTGCAACGTTATTACTAGAACCAGCAGGCTCAATGCAACTATAAAACATGGGTTGCGGCTGGGATTTAACTCACAGCCCTTATATTTGGAAACCTCTGCTCTTACTACTGAGCTAACCCGGCAATCAGTTTTACCATCAGCCAAGGGAATGCCATATTCTCTTGGCTGTAGGTACAAGGTACCCTGTAATGAAATTGACATGATGGCCTTTTAACAGACTAATCTACACCAGAATCTGTAGTACAGTGAAAGCAAGTTGCATGGCATGTGAAGGGCCCAGAGTTCAAGGCTTCAGCTTGGCACATTTCTATCAATGTTTTTCATGTATATATCCTACAAGTAGATTTATGCTGGTAATGACTAAATGCTTGAATGTCCACATACCAAACAAAACTATGTAGTTACCATTTTAAAATTCTATGTAGATACACCTGTCTCCATTAACCATTCAGGAATCATATCATGTGTTTACTGGGGTTATGATACAGCATAGGTAAGTTTTTAACACCTGCTTCAACCTGTTGCAATGTCAGTGGATCTATAACAAGTCTCCCAGACTGTATAAAGTACAGTCTAGGCAAGTCCGAGACTGTACTATGTCTGGAATTCATGTGCCTCATTATAAGGTGCCTAGAATCCCTACGTCTGGTGATCTCTCCTATCACATGCCTCGTTATAAAGTGCCTAGATGTCATTCTCCTTACTGTTACAGACATGCTATATGGTACATAGAACCTCTACACCAGGCATTCCCTAAGACGTTCTCGTTATTCAGCATTATTACAAGACTTCTGTCATTTTAGGTCCTTTTCCTGAATATTCCCATGCACATACCTGTCGATATTGCATGGCATGATGCATGCATCATGACTTTTGTAAGGTGTGCGTGCGGTTATCCAAGGATAACAGGCACCCAGTGCGGTTATCCATGGATAATATGCACATCTTACATGTTGTATGTTACATGTTAAAACCTACGAAATTTTCATTGCCAGGGTAGGGGTCGAACCTGCACTCTACTGATCCCAAATACAACTCCCTATGCAGTGCGCCACAGGGACTGACGAGAAATGCTTGGTTAGAACCAGGTCTCTATAAGTCATTGATATGATACAAAGCCTGGGAAGGTCACTCACATATAACTACTATACATTCAAAGTGTGAAAATACCCTGCAGTCTGGGTTGTGACCCCCCCCCCCCCTCCCAGGTTTCTTGCTGCTGCTCCCATAACCGCGACAACTGCAGGATGCGTTCAAACCAAGCCAGCAGCTGCCGGGCACAGAGGTATGTGAACCGATGGTCTAGTGGGTAGCGCATTGCGCTCAGCTTCTACAGGTAGGCGGGATGAGTCTTGGTCCCGGCAAACTTTTTTTTTCTCTGTGTGTACACACAATATGGCAGGCTTCGAGTCCCGGGGAAGGGGAACTATTTTTGTTTTCAACTTGTATTTATTGATATTCTATTGATTATCTATTGATTAATTGTGTAATAAAATAAGTAGATAACGGATAATCCATGAATTGTGTGTGTTAGCAAAGCATAATTACACTCGGGCTACGCCCTCATGTAATTATCCTTTGCTAACACACACGCGTCATGAATTATCCATCAATTACTTGTTCATTATGGCTGAGGGGGGCAGGCAGAAAGACTACATGGGGAAATCTCCGTCTGTACACCAGGGGGAACCACCACTCCTATAGCCTCATTCTGGTGCTGTAACCTAATTATACCATGTGCCCTATGCCAGTCAATCAGAGTTTCAGCTACAAGGTTCTCTGCTATATAAATATATAGATATAAAAGTGGCATTGATGATTAGGGATCAAAAATTGATCTTCTTGATAATGAATTCTGATGGTCACATAGGGTGTTCTTCCTTTGCTACTTTACTTTATTAACCTATGTTCTCAATAACATAGCTTATAATTTGAAGGAATCGCCACATTTATTTTTTACCCTTGCTGCCATCCTTTTAGGCTACTTCTGCCATAGTGTATACATTGTGAAATGCTTATGCTTTCCCTTCAAAGAAGGCTGCTGGACAATTCACTTCATTTCTGTGAAATTATCCCAGTTGACCTCCTTAGATGTGAGAAGTAAGTTAATGTGGAAGCCGTGTCTGTGAAACCATTCTCACATCTGTCAAGTGGTATATTTAACAGGCTCCAATACCTCCACATAAAAACACTTCCTACATAAAAAAGGGAATCTAGACTCCCCAAGGACCCTTCACCAACCACAGCAGGCACTGACCTTCATCTGCGCATGCGCCGTGACCCTGACAAGACACATACTTCCGGTGTCTCAAGGAATGTTGGTGGCAGGTAAGGTGTGTCCTTGTGTGAGGTATGGGGGTAGGTACAGAGGGAGGAGGGGTAGGGTTAGGGTAGGGAGGGAAGGGGTAGGGCACCTGCTACTTCGTCTGACTGCATCAGTGGTTGTTAGGGCGGAATGGTTAGGGGAGGGTCTCTGCAAATATAGGATAGCATTTTGCAATGCAAGTAACCCGAAAGGGCACCTAATCTCTTCTTTTATGTCCCCTCTAAAGCAATGAAAGTACAAACCTCATTGTTTTGCCAGCATTATCATTATCAATGGTTAAGCCTATGGGCAAATTCATCCATTATCGCTCACATTCTCTTCATCGGTGTACAACTCCTCTCTTGGCGAGTTAAGCCCTTCACCATATTAACAGGTCTTAGATAAGGCCCAATCCTATTCATTTACCTGATGTACTCCAAATCAATCAAATTATTCTGTAATCGTAAATTTCCTTTGGCATTTTGAAACCAAAGTAGTCTCCTTCGCCATTGATGTATGGTGCCCTGCACATGTGTGACCTAATTTCCATGGATATTTGAGTCAATATGCACCACCCAGCAGTTTGGGATGCAAATTTATGACATGGCGAAGATGTAATATTTTTTATCTTTTTAATTATACATATCGATTCAAATCGTATCCTTTTATCATTCTTTATCTGATTTCTATATTATAACCCTGATTACAAAAAAAATCAATAACCACCATGTTTGTACCAAGATTATGACATCTCGGGCGTGCGTGGGTTGGATTGTGGCAGATTCATCAACGTTGTATCAATGCTGGAGCAATAATTGCACCACTTCTGACCAAAAGCGCCCGAATGTTGATCCATTCGCACCTCCTATGGGCCTTCTGTACCTACCCCCATACCATCAGTCTATGGTGGTACCTCATGCCACCACTGGTGTCTGCCCTTCACCACTCGCACTACCCCACCACAGCAAACTTATTGCTTATACATCACCATGTGTATACCTCATCCAGTCTCAATTGTACATCAGCACATAAATACATACCAACCACTCACTTGTAGACCAAATGTAGTGCTAACCCACAGTTCCTTCCCATAGATCACTACATTCATTATGAGCTTACATATACCTTTACATCACACTAAAGCCCAGTACACAATACATATATTAGGTGAAAGGACGATATACTTTTCTCTATGTGTGACCCTACAGTCAGGTACTTGATACCCCGCTCCCCCACTCAGTTTATGTGTGACCCTACAATCAGGTACTTGATATGCCGCTCCCCCACTCAGTCTATGTCTGACCCTACAATCAGGTACTTGATATCCCGCTCCCCCACTCAGTCTATGTCTGACCCTACAATCAGGTACTTGATATCCCGCTCCCGCACTCAGTCTATGTGTGACCCTACAATCAGGTACTTGATACCCCGCTCCCCCACTCAGTCTATGTCTGACCCTACAATCAGGTACTTGATACCCTGCTCCCCCACTCAGTCTATGTGTGACCCTACAATCAGGTACTTGATATCCCGCTCCCCCACTGAGTCTATGTCTGACCCTACAATCAGGTACTTGATATGCCGCTCCCCCACTCAGTCTATGTCTGACCCTACAATCAGGTACTTGATACCCTGCTCCCCCACTCAGTCTATGTGTGACCCTACAATCAGGTACTTGATATCCCGCTCCCCCACTCAGTCTATGTCTGACCCTACAATCAGGTACTTGATACCCCGCTCCCCAACTCACTCTATGTCTGACCCTACAATCAGGTACTTGATATCCCGCTCCCCCACTGAGTCTATGTGTGACCCTACAATCCGGTACTTGATACCCCGCTCCCCCACTCAGTACCCAGTATTAAAGTACAAACATGCGTTTAGTTCCCAAAAATGCGAAATGAGGGTTTTTTCTTCAGTATGTTTGCATGTCCCTGAAATCTAGAAAAAGGGGTGTTCTTTTGTCAATTTAGTCCTTTGTCAGTGGAAATTTAATTCAGGGTAATTTTTTAGACTGGGCCAGTGCTTTTCATGTCTAGGAATGTGCCAAAACATTTCAGAATATCATGGGACTATTGGATGGCATGAATAATGAGTAACCTTTTTTGAAAGAAATGAAAGAATTGTCAGTGTTTGATAGAACCTGGGGTGTTTACAAACCTCTAAGATCAGCGTTCTCTAAGAAAAGAAAAGAGGAGATAATCTGTGCTAATGCGAAAAAGTGGTGAGTTTAGTAGCCACAGACGCCGAGTACTAGATCCATCATTCCATAGGAAAACAAAAAGCAAAGGGAAATGAGGGCAAATGGCAACTAGTCTCTGCCATAGTCACACCGAGATTGACTTAACCTTGTCACCTGTATGAGTATCTTAGGATGTCTGCTTACCCTCCATATGGATCAGAAGTAGGACAGTAATACAGGTACTGTGCCTACTCCCACACTCCCCATCCACCAGTGGGATGTCTGCTTATCCTCCATATGGATCAGAAGTAGGACAGTAGTACAGGTACTGTGCCTACTCCCACACTCCCCATCCACCAGTGTAGTACAGGTACTGTGCCTACTCCCACACTCCACATCCACCAGTGTAGTACAGGTACTGTGCCTACTCCCTCTGTCCCCATCCACCAGTGCAGTACAGGTACTGTGCCTACTCCCTAACTCCCCATCCACCAGTGTAGTACAGGTACTGTGCCTACTCCCTCACTCCCCATCCACCAGTGTAGTACAGGTACTGTGCCTACTCCCACACTCCCCATCCATCAGTGTAGTACAGGTACTGTGCCTACTCCCACACTCCACATCCACCAGTGTAGTACAGGTACTGTGCCTACTCCTTCACTCCCCATCCACCAATGTAGTACAGGTACTGTGCCCACTCCTTCACTCCCCATCCACCAGTGTAGTACAGGTACTGTGCCCACTCCTTCACTCCCCATCCACCAGTGTAGTACAGGTACTGTGCCTACTCCCACACTCCCCATCCACCAGTGTAGTACAGGTACTGTGCCCACTCCTTCACTCCCCATCCACCAGTGTAGTACAGGTACTGTGCCCTATCCTTCACTCCCCATCCACCAGTGTAGTACAGGTACTGTGCCTACTCCTTCACTCCCCATCCACCAGTGTAGTACAGGTACTGTGCCTACTCCCTCACTCCCCATCAACCAGTGTAGTACAGGTACTGTGCCCACTCCTTCACTCCCCATCCACCAGTGTAGTACAGGTACTGTGCCTACTCCTTCACTCCCCATCCACCAGTGTAGTACAGGTACTGTGCTTACTCCCTCACTCCCCATCCACCAGTGTAGTACAGGTACTGTGCCTACTCCCTCACTCCCCATCCACCAGTGTAGTACAGGTACTGTGCCTACTCCCTCACTCCCCATCCACCAGTGTAGTACAGGTACTGTGCCTACTCCCTCACTCCCCATCCACCAGTGTAGTACAGGTACTGTGCCTACTCCCTCACTCCCCATCCACCAGTGTAGTACAGGTACTGTGCCCACTCCTTCACTCCCCATCCACCAGTGTAGTACAGGTACTGTGCCTACTCCTTCACTCCCCATCCACCAGTGTAGTACAGGTACTGTGCCTACTCCCTCACTCCCCATCCACCAGTGTAGTACAGGTACTGTGCCCACTCCTTCACTCCCCATCCACCAGTGTAGTACAGGTACTGTGCCTACTCCTTCACTCCCCATCCACCAGTGTAGTACAGGTACTGTGCTTACTCCCTCACTCCCCATCCAGCAGTGTAGTACAGGTACTGTGCCTACTCCCTCACTCCCCATCCACCAGTGTAGTACAGGTACTGTGCCTACTCCCTCACTCCCCATCCACCAGTGTAGTACAGGTACTGTGCCTACTCCCTCACTCCCCATCCACCAGTGTAGTACAGGTACTGTGCCTACTCCCTCACTCCCCATCCACCAGTGTAGTACAGGTACTGTGCCTACTCCCTCACTCCCCATCCACCAGTGTAGTACAGGTACTGTGTCTACTCCCTCACTCCCTCATCCACCAGTGTCATACAGGTACTGTGCCCACTCCTTCACTCCCCATCCACCAGTGTAGTACAGGTACTGTGCCCACTCCTTCACTCCCCATCCACCAGTGTAGAACAGGTACTGTGCCCACTCCTTCACTCCCCATCCACCAGTGTAGTACAGGTACTGTGCCCACTCCTTCACTCCCCATCCACCAGTGTAGTACAGATACTGTGCCTACTCCCTCACTCCCCATCCACCAGTGTAGTACAGGTACTGTGCCTACTCCCTCACTCCCTCATCCACCAGTGTCATACAGGTACTGTGCCTACTCCCTCACTCCCCATCCACCAGTGTAGTACAGGTACTGTGCCTACTCCCTCACTCCCCATCCACCAGTGTAGTACAGGTACTGTGCCTACTCCCTAACTCCCCATCCACCAGTGTAGTACAGGTACTGTGCCTACTCCCTCACTCCCCATCCACCAGTGTAGTACAGGTACTGTGCCTACTCCCTCACTCCCCATCCACCAGTGTAGTACAGGTACTGTGCCTACTCCCTAACTCCCCATCCACCAGTGTAGTACAGGTACTGTGCCTACTCCCTCACTCCCCATCCAGTGTAGTACAGGTACTGTGCCTACCCCCTCACTCCCCATCCACCAGTGTAGTACAGGTACTGTGCCCACTCCTTCACTCCCCATCCACCAGTGTAGTACAGGTACTGTGCCTACTCCCCATCCACCAGTGTAGTACAGGTACTGTGCCTACTCCCTCACTCCACATCCACAAGGGGGGAATCTATTGCACGGCAATACATTCTGGGTGCCTTATTGTGTGGGTATCAAGTTATATCCACTTCTATATGGGAGTTTATATTCTATAATGTATCAAGTATTATTGATGCTATGTTAATTAGAATCATATTGGGCACCAACATTTACATACACCATGCAGAGGATCAAGTATGCATAGAACTAAACCATGTCCAATGTAGTGTAGTGTATATAAGGCTGCTTCTGAAAAAGCACTGTATCATTCTCAATGAACAAAGCGTCTTCCATTACTACCATGTGTGGGTGCCAGGTGAAAGATAATCGCTGGTGCTGAGGGTAGGGGACTTGAAATACTTCGTAGGTGCTAACAGCAGATCATCCCTAAGTGGCGACAATTATGGGCCTATCTTCAAGAAATAATATTTTTCTTGTGGCAGTATTATATACGATGATGAATCATTGATTCTCGGTGCTAAAAGACTGCAATGCCAATCTATTCCTGGGCCTATACAAGACCAGTGCTTATCTAAGATACACTTTTGGTGCCTGATATATGCTTCAAAATGTCAGTACCCCCAGAAGAAGAGGAGAGAGCACTGCTCAATACCTGGGGGAAACTAGCAGCTGTCTGCAGGAGGCAGTCGTGTAGTATCTGGCATTATTGTTGTCTGCAGCCACACAAAATACAACAGGTAGTACAGGTACTGTGCCTACTCCTTCACTCCCCATCCACCAGTGTAGTACAGGTACTGTGCTTACTCCCTCACTCCCCATCCACCAGTGTAGTACAGGTACTGTGCCTACTCCCTCACTCCCCATCCACCAGTGTAGTACAGGTACTGTGCCTACTCCCTCACTCCCCATCCACCAGTGTAGTACAGGTACTGTGCCTACTCCCTCACTCCCCATCCACCAGTGTAGTACAGGTACTGTGCCTACTCCCTCACTCCCCATCCACCAGTGTAGTACAGGTACTGTGCCCACTCCTTCACTCCCCATCCACCAGTGTAGTACAGGTACTGTGCCTACTCCTTCACTCCCCATCCACCAGTGTAGTACAGGTACTGTGCCTACTCCCTCACTCCCCATCCACCAGTGTAGTACAGGTACTGTGCCCACTCCTTCACTCCCCATCCACCAGTGTAGTACAGGTACTGTGCCTACTCCTTCACTCCCCATCCACCAGTGTAGTACAGGTACTGTGCTTACTCCCTCACTCCCCATCCAGCAGTGTAGTACAGGTACTGTGCCTACTCCCTCACTCCCCATCCACCAGTGTAGTACAGGTACTGTGCCTACTCCCTCACTCCCCATCCACCAGTGTAGTACAGGTACTGTGCCTACTCCCTCACTCCCCATCCACCAGTGTAGTACAGGTACTGTGCCTACTCCCTCACTCCCCATCCACCAGTGTAGTACAGGTACTGTGCCTACTCCCTCACTCCCCATCCACCAGTGTAGTACAGGTACTGTGTCTACTCCCTCACTCCCTCATCCACCAGTGTCATACAGGTACTGTGCCCACTCCTTCACTCCCCATCCACCAGTGTAGTACAGGTACTGTGCCCACTCCTTCACTCCCCATCCACCAGTGTAGTACAGGTACTGTGCCTACTCCTTCACTCCCCATCCACCAGTGTAGTACAGGTACTGTGCCCACTCCTTCACTCCCCATCCACCAGTGTAGTACAGATACTGTGCCTACTCCCTCACTCCCCATCCACCAGTGTAGTACAGGTACTGTGCCTACTCCCTCACTCCCTCATCCACCAGTGTCATACAGGTACTGTGCCTACTCCCTCACTCCCCATCCACCAGTGTAGTACAGGTACTGTGCCTACTCCCTCACTCCCCATCCACCAGTGTAGTACAGGTACTGTGCCTACTCCCTAACTCCCCATCCACCAGTGTAGTACAGGTACTGTGCCTACTCCCTCACTCCCCATCCACCAGTGTAGTACAGGTACTGTGCCTACTCCCACACTCCACATCCACCATTGTAGTACAGGTACTGTGCCTACTCCCTAACTCCCCATCCACCAGTGTAGAACAGGTACTGTGCCCACTCCTTCACTCCCCATCCACCAGTGTAGTACAGGTACTGTGCCTACTCCCTCACTCCCCATCCACCAGTGTAGTACAGGTACTGTGCCTACTCCTTCACTCCCCATCCACCAGTGTAGTACAGACACTGTGCCTACTCCCTAACTCCCCATCCACCAGTGTAGTACAGGTACTGTGCCTACTCCCCATCCACCAGTGTAGTACAGGTACTGTGCCCACTCCTTCACTCCCCATCCACCAGTGTAGTACAGGTACTGTGCCTACTCCTCATCCACCAGTGTAGTACAGGTACTGTGCCCACTCCTTCACTCCCCATCCACCAGTGTAGTACAGGTACTGTGCCCACTCCTTCACTCCCCATCCACCAGTGTAGTACAGGTACTGTGCCCACTCCTTCACTCCCCATCCACCAGTGTAGTACAGGTACTGTGCCCACTCCTTCACTCCCCATCCACCAGTGTAGTACAGGTACTGTGCCCACTCCTTCACTCCCCATCCACCAGTGTAGAACAGGTACTGTGCCCACTCCTTCACTCCCCATCCACCAGTGTAGTACAGGTACTGTGCCCACTCCTTCACTCCCCATCCACCAGTGTAGTACAGGTACTGTGCCTACTCCCTCACTCCCCATCCACCAGTGTAGTACAGGTACTGTGCCTACTCCCTCACTCCCTCATCCACCAGTGTCATACAGGTACTGTGCCTACTCCCTCACTCCCCATCCACCAGTGTAGTACAGGTACTGTGCCTACTCCCTCACTCCCCATCCACCAGTGTAGTACAGGTACTGTGCCTACTCCCTAACTCCCCATCCACCAGTGTAGTACAGGTACTGTGCCTACTCCCTCACTCCCCATCCACCAGTGTAGTACAGGTACTGTGCCTACTCCCACACTCCACATCCACCAGTGTAGTACAGGTACTGTGCCTACTCCCTCACTCCCCATCCACCAGTGTAGTACAGGTACTGTGCCTACCCCCTCACTCCCCATCCACCAGTGTAGTACAGGTACTGTGCCCACTCCTTCACTCCCCATCCACCAGTGTAGTACAGGTACTGTGCCTACTCCCCATCCACCAGTGTAGTACAGGTACTGTGCCTACTCCCTCACTCCACATCCACAAGGGGGGAATCTATTGCACGGCAATACATTCTGGGTGCCTTATTGTGTGGGTATCAAGTTATATCCACTTCTATATGGGAGTTTATATTCTATAATGTATCAAGTATTATTGATGCTATGTTAATTAGAATCATATTGGGCACCAACATTTACATACACCATGCAGAGGATCAAGTATGCATAGAACTAAACCATGTCCAATGTAGTGTAGTGTATATAAGGCTGCTTCTGAAAAAGCACTGTATCATTCTCAATGAACAAAGCGTCTTCCATTACTACCATGTGTGGGTGCCAGGTGAAAGATAATCGCTGGTGCTGAGGGTAGGGGACTTGAAATACTTCGTAGGTGCTAACAGCAGATCATCCCTAAGTGGCGACAATTATGGGCCTATCTTCAAGAAATAATATTTTTCTTGTGGCAGTATTATATACGATGATGAATCATTGATTCTCGGTGCTAAAAGACTGCAATGCCAATCTATTCCTGGGCCTATACAAGACCAGTGCTTATCTAAGATACACTTTTGGTGCCTGATATATGCTTCAAAATGTCAGTACCCCCAGAAGAAGAGGAGAGAGCACTGCTCAATACCTGGGGGAAACTAGCAGCTGTCTGCAGGAGGCAGTCGTGTAGTATCTGGCATTATTGTTGTCTGCAGCCACACAAAATACAACATTGTGACATGTGTCGTACTATGGCAGACTGCAGGCCGTCACTATACAACATTCCCACATTAACTGCCTTAAAACATTGGTCTACATCATGTCTTGTTTCAGAGTTTTGTGTATCACTATACCAACTTAGCTGGTTTGATTATCAGCCAATAAAATGACACCAACTATTCATTGCCGTCCTCTCGGGGGTCAAGGGTACCCATATGATACCGGGGGTAACTGCTATCAGTAATAAACACTGGTAATCAGCTTCAGCAATGGCTGCACCCATTGGACAATCCGCTACCTCGGTATAGACCATGCTGCAAGAAAGGATCACTTCATGTGACAGGCTGTGCTCTAACACAATGATGTTTATATTGTTTTTAAGTATGCTAACATGGCGCATCGCGAAATTTACATGACGAAATTTACATACCAATCATCTGCAAGATGTGACATTACACTGAAAGACCTTAAAAGCCCACCTCGCAATGCTTGTATATACTTGTCAGACAAATCTCAGAAAAGTCTTCCCCCTCTGCATTAGTCTAAAAGACTGCATGGGAAGAGAGGCAAATAGAGAACAGTCTCCATGTTCGAACTCCGCCATGCAAATGCAAGGATTCCACTAGAGAAGTAGGTGGGTTTTTATCCACTTATTCTTCCCCAGATAAAAAGGGTGCTGTCAACTATGTAATATTGTGCAGTAAATCTAGGTCTCACTTTATTATCAAAGACGGCCTACAACCCATATTGGAACAACTTCTCCTTTCCTCTGTAAATATCATCATTCCATTACAACCATCTGCCCAAAGTCCCTGTATGGATGTGTGCACATCACAGCTTTTCGGATTTAATGCATATCTTGTACCTAAATGTAAAAAGAATAGTCTCCCCATACTCCTACTACAGCCTCCGACAAAATAGGTGAGCACCAAAGTCCTGATAGCATCCTGAATATGGATGACCTCATAAGTATTTAGGAGGGAATGGGGAGAGGGGAGGGCCGGAGTGCAGGGTTGAAGGAGGGGTGCAAGCGGGGAGAGAGGAAGGAGAAAATGTGTGATGGAGTGAGTAAAGGAGCGAAATTAAGTGAATGGGATATGAAGCACGGGATGAGTTAGTGAGTGAGTAAGTGAGTGAGTGAGTTAGTGAGTGAGTGATTGAGGGAGTGAGTGAGTGAGTGAGTGATTGATTGAGGGAGTGAGTGAGTGAGAGAGCAAGTGAGCAAGCGAGCAGCGAGCGAGCAAGCAAGCAGGTGAATAAGCTAGTGAGTGTCAGAGAAAGAGTGGAATCCTGTGTGAATAATTTACAGTTGTTAGATATCATTTGAATCCTGAACAGAGACATTGGCAACAGCTGAGTACACAAAGCAGTATAGACTGACTATTATGGAATGTACACAGCATACACATGTTACCGAGTACATGTAACTACATTCTGTGTATATGTATAACACGTGTTACCGAGTACATGTAACTACATTCTGTGTATATGTACAACACGTGTTACCGAGTACATGTAACTACATTCTGTGTATACTTACAACACATGTTACCGAGTACATGTAACTACATTCTGTGTATATGTATAACACGTGTTACCGAGTACATGTAACTACATTCTGTGTATATGTACAACACATGTTACCGAGTACATGTAACTACATTCTGTGTATATGTATAACATGTGTTACCGGGTACATGTAACTACATTCTGTGTATACGTACAACACATGTTACCGAGTACATGTAACTACATTCTGTGTATATGTATAACATGTGTTACCGGGTACATGTAACTACATTCTGTGTATACGTACAACACGTGTTACTGGGTACATCTAACTACATTCTGTGTATATGTATAACATGTATTACCGGGTACATGTAACTACATTCTGTGTATATGTATATCATGTGTTACCGGGTACATGTAACTACATTTTGTGTATATGTATAACATGTGTTACCGGGTACATGTAACTACATTTTGTGTATACGTACAACATGTCGGCTCTCCTTCTCCCTCCCTACAGCAGGAATTCAAAGGTACAATATGCCCCAGTAAGCTCACGTTGCACAACCTTAAAATAAGATATTCTGTCCTTCAAAAGATATTTCATTCTATCAAAGTCCAGTTGATCTTGAATTCAAAAAGATTAAAGCACAAACAAGAGACTGTGGCCGACTTTCTGGTCAACAACTAGTAGAAAGTCTTCAGTTCTGATAAATATTTCACAGAATGTAAGAGAACAATTCCAGCAAAAACAACAGGAATTCCTGTTAAAACAGCAATAGTGACTCTCCCACTAGTCTTTCGTATACTTTCGCCCAGTTGGACGAGCATAGTGCACATGATCGTTTAACAGTCAGCCCGTCATTAAATTCAGAACTGGCAAACTTCGTGCAAGCCTCTCCTCCGCCAAGGTCACCAAGTTTAAATAACAATAAACCAGAATTGTATTCATGCACAATAGCTACCCTATATATAGGGCTGATACTCTCCTGTAGGAGCTGCATGGTGCATGAATACAGGCTACAATAGCTATCCTATATATAGGGCTGATACTCTCCTGTAGGAGCTGCATGGTGCATGAATACAGGCTACAATAGCTATCCTATATATAGGGCTGATACTCTCCTGTAGGAGCTGCATGGTGCATGAATACAGGCTACAATAGCTACCCTATATATAGGGCTGATACTCTCCTGTAGGAGCTGCATGGTGCATGAATACAGGCTACAATAGCTATCCTATATATAGGGCTGATACTCTCCTGTAGGAGCTGCATGGTGCATGAATACAGGCTACAATAGCTATCCTATATATAGGGCTGATACTCTCCTGTAGGAGCTGCATGGTGCATGGATACAGGCTACAATAGCTACCCTGTATATAGGGCTGATACTCTCTGTAGGAGCTGTATGATGAATGAATACAGGCTACAATAGCTACCCTGTATATAGGGCTGATACTCTCTGTAGGAGCTGCATGATGAATGAATACAGGCTACAATAGCTACCCTGTATATAGGGCTGATACTCTCTGTAGGAGCTGCATGAATACAGGCTACAATAGCTATCCTATATATAGGGCTGATACTCTCCCGTAGGAGCTGCATGATGCATGAATACAGGCTACAATAGCTACCCTATATATAGGGCTGATACTCTCCTGTAGGAGCTGCATGGTGCATGAATACAGGCGAGTTACGCACCATGCCTTCATTCATGTACCATGCGGACCAAAAGATTATCACTGCACGTTAAAGACAAAGCTGTCACCCTGTGGCATTTACTCTACTCATCATGCTAAACCACCAGGACTTTGTTTATCTGTGGCACGCATGGTAACAATCTGTTGTTTGTAAACTGCCATCATTGGCTGATTGTATGATGGGCAGGGATCATCCTGGGTTTACCAACACTACGTACAACGTACATACAATATGCCATGTTAGACACAGGCATATGCACTAACCCTTATAGTTCGAATCCCAGGGATTTAGGCCACTCTGAGCTGGGTCAGTGTGGGTTAAAGTGGACTGTGGTGTACATAACATACTCTACCTCTGGAGTTAGTTGTACGAATGGAGTCATTCCAGAATTTGGAAGTGACCTGTTTTAATATTTGTGCACAGAGGAAACATGAATTCAAACAAGAACGATAAGTTCACTTCTTAGAGCATATATTAATGGAATATAGCATAAATATGGCAGCATACGGGTTGTATATTGACGAATATTGCACTCGGCTTAACGGCCTCATGCAATATCGTCAATATACAACCCGTGTGCTGTCATATTTATGCCATATTGCATTTATACCACCTTTTCCTCCATTTTGTATTAATTTCTTACCTGATATCCACAGAATATAGCCACGAGAAAACATTTTGTAAAAGCAAGCGATACGGCCTGGGTCACCGCTCTGCGCGAAGCCATTGTTTTTGTTCCTTGCCGGGAGAGGTACCGCAGTGTTCACACACATTTTTCGTATTGAATTCAACCATGACAAATTGAGAAATTAACAGGTTCATATCTTTAGATAGTCTAGATGATCCCTACATACATATTATGTCCAATATATTCAAAATAAACAAGAATCCATTGATTTTCCAAAACGGTCCGAAATTTTGGGCGTCTTCCTCGTACGACGAGATGACCTACATCTACATCCGGGCCACTGACACACTTTTGCCAGACAAGGAGGCAGGTGGGAATGGCCGGACAGCGACTCTTAGATTAACTGTCATTCTCAGTTACCCAAAAAATGGAGATTCTCTGGCACCACTGGGTGCCGGCCATTCTCCGTAATAACTATCGTCACCGTTCTCTTGGAATTACTGTTATTATAACGGAGAATGGCCTTCACCCAGTGGTGCCAGAGAATCACTGTTATTTCAAGGGAATACTTCAAAGCATCTTTGATGCACACGCACACATGTGTGCACACGCACACACGCACACACACACACAGGGACTGAATCAATACAAAAATCAAACCTTTTTATATGTGTAGGATATTGTTTTCTATGGCACCACCTACTCTCAATTTGAGAAACTGAAATATTCTATGCATTATTATAAGTGCTTTGGTACATACAAGCTTTCACATTATTCAGGAAAATGTATTTTTCAGAACATGTTTTCTGGGTTTCCTTGTTATATGCTCAATATTTACAGGGTTTCACCAGGATTAGAATTACAAGTTATGCCATACTGTGGTTTATGGTAAATGGTTTGAAATATACCGAGTCTCACCAGATTCAGGAAAAAGGTGTTTCTCTGTACTGGTTTACACGATTTCCTTGTTATATGATCAATATCTACAGAGTTTCACGATAATTGAAATTTCGGAGATTCTTTGTAAGTATTCAAAATGTGCATTACTGTCAATGCTTTGATATATACAAAACTGTACTTGCTTTCACTGTATTCATGAAAAAGGTGTTTCTCTGTACTGGTTTACAAGATTTCCTTGTCATATGGTCAATATGAGCTTCACTGGATTTGAAATTATGGAGATTTATTGTAAAATTAAACGGTGAATCTCTGTCTATTCAACGGAATATTTTTACAGTGTACAGTTACACCTGAAGGCTGGGTAGGGTGTGGGTGCAGATCTGGGTGCACAGATTTACTGTGGCAGGATCAATACAAGCCCTACCCTACAACATGCAGCACACACCTGGTGTGGAGGGGCACACACAACCAACCTACATCAGGTAAAGAGGGTTGAGAAAGGATGGAAGGGAATGTAAGGCGCTGTAGGCTAGTGGCTGAGGCTCAGCATAAACTGAAAGGAAAAGCTTGTGATGTGATCAAACATTTATGAAATGGACTGAAATCACAACATTTTCTCATCCCGGTCTGCAGAAAGTATCCGTGAGCATGGCCTGTATCTTAATAAATCTGTCGTAAAAACCCTGGTATATATGTAGGTATCCTATACTCCAGAAAATTACTGCCATGCCCATATGAAACCTGCCTACAATACTGATACCCAAATATCAATGATGCATACACTAGATGATAAAGGTAGAGAGCATCAGGACTGTATAAAAGTACCCCATAAACATTATATAGCATGTTCTAGTGTTAATTGGATGTAAAATCAACCTGAGAAGAAAATTTCACACCTCTTGCACCGTTCTTATTCCGCTGCAGCAGACCAGACCAAAGTGGACATAAATACCATATGGAGGCCCTCTTTAATTACAGCGGAAGCGGGATATGAACCAACTAATTAGCTGGGTATTTCATTAAGAAACTGATCTGGTCATAAATAATCCAGTGCCATTCCTTCACCTTAGACCCAGGTTGAGAGGTGCTACGGGGTGCACGTTGGAGCAGAAAAAGAGAACATCAGTGTGCTGAATTGGACATGGAAAATAAAACCATAGTGTTGTAGATTTTGATACAATAGTAGCGAATAGTCCTGTGAGACATGGCGCGGCGACTTGTAATCTTGTGTCTGGTTTCAGTTGGTGAGACTGATAGATAGGGCATACTATCATCTGGGCTTTTGGTAGTATATAACACAAATTCAACCTGAACTACCCACTGCAGCTATGTACTAATAGCCTGTAGACTATCCATTCTGCATGCACCTCACTCAGCTGTCACAGGGACCTGTCTTATTCAATGTTCAATGCCATAGTCAACAGGTGTGTCATTATGAGTGTACACTGTCTCAGATCACCAGGAGCCTGCTATGTCTCAACCCCCCCCCCCCCCACACACACACCCAACTGCCAATCTCTCTGTAGAGGGGAGCACAGTGTAAGTACCTCTGTACATGTATGTTTTCACAGTCTTCCACAAAATCGTTTATATAATGAAAGGAGTAATTAAATTAATGTCTCATCACCGATAGCAGATACATATTCTGAGAAAGCATTTTTTCAATGTAAACTAAAAACGTTTACACAGAAAAGAATGTAGCAGTACAACAAGGTGTCCTTACACTTCAACCTCCTCTGATTTACAAAAATGCACATATGGCAACACACACTTTAGCACTGATTTCTCCATAGAGATCTTTAACAGTGAATACTTTGTTCAAAAACAGAAAATATGATCCAATTGTACCATAACCCACTGAGATGAAACCTTTACTATATCTATATAGTAGTTTCAGAACAAACAATTCTAAAACAAAGGCTACAGAGATGCATTTCTGAATCTTAAAATGCTCTAATGCTAATCTGCCATAGGGCTCCAAATGATGAAATGTCTTATCTGCGAATAAAATCAAAAGCATGAGATATATTCTGAAAATTCCTTCACTGATAAGTAAAGTACACACACTGTTGTTATTGCATTAGAATAGTGGGCAGGAATAGTCCATAGCAGGGGAGACACAAACAAAAATAGATTGCAAGGCCTCCCTATCCCTTACAGCGTGGCGACTGTGAACCATACACTAGTCTACTCATCTCACCAGTAGTACTCACTAGTCGCCGCGCTAATAAAGAGGTAATTAGGGATAATACAGGTAGACAATCACCTCTCATGTCACAGGAGGCTGTCAGAGGTAATTAGGGATAATACAGGTAGACAACCACCTCTCATGTCACAGGAGGCTGTCAGAGGTAATTAGGGATAATACAGGTAGACAACCACCTCTCATGTCACAGGAGGCTGTCAGAGGTAATTAGGGATAATACAGGTAGACAACCACCTCTCATGTCACAGGAGGCTGTCAGAGGTAATTAGGGATAATACAGGTAGACAACCATCTCTTATGTCACAGGAGGCTGTCAGAGGTAATTAGGGATAATACAGGTAGACAACCACCTCTCATGTCACAGGAGGCTGTCAGAGGTAATTAGGGATAATACAGGTAGACAACCACCTCTCATGTCACAGGAGGCTGTCAGAGGTAATTAGGGATAATACAGGTAGACAACCACCTCTCATGTCACAGGAGAGGATGGAGGTGAAATGGACAGTCTCAGCTGGGCTGCTGATGCCTTCTGCTGTTAGAGTGGGTGTAGGCACCCCCCGGCACTTATCAATATGAAATAGACGTTAATCCCGACCCTACACACGGCACATTAAGGACCTATCATAGTGCAATTTTCAATTTCAATAACACTGGCACTTATTCAAAACGGGCATATTACCAAACACTGATCCCTCGTATAGGCCAATACGGTAACATTAAGAGCGAAGGGAGTGATGGTAAAGGTTGGGTACACGGTGCTAGATCAAGTAGTGCCTCAGAACACCCACTCTACTTCTAATTGATTTCTTCTTTTATCTACAGCTAAATGATAAATCATACAATTTCCCCTTCCTATTGGCACAAATACCGGTACATAGGATCACGTCACAGGGAGAATTCTGTGATCTATGTAGGCATGTTTAAAGCTAGGCATCTCCATTAGATATACCCTAGCACTCTCCAACAGAAGCGTATGTCACCTGCATTAACATGTTTCAAAAGTACCCCCTTTGATATCTACTGATTTTGGGCCAAAACTATACACTTATTTCAAGAAAACACTGATTGTTAGGGCCCTAAAAAATACACCATATCTTTGAAATCACTGACATGCCTTATCACTAGTATAAGATTACAGCAATGACCCCTTCCTTTCCTCAGTGATTTCTCAATACCGATGGGGCATTCTTTCAAATTCCAACTCATTTCTGCTAAACATACATGTCAATATTGAAGAAAAGCACCCCTTATTTTGAAATCGACTGATTTTCCTGAGATAGGAATGACCCCTTATTTCAAAATCCACCGATATTTTGAGAGAAAAATACACACTATTTTGAGTTTCAAGGACATTGGAAATGTCCGAAAAAGACTCCTTATTTTGAAGTCACTCAGTGCAGGGGCTGGGAGATCTTATATCTATATACAGACAGAGGTGAACGATCATGGCATATATAATTTATAATGTTAACGATCCATCCTTGGGGGGGGGGGGGGGTCAAACAGTTCATCTTTGTAGTTATTTCAGGTTATTTTGATTCAAAAGTGCTTGAACTCACTTAATTTAGCATGTAAATGAGTCACATGAGTCACATGAGACATGTTATTGCACGGGGGTGTGCGATTGGCAATCCCTGGTTAAACGTATGAGGCTGTGTTATTCACGTACAATATAAAGTGTTTTCACTCAACAGCCGTTTGGCATGGTTGACATTCCCCCAATGTGTCACAAAGGGAAGCATTGACCAAAGGTTGTGCCCATGACGTGACGACGTGCCTGAGGTAGCTACTGGTCCTCTGAGGAGGCAATTAGGGGTGGGGCAAGAGCTAGAAATAACAAATGGAGCAGATGGAATTAGCTCACACAGGCTGAGGGACTGACCATTGGGCCTGGTCTATTTATCAGCTCTAGCACTGGTCGTGCCTAATTCTACTTCCACATAGGCTGAGGGACTGACCATTGGGTCTGGTCTATCTATAAGCTCTAGCACTGGTCGTGCCTAATTCTACTTCCACACAGGCTGAGGGACTGACCATTGGGCCTGGTCTATTTATAAGCTCTAGCACTGGTCGTGCCTAATTCTACTTCCACATAGGCTGAGGGACTGACCATTGGGTCTGGTCTATTTATCAGCTCTAGCACTGGCCGTGCCTAATTCTACTTCCACACAGGCTGAGGGACTGACCATTGGGTCTGGTCTATCTATAAGCTCTAGCACTGGTCGTGCCTAATTCTACTTCCACATAGGCTGAGGGACTGACCATTGGGTCTGGTCTATTTATCAGCTCTAGCACTGGCCGTGCCTAATTCTACTTCCACACAGGCTGAGGGACTGACCATTGGGCCTGGTCTATTTATCAGCTCTAGCACTGGTCGTGCCTAATTCTACTTCCACACAGGCTGAGGGACTGACCATTGGGTCTGGTCTATTTATCAGCTCTAGCACTGGCCGTGCCTAATTCTACTTCCACACAGGCTGAGGGACTGACCATTGGGTCTGGTCTATCTATAAGCTCTAGCACTGGTCGTGCCTAATTCTACTTCCACACAGGCTGAGGGACTGACCATTGGGTCTGGTCTATTTATCAGCTCTAGCACTGGTCGTGCCTAATTCTACTTCCACACAGGCTGAGGGACTGACCATTGGGCCTGGTCTATCTATAAGCTCTAGCACTGGTCGTGCCTAATTCTACTTCCACACAGGCTGAGGGACTGACCATTGGGCCTGGTCTATTTATCAGCTCTAGCACTGGTCGTGCCTAATTCTACTTCTGCACAGGCTGAGGGACTGACCATTGGGTCTGGTCTATCTATAAGCTCTAGCACTGGTCGTGCCTAATTCTACTTCCACACAGGCTGAGGGACTGACCATTGGGTCTGGTCTATTTATCAGCTCTAGCACTGGTCGTGCCTAATTCTACTTCCACACAGGCTGAGGGACTGACCATTGGGCCTGGTCTATCTATAAGCTCTAGCACTGGTCGTGCCTAATTCTACTTCCACACAGGCTGAGGGACTGACCATTGGGCCTGGTCTATTTATCAGCTCTAGCACTGGTCGTGCCTAATTCTACTTCCACACAGGCTGAGGGACTGACCATTGGGTCTGGTCTATCTATAAGCTCTAGCACTGGTCGTGCCTAATTCTACTTCCACATAGGCTGAGGGACTGACCATTGGGTCTGGTCTATCTATAAGCTCTAGCACTGGTCGTGCCTAATTCTACTTCCACACAGGCTGAGGGACTGACCATTGGGTCTGGTCTATTTATCAGCTCTAGCACTGGTCGTGCCTAATTCTAGACAGGTAGCATGAGGGAAGGGGGCAGGGGACACCTCAAAGGGAATATTTCATAAAGGGTAAATTTTGGGCACTTACATCACATTAAAGAAACGGTGCTTTGAGTCTAAGGATTGGTTTCTACCATTTTAGGAGATTCTTTTACATAAGAAAAAAAAACACGTTTTATTTCTGAATAAGAACGCAGAGAGGAGGCTGTAGAGTAAATATTATTTTAGAATAAGTGGATTAAAAGAAAGTGGGCAGCAAAGTATTATGTGCTTTATTTAAGATAGTTACTGTAGGGTGACGGCCCTACATGTACATGAAACGATGCATACAATTGTAAGACCGGCATAAAGGGGTACATTGTCAGATATTACCTATGTAAGGACGCCCTCAGGACCTCCATTCAGCCTTTCCTAATGTAGTTTAACTCTAGGTCTATTTACTTACATAAGTCCATACTGAGTGAAGCAGACATTGGCACTCACCTGAAAAAGGACAAAGGGAATTGTATAAGTATCACACAACAGCAGACAAAGATTATCAATATTATTGTAATGGTTGTAGTTTTACCAGTTAAGTGGTTCGAGTCTCGCTATTTGAAAGAAACACAGAGACAGTAATCCGAGTGTATGTTTATTTAGGGTCTTACACTTTACCGCTACCCGATAGGTGGGAATATCCAGGGAAGCGTATTACAACATTATACTCTGTATGGAGGCCTACATGGCCTCTGACGTACGGTAGCGGCTAAGCTCAGGGCTTTATATAGGTGCCCCATGGTTTGTCGCTAGATGTCCCATAGATCCGGATCGGTGCTGCCACCTATCCAGAACCCTAGGAACATCCAGTGACAGGACTCACCCGCCATGCCAGACGACACCAGTTGGTAATAAGATAACTATATGCCTCTACATTATCAACCTGCTGTAGACTGCTGACTGCTGGCATGAGAAATACCAAGCCATGCAACCTGAGAAGATAGAAATGTAGATCACATAAATTCTACATGATATCATAAACAAGATATTGATCTATATGTAAGCCAGCTGTAAAAAGAAATGCCCACTGAGTTAATATCTGATCTGGTTTTGAGTGAATCTACATCTTGGCTCCCAATCCCATTGGATCTGTAAAAGCAAAAAGGACGACCCAGCCAGGTCGTTGAGAAAACTGAAGAATTTGCAGGTATTGATGACGGCTCCAGTGTCACCATGATGAACCAATGCAGTGATGGTACTGCAGTGGTGCTGGGTGATGAAGGTACCTTACATTACATGGCAGATTATTGGGCATACAAGCAGTGATGGTACTGCAGTGGTGCTGAGTGATGAAGGTACCTTACATTACATGGCAGATTCTTGGGCATACAAGCAGTGATGGTACTGCAGTGGTGCTGGGTGATGCAGGCCCTGGTACCGTACATTATTACATGACACATGTACGAGGACAAAGTCCTCAGTAATTTCCCCCTGCAGGTACACAGCGCCATCCAGGGATTAAGGACACCTTAAGCAACCTTTCAATGTACTGCTTCTCTGTTTTATCTGTTCTCCTGGCACCAACTTTCTTATTTCTTTCTCCCTTCCCCCTGCTACTGACTTCCCCCCTTCTTCCCTGGCAGCACACCCTTTGTATTACACCTCCACACACCCCTTAAGATCCACAGCTCCACATGGACACTGCACAGCCTAGACAGTGCCTTAATTCTATTGTACAGAATAAGCGGTAACATTTGTCTGGTTGTGAGAATGATGGTTTAGGATGGGTCAGTCGTTATCTGATGAGAACTGCTAAAGCAATCTCTCAACAACATCCATTTCCATCTATCATGATAAAACTCCCATTTCCATCAAAGCAATCGGGATTTGATGAAGTTCTGCTAAATTACAAAACAGTCAGAGCTAGCAGCTAGGCATAAAAGAATTTATCAGCTGGGTTCCAATTTGATTGTCATAGCTGCAGGCTATTTGATACCCCCCCCCCCCCCTTGTCCAACTGCTAGCCACTGTGCCCTGGTTCGTCATGAAAATTGGAACAATGGCATGCCCATTGATATCGTTAATCTCATCAAAACAGAGGTGATAATGCTAACCCTGCATTAAAAAGGCTTTGTTTTAACTGTGCTTTAATCAATTTGAAATATGTACTTTAACGATCCAGCTCTTGATTTTATTATCATGCTCTCAGTATCACAAACTTACTATACATACTATTAGTAGTAGGACTCCAGTAAAGGTTGAAATGTGTGTATTAGAACATCATCCAGGAAAATTTTGTATCAAAAACTGTATGAATCTTTGAATGTAATGCTAAATTATAAATGGTATCTATTAAGTGAAATGCATAAATAACTCAGTAAGGGGTGGTCTGCTCAAGGTGGAATTGTGGTCATCTCAAGGTGAAATTGTTATGTTCTAGGAAATAAGTCCTATACAGAAAGTATTTAACATTTCTGCACTTTTCCTTAAGGTATCATTTAGAAAAGATATTTATCTATGCCTAGAGTGAAAATGTTGAATGTGTGAGCACTTATGTCATCTTCAAATTATCGAACCAAAGTTGGAGAATTATGATGAATTGACTAGCTGGTCACGGTAAAAACCTTTTAAACATGGGAACTTAAGGGTATTATCATGCAATGACAATTACTTCATATATTCCCAGACATTATTCTATGGTGTACTATAACACCTTTATTTCAATGATATTAGGGTTTAAGACCAATGCACTTCATGTGAAAGTGAGAAAAACAAGCTGACAGGTGGTCGACTTTAGGTATGTGGTCGTCTTTAGATTAATCTACCCTAATTGTTGTAGCCTCAAAGGTGTCCCAGTTATCAAAATCCTTGATCTGAGTTGGCCATCTTTGGACTGTGTGGTGTGCTGTGGTGCATATTTGTTTGCATTTCTGACCACTTTGGGCAGATGGAGACACCTGATTCACACCAGTAGTGACCTCTAGGTATGGGGGTTGAACTTGTTTGCCCACTGCTGACCACCCTATCTCATGTTTAGTGAAGTATGAAGGCAGTACCAGGCTAGTCTAAGGCAGTACTACCTCCCCCTGTAGAGGGGGGGGGGGGGTAAAGCTAGCTGGATCTCAGCTCCACAGAGTGAAACCACAACAACGTGACAGAGGATAAGTTGTGACCAGGGAACATTTTGCAAATGGATATCTAGCAGAGTTTCATTTGACTGAAAGGCAATAATGTAAGTGAATTTACAAAGTAAAGTGTCTATACTTGGACATAGGATATTGCTTAAACCTCCCAGTTCCCCATACTGCCTGAACCGACGTCATGTTTTTCAACCCCCTGGATTGAGTGGGATCTGTCACCAGCCAAGTGATACCCACTAGACTTGGCTGGCCTGCTAGCTATGCCCTGGTATGCCTTTATTTATACATGGAACCAATACGTATATGTCTCCTATATCTGGGATCCCACCCTGCAGGGCCCTAATTATTGATCGTGGAGATACATGTGTTATTTGCAGCCCCATAGACCACATGAAGGCAGCAGTTTTAATGGCTTCTGTACACATATGTGAGCAGGCAAGCAAAAGGGATCATCCATGCAGCCTAGGATGGATGTCCCTTTCTGCTTGCCTGCTCACATATATACATCCATCCGGCCAATCCCATGTTGATGATACTCCCCTGAATATCTCACTGGCTGGTAACAGTTTTGGGGTAACTTTATGCCTAGATATCCTTCCTAGAAATGTATTGCTTCGTCAGTTTATGTGGTTATATATACATAGGTTCTCCCCATGCAGTCGGGCCTTATACCATTTCACCTTAAAGAAGCTGGTGTTCAAGAGGAGTTGCTTAAATCATTTTCACATTAAGGAAGCAGCAGAATTAATTTATGGTAAATCTGACTCCTCGCGATTCATGTTCACTTCCAATAAATATCCCGATGTGTCCCTATGCTAATTAGATTTAAAAACCACCCCCCGCTAAATTTCACACCCCGAGTATCAATCCCATTACACTACACAAAGCAAGACAAAGTTAGATATAAATTTTATTCATAAGCCTTTGATTAAAGCGTAACCGGGATATGAACCAACACTAATTAGCTGGGCTTTTGATCAACAGACTGATCTGGTCATAAATCATCCAATGCCATTCCTCTGACTCTGGGTGTGCTTGAGAGATACTTAGAAGTGGTGAGGCAGAAAGGGAGGCATACTGACAAAAGGTGATAAAAGAAGATATGGAAGTTGCAGACTACAGGAAATGTATTACATTGTGTAGATCAGCCCAATCTAAGGGTATCCGTGGGTATACTAGTAGACTTGTGCTAATATAGCATCCCATTGGGCACCACATTGCTCATGTGATCAGACAAGGTGGATGTTGTCGTGGCATGCCATCAAGTCAACAATTGTCTTATAAACCTTCTGTGAGGAGCATTCTGATGGTATTGGGAGTTTCAGCAACAGACCTGGTGAATGGCACAAAACACAGAGCAGGAGACAGTAAACACTTGAGTGTTGATTGCCTTTTGAGGATGGTTCGTGTGATATTTCATCACCGCCTTTAGATTTACATCAAAGCTCATACCGTACCACTAATCTGCAGCACATAAACAGAACAGTCAGTCCTTTTAAGGGCATGAAAACATCAACAAATGTAGAATACTGGCGTGAGGATAATCGACCATATCAGTTTTATTCGAGGCATAAATCCATTTTCATAGTAGCACTATTCAGACAGTTTCACATCTTTGTAGGAATCGAATATATCATGCTACAATGTGACAATGTCAATGATGTCATTGTGCCACAGAATGGACTGTCCGCTGGTTGGCATGCAGACATTGTGCCACAGAATGGACCATTGACTGTTGGCTGGTTGGTGTGCACAGACATTGTGCCACAGAATGAAACATTGTTGTGTGGTTGGCGTGCAGAGACAATTGGGCAACTTGACTGTGGCAGCTGCTCGTCAAAAGCTGTTTTGGAACGAGAAATGGCCAGAAATAGCAAATAGAGGAGACAGGATTAGCTAACACAGGCTAACATTCTGACCTCTAGATGGTCTATTTATAACATGAGGTTTCACTGCACCTAATACGCCATTGCTGGACATCAAAAAGATGGGGGAGTCACTTAAAAGGAGTGGTGGTAAAGGTTAATTTGTGTCTGACATTCGAAGTAAATGGCTCAGGCTTGTACTTCACGTCTGACCACTGGCTGCTGGAGCTATACTGTTAATTCATGAGACCAAGGACCAACACTAATGGGAGGTCTAGCGAGGGTCGGTTTGGTGTCAAGGGTGTATCATGGAAAACATTGCCTAAATCATGTGTATCATGGAAAACATTGCCTAAATCATGCATCCTCTATATCAAACCTCTTCTTGAGGCCCAATATTATGTTATGTACAACTACCACAGTCTTATTGCAACTAATAGTAAGGCTTTCATATCAATATTATCAAAGATACAGAACAGGTAATAGACCGTTTCTGCAGAGTTAAAAAGACCTGTCCTATACGGGACAGAGCCATTGCTAGTACCAAACAAATTAGCTAGGTGGCTCATGTAGTCGGGGGCTAGATCAGCAGTTGGCCTCTTTGTACAGTTCACTTTGGTTGGCCCTTCCTAATAGTCTATATGAAGCTATATTCTGAAAATCTATACCTTTGGATAGCAAATACTTTAAACTTAAACAATATAAGTTTTAGATAGACTTAGTACTTCAAATACAAGAGAAATTCAACTTTAAAAGTGTTCTAAGAGGGCACATATAATCCAGGCTGAGTAAAACCAAGCCATTGTCTCCCTATTAGGCTAATCCCCTCAATTCACACCTAAACAATGGACAGGTACTTAAGGTGATTAAGATAGAGGCAGGGAAAGCTTATCAGTCTTATCAGTTCCCATTGTTTTCTGTGGGTGGAGGGGAAGATAAGAGATTACCCACAATCCTCTGCCAGGTCCAAGATGGCCGTCGGTGGCCAGTTACATAACTAATTTCAAAATGGCCACCTCCATACAGGAATGGCTCTGTTCCCTATAGCGATTGTGCGGGATATATTTTGAACCAATAAAGAATTCAGTAATGTCTGGCCCACGGTAAAATAGGGTTGACCCCTATAGGTAGTTCGTCATGAGTGTACACCAAAACCGAAATTAAGCTGCATGGTGTTGCTGAATAATAAAGTCTGAATAAATAACGTTTGCTTGCAGCATGAAACACCTTACATTAACAGGCACTACACATGTAGGGATCTCCATAATGCCTACCCGTAACCCCCCCCCCCCTGCACGGACACACAGCGCCATCCAGGCTGGGATTAAAGACACCTTCAGCAAGCTTTCAATCTATCGCTGCTCTCTTTGATCATTTTCTCTTGTGTCAACTTTCTCCTTTCCAGCTATTGCTAACCAACCTTTGTAGAACCCTGTCCTCTACAGTCACTTTCTCACATACCAGTAATGGAACTACAGAGACAAAGCATATTGTCAAGCACCCAGGGTGTTGCATTAATGGTGGTTGGAGCCTGAACTGAACTGAACTGGGGAGGGAGAAAATATCTACCCACTCTAAGAGTGCTATGAGGATCGGGAATGTGCATGTATATTCAAAGGTGGAGTAGCACTAATTTGATGATATTGACTGAAAAGACCTTTTGAATACATCTATATCGCTTACACTGACATACGAAAAAGAGGAGGGGCTGTGCTGTACAAAATATGTGCTGCCTTTTCCTGTGCATATGTCCATGAAATCATTCAACATTACTTCTGTCATGGATAGGTTAACATTAACTCTGTGGGCCTTGCCGATGGATTCAGCGTCCTATACTTCTTCATCACCGAATGTTCGGAGTATGTATGGCTGATTTATACATAGAAACAAACATACATGTCCCTTATATTAGGGATGCCAACCTGCCGCACATGTGTAATTCACGATATCATATATTACACCACACAATGGCAGTAGTATGGCTGCCCCCTGCACACACACACACACACATATATATATATATATATATATATATATATATATATATATATATATATATATATATATATATATATATGGCTTAGTATGGACGTCCTGTGTGTCCACCATTTTGAATTTCGCTGGTTGAGCTAAACCCACTGATAAGACATATCATGATGGGTACCTTGTCCCTGGGTAACACCTCCTTCCAGGGACATGCTGGTTCCATAATATCAGCTCTTATCAGTGCATGTCGCCAGGAACCAGCTCCAGTCCCGCTTACACCCAATACCCAGGTTGCAGGATGTTCTATGGGCTAATGGGCGCATCCATTGCTGGAGTTGGTTACCAGCACTTTATCAGTGCTCAAACTAACTAATAGATCAATGCTGTTAAGCCCTGTTTAAGGTATGATTATCACTCCCCTTATTATCCCCCTATTATCACCCAGTGACGTCATTAACGTCAATCCCGCCGACCACTGTCATTACCCCGTCCTGCTTTCGACCCTTGGTTGCTAGGCGACCAGCCTACACGACAGTCTACTGACAACTGGCTGTTGATGTTTCTTCAGTGTCCAAGCTGCCACTTTCCAAATCAGGCTGATAAAGGCAAGTCTGTGCCTTTGTCTTCTGTCATCATCACTGTCACTTCTTATCTATATAAAACATATTCTTTGTATGAAAGAGATTGGAGCTGTGTCAATCTCTAAGCTGAGAAAACCATCACTGGATGTCCACTATCAATATAAAGCTTTCACTACAGCAAGAGGTGTGAAAAGAATACACTGAGGATTATCGTATTGCCCTGTAGAAGCACAGGTATGCTCATTGATTTCAAGCACGCTATAGCGTTGGTGCTCTTTTAAACCCGCTGCTTATTCAAGAGTTTTAAATGCTAATGCCTTTGTACCCCGGTGCTTATAATGCCTTTGTACCCCGGTGCTTATAATGCCTTTGTACCCCGGTGCTTATAATGCCTTTGTACCCCGGTGTTAATGCCTTTCTACCCCAGTGTTTATAATGCCTTTGTCCCCCAGTGTTAATGCCTTTGTACCCAGTGTTAATGCCTTTGTACCCCAGCGCTTATAATGCCTTTGTACCTGGTGTTAATGCCTTTGTACCCCAGTGCTTATAATGCCTTTGTACCCGGTGCTTATAATGACTTTGTACCCCAGTGCTTATAATACCTTTGTTCCCGGTGCTTATAATACCTTTGTACCCCAGAGCTTATAATGCCTTTGCCCCCCAGTGTTTATGCCTTTGTACCCCGGTGCTTATTATGCCTTTGTACCCCGGTGCTTATTATGCCTTTGTACCCCAGTGCTTATCATGCCTTTGTACCCCGGTGCTTATTATGCCTTTGTACCCCGGTGCTTATAATGCCTTTGTCCCCCGGTGCTTATTATGCCTTTGTACCCCGGTGCTTATTATGCCTTTGTACCCCAGTGCTTATAATGCCTTTGTTCCCCAGTGTTTATGCCTTTGTACTCTGGTGCTTATAATGCCTTTGTCCCCCAGTGTTTATGCCTTTGTACCCCGGTGCTTATTATGCCTTTGTACCCAGTGCTTATAATGCCTTTGTACCCCAGTGCTTATTATGCCTTTGTACCCCGGTGCTTATTATGCCTTTGTACCCCGGTGCTTATGATGCCTTTGTACCCCAGTGCTTATCTATGACCGGCCCTTATACAGGCACATCTGGGCACATCTACAGAAGATCGTTGAGTGAGTGAGTAATGGTTGTTTAATGCCATTTCGACAGCTAAGGTCATATTCATGGCAAGAAGTACATTACAATTTCACAGAGGAATGTGTGGGTGCCCGCGCATATGTGCACCACACACATCCGAGGGGATAGGAAAGAGGAGAAATAGACCCTTTTAAGTGGGCTAGGGAAGCCCGAGAAGATCGTTGAACAGAGCATGCGCAGCCAGAACCGGAAACTGGCAGGATGCAGCAGTCAAATGACCCTAGGTCTCGTGCTGAACGTGATCTGACGAGAAAACGCGATAGTAGACGACACTGTGGCACTGTGAGCATAATTTGAGGGTAGGATGATAAATTGGGGGCAGCCCTAACACTGCAGGGGCAGGGCAGGAACGTGACAGGTCCAATAAACAACACACCAGTGCTTTACCTCTACAGACACATGTGTCTTACCTCCACAGGTACATGTGTCTACACCTCCTGGAGCTCTCAACAACCATTATTCAATGCCTCACCATCACTCATTGAGTTTGCTGAAAAGGGACCCTCTTCAGCAATGGAATAGCTCAATGTTGGTCAGTGACTGCATACCACACCAACCTGTGTCTGAAGGAATTTTTGCAAAAGGCCATCTGGGGCAGAGTGGTTATTACGTGTTCTATTCCATCCTAGAAGCATGTCTTTGAAATACAGTTAATCGGAATTACTCTTTTCTTGGTCTGACTCGTTGAGTTGGCAGAAAGAGCACTCTGCCCGCGTCAGTAATGGAATCCACCGCATGAGGTAGTGTTCTGTTTGTTGTTGAGGTGTTGTTATCACCAAATTGGCCGTTGCAGCAAACAGGGATGTAAGTCAGGCATGGACAAAAATCAGGAAGCCAGACATTTACTTGATATAAAAGCCTTCTATTTTTCCAAACATCCCTCCTTACCACTTGTATAAGGAAAGTAAATGGCATTCAAAATTTTCAGAAATCAGGAAATCCTGATAAATCCTGAAGACTTACATCCCTGAGCAAAGGATAGAAAATGATCTCTTTTGTAGGAGTCTCATTTCCCTTAATTAAAAGAAACCACAAATTGATGAAGAAATCACCCCATATTTGTTCACACTGTATGGATTGCTGAAATCAATTCACCTTTCCCCCTCACCATATCCAATATGGCCATGTTTACAAGATGTTGCTGTGCACAATATGCAGTGCCAATGCGGACACAGCCATAAAACAATACAGGCCTACTCCCGGCATCACATATAGTATGATGTAATAAAGGAACCCAGAATTTAACGCCAGACACCAACCCAGCTTCACACGCGGCATGTTTTGGGGCTGGTGGCTAATTGACATGTTAATTGGAGCAATCAATGAGAGCTGGATCTGTATGAGATGCCTGTTGTTGTCACATATTGATCTCACTGCTGGTGTCGGGTATGGACACCACTGTGTCAATACTGACATCCACACCATCTCCAGGCATCCAGTAAACAGCCATATCCTCTGTGATAAATGGCCACTCCCCATTTGGTAAACGACCTGTGTAATAAACACTCCCCATGTGGTAAACAGCCCCTGTAATAAACAGCCCATGTGGTAAACAGCCTCAGTAATAAACACTCCTCATATGGTCAACAATCCCTGTAATAAACAGCCCATGTGGCAAACAGCCTGTGTAATAAACACTCCCCATGTGGCAAACAGCCAATGTAATAAACACAGCCCATGTGGCAAACAGCCTGTGTAATAAACACTCCCCATGTGGCAAACAGCCAATGTAATAAACACAGCCCATGTGGCAAAAAGAAACTCCCCATGTGGTAAACAACTTGTGTAATAAACACAGCCCATGTGATAAACAGCCCCTGTGATAAACACTCCCCATATGGTAAACAGCACCTGTAATAAACACTCCTCATGTGGTAAACAGCTTGTGTAATAAGCACAGCCAATGTGGTAAACAGCATATATGTAATAAACACACCCCATGTGGTAAACAGCTTGTGTAATAGACATAGTCCATGTGGCAAACAGCTTGTGTAATAAACAATCCCAATGTGGTAAACAGCTTGTGTAATAAACACATCCCATGTGGTAAACATCTGCACCTTCAGTAATAAACATACCTGACCCCATGATGTAGTAAACTGCCAGAGCCCATGGGACGGGTGTTTTTATATCACAGTCAACAGGCAAGTTAATCAGACCAATGGGGATGAAGTAGGAAAGCACCAGTGGAGAGTAACTGTAGATGGAATCTGCTGATTCGATTGTCAACCCAACAGGCACTGCATTACTGAATCAGGGACGTGTCAACACTGGAGTGTGAATTGACTCTCGGCAATATTTACATGTTAGCAAATCCGAAGAGATTTCTTTTGTCCATTTGTAGGTTCTTTTAATTAGAGGAAATTAGACTCCCATGAAGTTGATGGTTCATTCAATTTGATGTGGCATAATTGATGAGAAGTGAACCATTTACTTCAACAACAACAAAGAGAATGCCACCTCAAACAATGTACTGAATTTGATTATTGACTGGGTGAGTGGGTAGCACTGCTTATGTCAAACTGAATTCTAAATTCTAAACCTTCATTTCAAAATTTAACTTTCACTGGTCTCTGAAACGTGATTTATGCATTTCATATGAGACTGCCTTCAGGAAAGTATTTATGAGGTTGGGAAGCTGCAGGCGGGGAAACACACAGCACATGACTTCTACAATACAACTTATAGTCTGCAGCCTATTATTGTAGTAAGTGGTTGATTTTACCTCCAGAGGGGAGGTAAGTATAGAGGCTAACAGACGGCAGCCTATAATGGCAGTAAGTGGTTCTAGAGGCCAACAGACTGCAGCCTATAATGGCAGTATGTGGGTATAGAGGCCACAGGCTGCAGCCTATAATGGCAGTATGTGGGTATAGAGGCCGCAGCCTATAATGGCAGTATGTGGGTATAGAGGCCAACAGACTGCAGCCTATAATGGCAGTATGTGGGTATAGAGGCCACAGGCTGCAGCCTATAATGGCAGTATGTGGGTATAGAGGCCGCAGCCTATAATGGCAGTATGTGGGTATAGAGGCCACAGGCTGCAGCCTATAATGGCAGTATGTGGGTATAGAGGCTAACAGACTGCAGCCTATAATGGCAGTATGTGGGTATAGAGGCCAACAGACTGCAGCCTATAATGGCAGTATGTGGGTATAGAGGCCAACAGACTGCAGCCTATAATGGCAGTATGTGGGTATTGAGGCCAACAGACTGCAGCCTATAATGGCAGTATGTGGGTATAGAGGCCTGCAGCCTATAATGGCAGTATGTGGGTATAGAGGCCTGCAGCCTATAATGGCAGTATGTGGGTATAGAGGCCTGCAGCCTATAATGGCAGTATGTGGGTATAGAGGCCTGCAACCTATAATGGCAGTATGTGGGTATAGAGGCCGCAGCATATAATGGCAGTATGTGGGTATAGAGGCCTACAGCCTATAATGGCAGTATGTGGGTATAGAGGGCTGCAGCCTATAATGGAAGTATGTGGGTATAGAGGCCTGCAGCCTATAATGGCAGTATGTGGGTATAGAGGCCTGCAACCTATAATGGCAGTATGTGGGTATAGAGGCCGCAGCATATAATGGCAGTATGTGGGTATAGAGGCCTGCAGCCTATAATGGCAGTATGTGGGTATAGAGGCCTGCAGCCTATAATGGCAGTATGTGGGTATAGAGGCCTGCAGCCTATAATGGCAGTATGTGGGTATAGAGGCCTGCAGCCTATAATGGCAGTATGTGGGTATAGAGGCCACATACTGTATAGAGGCCGCAGCATATAATGGCAGTATGTGGGTATAGAGGCCTGCAGCCTATAATGGCAGTATGTGGGTATAGAGGCCTGCAGCCTATAATGGCAGTATGTGGGTATAGAGGCCTGCAGCCTATAATGGCAGTATGTGGGTATAGAGGCCTGCAGCCTATAATGGCAGTATGTGGGTATAGAGGCAAACAGGCTGCAGCCTATAATGGCAGTATGTGGGTATAGAGGCCTGCAACCTATAATGGCAGTATGTGGGTATAGAGGCTAACAGACTGCAGCCTATAATGGCAGTATGTGGGTATAGAGGCCTGCAACCTATAATGGCAGTATGTGGGTATAGAGGCCTGCAGCCTATAATGGCAGTATGTGGATATAGAGGCCTGCAACCTATAATGGCAGTATGTGGGTATAGAGGCCTGCAGCCTATAATGGCAGTATGTGGGTATAGAGGCCTGCAACCTATAATGGCAGTATGTGGGTATTGAGGCTAACAGACTGCAGCCTATAATGGCAGTATGTGGATATAGAGGTCGCAGCCTATAATGGTAGTATGTGGATGTAGGCTAACAGACTGCAGCCTATAATGGCAGTATGTGGGAACAGAGGCCACAGGCTGCAACCTATAATGGTAGTATGTGGATATGGAGGCCTGTAGCCTATAATGGTAGTATATGGGTATAGAGGCCACAGGCTGCAGCCTATAATCGTAGTACATGGGTATAGAGGCTAACAGGCTGCAACCTATAATGGCAGTATGTCGATATAGAGGCCGCAGCCTATAATGGCAGTATGTGGGTATAGAGGCCTGCAGCCTATAATGGCAGTATGTGGGTATAGAGGCCTGCAGCCTATAATGGCAGTATGTGGGTATAGAGGCCGCATACTGTATAGAGGCCGCAGCATATAATGGCAGTATGTGGGTATAGAGGCCTGCAGCCTATAATGGCAGTATGTGGGTATAGAGGCCTGCAGCCTATAATGGCAGTATGTGGGTATAGAGGCTAACAGACTGCAGCCTATAATGGCAGTATGTGGGTATAGAGGCCTGCAACCTATAATGGCAGTATGTGGGTATAGAGGCCTGCAGCCTATAATGGCAGTATGTGGATATAGAGGCCTGCAACCTATAATGGCAGTATGTGGGTATAGAGGCCTGCAGCCTATAATGGCAGTATGTGGGTATAGAGGCCTGCAACCTATAATGGCAGTATGTGGGTATTGAGGCTAACAGACTACAGCCTATAATGGCAGTATGTGGATATAGAGGTCGCAGCCTATAATGGTAGTATGTGGATGTAGGCTAACAGACTGCAGCCTATAATGGCAGTATGTGGGAACAGAGGCCACAGGCTGCAACCTATAATGGTAGTATGTGGATATGGAGGCCTGTAGCCTATAATGGTAGTATATGGGTATAGAGGCCACAGGCTGCAGCCTATAATCGTAGTACATGGGTATAGAGGCTAACAGGCTGCAACCTATAATGGCAGTATGTCGATATAGAGGCCGCAGCCTATAATGGCAGTATGTGGGTATAGAGGCAAACAGGCTGCAACCTATAATGGCAGTATGTCGATATAGAGGCCGCAGCCTATAATGGCAGTATGTGGGTATAGAGTCCACAGGCTGCAGCCTATAATCGTAGTACATGGGTATAGAGGCTAACAGGCTGCAACCTATAAAGGCAGTATGTGGATATCGAGGCCTGCAGCCTATAATCGTAGTACATGGGTATAGAGGCTAACAGGCTGCATCCTATAATGGCAGTATGTCGATATAGAGGCCGCAGCCTATAATGGCAGTATGTGGGTATAGAGGCAAACAGGCTGCAACCTATAATGGTAGTATGTGGATATCGAGGCTTGCAGCCTATAATCGTAGTACATGGGTATAGAGGCTAACAGGCTGCATCCTATAATGGCAGTATGTGTATATCGAGGCCTGCAGCCTATAATGGCAGTATGTGGGTATAGTATAGAGGCTAACAAGCTGCAACCGATAATGGCAGTATGTGGGTATAGAGGCTAACAGGCTGCAACCTATAATGGCAGTATGTGGATATAGAGGCCGCAGCCTATAATGGCAGTATGTGGGTATAGAGGCCGCAGCCTATAATGGCAGTATGTGGGTATAGAGGCTAACAGACTGCAGCCTATAATGGCAGTATGTGGGTATAGAGGCCAACAGACTGCAGCCTATAATGGCAGTATGTGGGTATAGAGGCCAACAGACTGCAGCCTATAATGGCAGTATGTGGGTATAGAGGCCGCAGCCTATAATGGCAGTATGTGGGTATAGAGGCTAACAGGCTGCAACCTATAATGGCAGTATGTCGATATAGAGGCCGCAGCCTATAATGGTAGTATGTGGGTATAGAGGCAAACAGGCTGCAACCTATAATGGCAGTATGTCGATATAGAGGCCGCAGCCTATAATGGCAGTATGTGGGTATAGAGTCCACAGGCTGCAGCCTATAATCGTAGTACATGGGTATAGAGGCTAACAGGCTGCAACCTATAAAGGCAGTATGTGGATATCGAGGCCTGCAGCCTATAATCGTAGTACATGGGTATAGAGGCTAACAGGCTGCATCCTATAATGGCAGTATGTCGATATAGAGGCCGCAGCCTATAATGGCAGTATGTGGGTATAGAGGCAAACAGGCTGCAACCTATAATGGTAGTATGTGGATATTGAGGCTTGCAGCCTATAATCGTAGTACATGGGTATAGAGGCTAACAGGCTGCATCCTATAATGGCAGTATGTGTATATCGAGGCCTGCAGCCTATAATGGCAGTATGTGGGTATAGTATAGAGGCTAACAAGCTGCAACCGATAATGGCAGTATGTGGGTATAGAGGCTAACAGGCTGCAACCTATAATGGCAGTATGTGGATATAGAGGCCGCAGCCTATAATGGCAGTATGTGGGTATAGAGGCCGCAGCCTATAATGGCAGTATGTGGGTATAGAGGCTAACAGACTGCAGCCTATAATGGCAGTATGTGGGTATAGAGGCCAACAGACTGCAGCCTATAATGGCAGTATGTGGGTATAGAGGCCGCAGCCTATAATGGCAGTATGTGGGTATAGAGGCCAACAGACTGCAGCCTATAATGGCAGTATGTGGGTATAGAGGCTAACAGACTGCAGCCTATAATGGCAGTATGTAGGTATAGAGGCCAACAGACTGCAGCCTATAATGGCAGTATGTGGGTATAGAGGCCAACAGACTGCAGCCTATAATGGCAGTATGTGGGTATAGAGGCTAACAGACTGCAGCCTATAATGGCAGTATGTGGGTATAGAGGCCTGCAACCTATAATGACAGTATGTGGGTACAGAGGCTAACAGACTGCAGCCTATAATGGCAGTATGTGGGTATAGAGGCCAACAGACTGCAGCCTATAATGGCAGTATGTGGGTATAGAGGCCGCAGCCTATAATGGCAGTATGTGGGTATAGAGGCCAACAGACTGCAGCCTATAATGGCAGTATGTGGGTATAGAGGCTAACAGACTGCAGCCTATAATGGCAGTATGTGGGTATAGAGGCCAACAGACTGCAGCCTATAATGGCAGTATGTGGGTATAGAGGCCAACAGACTGCAGCCTATAATGGCAGTATGTGGGTATAGAGGCCAACAGACTGCAGCCTATAATGGCAGTATGTGGGTATAGAGGCTAACAGGCTGCAACCTATAATGGCAGTATGTGGGTATAGAGGCCACAGCCTATAATGGCAGTATGTGGGTATAGAGGCCACAGCCTATAATGGCAGTATGTGGGTATAGAGGCTAACAGGCTGCAACCTATAATGGCAGTATGTGGGTATAGAGGCCGCAGCCTATAATGGCAGTATGTGGGTATAGAGGCCGCAGCCTATAATGGCAGTATGTGGGTATAGAGGCAAACAGGCTGCAACCTATAATGGCAGTATGTGGATATAGAGGCCGCAGCCTATAATGGCAGTATGTGGGTATAGAGGCAAACAGGCTGCAGCAAGAGGTGTTTGGCAAAGTGTCAGCATCCATAATGAGTGCAGCATACACAACGGACGCACTCCACATGCAGTGCTCACCTCATTAAGACGTGCCTACGTCATTAGGACCCCACCTCAGGCCATTGCCATGGTGACCTCCACGACTCACACCTACACGCCATCTCCATGCACATGGTGCTACTGCAGACTAGGCAGTCCTTACACCTACACAAATCCCTGACAGGCATAGGAAAAGGCACAGGGCACAGAAAAATTGTAAGATTGCGCCTGTTGGGCACGCAAAGAAAATGGCCAAAGTCAACTTTGAATGTCCACTTCCCATGTATTCACCATTCTTTTTCAGAGATGATTTCTTAATACCGGGTGGTGCTGGCGAGTAGACAGGCAGACACCTCGTTCTCTCACCCACAGGCTGTCTGCATGTGCATAGGAGTATTGGTAGATAGACAGATCAAAAGGCATAAGTAAGTGAGGTTTTGTGGCTCCAACCCTCACCATAGCCTATGGCCAGCTGTAATTTTGTGTTTTTTGGGATGCAAATTTGATGCATGGGATCCCCCAAAATGTCCTTGTCTCGAAAGTTGTCTAGTATTATGACATTAGCCTTTAAAAAAGAGTGGATTCCTGTAAGGGATCCCACTCCATTTTTTCTGTAAGGGCTTAAGTTATTACATCACCTAGATTTCAGCAAAGCATTACCTTAACTCGTGTGCATTTTGGGAGAGTGTAATGGATAACCCTACAACTTTTACCTATGGTCAGGCTGCCTAGTGATGACACAGTGAAGACATAGGTGCAAGTCGTGACTATATACATTTGTAGCACTTGGCTGACGACCACCTCAAGGTTAGAGTAGCCTGGAGGTATACAGAACTGGTGATATATTAATCACTGACCTGGTCATGGGGTCAGTCTTCACCTGGGTGGGCACTGGAGGAGAAGTAAGTCACTGTATGATGTTGTTATGTATAGGGTAAATGTAAGAGTTTCTACACAGCCGCATGTATACATATCACATAACATGTTCATGGTTATACTTAATAATGCCACAGGGTGATCATTTTTATCCTCACAAAAGTAATACATGCATCTCCTGACACACCCAGTAATTGTCAGTGAGATGAGGGAAATAAATAAAAAAACGTAATAGTTGAAACTAATGATGTAGGACTATTCTAAACTGCTTCACCATGGGGTAAAAACGATCCACTCAATATGGCAGTCAGAGACCGTGTCATTTCGTGTTTACACCTAAGGCAGTATAAAGCTGTATGTGGCATTTTAAAGAGGTATTATATCGTATTACCCCTTCTGCATGGCACTTTTCACTTTCGGATCTCGTTTGAGCATAAAATAATTTGACAGGATGGGGTGAATGAAACAATAGCCCCAGGGGTTCAGTGAAAGATTGACTATAATATCCCATACCAAGAGAAAAGTTCGATTTATCATCCCATTCATAACATAACCCTGTATAACAACTCTTATTATGGTATGCCTATTGTGTCCACAAGATGAGCTATTCTCCTGGATATAATGCTAATATATCAATCAGCTCTCACATTTAGCTAATACATCATCTCCATTCCACAATAGTCCCACTACACTGATGCTAACCTATTCTAGGGCCTAGCTGGCCCTGCAGCCATGGATCAATGGGCTGAAAACACCCAAGGTCGGCAAGTAATACATCCATAATTTGTTTTATTGACCACCTGCAGTGGGCCTGTTGCCAAACCCACCGTCACGATTCCAGCAGCCACCCAATATCAGGCTCATCGGTACACCACAAATCTAGAGGTCTATTAAAGGTCTTTAATTATCATGACACAAACCTAGAGGTCTATTTGAGGTCTTTAATTATCATGACACAAACCTAGAGGTCTATTGAAGGTCTTTAATTATCATGACACAAACCTAGAGGTCTATTAAAGGTCTTTAATTATCATGACACAAACCTAGAGGTCTATTTGAGGTCTTTAATTATCATGACACAAACCTAGAGGTCTATTGAAGGTCTTTAATTATCATGACACAAACCTAGAGGTCTATTAAAGGTCTTTAATTATCATGACACAAACCTAGAGGTCTATTTGAGGTCTTTAATTATCATGACACAAACCTAGAGGTCTATTGAAGGTCTTTAATTATCATGACACAAACCTAGAGGTCTATTTGAGGTCTTTAATTATCATGACACAAACCTAGAGGTCTGTTAAAGGTCTTTAATTATCATGACACAAATCTAGAGGTCTATTAAAGGTCTTTAATTATCATGACACAAACCTAGAGGTCTATTAAAGGTCTTTAATTATAATGACACAAACCTAGAGGTCTATTGAAGGTCTTTAATTATCATGATGCAGGAACACAGCCCTGGCGAGTAACTCGCCAAGGCTGCATTTACCCGCCAAGCTTGATACACTCCCAAAGTTCTGGCATGATGCACCAATGCAGTGCTAGTGATTGGTGCATTACAACGAGAAAGTGTGATGGGCCTGGAGGAATCATGCACTGAGGGCAGCATAATGCATCACGTTATTGTCACAATCTGTGGATGCAGGCTATGCACATGCAGCATGCCTATGTTTACACTCCCTGTTAGGGTGTGTCTGATAAACACTAATGGAGCACTCACCAGTAAGGTTCTAACCAGCATCGCATTGCTACACATAGCTAATGGCAAATTAGCATCAAGGTCAGCCATCACACTCGCCTTAGAGGGGTTAGGGCTTAATGGCCTCTCTGTGAGTTGACTGATCTGTACATGTCAATCAGGTTTTAGATACACATTAGGGTCCATTTACTACAGATACGGTTCTTGAGAACTTGTATATATTGCCTTTTGTGTGTTATCGATTCGCTCCCTGTCCTGCTCTGGTGTTACACTCATTTGTATTGCATTAGCCCTTTTGATAACTTGCTCTGCACATCTTTTACTGACTGTTTTACCTGATGTCACTCTCATGGCACTCTTAACAGTTTAATCGACAACACTTGTATGAGTTTACCCAACACCAACAAAAAATTTCAATTCCTTGGTTCAATGGAACCTACATCTCACATATTAAGAGAGTAATGAATGGGCTAACGGCCACCGAATTCAGTGTATCGTAGCATATCGTAACTCGTGGCCTACGGCCTAGTTACGATATTCTACGATACACTGAATTCGGTGCCCGTTAGCCCATTCCTTACTGTCTTTATTACATGATTAATCAATAAAAAATCAATAAATAATCAATAGAATACGTCTCGCGGTTATGGCAGCGGACAGCCCGCAGTCGTCGCCTAGCCATTATGTGAGCAGTAGCGTCAAAGCTGGGGGGGGGCACAACCCAGACTGCCGGGGATTTTCACACTTTGAATGTATAGAAGTTATATGTGAGTACCCTCCCCGGGCTTTGTATCATATCAAGACCTGGTTCTAGTCAAACACTTCTCGTCAGTCCCTGTGGAGCAGTGCATAGGGAGTTGGATTTGGGATCTGAGACTACAGGTTTCGACCCCTACCCTGGCCATGAAAATTTCGTGGGTTTTAACATGTGACATGGACAAGGAGTGCCAATATCCATGGATATCAGCACTCCTAGGATGTGCAATATTGACAGGTATCACAATGGGAATATCCTGAAAAAGCACCCAAAATCACAGAGGTCATGTAATAAGTCTAGATATACCTCAACCTTTCCACACCCTTCCGGGGCCCATCTCTGTCAACATGCCCAATTCACTTCCTAGCTCCTTCATTGTAGATCGGTGAATGTGGTAGCCCATAAGATATCGGAGTGACGATTGGCTGGCTGATTGACCAGTGAAGTGTGTGCTGCCTGCCACCAGACCCCATCCCCCCACTCACACACATAGAGTCTATCAGGTCTACTGTTGGCAGCGCCAGTAGTGCCTGTCTGAGGAGGTATTTCCGTCTCCTGTATGTGAGAGCTGCTGCAGTGATTGGTGCCCCGGGTTCGCCATGCTGAGTGAGGCTGGCCTCATAGCTATGTGGATATTTGTCCTGTTGACGCTACCCCCCCTCCTCCTTCCTCATCCGCTCACCAATGCCTGCCCTGCCACCCATTCTCATACTCATCATCTGGCTGCAAACAGTGCAGCCTAAAGGGACGTCAACCACCACTCTATGAAAGCAGCCATATGCCAAGTGGAGAGAATGCTGGTTCCTGGTGAGGTCTTGGAAAGCTAGAACGAGGTGCTCATCCCATGAGATAAATGATGGTCAAAGAAACATCCCGAAAATCATCTTAGGGTAACCACCTTTACACACTGCACCCATTCAGGGTAACCGCCTTTACACACTGCACCCATTCAGGGTAACCGCCTTTATTCACTGCATCCATTTAGGGTAACCACCTTTACACACTGCACCCATTTAGGGTAACCACCTTTACACACTGCATCCATTCAGGGTAACCGCCTTTACACACTGCATCCATTCAGGGTAACCACCTTTACACACTGCACCCATTTAGGGTAACCACCTTTACACACTGCATCCATTCAGGGTAACCACCTTTACACACTGCACCCATTCAGGGTAACCACCTTTACACATTGCACCCATTCAGGGTAATCGCCTTTACACACTGCACCCATTCAGGGTAACCACCTTTACACACTGCATCCATTTAGGGTAACCACCTTTACACACTGCACCCATTCAGGGTAACCACCTTTACACACTGCACCCATTCAGGGTAACCACCTTTACACACTGCACCCATTCAGGGTAACCGCCTTTACACACTGCACCTTTTTAGATCCATTTGGCAATATTGTGCAATCTATGACTATGTTCAATCCTTTGAAGGCATTACTCTCAGTGAAAGCTGAAATGACTGACATATGAGAATATGAATCAAACCAGAATTCAAGAAAAAGAACCTTTATGCATGAATTAGACATGTGCTAATGTACTGAGGAGAGGATACTGGAACGAGGATTTACAGTACAGCCAGTAGTGGAGGGCTGTAGATTGGGGTGATCAATCTAATAATTTACCAGCCTTATAGACTGAAGCACCAGTAACTGCTGAACCATGCCTACCTAAAACCAGCCATCTCTCAATCCTAACATCCACCCACTCCCCACGTCCACATTCACTACTTACTGAAGCTACAGCCTCCTCCAGTACATGTACAATCGTTTCCCGGACTGCTGTTACCAACAGATAGTGTTGTAAACGACCTCAATACTCTTCCCATAATGGTTTGTTGCAGCCTGCCTCTGTTCAGTATTAATCTCTTTGAAGGGGCCAGACGTGCTTTTCTAAGCGATTCCCTGTTGTATAGTTTTCAAACAAATTGTTTTAAAACAGACTCAGATGGTGCTGGGTGCACTGTGACAGACTCAGATGGTGCCTGGAGCACTGTAACAGACTCAAATGGTGCCTGGTGCACTGTAACAGACTCATATGGTGTATGGTGTGATGTTACAGACTCAGATGGTGCTTAGTGCACTGTAACAGACTCAGATGGTGCATGGTGTGATGTTACAGACTCAGATGGTGCTTAGTGCACTGTAACAGACTCAGATGGTGCATGGTGTGATGTTACAGACTCAGATGGTGCTTAGTGTACTGTAACAGACTCAGATGGTGCCTTGTGCACTTTAACAGACTTAGATGGTGCATGGTGCACTGTAACAGACTCAAATGGTGCCTGGTACAGTGTAACAGACTCAGATGGTGCATGGTGTGATGTTACAGACTCAGATGGTGCTTAGTGCACTGTAACAGACTCAGATGGTGCATGGTGTGATGTTACAGACTCACATGGTGCCTGGTACAGTGTAACAGACTCAGATGGTGCATGGTGTGATGTTACAGACTCAGATGGTGCTTAGTGTACTGTTACAGACTCAGATGGTGCCTAGTACACTGTAACAGACTCAGATGGTACATCGTGTGATGTTACAGACTCAGATGGTGCTTAGTGTACTGTTACAGACTCAGATGGTGCATGGTACACTGTAACAGACTCAGATGGTGCATGGTGCACTGTAACAGACTCAGATGGTGCCTGGTGCACTTTAACAGACTTATGGTGCACTGTAACAGACTCAAATGGTGCCTGGTACAGTGTAACAGACTCGGATGGTGCATGGTGTGATGCTACAGACTCAGATGGTGCTTAGTGTACTGTTACAGACTCAGATGGTGCCTAGTACACTGTAACACACTCAGATGGTACATGGTGTGATGTTACAGACTCAGATGGTGCATGGTACACTGTAACAGACTCAGATGGTGCCTGGTACACTGTAACAGACTCAGATGGTGCATGGTGCACTGTAACAGACTCAAATGGTGCATGGTGCACTGTAACAGACTCAAATGGTGCCTGGTACAGTGTAACAGACTCAGATGGTGCATGGTGTGATGTAACTGACTCAGATGGTGCCTGGTACACTGTAACAGACTCAGATGGTGCATGGTGTGATGTTACAGACTTAGATAGTGCTTAGTGCACTGTAACAGACTCAGATGGTGCATGGTACACTGTAACAGACTCGGATGGTGTGATGTAACTGACTCAGACGGTGCCTGGTGCACTGTAACAGACTCAGATGGTGCATGGTGTGATGTTACAGACTCAGATGGTGCATGGTGCACTGTAACAGACTCATATGGTGCATGGTGTGATGTTACAGACTCAGATGGTGCCTGGTGCACTGTAACAGACTCATATGGTGCATGGTGTGATGTTACAGACTCAGATGGTGCATGGTACACTGTAACAGACTCAGATGGTGCATGGTGTGATGTTACAGACTTAGATAGTGCTTAGTGCACTGTAACTGACTCAGATGGTGCCTGGTGCACTGTAACAGACTCGGATGGTGTGATGTAACTGACTCAGATGGTGCCTGGTGCACTGTAACAGACTCAGATGGTGATAGGCACACAATAACTGACTAGTCGGGCCTTTATTTTAGTATTTGTGAAGAACTCAGGCCTACAAAGTGGTCGATACCAATGATTCCAGTGAACAACTGCCTGCCAAAAAGCCAGGACTTTACCACTAGGTAACTATGGTTACCACAATGTTACTACACAGGTCTTTATGATATGTTAGATATTGAGCCAAGAATGACGTATTAAAAGTGGATGGGTAGAAGACAGTTAAATTCAGTACAACCACTGGTTTTGTCTTTTTTTTTTATTCACTATAACAGGTGAGGGATGTGAAGTTTGTTATACTACACGGGTTTAACAAACTAACCTCTTAAGTGGAGACCCTTCTCCCTAATAGACCCTTCTCCCTAATAACATACATCACACAGTGTATTTCAGTTTTCAGAACTGTCATAGTTTATAGAGAATTGCTGGGAGTGATAACTGACAAACACAAGCTTGTAAGGCCACTCAATAAACCGATATATTTCACCATTACTGACTCTGTCTGTAGCCTAAGTCACATATATTTACATTGGATTCGTCATCCAGCTGTTGATGCCCTTCTGTTGTTATTCTGGGAAATGGTATAGAGTCACACAACAAAGGATCTTTGTATCATCACTTCAACCATAAATAGGGTATCATGGAAAGTGGGCCCTAGGTTAAGGTATTAACATCATGTTCATTGACGAGAGAATTGTTTGTTGACTCTTTTAAGGTTAATAAGATACCCCAAGGTTCATGATCACTTGTCAGCATGATCATATATATATATATATATATATATATATATATATATATATATATATATATATATATGTATATGTATATATGTATATATGTATATATGTATATATATATATATATATATATATATATATATATATATATATATATATATATATATACGGGCTTCTAATGCAGGAGTGCACCATGCCTAGTGGTCGGCATGATGCACCAATGAACCGTTATTGCAGCATAATGCCGACCCTCCGGGAGTGTATCAACCCAACGGCAAGTAAATACCAACTAGATGAGGCAGAAATTAAAGGCACTGAATTATTGGTGTGAAGACTTCTTTAATTTGGCACGCTATGCACCGTCTAACTGGTTGGTAATTCTTCTAATCAACCTAATTAGTTTACAAGTAATCAAGGTTAAAAAGTCAACCTCTGATATTAGAGGACAACGATTTGGTGGCAAAGGACTCCTCACCTCAGTTGTCAACAGGTGAAGAGGATACTTTGAAATACTAAAACCTCTGTTATACTAAGCATTTCTTTAAAGCGTACTTTAACTTGACCTAAATTATAGGGGAGAATTGCCAACAAATTCTGCTCCATTCTATGAAGTACATTTTGCATGTTGCTGGACTTCACCTTTAGGTGTGATACTTTGCCATTCTACCCATTCTTATCACTGGATTTCATATTTCCCATATACATAGACTCCTCTACTAAAGGAAATAGTAATATTTTTTAGTTTATTCAAAAAAAATTACATTTTGCCGGTGCCCCCTTACTTTTTGGTTTCAAAAGGTGGCATGAGATTTGGTTAAGAAATTATTAGGCGATTTTCTTCTATGGAATTAAATGTAGGAAAATACTAATTCTCAGAGGTGGCCATAGTTAAGACTACCAAAATCCAATGCCCTCCAGTGGAAAAACGGAATCCGTGACTTATGGTTTTTATGCTTTCTTTCTGTTACCTAAGCATCACACTAACATCCCTGAAAGTAACAAAGAGAAATCATTGGTCAATTTTGAACCAGTTGGATTATATCTTCTACCTTTAAATAAGATCTTATATAATTACATCATACACATACTGTTATCACGTCAAACACTGCTCTGCTAAAAAATCATGATACGCCGGAACAATCCTGGCAAGTTACTCTCTGCCCTGATGCTGTATGACAATGAATGTAAATGAAATGATAAAGCGCTGGTTCCACAGGCATAAAATCGGTCCGGATAGTCCTAATCCGATGATTTATAATGTATCAAAAGTATAGAAGAATTCTGGGCGGATTAGTGCTAATCAGACCTATTTACTCCTGTGGAACCAATGCTTAAGGGCAGCTTAATACATCCTGCATTATACAAATCTCAGTACACATGCACTATAAGGGATCTGGGTGTGAGGAGTGGCTCTTTGATCCATTGGCTAATGGTGCAATTGTATTATAGACAATAGCTACTGGCCCTTCACAGGGGAGGTCTGCCTGCAGGCTATAACACAACCCAATTATCTGAGTCTGGGCTGACCTAATTACAGATGTAAGTGATTGGGCTAACCCTTTAAGGGCTACATAGTGAATTAATGCATTATGCCCAGTTACCATCATTACCTTTACAATGTATCATGCCCACTCAAGGAGCTTGGTACACAGCTAAAGGGTAAGCAAGCCATGTGATGCATGAATGCTACTCAAAGTGTCAGTTACCATCCAATGGTTATAATAAAGCATCAAGTGTCATGCGCCCCTTAAAGGGTTGATTAGGTATTGGCCGTGGTAATGAGAGCTGTGTGCCAGCTGTGTGTGATGACGTGATTTGTGTGCCACTGTTTACATACCACACTAGTGGTCCTCACGTACACATTGCTACTACTCACAGTACATGTATATCATACGCAACTAAGCGCAACTAGTTTTGCTTTAACCGAACCCCTGAATGCAACTCTCCCAGGTTTAAAGCTATATATTCTACTAATGTAAACCTGAATCCCATTTCACAGCCTCAACCTGTAAGACTGCGCTGGTCGTCGTTCATTCCCTCCCTACCTCATTCTGCACACATTTAGTGTTCCTACCAACTGGCACTCCCAGTAAGCCTAAGGTAAAAGCAATTTTGTGGTGATTGTAATGACAGTTAGGAGACGAAGGAAAGAACAAAGGACCCCTAAACTCAATCGGCAAAGGTCTATCAGTGAGGGCAAGACCAAACTCGCAACTGTGCTTAAACCTTGCTGGGTGAGACGGGAATGGCAAGGTGGGAACATTAAGGTTGATTGTGTAAATTTGAGAAATCCGTGCAAACAGCATGGGAATCGTTGCTGAGGAGACTTAGTCTGTATTGAATAATAAAAAACGTGGAGAGTCTCCCATATAATGTAACACAAAAAGCACTGAGTGTTCTTCAAGTGGAATCGAGGACTCTTCCCTATTAGGCTCAGCGTAGAGCAAACTGACATTCAGCTCAGCTCTATCTGTGTGTTGTTCTGTACACCTCAGCTCTATCTGTGTGTTGTTCTGTACACCTCAGCTCTACATGTGTGTTGTTCTGTACACCTCAGCTCTACATGTGTGCTGCTCTGTACACCTCAGCTCTACATGTGTGCTGCTCTGTACAACTCAGCTCTATCTGTGTGTTGTTCTGTACACCTCAGTTCTACATGTGTGCTGCTCTGTACACCCCAGCTCTATCTGTGTGCTGCTCTGTACACCTCAGCTCTACATGTGTGCTGCTCTGTACACCTCAGCTCTATCTGTGTGTTGTTCTGTACACCTCAGTTCTACATGTGTGCTGCTCTGTAACCTCAGCTCTATCTGTGTGCTGCTCTGTACACCTCAGCTCTATCTGTGTGCTGCTCTGTACACCTCAGCTCTATCTGTGTGCTGCTCTGTACACCTCAGCTCTATCTGTGTGCTGCTCTGTACAACTCAGTTCTATCTGTGTGCTGCTCTGTACACCTCAGCTCTATCTGTGTGCTGCTCTGTACACCTCAGCTCTATCTGTGTGCTGTTCTGTACACCTCAGCTCTATCTGTGTGCTGCTCTGTACACCTCAGCTCTATCTGTGTGCTGCTCTGTACACCTCACCTCTATCTGTGTGCTGTTCTGTACACCTCAGCTCTATCTGTGTGCTGCTCTGTACACCCCAGCTCTATCTGTGTGCTGCTCTGTACACCCCAGCTCTATCTGTGTGCTACTCTGTACACTCTAGCTCTATCTGTGTGCTGCTCTGTACACCTCAGCTCTACATGTGTGCTGTTCTGTACACCTCAGCTCTACATGTGTGCTGCTCTGTATACCTCAGCTCTAGCTGTGTGTTGTTCTGTACACCTCAGCTCTATCTGTGTGCTGCTCTGTACACCTCAGCTCTATCTGTGTGTTGTTCTGTACACCTCAGTTCTACATGTGTGCTGCTCTGTACACCTCAGCTCTATCTGTGTGTTGTTCTGTACACCTCAGCCCTATATGTGTGCTGCTCTGTACACCCCAGCTCTATCTGTGTGCTGCTCTGTACACCTCAGCTCTATATGTGTGCTACTCTGTACACCCCAGCTCTATCTGTGTGTTGTTCTGTACACCTCAGCTCTATCTGTGTGCTGCTCTGTACCCCTCACCTCTATCTGCGTGCTGCTCTGTACATCTCAGCTCTAACAATGTACCTCAGCTCTATCTGGGAGTAGCTGGGTTAGCTCTGGGTCTGCTTCAAGTTGCTCTACATGACACCAACTCAATCAATCAATGCCTCCAGCAGTGCAAGCAGCCCATATCTGACAAACTGATCAGGAGCTGCTCATGTCGCCTGTGTGCCCCATCACGACAACCATCGACAACATGGCAGTCAATGGGTGATGCAATGTTATTATAAAAGATTGGGCACAAGGCATGCTTTGCAATTATAGGGATAAGGTGTCAAAGGTGGGTTGGTTGGGGGAATTTGAAAGTTTGTAATTGTAATCAAGTTTGGAATTTGAAATATTTGCAGCTGGACGATGCTTGTGGCAGTTCACTGCAAGAAAGTGCAAAGTGCAAGTGGTACTGGTAGCTTACCGGGGTAGCGTAGTATTGGAAAATAGTCAATGTGCTAGGATGTGGTATTGAATGAGAGCCTGTCCAACTGGGGTCAGTCCAACTATTTAGAGCCTTTTGATAAACTACCCTCCAATTATCTCTCAAATGATGTGTAGTATATGGCAGCCCTTCCAACATAAACTTGCGTCTTCACTAGGTTATCCTAAGAAAAGTTAAAAAGCCTTTTTAGTACTTCTCTGAAAAGTCACCCTTTTTTTACCGAATTGATCTATAGAACCTACTCACTCTTAAATACTAGACTCAAAACAATCCTGGGAATGGTTTTTTTTTTTTATCATTTCACCAAATATATCACTAACTTTTATCATGATACAGTGTACTTATATATATCCTCCTGTGATGTTGTGGGATACAAGGAATCAATCAGGTTGGCGAGTACACCCTAGTTGACCTGGCTACAGTGGGTGAGGTATAGCTTCTTCTGACATAAAAGCTGTATAGTTAGTTCATGAATGCATCATAAAAGCTGTATAGTTAGTTCATGAATGCATCATAAAAGCTGTACAGTTAGTTCATGAATGTATCATAAAAGCTGTATAGTTAGTTCATGAATGCATCATAAAAGCTGTACAGTTAGTTCATGAATGTATCATAAAAGCTGTATAGTTAGTTCATGAATGCATCATAAAAGCTGTACAGTTAGTTCATGAATGTATCATAAAAGCTGTATAGTTAGTTCATGAATGCATCATAAAAGCTGTATAGTTAGTTCATGAATGCATCATAAAAGCTGTATAGTTAGTTCATGAATGCATCATAAAAGCTGTACAGTTAGTTCATGAATGCATCATAAAAGCTGTATAGTTAGTTCATGAATGCATCATAAAAGCTGTACAGTTAGTTCATGAATGTATCATAAAAGCTGTATAGTTAGTTCATAAATGCATCATAAAAGCTGTACAGTTAGTTCATGAATGTATCATAAAAGCTGTACAGTTAGTTCATGAATGTATCATAAAAGCTGTACAGTTAGTTCATGAATGCATCATGGTCTTTCTGATGCGTGAATGTAGCTCTTGCGAAGAACTTGCCAGGGCTGCATTTAAAAACCATGCCGACCATATGTACCGGTAGTTGACACATGCCCAAAGGATCTGCATGATGGGGAGCTGGTGAGTACTAGCCAGCAATGTGATGGTGCATCATGACGACCCTACTGTACGTCAAACCAGAGCCGTCTTGCTGTCCTTAAAGAGTTGGGGGGAATTGGCAGCAGATACTCTATTCTGGCACAGATGATAGCAATTTGTCATGAGACGTCAATCAAACGCACCATCTCTTATCAAACATTCACTCGGTGCTCGTTAACATGGGGCGTGGTTGATGGGTATGACAATTCAATATTTGGAACATGACAGACAAGCCATTTATTGTGATGAGTGAGTGAATGAGTAATAAATGCCCAACGCCATTTCAACAGCTAAGGTCATATTCATGGCAGGAACTACTAAACTATACATTTCACAGAGGGATGTGTCAGTGCCCGCGCATATGTGGACCACACACATCCTGAGGGGATAGGAAAGAGAGGATATAGACCCTTTTTAAGTGGGCTAGGGAAGCCCTTATTTTGACGAGTGCATGTGCTACCATATAAATATATATCAGGACACTCTCATGTCTGGTTGGTTAGAGAGTTCAGAGGAGGGCTTGATATCAGTAATATACTGCATACACTGCCTTTACAAATTCCACCTGCATTGTTTCCTTGTGAAGCACATATCAGTAGTGGGTTCTGATCCACAAACAGTCTTATCATATTTTCATATGTATATATATATATATATATATATATATATATATATATATATATATATATATATATATGAGAAAATGGATGCTAATTCTGTTAGTCAAATTCAAACTCAAGTACCAACAATCCCTACAATCAGGCACTTTTATCAATATTTTCCAGATATCAATAACCTATGTCACACTGTACATATATGACCACCATTTACATCACTGCCTTACCCACAATAACCTATGTCACACTGTACATATATAACCACCATTTACACCACTGCCTTACCCACAATAACCTATGTCACACTGTACATATATTACCACCATTTACACCACTGCCTTACCCACAATAACCTATGTCACACTGTACATATATTACCACCATTTACACCACTGCCTTACCCATAATAACCTATGTCACACTGTACATATATTACCACCATTTACACCACTGCCTTAGCCATAATAACCTATGTCACACTGTACATATATTACCACCATTTACACCACTGCCTTACCCATAATAACCTATGTCACACTGTACATATATTACCACCATTTACACCACTGTCTTACCCATAATAACCTATGTCACACTGTACATATATTACCACCATTTACACCACTGCCTTACCCATAATAACCTATGTCACACTGTACATATATGACCACCATTTACACCACTGCCTTACCCACAATAACCTATGTCACACTGTATATATATGACCACCATTTACATCACTGCCTTACCCACAATAACCTATGTCACACTGTACATATATTACCACCATTTACACCACTGCCGTACCCACAATAACCTATGTCACACTGTACATATATTACCACCATTTACACCACTGCCTTACCCACAATAACCTATGTCACACTGTACATATATGACCACCATTTACATCACTGCCTTACCCACAATAACCTATGTCACACTGTACATATATAACCACCATTTACACCACTGTTTACCCATAATAACCTATGTGACACTGTACATATATTACCACCATTTACATCACTGCCTTACCCATAATAACCTATGTCACACTGTACATATATTACCACCATTTACACCACTGTCTTACCCACAATAACCTATGTCACACTGTACATATATGACCACCATTTACACCACTGCCTTACCCATAATAACCTATGTCACACTGTACATATATTACCACCATTTACACCACTGCCGTACCCACAATAACCTATGTCACACTGTACATATATTACCACCATTTACACCACTGCCGTACCCACAATAACCTATGTCACACTGTACATATATTACCACCATTTACACCACTGCCGTACCCACAATAACCTATGTCACACTGTACATATATTACCACCATTTACACCACTGCCTTACCCATAATAACCTATGTCACACTGTACATATATTACCACCATTTACACCACTGCCTTACCCATAATAACCTATGTCACACTGTACATATATTACCACCATTTACACCACTGCCTTACCCATAATAACCTATGTCACACTGTACATATATTACCACCATTTACACCACTGCCTTACCCATAATAACCTATGTCACACTGTACATATATTACCACCATTTACACCACTGCCTTACCCATAATAACCTATGTCACACTGTACATATATTACCACCATTTACACCACTGCCTTACCCATAATAACCTATGTCACACTGTACATATATTACCACCATTTACACCACTGCCTTACCCATAATAACCTATGTCACACTGTACATATATTACCACCATTTACACCACTGCCGTACCCACAATAACCTATGTCACACTGTACATATATTACCACCATTTACACCACTGCCTTACCCATAATAACCTATGTCACACTGTACATATATGACCACCATTTACATCACTGCCTTACCCATAATAACCTATGTCACACTGTACATATATTACCACCATTTACACCACTGCTTTAGCCATAGTGATGTCAGTAGTACAACAATGGCCCGGTTACAGGCTAGTATAAAGCAGTTAGTGGCTACTATTGGTAAGCTGCTTTCACGGGGTAGACTTCGTTGAATATGAAAAAGACTGGTCAATAAACTGGCCTGGACCAAGGTCAAGTGTCAGGGCCATTGAAAACAACTTATAGACATCCTTATTCTGATTGAACTCAATAAGAAGTTTTAAAGCAAACATCTCATGGGAATAAATATTCATCAATGTAGTAGGCACCTTGTAGGTTCCTTATGTGCCTCCAAAGATATAATGCAAGGCATTAACCATGCCTACGAGACTCTTTTGGCACATATTGTCGCCCACAACACGTTTAGGGTTATTGAATAAAGGGTCTATCAAAGGTCCAGCCTGTGACCTCACTCATGTGGTCCTTCTGACGTTGGACCTCAACATAACATCACCTCCAATCTCATTCATTCGGCTTCTGAAGGTGAGGACGTGAGTGCAGCTATCTGCCATGGAGCTGTGTATACAGAATGTATTTGTTCTGATGACCTCTCATTCGTGAGGCGATGTGTCCTGTCAGCCAACACTGGGTCAGCATAGGTTAAACAGGTCAGGCTGAGGTGGGTGCCCATTCTGTCCACACACACGGCCTTCGTGCCTAACATGGTACCCTTTTCACAACGAACTGGACTCATATAAATTTGTGCAATCATAGTACCTCAAAGTTTTGTAATGCATGAACCTGCTACAAAAATGTACAAAACCTATCAATAGCTTTTGCTACTTTATCATACATACTTTATCCTCTTTGCTTATTTTCTTATGGCAACCAGTACTAGGACCTATTGCGTCCGTACATTATACTGAAATTACTACCTTAACCAACTATAAGTAAGCAGTATTTCTCATGAGGCTACTGTCACAGTTGCACCTGTTGCCGCAAACCCCTAGTATGGTTGCCCAGTGGGTCAGCCATTGCTTGATCTGGTGCATGACAAAATAAGCACTGATAACAGCCAGCACGGTGGGGTTGTTCCATAATGTACCTAAAGAATTCTGCAGTGAATAGAGGGAATTTTCTGTTTGGTTGATAATGCATCCACCTTGCATTAAATATAAGCATTGGCAGTGTGTGGTACATCAAATGATTTTAAGAACCATATCGACATTAACCACGTGCAAACTGGGTAAAGATCATACAGGGTCAACTAAACATTTGACCTCGCTGATACCAATGACAACATAAACCTTTGTTGCCTATACATGGTCCTTTAAGAGGAACAGATTTTAGATCTAAGTGTAAATACTCTCCTTTAATCATTCAAAGTTTCACGGAATTCATCTCTGCTATGATAAGGGAATTGAAATTGATGTGCTTGACCTTCAAAAGTAACCTCCCTTTAAAGGTCGATCAAAGACCAGGTGTCCTTTACCGTTGGTTCTAAAACCAAGGGTATTTCCTGGTTCTGCCGATAGAGCGGGTGAAATCGACTAAAATGTCTATACATGGGTAAAACAGTGGGTGAGACAGTGCTGCAGAGCTTTAAACGTCACGATTGTGATGCAGTGGTTCAAAATGAGACTGAGACACTTTCCAAAAGTACTCAGTACATTCTTATATACATATAAGAAGGTGACAGGTTGATAATCCATCCTTACTCAAAAGTGAGGGAGTGACCCCCAATGTACAGGCACAAAATATAGTACGTGCTACCGGGTATAGGTAAAGAGACATTTGCATTATATGCTTATTTGATACTGTGATGCCCATTTCAATCATACCAAGATAGTTTCTAATATGCTAACGTTTAGGCCCCTACCAATGGCGGATTCACAGTATTGAAAAGGAGGGGGCGTGCACATTGTTTGAGGCCCTATTAAAAAGAGGCAAACAAACTCTAGTACAGGTAAAAAGGAGGGGTCGTGTCTAAATCCATCACTGCCACCTACAATACAATGCAATGTTCTGAATCGATCTGCAGACTTGTCTTGTATCACAGGTCTGTTTCACTTCACCAACACGTGCCACAAGAAGTAGGAAGCTAATTCCCACAGTCAGTTCTACAACAGATTATCCTTCAAAGGCTCGTTACAGTCTTGAAAAGCCCATTTCAGGGACTTGGTTGACAGGAACGTGTCTTATTAGTCGGCAGTTTCATTAAGGAGGTGACGATTTGGCCGCCCTTTGAGCCCCATAACATGAGCTGGTGAGGAGAGAACCCCTATACAGAGTACTGGGAGGGGGGGGGGCTGCTGGAAGTGGGGGAAGGGGGAGGGGCAGAATGGAGGGGCAAGGGGGGAGGGTAACCATGTAAGGGCCACAGTGATGTGGTCACTGGTCGTCATGATGCATGAAAACAGCCCTGACGAGTCTTCTTGGCAGTGATGCATTTATGCCTCATGCCTACTCTCTGGGATTAGTATGATGCACTAATACCACATGGGGAGTAGACAGCACTGCATTGGTGCATCATGACGATAAAGGAACGTGAACCTTGATGCATCATGCTGCCCTTATAGACTTCAGCCAGGAGCGGGTGCAGCAGGTCCCCTGTGGGATCAATACTACAGCTTTGTCTCTCTGCCTGACATCGATCACATCTTGAGGCTTAGGCTCACTTGGCCGCCTACCCGCTTACCACTGCCTAAATATAAGGTTCAGTCCTCCCAGCAGACGCCTGATATTATACCTTGTCATGACATCATGTTTTATACCTTAAGGCAACGTGTCTTTTTTGTCCTTAATGTACCCCTATACCCTGGAGTGAAGATGCTGCATGAATTCAGCACTGTAAAGGCATCATGTACACCTTCACCCTGTAAGGGCACCATGTACACCTTCACCCTGTAAGGGCATCATGTACACCTTCACCCTGTAAGGACATCATGTACACCTTCACCCTGTAAGGGCACTATGTACACCTTCACCCTGTAAGGACATCATGTACACCTTCACCCTGTAAGGGCACTATGTACACCTTCACCCTGTAAGGACATCATGTACACCTTCACCCTGTAAGGACATCATGTACACCTTCACCCTGTAAGGGCACTATGTACACCTTCACCCTGTAAGGACATCATGTACACCTTCACCCTGTAAGGGCACTATGTACACCTTCACCCTGTAAGGGCACCATGTACACCTTCACCCTGTAAGGGCATCATGTACACCTTCACCCTGTAAGGGCATCATGTACACCTTCACCCTGTAAGGGCATCATGTACACCTTTACCCTGTAAGGGCACTATGTACACCTTCACCCTGTAAGGGCACCATGTACACCTTCACCCTATAAGGGCATCATGTACACCTTCACCCTGTAAGGGCACCATGTACACCTTCACCCTGTAAGGGCACCATGTACACCTTCACCCTGTAAGGGCATCATGTACACCTTCACCCTGTAAGGGCATCATGTACACCTTCACCCTATAAGGGCAGCATGTACACCTTCACCCTGTAAGGGCACCATGTACACCTTCACCCATTAAGGGCATCATGTACACCTTCACCCTATAAGGGCATCATGTACACCTTCACCCAATAAGGGCATCATGTACACCTTCACCCTGTAAGGGCAGCATGTACACCTTCACCCTATAAGGGCACCATGTTCACCTACACCCTATAAGGGCACCATGTACACCTTTACCCTGTAAGGGCAGCATGCACACCTTCAGCCTGTAAGGGCATCATGTACACCTTCACCCTATAAGGGCACTATGTACACCTTCACCCTATAAGGGCATCATGTACACCTTCACCCTATAAGGGCATCATGTACACCTTCACCCTATAAGGGCATCATGTACACCTTCACCCTGTAAGGGCACCATGTACACTTTCACCCTGTAAGGACATCATGTACACCTTCACCCTGTAAGGGCACCTTGTACACCTTCACCCTATAAGGACATCATGTACACCTTCACCCTGTAAGGGCACCATGTACACCTTCAACCTATAAGGGCACCATGTACACCTACACCCTGTAAGGGCAGCATGTACACCTTTACCCTGTAAGGGCAGCATGAACACCTTCACCCTGTAAGGGCACCATGTACACCTACACCCTGTAAGGGCAGCATGTACACCTTTACCCTGTAAGGGCAGCATGAACACCTTCACCCTGTAAGGGCACCATGTACACCTTTACCCTGTAAGGGCAGCATGCACACTGGTAGGAAGTTATGGCAAGGAACTTCCTAGTACTAATTAGGTGCATCCCACTGATCTCTTAAAATTGAATCAACCCATTATCATACAGGTAAAAGGGCAATGTATCGTATACATCCACCAGGACCACTATCCTAAAGGTCACTGAGTATCGAAAAAGGTATTCTACTAATATGATAACCCTAGGGATTGTGGGGTATCTATGTAGCTGTGTAATGTAGGACAAGGAATCCATGTTATAGACATTACCCAAGCCTAAAGGAACAAGGCTCATAGAGAGCTGCTGCCTGTGGGTCACCCAGGTGCCTTATTTCTAGGTCCACTCACCCCTGGTTCATCATAAGCCTGTCAATACCCCATCTTCTACCTCCAAACACTCCAGTCAGTTTTAGTGTGCATTAATGCATAATACAATGTCATTTTTATCATGATGATAATATGTATGCAGCGCTGGTGTGAGTAACTAAGATAGTGCTGCAATGGTATTACACTGAACCTGATACATTCAAAAACCAATGACATGATGCACCAATGACCGATGGTGGGTTGGTGGACTGGAAGGGTGGGGGGAGGGGGGGTACACCAGAGGTCCATAGGTAGAATCGTAGACACATTTATGAACACTGAAGCATCATGTTGTCATCAAACAGGGTTAGTGTAAAACGTGAGTGCCGAGTTGTGCCTCATGAATACATGCTGTCCATTACCCTGCTCTAATGGTGACTACACTACAGCTAGAATTAGCTAGCACTAGTACATTCTCATGGATGATTTAGCTGGACTGACAATTCCACATCCACCTCCCCCTCATCCCTCACTCCTACCTCACACCACATATTGATTCTGGCACTGTACACCCCCCCCCCGTATGAAGCATCTAGATGCTAGATCAGTAACGATTCACATGTGCCACTAGAGGGGCAGCTTACTAGTATATAGCCCTCCCAACCAACCCTACTACAGTGTAAATAATTCACTGTCCTTTAACTGTTATTAGGTTCTAGAAACAAGTGAGCTGCCTAAGAACTTCACACATTGGGAATTTCATATTTTTTCTGAAACAATAGTGTCCAAGTTAAGTAATTGTACTCTTTTCTCTTTTCAATTACAATCACAAAGTTGAGTGGGGAGTGATACCTATTTATCACAATGTGAATTCTGTCTGTCTACTACATTTGTCCCAAATCTAATCTTCTTTCCTCTTATTTCCTACCATGACTAGACAGGGCGTATTCTCCATGCCCACCTGACCCGCTTAGCCCCTATACTGAAGGCTCACCTTGTTATGTACATTATTCACAGGCAGGGTGCTGGTGGGGGGGGGGGCTCCTGACAGGGTTGTAGAGGCACTATACATGGCCTAATACCAGCGAATCCAATGCCGGTTGATTCCACAGAAACTCGGTATTTAGGGATATTGGATATTTACAAGGACAATCTATCCTTCAGTCTAGATACCTATTTCTATCATTAAATACGGCTAATTCTTGTAAAATACATGAGGGTTGTTCCTAAAAAGAATTATCCTTCATTATTTGACTTTATCTCACAATTCAGGCCAAACAGCGTGCTTTTTTGGTCATAACCCCATTCCGTTATCGGGGTTTAACTGCACTCTCAGAATTAATATATTATTCTAAGACATCTTTGGTTCGAACCTGGACATGTTAATTATTTGGAGAAGGATACAAAGTCACCCTCGCCATACATTTCCAATTAAAACCGTTCTGGTCTCTATGGGAATCGTTCCCCGGCCGCTGTGGCAGGAGAGGAGCTCGCTGTCCACTATACCAAGCCGACAGGTGCTAGAAACCCATGTACATGAAGGATTTGAAAAAGTTTTCCGACATACCTGAAGTTAACACACCTCGTTAGCATAGAATCCAATGGAGCCAGGTGGAGTTATTAACAGAGAACCATCCTTAGATATCCTACATGAACATGTCATGCCTAATTTCTCCATTTTCTTCTAAATAAATAAGAATCCAATGATTTTCCATAGCAATATGTCTCGGCACCCGCCATTGCAGCTTGCTGACCCAGTTCTTCAGCCGAAAATAGGTCAGGTACATCCAGGCACCTACCTGCTTCGTCAACAAGACTAAATGGCTGTGTGCGTTGGATTGCTATGTAAAATCATTGGATTCTCATTTATTTCAAAGAAAATGGATACAAAATGTAGGCGAACACCAACTAGAGATCGTATATTTGTTGGTGTTAGAAGTACAGGACTTGACATGCTAGGATTATACCCGAAAAATTTGTGTAAAGGTGGAGGTATGTCGGGCAGAATGACAACATGGCCACGGCGTCTTGGCAAACCGTGCGGATCGCATGCACTTAGAAAATGTCTTTTCCTGAATTAATTCTGGGGTTATAAGGTAGGAAATTAATACATAATGGATGAATAAGTGCGATACACGCATTAATGCATTGATATTGGAGGGCTCGGTGAGGACTCGGTGAGGTTTGCTTGAAATATTCACCCTCCCACTAAGCGGTCGGGCAAATATTTCCAGCAAACCTCACCTCGTCCTAGAATATCAATACATTAATAGCCTAATATTAGACTGTCTGATACAGCTTGAGGTAGCTAAAATAAGCAATCCACCATGTTCAGCCTCTGTGTGCTAACCGTTAGAGACAGAAGGCTTTGCCTCAGGTGGCAGTACCAGTTATTGCACACCACTTAGCGGCAAACGGTGACAGGCATATTTAATGTCCATATTTAATGCGGTGCCCAGATGAGCCATTATACAAAATGCTAATACTGCAAAAACCAAGGCTATAAGCCGCATCTTAAGTTGCTTATATGTAAGAGTAATGTCTTTAGAATCTACATAAACTATGGCAGTCCGCAGGATACTTCACCTGGGCAATCTATATCTTCCATTTCAATGTGGCACAATTTACCTATCAGCCTCTCAGACACGGAGCTCGTCTATAAGATTTATCATCTCATAAACCACTGCAACATTTCTCATCATAACAGAGGTATTCCTTTCAGCTGCAATCATTTCCAGCCACGATAGAAACCAATTCCTCTTTCATGACTACCCCGATTCTTTGTGAATATAATGTTGTTTCTTTTAGTAGCCATTTTGTTGTAAGACAAAAAGGTGTCAATATTGTCACGTGATCTCACGGCACATCCATTTTGTTTTATGTCTTCTGGATGGTGGGAGTGGGTGGGAGGGGGTGGGAGGGTGGAGAAGGCCTTCTTTGAAACATCAATCCATCACTTACGAAACAAGGATTCCTTCCACACAAAAGCACAGGCACAAAGGTCCCATCCTTTCAAGTAAATCAAATCTCATAATTATCTGCAACACTGTCATTGTGTGGTAGTCTGCATTTCTGGTACAGCCCTCTCAGACATGGAGCCACAGCTGAAGTATATGGATCCACTCCTTCCCTCTTATGGTTAATTAAATGATAAACTTGGATTAGTGTCACATCCATATCACTTGTTCTAATAGCATTGTCGTTCACAATTAAAACCATTTTAGCAGAAACAATAAATCCGCTTGAATTAGAAAAGGGGATCCAGCAGGGATATTACCTCCTGTTGCAGATCTGTTTCAGAAGCCATTGTCATTTTAAGGGATTGTTTCTGAATGCTTAACTCTTCAAAACGCTACAACGATTTTTGAGTTACAAAGCATTTGGCAATCCCGGCAACGCAACACTCATTAATCTTTAATTTCTCAGGCGCTTCTTTTACCTGTCGTCTCACTATGAAACAGCCACAGTGGAACACACTACCTGAAGCTACACAGTGATTGATGAATGAAAGCTGAGACATTTTCCCCTTTTGTTACCTGAATACTTTAGTTAGCGCTATCTCAATATAAGGTTATAGCAGCGCCGTCCGTATCCCATACCCCTGTAGAGGTACACTTTACTAAACCATAGGAGTTGGGTACCGTCTGACGTGGCGGGTGAGTCGAGTCGTCGGACGTTCCTCAGGTTCCGGATAGGTGGCAGCACCGATCCGGGTCTGTGGGGACATCTGACGACGAACACCTGGGTCCGTATATAAAGCCCAGGGCTCAGCCGCTACGTCAGAGGCCCTTCTGGCCTCCACACTGTGTAAACCACTGTCTTTTAATATTAGCTGCCTCTTTGATATCATCCGGCAGCCGTGAGTGTGCATTAAGTAATAAACCTAACCGTTGGCATACACTTGGAATACTGTCTTACTCTTTCTTTCCGAACCGTAAGACCCGAACCCCCCAGGTCCGTAAGGCCACAAACCCTTACACTGGTGCCGTGACCAGTTAATTCTGGTGTATAGCCCGGACGTTATAACGTCCGAACGGCTAGTACATGGGTTAGACACCCTTAGGGAAGCTAACCCAGCAGGGCAATCACTTGCCCAAGAGAATGGAAATGGATCGCTAATGCTCCAAGCCCATTCGGACTCACAAGATGCGGAATCAGCATCTTGGAGAGATCCCGGACCCCACTATAATGATAGTGAAGAGAATCTGCCAGACTCTGTACGACGCGAACAGTCCATACAGAGACATAGTAACTTAATAGGCCAGCATTCAATTGTTGACGAATTATGTGATTCGATGTTCGAAGTCGGTGGTAGTACTAACCCAGAACATCCGGCACCAATGCGAAAAAGGGTAACATTCGGAGAACTACCTTATAGGTTACCCAGGCCCGAATTACCAATATTAGATTATAGCGCTATAGATGGCGACTTAACCTATGCGGTACCGGAAGGTGAAGAATTAAAACGACCGGATGTCCTGTTGTTGAATGAAACTTATGTAACTTTGAACGAGAATTTAAATACCTTGGTCAAAGCTAAGGATGAAGTATTCCATGAAAAACTTCAGCTGGAAGAGGACCTAACTGGCATGCGAAATGAATTCGAAGCCAGAAGGAGCGAGTACATGAAAGAACTCGAGAATGAAGAACTAAAACTTCAATCTATGAGAGAATCATTCAATAAAGAATATGATAATAGGCACATTCGTATCCAAACATATATAGATACGAACGACCAACTAAACCTTGATAAGACAAAATTCGAATCCGAAATTCGCCATTATCAGGATGAGTTGGATAAATTGAAACTTCAGTGCAGTAAACAAGCTGAAGACAATGAAACCATCCGGGTAGGCATCATAGCTTACAACAAACAACTGGAGGAGGATAGACAGAAACTCACAAATGAGCTTCAGGAATTGCAGGCCACTGCAATAACTCTAGATAAATATGTAGAAGCAGCCCAGTTAACTATAGGTAATATAGACCCAGCTGTGGTATCTACAATGTTGGGAAAGACATCTAAAGATGCAACCCCAATTAGATACAGCCCATTCGTTGATGATGGGGCTGACAAGAATGTGGTATCCGGAATCTATAAGAAACCGGATAATGCTGCAGTAAATGGAACCGCATCTAAACCAGTAATTCCAATGCTGGATACGATAGGTCCGGCACCACCCATACCAGATTTGAGTCACAAAATCAAAGCGACTCACGATGGTGCTACAGGGAATAATAATAATTCACCCGTGGCACAACCAAGAGCACCCGGACCAATGAGGCATATGTTGACACCACCTTCATATTTCCCCCAACCCGGCCACAGTACACCAGCAGTACCAAGATTACCGAATCCACCCCCAGGTTCTGGTAATGGTCCTACTGATGGACGTTTTCCGAGACCAAATCCGCCACAAAACAATATCAATGGCGGTACGTATCAACCGAGAACATCTTCCTATGGATATAGAAATAATTATAATCCATCGGGAAGTGGCAATTATCAGAATGGTAATAGCTATAACCAGGGATGGAATCAAAATGATTCTTACCCTAGACACGCTTCTTCTGGAAACACCGGTCACAATAGTGGATGCCCTGGTGGTTCATCTGGAGGCTATAATAATAATGGTCCACCAGGAGGAAACCCTCCAGGCGGCCCAGGAGGATCCGGATTCGGAGGATCAGGATCAGGAGGAGATGGCAGGAAACCTAACAGGAGAACTTCTATGCCTGCAGGGATGCAAACCATCTTTGATAGAAGCCAATGTATACAAAACCTTGGCATTGACTGCTACCGAAAGGGAGCAGACGGCATGGAAGTCATGAACTGGAGCATGCGAGAAGCAGATAGACTACGCGGATGTAATAATCCGGCACGTAGGCAGGCACGGATACCCCCTCCATATGATTCTAATGATCCATGGAAGGACAGGTATCAAGCTTTTGTTGACGAAGTCAATTGTAGTGGCTGGACAAAAGAAGAAGCTCTGCCATATTTGATCTGTTGGTTAAATAAAGGCGGAAAAGTAGCCCTCAACCAATGGAGAGCAGCTTACGGAATATACGGTACTTATGATCAATTGGTCGAATGTGCCGCATACCTGTTTGGATCAATCGTTAGAGAAGATCCGTGGGTAAGCTTCAAGAAGAGGACACAAAAACCTAAAGAATCACACAAAGTCTTTGGTTTGGAGCTACAGGACTTGCTTTCGAAAGCACGTCCAAATTGGGCCCATGATGATGATTGTTATCTACAAGAATTGTTTATACAATTCTACAGTGGATTGCGTGATCCGGATCACAAGCAAGTGGTCTGGGACTCTTGGAAAGATGACACTTCCTTCAGTGATCTGTTCATAGCAATCGATGGACATGACATGAAGAAACGTTTGGTAGGTCTCGGACCTAATCCAATAAGAGCAGCTCCATTCCAATATGGAGGTACACCTGCTCCGGTATACGATACTTCCCAATTAGCTCCGGTTGAATCGAATGAAGTTGATGAGAAAGATGAATATGTCTCCGATGAAAACGGAGATTATATTGGTTCAGTCCATGTAGCTGGAAAGTATTACCGACAAAAGCGGTATAGGAAAGTACATTCGAGAGGGAGAGGAGGATCTGTTGCTGGTAAAACAGCTTCCGGATCAACTCAACCTGGCAGTGTAGCCTCTACGGCGAACCCAACCGTAGCAGCCACTGTTGCTCCTACTAACATGATGGAAACATTATTAGCCGGATTAACAGAAGCTCTAAAGAGACCGAGAGTTGACAAATCTCAGAGGAGATGTTTCAGATGCCAGAAACTGGGGCATTATGCTCCAGAATGTATGGCTGAGAAACCTGTCCCTCGTAGACAGGAGAGTGTCTCTGGAGTAAGTACAGAGGAAAACTAAGGAGGGGTCTCCCGAGGGGCAAAGAAGGGGATCCCAGTGACAAATCTTGCCATGATATCACCATCCATGATGATAGTTCGCATGAAGTAACAAGATCGCCTAACACCGAGGTGGTTGTAGACACCCGGAAGGTTAGGGAAGCTGATATAACAGGTGCTATGGGAGCACAGGGGAAACCCAATATCAGTAACGAGGCAGGCGGCTATTCGTTAGCCAAGGTCTGTGGTGCCCACCTGCCCCCGGGTCATCCTTGTCTGGAATTCTTGAAAGGATGTGGATTGACTCCTGGTGTGAAAAATGACGTTCCGATTGTCACGGACATGCCCTCTGTTCTAAACGGAAGGCGGTGGTATGTTTGCCTTACTGTTAACGGAAGGTCTGCCGAATTCCTTGTGGATACGGGAGCTAGCCACTCTTGTATCTCCAGGGGGTTCTACGACCTTATACCGGATGAACATGATACTCTCAAATCGGGAGGAAGTGCTCAGACGGCCGACGGCAGTACCTTGCAAACGTATGGTAGAACTTGTGTGAGACTACAGTTAGATGGTATACATGACTATGTCATGAGCGCCACCGTTGCGGATATAGCAGATGAGGGGATACTCGGGTTCGATTTCGCATCCCTGTATGGTGCTGTATTGGAACCCCAAACAGGAGTGTTGAGTGTGAGATACCCGTACCCCGTGAAGGTTAGATGTGCACTGAGACAAGTGAGCAGTATGGCTAGTGTGGCACACACTGTGCGAGTCCCTCCAGGAGTAGCCTGTGATGTGCTTGTAAGAAGTGATCCTGCAATGCGTAACAAACCGGCAGTGATAGAACCGGATGTAGTTACTTTGTCAGGTATTGGATTAAATTCTGTAGACACGATAGTAGCGAATGCATCCTGGTCGGTAGTACCTGTCTCCAATACTGGAAACACGACTATCTACTTGAAAAAGGGACAAGTTTTTGGAAACGTGACCCTTTCGGAAACTGTAACGGATAGTAAGCTAAGCTTACAGAAGGTAACAGGGGATGACGAAATTTCGGAAGACTTATTTAAGTTGTATGAAGAAACTTCATTAGAGGATCCGGAACACCGGAAAGAGTTCTATGATATGCTCTGTCAGTATCATACTGCCTTTGCCAAACCTGGTGAAAAACTAGGTACGACAAATAAAGTATTACATAAAATAGATACTGGAGATGCCGAACCCTTTAAGATACCGTATAGACGGTTACCCTTAGCAAAAAAGAGAGTAGCTGAGGATGAAATAAATAAGATGTTGGAACAGGATGTAATAGTCCCTTCCAATAGTCCATGGAGTAGTCCTGTGTGTATGGTAACAAAAAAAGACGGTACTATCCGTTTCTGCATAGACTACAGGAAGTTGAATGGAATAACGAAAAAGAATTCGTATCCATTACCGAGAATAGATGAAACCATTGACTCCTTAGGAGGAAACAGTTGGTTTTGTACCCTAGACTTGCAATCAGGCTACTGGCAAGTGGGAATGAACCCCTCAGATATGGAAAAAACTGCATTTTCGAGTCATATTGGATTATTCCAATATAATGTAATGCCTTTTGGACTGTGCAATGCACCTGCAACATTTGAAGCAATGATGGAAACAATTCTAAGTGATTTATTGTGGAAAAGATGTCTTGTATATCTTGACGATGTCATAGTCTTCGGGAAAACATTCGAAGAGTGTTCTAATAACCTGAAAATGGTACTAGAACGTATTATCTCTAATGGTCTCAAATTGAAACCTAAGAAATGCCACATGTTTAGAAAGTCCATAAATTATTTGGGCCGCATCATCAGTGATGAAGGAATAAAGGCTGATCCGGAAAAAATCGAATCAGTTACGAATTGGAATAGACCTAAAACACCCAAAGAAGTGAGGTCCTTTTTAGGATTCTGTTCCTATTACAGGGAATTTATTCCGAATTATTCTAGAGTCAGTTACCCATTACAAGCAATAGCTAACTGGACTCCAGGAAGTACCAAGGAAAAATTTCCTTGGACGCATGAACAGGAAACCGCTTTCCAAAAGCTAAAAGATCTGTTCACGAGTACTCCCGTATTGCAATATCCGAATGAAACGGATCATTTCATACTGGATACTGATGCTAGTAATGATAGCATTGGTGCAGCTCTCTCGCAAGTCCAAAATGGGAGAGAAGTACCAATTGCCTTTGCCAGCAACACACTGAGCAAGACTCAGCGCAATTACTGCACAACCAAAAGAGAGTTGTTAGCAGTAGTCGTATATACCAAGAAGTTCAAACATTTTCTATGGGGAACGAACTTTACTTTGCGTACGGATCATTCCTCTTTAAGGTGGCTACTGAACTTCCGAGATGCTGAAGGCATGTTAGGCCGATGGCTAGCCCATTTATCCGAGTATGGGCTTGAACATCAACAGATTCAGCATAGACCCGGAGTTAAGCATTTAAATGCTGATGCTTTGTCTCGAATACCAATCCGGAAATGTGATAATCCGGATTGTACTGATTGTGGAGCTCATAGGGCAGTGTTAGCAGGGATTCGAAGACCATTCGTACCCCTAGTTGCCAGTATACTGGATTGGTCTATGGATCACATACGACATTTTCAGGAAGCTGACTCGATAACTGCGCAGCTACTGCAATTAGTACCAAAGGGTATACGTCCAGTTAGACCAGAGGTCTCTCTGGAAAATCGAGAAATGAGAAGGTTTCTTGCTCAATGGACCGAGCTTGAAGTCCGGAAAGGCGTGTTATACCGTTGGAAGCCATGTAATAATGGTGATAGAATCATGCAAGTGGTGATACCACATGCCATGAGACATGACATTATGTACTTCTGTCATGGACATCGGACCAGTGGTCATTTCGGAAGGAAACGCTCGCTAGCACGACTTTCCAAGAAATACTATTGGCCTGGCATGACACGGGACTTGCAAAGATGGGTAACCACCTGTCCGGATTGTTGTAAAAACAAACCCGGACCCGGGATGGGCAAACTTCCCCTATCCCAAGAACTTTTCGGAGTTAGATTCGCAAGAATCGGGGTAGATATTATTAGTGGATTTAATACAACCGCTAATGATAATACCTGTATGATGGTAGTGTGTGATTATTATACGAAATACACTAAAGTATTTCCACTACCGGACCACAAAGCAATTACTTGTGCCGAAGCTTTTGTAAAAGGTTGGGTACTAAGCTTCGGTGTACCATTAATGTTACACAGTGACCAAGGCAGAGAATTCGAATCAAATCTCTGGCAGGGTATGTGCGAATACTTAGCTATTTGCAAGACTAGAACCAATCCGTATAGGCCACAAAGCGACGGATTGGTGGAAAGGTTCAATAGAACCCTCATCCAAGTCCTAAAGTCACTCGTTAATGAACATATGGATGACTGGGATGAGCAATGTCATTTTGTGACACATGCTTATAATAGTACGGTACATTCAAGTACAAATTGTTCTCCGAACCTTTTAGTATTCGGAGAGGATTTGATAATGCCTGCTGACCTAGTTTTTGGAGTCGTAGGAATGGACCCTGAACTACCTTGCCATGTAGTTTTTGTGGAATGTTTAAGAGACAGATTTAGAAAAGCATATGAGTCTGTCCGAATTGATTTGGAGAAAAGTGCCAAATGGCAGAAAGTAGGATACGATACCGATCTAAAGCATCGGAAATTCCAATCCGGAGACAGAGTCCTCAGATTACATGAACCGCTTAGACACATAAAATTAGCGTCTAATTGGGACGGTCCCTTTACTATAACACAAATCATCAGTGATTGTACCGTAATTATTAAATCCGACCTTGGTCGACTCTATAAGTCAAATGTGGCTAGATTAAGGAGATGGTCTGGGAGGGAGACCTCCACAGAAATGTATGGTGAAGGTTCCGGAAAGATCCTGAACCAGAATCGCATAATAGACCAGGTAGAGAACACTACAGTGAAGCGCGGCCGCGGTAGACCCAAGAAGTGTTCCGAATCAGTGACACCCACGCCAACACCGATTAAGCGTGGTGGAGTTAAAAAAGTCTCGGCAGGTGAAGACAAAAAGAAGAGGAAAGGTGTTTCTAAGGCTAAAAAGCACCTAGAGAAAGCTCTTCAGACTGTCAGGTCCGATAAAGAACTATCCGAGAAGGGGAGATACGTTCGCCGCAGCCCCCGAATTGCCCAGAGGACTGCAGTGACCTAACCTGTATACACAACGAGTGTAATGTTTACATTTAGAGGAACGGATGACAACTGACCCTAAAGGCTTATTTGTCGCCCCCGCATGATGTACCAATGGGTAGTGGACGGATAATCCGGTGGATTTGCTTAAGCTTTCCATAATCTCCACTTAAATCCCCAGTCGAGTCATCGGGGTGAGCGATAATTACCTAAAAACAATCAGTTTGTTGATGTACCGCCTGTAGCACGTGCGTTTCCGCATGACGTCACCGTGTCCAGTCTCGGCTGACCTCTCGTGACCTCGCGGACCGCGGGGAAATGACGTCACGAAAGCTGGCCTGTCGCCATATTTGTTTTCGGTAACGTTCAAGACGGTCGAGCTCGCTCCCTTCTTGGATTTTACCGGCTAAGCAAACCCCCCGCTGCTCCTCCAGAGTCTGTCTCCTGATAGACAGACTCCGTTTGTGCCGGCCCCGGCGCCGTAAAAGCCGGAAAAAGGAGTAGTTTACTCCCGTGGGCGATTCCCCAGTCATGGCTGAGGAATCCGTAGCTGCAGCCAAGCTATCCGGTGACCCGGATAAGCTGACTCCGTCCGCAGAAGCTTTTCCGGAAGCTTTGTCGCCTGTTACACAGGAAGAGAGCGAGATGATGGACGTGGAGGAACCCACGGATCGCTCGTTCGAGGAGAAGCTGGCTTCATTCTCACTAAATGAGCCAGAGAAACTACTATCTCCACTCCCGGCCGAGGGATCCGGAGCGACTGCGAGTGCTGAACCCGCAGCGACAGAGTCCGAAACTACCCAAGTTGACGGACAGAAGGATGAGTGGAAGCCAGCAGTGGCGGAGCCTTTTCCAGCTAGCTATGATGGTCGCTACCTGTATGTCCACCCGGAACTGCAGGCACAAGTGACCTACGCGGACGGGACACCAGTCAGGATGGACCCGAAAGTCAGGATAGCTATCGAGGGCGTCATGGCTCCCGAACAGCTGTCCAGGATGCCTCCCGAGTGGCTTCGAGACTGGCCGTGGTTCCAACGGGGACTTATGGTGGACGCTGGTTTCCGTTAAACCGTGTACGCAGCTAACCGAGCCTTCGAGCTCGGAGCGTATCCGAAGCCTGACAAGTCCCTGTGGAACGTCAAGGCTACGAACATTAACTGGGTAGGCTGTGTCTGGGATACCGATGGCCAGACCTACCCACGCCCTAGTGCTATCCGGACTCCGTGCCGGACCACTAAGGAATTCCGGGAGGCCGCTGCTAACTTCGAGCAGTGGGATGACGGTTACTACATAACCGAACAGGAATTGGTGGATGTCCAGAACAATTCACTAATCGGATTGGACCGAGCTGCAGCCCTTCGGACGGTTATTGTCCGCCGTATGACTGCCGAACAGGAGGCACAGGAAGAGGCTAAGAGGGCCGCGGAAGCACCCGCACCTCCTATCCCGAACCTGAATCTTGCCACCAGAAGCTCCGCCAGTGCTACATCAGCTACCGGCAGCACTACTACCCCAGTAGAAGCCACGACCTCCAGCACATCCGGAACCCAGGAACCGGAAGAAGACTGGAAGGTCAGTAAGAACCGACGATCCGCTGCTCGGAAGCTCAAGAATCTCCCGGATTCTGCGAGAGCCGAGCCGAAACCCAGCACCTCAACCACTGGTAGTACTGCCATGGAGGTTGAGTCGTCTGACGAGGAGTCGGTGCACGAATCCTCGGTTGAGTATGATGAGAAGGCCACTCCATCAACTCAAACCGAGGCCGAACGTTGGGCTAACGCCAAATCCGGATTCAAAACCCGGATCCCGACGTGTTTCTCCGACTGTGCGTACGGAGTTAAGAAGGACGGCTCTACCCTCTATGCCTGTCCAGACTCAATCAATAAGAACGATGAGTCGGATGATGAAGATTGGATGCGTCTTTCGGACGAGGACCCCAATCCGAGCAAAGCCTATCGAAAGATGTGGCTTATGCTAAACCACACCGAAGGGTATTACACTTATACCCAGAGGAGGAAGCTGCGTTGGGCTTTAGAGAAGTGGTACGGCGACGATCAAAAGTCCTGTCCCTTCTCTATCTGCCAGGATGCGAGTGATGTCTCGATCCGGACCTGGAGTACTCCAGCCCGGTTCCAAAGGCATCTGGTAGAGGCCCACTTCCACCATCACCCGGTTTACATTTGTGATCCGAGTTATGGTAAGAAGGGCAAGAAGTGTACTACGAAGGTGCAATACAACCGACGTAGTGATCTGGCTAGACACCAGAAGAAATGCCACGCAGAAGGTTTGGACGGGGCACGGAAGCGCATCATGGAGCTTCATCAGGAACTCATGAAGGAGTTCGACAGCCTGAGCGAGGATGCTTGGTCTAAGATCCGACCAGGGGACCAAGTCCTCTGCGAAGTTCCGAAGACCAAGGATTCGAAACTCCGAGCAAAGATAGTCCTGACTCCTGGAAAGGGTAAACTGGACATGCACGAGTCTCTCTGGCAGAAATGCGAGGAATCCGGAAAGGATGCAAAGAGAGCTCGTGAAAGGAGCAGGAGAGATCAGAACCGTGGCGGCAACGGTAATGGTCAGAGCACGACGAAACCGAAAGTCAGAGCAGAGGACCGTTCCAGGTCCCCTCTGGCAAGGCACCCCGCAGAGCAGGCTCAGGGCACTCCGGTGTTCAAGAAGCCCGAACCTGCCGGATACGCTGGAGCCGTATCTAAACCTGGGAAAGTGAGTTCTCGAAACTTTCCGTCCTTAAACCAGGGACCTGGACCTGAGAGCCAGACCTTGGTGGTAGGAAAGGATGGTCGCCTTATGCCAAAGAAGACCACCGCATCTGCTGCCGCCGGATCTGCATCCGCTCCAGCCGCCCCACCAGTTACCTTTACCCAGGAGCAGTTAAACATGTACCTGCAAATGGGACTGAAACAGAATGTACCACCTGCCTTCTGTGTACCAACGACAGGTGTGTCCGGGAGTCCTAAACCCGGAAGTGGTCCACAGGCCGCCTCGACTCCTCCCAAGGCTGTCGCTGCACCTGAGAAACCAAAGGACGCTATTACCATTAAAACCGGTAATGCGGAAGTTTGGTTCGAGAAGTCTCGCCAAGGGGAGGCAGATGTCCAAAAGGCCATCTACACCCATTGGGAGAAGAGCGTTCGTGAGAAAGCGATCGAGTTTCATCAGGGTCTCCTAAACGAAACTCTGTTGTGTATGAAACAGGTGGGCGACGCTGAAAAGCAACGTCTCGAGACCCTCATCCGGGACGATGTGAAGGCCCAGGAGGAGGCTGCCGCAGCTGCCCAAGAAAAGGCAGCTATGGATGTACACGTGTTGGAAAAGCGTGTAAAGGAGGAGATCACTCGGAACACCAATCTGAACACTAAGTTCATGAGGGTGTTCGGAGTCGACTTGGACGAGTGGGACGGCACTCCCGAGTCGGCCTTAGCTCTTCTGAAGAAGAAGCATGCTAAGAAATCCGTTTAAAGCATGCTAGGGTTATTTCTTCCATATTTTTTTCCCAACACCAAATGACCAGATATAGTCTTTGCGGAACCCTATAGATCTGCGAATGTTTTATTCACTAGTTTATGAACACCTATGGTATGTGTTCCGGGTTCCTTTGACCAGTCTATTATATAATTCAGGTTGTATAACATTTATTGCACCCTGAATAGCCTATTCGGATTTATAATTTCATCCCTGAACAATCCGATAGTAGACTTGCTGCTGTGAGACGTATCCGGATGCCAGTTCCAGACTCCTGCTGTTACCCGTGCTAACCAATTACTAGGATGGACTTTACGATTTACCTCTACAACTCATCTGTACTCCCGAATGGACTTATATCACTACTACTATTACTTCCGGATCAACCTGTATCGGACTATTATTCTACTTATGCCAACTAAGCTTAAAAAGGATTACGTTTTCTACATAGTTGACACATCCGGACTATTATTCTACAATCTACACCATTCGGATATACTATAAACTTTAGCACTACTAGAGGATTGTGGGTAGCTGCCCCAAATCAACTACCGTGTTCACTCTATATAAAGGAACCATAAACTTTAGCACGTCCATCCCGTGGTTAGCTGACCACACCTACTTACTAGTACCCGGAGGATACAGCAGAAGACTTCAGCAGCATTAATAATTCCTGTATATTGTGTATAATGTCATATTTCTATTTTTCTATAACATTACATGTATGTACATATCCACATGATACATATTATAATACGGGTACATAGACATTTCCTGATACGGATCTCTAATTACTATTAGTATTTATATTATAAGATCCGTTAAACTTCACCAGAAAACACATATTATTGTCCTGCGAGACAAAATTATATAATAAGTATATTGATCTGGTGCTATAAAGATTGATAGATACACGGTGATAATATATCATTATCATATTCATTACCACACCGTGAAGTTTTTTTCTTTTTTTTCTAAGTGTATGGTATATATATCCCTATTCGTACTACTCACGGAATCTTTAACGGATTCGTATAATATTAATATACGACATGTCATTAGATAGTGATGTTACTATAACAGTCTTCTTTAAGACTACATATTCAAATGTGGTGTCAATACTACAAACACACATACGGATGTTATTATGTGATATATTTTATTATCGACAGTTCCGTTACACATAGCTGTCATCATCACATGTATACGATTCATATTACTTGTCTTATTAGTTATACCGTAAATATAATATAATATTATGTGGTATAATAATTTAGCAGACAGTTCCGTTTCACATAACTGTCTCTTGTTCAAGTAATTCGTATAATATTACAACATCCTAATCGTTATATGTAACTACATTTCACTATCGAATATATATATATGACATCCGGTTCACAATTTATTTGGTGTTAATGTTATACCTATGGTTGTACCTCTATTACTAAAGGTTTAGACATGTAGAAATGTTATCCTAGTAATATTATATGTATAACACCCTCCTAAATGTCTGGGGGAGTGGTGTAGAGGTACACTTTACTAAACCATAGGAGTTGGGTACCGTCTGACGTGGCGGGTGAGTCGAGTCGTCGGACGTTCCTCAGGTTCCGGATAGGTGGCAGCACCGATCCGGGTCTGTGGGGACATCTGACGACGAACACCTGGGTCCGTATATAAAGCCCAGGGCTCAGCCGCTACGTCAGAGGCCCTTCTGGCCTCCACACTGTGTAAACCACTGTCTTTTAATATTAGCTGCCTCTTTGATATCATCCGGCAGCCGTGAGTGTGCATTAAGTAATAAACCTAACCGTTGGCATACACTTGGAATACTGTCTTACTCTTTCTTTCCGAACCGTAAGACCCGAACCCCCCAGGTCCGTAAGGCCACAAACCCTTACACCCCCATGGTTTAGGGCTCTATCATACTTCATACCTGTGATGTTGAACCGAGGACATAATTGTTAGTTGGATTTCTTCACACTGAATTGCAGGTACCGTAATCTCTCCCATATAAGGCGCACCTCGCCTATAAGGCGCACCCCCAACTCAGGGAGGTCTGTTATAACATATAAGGCGCACCTCTGAGGGCAGATTTTTGTTAATTTAGTACTGTTCTATAGTAAAAGATACCCCCCCCCCCCTACAAGGCGCACCCCAAATTCAAGGCAATTTACCTCCCACGTATAAAACCCAGCAGCATTTTGTTTGGCCTATAAGACGCGCCTTATACGCGGGGGATTATGGTACCTTTAATAATAAGCACCAAGTTTCACTCGATATTAATCTTGTCTATCATTGTTCCTGCATTGTTCTATGGGTTACACCACTACGGATTGCAGACTCCCCAGGTGAGGGGCCATTTTACTACTTCCTCCACAATGACAGTGTGCCAGCGATGACTCCGTTATTGGCTGAAGTGAGACAAGCTTGTCCCATTGCTAGGCTACGCCATGGTGTTTGATTAGTTCTAGTACCAAAGCTGAGTAGCTTTATGGAGTTCTGGTACCAAAGCTGAGTAGCTTTATGGAGTTCTGGTACCAAAGCTGAGTAGCTTTATGGAGTTCTGGTACCAAAGCTGAGTAGCTTTATGGAGTTCTGGTACCAAGGCTGAGTAGCTTTATGGAGTTCTGGTACCAAAGCTGAGTAGCTTTATGGAGTTCTGGTACCAAAGCTGAGTAGCTTTATGGAGTTCTGGTACCAATGCTGAGTAGCTTTATGGAGTTCTGGTACCAAAGCTAAGTAGCTTTATGGAGTTCTGGTACCAAAGCTATGCAGCTTTATGGAATTCTGGTACCAAAGCTAAGTAGCTTTATGGAGTTCTGGTACCAATGCTGAGTAGCTTTATGGAGTTCTGGTACCAAAGCTATGCAGCATTATGGCATGTGACACTGACACACAAACAGTTTCTACCTGACAATTTATTATATATCCATTCTGCCACAGACTGGACTTATCATGTTGACCCTGTTATGAATGCATAATGTCCCAAATTCCATAAACACTTTGTGTCAAAAAAGCCCTGGCGAGTAAGTTGCCAGTGCGACATTAGTATATCATGCTGACTCGTCTTCAATGAATTGATGAATCAACCACCTAGGGGTTGCCTGATGTTTGAATGTAAGCCTGGCGAGTTACTCACCAGGGCTGCATTCATGTAACTGACCTATGTAGCATGACGACCAGAGGGCAGAGTGTATTAGAGCACCAAGTAGTACTATGAGGAATAACTAGTGGGCGATGTGCATTTGAGCACATAAACTCAGGGTTAGGCTAAATGTGGCAGGGCACATACTAGGAGAGTACAGGAAATTTGATCACGCACCTACTACCCCAACATATATCACTTCCGTTGGGTAAATTGCCCATTCTTTACTATTGCTAGGATAACGAATGTATCTGTAACTACCCTGTAGCCTAATAATATGATAACCAATCAATGTGAATCGTCAATACGAATCCATAGGTGTGTTTGGTTAGTCAATACAACCAATATTTACATCGGGAACAAACAGATTTTAACAGTACCAGCCCCTGGTGTCGAAGCCATGAACTCAATATTGCATCACTGTAATTTTCCCCTCCTCCTAAACCGAAAGTGAAAAACGTGTCACAATAAGACCCTTTCTGGTGGCCGGGGTTAGGCTACATATAGAACCAAGAAGGAAATCATGGATTTTCCTTCCCCTTTAGGAGTAGGCCCTATGGGAAAATCTCTCACAGCAAAATAAAACATGAAACCATTCCTATTTCTCAAAGGATATAATGTTGGTTCTGCTTCATTTCTTTTCTTTCTATTTGGTTTCAGGTGGATGCAATAACATCTTGTTCATCCATCTGAATGTATTTCTTGCAACTTTATTTGGAAATTGTAGATGAAATTTGAGATTTGAAATTGTATGACTGACTTTTGGGAAATGCCACCACCTACCCGGTGGTATAGACTCAGGGGGTACCCTGAGCCAATTATAGCAGCTGTACCACCACATTGGACGCTGCAGCATTGATGTCAATTTACACTTAATATACACTACCTGGGTGACATACCTGGTGTCCATGACAACCAGTGATGGTAATCACCCACAGTATCCAGTCCAGGGAATGCTTAGGCACATCCAGCCCACAGTGCTTCTCACAAATATTAACATATCCAGCCCACAGTGCTTCTCACAAATAGTAACATATCCAGCACACAGTGCTTCTCACAAATAGTAACACATCCAGCCCACAGTGCTTCTCACAAATAGTAACATATCCAGCTCACAGTGCTTCTCACAAATAGTAACACATCCAGCCCACAGTGCTTCTCACAAATAGTAACTTATCCAGCCCACAGCATGTCTTACAAACATTGACACATGGAGCCATAATGATAGCACCACACTGGTAAGCTGCTAAAACACCACTCACATCATAACATTACAAGGGGACAATTCCAGAGTACGGTGCGCTCTCTCTCTCTCTCTCTCTCTCTCTCTCTCTCTCTCTCTCTCTCTCTCTCTCTCTCTCTATATATATATATATATATATATCCTCTACATGTTGAAGCAACACCAATGTCAATTCGCAAATCATTAATCTTCTATTAATGCTTATCTGCATAACGCAGCGAGTTCCTCATGGCCAGGAAGACCAACTACAGTGTATGAAAACATAGGCCTCTTTTTAGATTTGTAATAGACTTCCGTCTGCTGGGGGGAACCATGAGTATTTGTACTCATCATGGCTTGCACTGAAAACTTTCCGCTTTAATAACAGTACTTTTTAATTGGACATGGATGTTTACAATACTGACGTCCAACGTATCACCTAACACCCGTCATGCCAACCACGCACGCTGACAACCTGATGACAGTATTGAGGACGTCCCACTCTTTAATTTTCAAGGGGCCACATTTTGGTTTAAGCCTTTAAGAGCCGAATGACACCTCCAGTTTAATGTTCTATTGAACAGTCAAACATCAGTCTGACTCTACAGGGCCCTGAATGGTGCTTGACTGCAGAACTGGTGAGTGCCACACCAGGGCTATGATTTACAAATAGAGGAGGGTCCTACAGAGTGAGTGAGTGAAGTGATGACTCTATTCACTGCATTAGTTCATCGCTCTGACCCTTTACTGTTTATGATTTCCTTCACAATAAGGGACTTTAAAAGTTTCCCTCATTAGACAAGAATCTAGTACATTTATAAGGCAGGACAAGGCGTGTGTTTATACTTGATGAGTCCATGACACCCTATACTGCCATGCTCCTTATTAACATTTCCGTTTAACCATACAACCTGTATTAGGTACATCTCACATACAGTGGATGGGGTAACGAGTATATACTCTTACATTTAATACCTTAAAGGGCTACTGACACGATTTTTGCATTTTTCGCTGTCCAATTCATTAGACAGATCAAGAAAAGTGCTCCCTCTTTGTATGTCTAACATCGGGCAAAGCTCCTCCATAAGTATGCAGGTGACTGTCACCTTGGCCCCCCTGCCTCCACATACTCTATTCAAATAAAAATTATGATTCAGGACATAACTCTACTTTAACGTGGAGTGCAAGCACAATATTTTCTGCTAAGTAATGTCGTGACATATTCCTGATGCCCACAAGCATATATAAGCCAAACCTAGACTTTTCCATAATATTTAAAGTACTAGCCTCTAGTAGGCTCTACTGCAGTGCATTCAACCAGAACTTCAGCTGGTGTTAATACAATGTATGTTGTTAGAAATGCAAAAACCCTGACTTTGGGAACATCTTATAAGCTGCAGGAGGAAGTTGGTTTACATACAAGCTGTGGCTTATATGTGAGTTTACATTTATTGGAAATAAATCCAAGTGTCATAAAGTAAAACAGTATCCACAGTAAAGATAATGTTTCACTTAGATATTTCCATAGGCTAGTGCATACTCATGATATATTTCCACATGTGATGCAAAGGCAGAATACATAATTATGTGAGGAATGCAAAGAAGTGTCTACTTTATGAAAAAAAAAGGTATATAATACTAAAGGAAACTATATGCCTGTTTATACCACGATTTCGGAACTTCCGGTGGGTTTATATGCAGTTTAGCCGTGCATTATTCTGCATATACCACACTTGTGCATTTTTGAAATTTTTGGTATATACTTTTTCGAGGTCAAGTTGGACTTAGAATATTTTTGGAGACGCTGGCGGACATAGAAATTTGGTCTCGCCATTGTTTCAATGTGAAAAATCGTCCCAACTCGTATGAGGATTGAACCCCGGCCGCAGTGGTGGTAGGCGAAGGCCTTAGCCATAGCGCCACACTGAACGGTGATGAAACCCAATACGATAGTAAATAAGTTCTAACCTGAGGTCCTAGTGGTAGGTTTCCATTCAGTTTTCGTCTTGAATCCAACCTTTTCATGTTATTATATTGAAATCCTAAGAAGTTTTTGATCCATAGAAGAGGAATGCGTGCTAGTTTTCTCCATTTTCTTCGATATAAATTAGAATCCAATGATTTTTCTATCGTAAGCGAGTCGCGGCCCGGCCATTCCCACCCGCCTCCTTGTCCGGCGAAAGTGTGTCAGTGGCCCGGATGTAGATATAGGTCAACTGCTCGTTGTACAAGAAAGACGCCGAAAATTTCGGACCCGTTTGGAAAATCAATGGATTCTTATTTATTTTGAATTTATACGACATATCAAGCATGGAGTACTCATCTAGGATGTCTAAGGATATGTATGTTTTAATTTGAAAACTTGTCATGGTTGGATTCGATACGAAAAATGAGTGTGAACACGGCGGTACCCCTCCCGGCAGGGAACCAAAACAATGGCTTCGCGCAGAGCGCTGACCCGGGCCGTGTCGCTTGCTTTTACAAAATGTATTCTCCTGGCTATAATCTTTGGATATCAGGTAAGAAATTGATACAAAATGGAGGAAATGGTGGTATAAACCTATTAGGTCATGGATATGGGGGCCCCACGGGCTGTATATGCTGTATATACCCTCGCCGCTTCGCGGCTCAGGTATATACAGCATATACAGCCCTAGGGCCCCCATATCCATGATCTATTAGCTTAATACATGTACCTATATGATTGACTGGTTTGATCACAGGCACCAGTGTTATGATTAATCATCATGGATATATCGGTCCCAATTAAGTACATAATCCATTCCTATATCCATCCATCTGAATTAAACTAAGAATGCTGTCAAGGGATACATCATTCCAAGCTGTAAAGAATGGTAAAAAGTAGTTTTGGACGTGTCAGTAGCCCTATAACGGTGTAGTATGTTTTCCAATCCTCTAGGCAATTGGCGTTCTCACGAAAAGGTAATAAAGGCGGGTTCTTGAGATCAATTAAAGTCATGTCTCAAGTTCACGTTTTGAGATTTTCTCGGAAAGGGAATGTGTTCTGTGGAAGGTTTCTGAGAGAAACAGGGGATTGTCAGTGTGAATATTGGGTGCAGGTGTGACTTGATAAAAGCGGTGTTACTGTGTAGAGGCCACCACGTCTCCTATCACTGACTGCCTTACATCCCCGGCTTACATCCCACCTCTCCATCTCACATACAGTGTTATGGTGGGAGGTATGCAGGGTGGCAGTACTGACTGCCTTACATCCCACCTCTCCATCTCACATACAGTGTTATGGTGGGAGGTATGCAGGGTGGCAGTACTGACTGCCTTACATCCCACCTCTACAGTGTTATGGTGGGAGTTAGTGAGTGAGTAATAGATGTTTTACGCCATTTCGACAGCTAAGGTCATATTCATGGCGAGAACTACATTACACAATTTCACAGAGGAATGTGTCAGTGCCCACGCATATGTGCACCACACACATCTGAGGGGATAGGAAAGATGAGATATAGACCCTTTTAAGTGGGCTAGGGAAGCCCGTGTTATGGTGGGAGGTATGCAGGGTGGGAGTACTGACTGCCTTACATCCCACCTCTCCATCTCACATACAATGTTATGGTGGGAGGTATGCAGGGTGGCAGCAGGACTGACTCCTTAGTGCTACCATACATATGGACACACAAGGCAGGTATATGCCTTATCCCCATAGACAAATGAACCTACCTGTAACCATAGTCCTGTGTTGAGCTGTCAGAACCCTCCCCCTCTCCTGTACTGCCTCCAGCCTCTGCCATCATCTGGTATCAGTACTCCAGTGTTGTTACACTCCCTATGTGTTCTAGTACCTGCTGGAACTGAGCTGCTCCCGTCAGTGTGGGTGCTGCTCCACCTGCCCCTGCTGCTTGCTTGTGGTGGGTAATGCCTTCTGTCACACACTGTCAGTGCTGCTGTCAGTGCTGCTGCTGTCAGTGCTGCTGCTGTCAGCTGGTGGTATTGGACCTGTGTCACTGTCAGAGCTCACTCTGCTACTGTTGTAATTCCCCCTGGTATTGTGACAATGGATATAGGCCAGGGCCTGGTATCACTTTCCCAGGTGGGTACGTATCCTTGTGGTCTTCTACACCTGCTGCTGTCACATCAGGATAGGCTCTTCACGTACACTAATCCTCACAAGGATATCACTGCCATGGGCAACTGCCTTAGCAAAAGCCACCACTAGGTATCTCAGTTCCTCTCCACTTGTAGTTGGCCAGTCCAAGTTAAGGTGTTAGCCCCCTGCTGCTGACTACCCCTTGTTGTTAAAGGTGTCTGTGTCTCAGGCCTCAGGCTGAGACCCTGGAGGAGGCTGCGGCAGGGGTAGTAGTAGGTGAGAGTGGGAGTGGGGCTGTGGTCATGGCAACATTGTTATTGAGCAGTAGTGTGAGTGGGCTGAGGTAGATAGTGGAGGGGTAGATGGGTGCAGTGGGCACGTACAGGGTGTGTGTTGTAGGGGGATGGTTTCCTCCAGTGCCTCCTGGGTGTAGGCAGTAGGTGTATCTGCAGGCAGAGTCAGGAGAATCAGCACAGCACTGCCTGGAGGTGCTGCCAAGTGTCTAAGGCAGCTCTCCTCCACCTCCTGTGTGCCCAGTGTAGTAGGCTCACTATGACACTCCTCCTGTCTCCCCTTGTCTAACTAGCACACCTCCTCCTCCTCCAGTTACTGACAGCCAGTTCACCGAGGCTGCTCCTTCTACTGGCTAGTTGCTGCTGCTGCTGCTAGTGTAGCAGAGGCCCCCTAGTGCAGCTGGGTGGCATGAGTAGGGTAGCTGCCCTCCTGGTCCTGTTCCATGGGGTGCTGCCTGGTGGTGGTACCGTGGTGTCTGAGGGGGTACTAGTGGTAGTGGTGGTGCTCTGCCAGTGCTGACTGCTGTGGGAGTACAGGAGATGCTGGTGATGTGGTACTGGTAGCTGTAGTAGTACTAAAGGCAATACTGGGGTTGTACACTAGTGTCACATCTACCTCCTGATGCCATCACTCACCCACAGGTATCCCTCCTGTGTAGGTCCTACACCTCTAACTTTGAGCACGGCTAGCACGGTCAGGTCAGCCACCCAGTCTGTGTGTGTGTGTGGGGGGGGGGGGGCCTCCTACGTTGGAACGCAATGAATAGTTATCAGTTGACAGTAACTATGGTGCGCCTATTGTGTCAAAACCGTTTCATGGTTGTTTTTTGTTGGGTTTTTTTTTTTTTCAATAAAGTGGCTAATTTTCCTTCCCCCTCCCTTAAGAGGGGTCAAAAGTTTTTTTCACCTCCCCCCAGGAAGGATCAAAGGTTTTTACGCGCCCCCACCCCCCGTTGATAAATAATGTAATATGACATTCTCTGATCGGCCGCCCAAAATACTAACTGGTTTAATCAGGAGAATTCCACAACACATGGACTGCCCCGGTACTAAAAAGTTGCAAGGACTAGGCATTATAGCATACCCTGGGGTAGAAAAGAACCCCTAAATCTGTTTACTACCCGTGAGGTGTGTTCTAGTGACCGTGGCTTACAGCCTTAGATCAATAAATGCTAATGTTGTGTTTCGGAGCAACCCTCTCTCGGCCTCCTGCCAGCCACACCCCCACCCCTTTCCTTACCACTACTCCAGTAAACACCCTCTCTATATGACGTCATGACGTCACAGCCGTGATGGACGCAACGTCATAATCACACATTCCGATGTCGTCTGCAGCCATGACTAAAACCGCCCCAACAGGCTGGGCCGCAGACGGTAAATTCGCGTATGCGAAGTTGTATGGTTTGAATAAAGGCAGCGTCTCTACTGTCTTCTATCCAACTAATCTTGATAGTTTACATCACATTCTGTCAAATCACATGTAGTATTACGCCACATAAGCCTCCTTTTTAGAATATGTACAGGTAGATTTCATTGATTCCCACTGACAGCTTGAGGACCTTTTACAACTAAAACTATGTGAACACTAGTAGGGATTATAATTTGAAATCAGAAATTTACGGCCAAATTTACCACCTCCACAGACAAGATTTTCTTAGATATGTGAATATATATGATGTATCAAATGTTAACGGTTTTCAATATGCTAGCAGTTTTATACATTTGTAGAAATAAACGTCAATAAATATCAAGAAGCAACTTTTAGGAATTTGCCAGTTGGGAGCATCGTCAAGGGTCGGAGGGAGGATACCCATCTCCATATGAAGTAGGCACGTCTCGTCCTGTAGCACCAGCCTATTGCCGAGAACCAGCATCAACCGGAAGTCAACTGGTGGCAGTGGTACAGAGGCAGTGAGGCAGTCCTTGGGGTGGACTACTGTTGTTATTGGAACACCGTGACCTGAGTCCTATCACACTTTTTATCTACTACTCACTCCCTACCGCTTCTAAATAGGACAGACCTAGACCCGATCCACCACCCTCTTGGGGTCCTTTATGTGCCTATATTGGGGGAAATCCTGCTGGGTTAATCATGGAGGCTTCAATAGTGAGTGTCTAATATTATTAGGCAATGAGTAATAATGGTAGATTCATGGGGGACCAGGTAAGTCGAACTGCATCGAACCATATTATGAATATAATGGCCGCATCATGGGAACACCTGCTTTACAACAATATCACAAAGCACCCCCTACGTACTATAATAAACATAAACATACTGCTACATGAACACTTTTAGCTCAGTCATTTGTCATAGAAACACACCAAAGGAGTAAGGAGAGCTAAAATTACAGATGGCTACAATGATTATCTCTTCAAGTAATTAAATTCCTGCGATTGATTTCCTCTAACAAAAGGATGTACATTTTACAAAATACTGGTACATTTTAGTAGTGCAACCATGATTTGATCCCACATATGGTGGTTAACATTGGTCTCTGAGTGTCTATCAATATAAATTGTACACAGACACGCCGTCTAGGAGCACACCTCTCTATAACAAACTAGTTCATACTATTACCACTGCTGGGGGCGGCGCCACTGTGTGGACGTTGCCATCCTCTGACCCCTGTTAGACCATTGTGGGATGAATGAATGATACGCCAACTAAAAAGCCACCAAAACACAGCTTTTAACATATATCCGATATAAAGTCTATGCAGAATCTATGTATTTTCATTTCAAACCCTTTTCTCTGCTCTTTAAACGAGACAACATATGCATTCAGCAGTCCAGTGCACCCCCTACCCCCCACCCCCAGTTTAGCACGACAACCTTTTCCTATACTACTTAGAAGTACGAACTCAAAACTTCATTTTCAAATCCCCTGTGTTACCACTTTGTCAGAACTCTATGTGTGTATGTTTACATACATTTGTACAGGGGAGGCCATGGACCTGTGTAGAGAGCTATGTTGTTGTGCTGTCTCATACTTCTGGCTGGTTTCCTTCTTGGCACCTACCTTCCAGCACCCCCATACATGAGCCAATCAGGGCCATGCTCAGGTTAACCAATTACATTTATTATTACGGCACACAGCCAAAGACACTGTGTGTAGAACCAATCCCAACAAACACACGAACAAACTGCACGGTACTGTGTTTTCGTTATTTTGATGCTCAGCAATGGACAACATAGTAATCAGGATACATAGTGTGAAATAAAACTTTGTACTCGAGGTCATATGAGGCTCTTCCAAGTTGCCTCTTTTCTTTTATATATATTAAATGATAGTTAGGAGGGACCTTCTTCCTGGTACATTTACATTATTGTTGTAGGTTTGTCTACGTTCATATCTGCTGTGGCCTCTATTTGGAGTTATAAAGGGAAGATTAAAACTGTAGAAGTCTTTTTTGTTTGAATATTATTAGGGAGGGGAACTAAAACATAACGTGTTGGCCCACTAAAGCATGGGAATATATTAAAAGGATACCACATTATGTCATATCCCACAGATCTACAAGCTGTATTTTACACCCTCTGCTTGTCACCCAGATCCCTTCCCACCCCACCCCTATTTACAGGCTTGCAAGTCTGCACTGATATACTGGCCAGATTATCCATATTTTCCAAACCTGAAATAGATGTATTAATCAATATGAGCCTTACCTGCCATATACAGGGCTGGGTAATCGTATATTGCTGACCACGTTCCCTGTGGAAGGCTGCACATCTTGGTCACCACCATTTTGTTGGCCACTCGGGTCGGACAGAGCGGTTTCAAATTGATCTGTATCAGACCCAGAACTGTCAAGTCTTTTTAGGGATGAATTTGAATTTGAAGCACCTGTTGAAGAAAGGAAAACGTACTTTAATTAAAATACATATCTAAGATTTTGGGTTGAATTCATGTGAATTGATGTATTATGCCTATTTGTCACCATGAAGCATGCAGTATGTGTCTTACTTTTTACTGAGCTTTAATATAAGATAACATATTTCCGCAAAGCAACCGCCTTTACTTTTACCAAGGTATGACGGCATCTTTTGGAAAATGCTGAGTACGCCCCTAGACCCTAACATTACATGTATCAACTTTCCCATGGATGATTTTAATAAAATTACCGGCAGCCTATGAGTAATTAAGATGTAATTAAAATATAAAGTCACATTTACCATTAAGTTTATCATCATTATTATCACAGTCGTAGAACTGGTCATCGTTGTCTGAGTCGATCATGACTGAGGGTGGTCTGTGGCCGCCCAGTGACTGCTCCAGGCTGTGGTGCTCCTCCGCCAGCACGTGGAGCGCCTCCTGCAGCACCCGCGACTTCTCACCCTCCTGCGCCAACTGCAGCTTACGCAGCTACAATAGAACATAGAGAATTGTAAACATACGCTGTGCCAACTGCAGCTTATGCAGCTACAATGGAACATAGAGAATTATAAACATACGCTGTGCCAACTGCAGCTTACGCAGCTACAATGGAACATAGAGAATTATAAACATACGCTGTGCCAACTGCAGCTTACGCAGCTACAATGGAACATAGAGAATTATAAACATACGCTGTGCCAACTGCAGCTTACGCAGCTACAATGGAACATAGAGAATTATAAACATACGCTGCGCCAACTGCAGCTTACGCAGCTACAATGCAATATAGAAAATTATCAAGCATGACTTGCGATATATATATATACTCTAAATATAAGCTGCGCCAACTGCAGCTACAATAGAGAATTAATATGTATGAGTTGTGATTTACAGAATGTAAACATGAGTTACGCCAACTGCAGCTATAATCAAATATAGAGCAATTATTAAGTACGAGTTGTGATTTATAGAATGAACATCTTAAAACTTCAATGCCAATTTTGGAAATTTGCTATTTCTTACCATACTGAAACTACACATTTCAGCTACATCCTAACCGGGAGAATAACCTTTACTACAGCTGCCACCTGAGGATTATCCTATTAGTAGATATAATAAGATGGAGCAGGTTAGGTCTAAGACCTAAAAGACCCGAGTTTTTAATGCAATTTTCAATGCTGTTTTCAATTCAATTTTCAATATTCAATCAGATATTGACAAATAGTGAGTGATGACTGACACATGTTGACAAAGTGCGGACAAATAATGAGCAATTACTAACATGTATTGACTAATTGCTGACAAATAGTGCATTATTACTGATATATTTTTACTAACTACTGACAAATAGTGAATAGTTACTAACATATATAGACTAATTGCTGACAAATAGTGCATTATTACTGGCATATTTGCTGAGAATGCATCATGCCATCAATAAAGGGTTAACTGTGCATCAATGCATCATGCCATCTATAAAGTGTTAAAGTGCATCAATGCATCATATTATCCATGAAGGGTTAAATGGGCATCAATGCATCATGTCATCCATAAAGGGTTAAATGTGCATCAATACCTTGTGCAGGGATGCCACTCACTGATCCCCAGAATTCTGAAATCCTCCTAATTTTCTCAATTTACAATAGGAAATACCTATAGGAAGAAAATAAAAAAAAATCGGAATTCCTAAAAAGCACATTTAACCCTTTATGCCATCCATAAAGGGTTAACTATGCATCAAGACATCCTGCCAACCATAAGGGTTAAATATGCATCAATGCATCATGCCATTCATAAAGGGTTAACTGTGCATCAATGCATCATGCCATTCATAAAGGGTTAACTGTGCATCAATGCATTGTGACATCCATAAAGGGTTAACTGTGCATCAATGCATCGTGCTATCCACAAAGGGTTAACTACAAATCAATGCATCATCAATAAAGGGTCAACTGTGCATCAATGCATCCTGCCATCTATAAAGGGTTAACTGCACATCAATGCATCATGCCATCAATAAAGGGTTAACTGTGCATCAATGCATCCTGCCATCTATAAAGGGTTAACTGTACGTCATGCAATCCATGAATGCATCCTGCCATCCATAAAGGGTTAACTATGCATCAATGCATCATGCTATCCATGAAGGGTTAACTGTGCATCAATGCATACTGTCATCCATAAAGGGTTGACTGCGCATCAATGCATCATGCCATCATTAAAGGGTTAACTGTGCATCAATGCATCCTGCCATCCATTAAGGGTTGACTGCACATCAATGCATCATACCATTCATAAAGAGTTAACTGTGTATCAATGCATCATGCCAGTCATAAAGGGTTAAATGTGCATCAATGCATCATGCCATTCATAAAGGGTTAACTGTGTATCAATGCATCATGCCATTGATAAAGGGTTAACTGTGCATCAATGCATTGTGACATCCATAACGGGTTAACTGTGCATCAATGCATCCCGCCATCCATAAAGGTTTAACTGTGCATCAATGCATCCTGCCATCCATAAAGGGTTAACTGTACATCAATGCATCATGCTATCCATGAATGCATCCTGCCATCCATAAAGGGTTAACTGCACATCAATGCATCATGCTATCCATGAAGTGTTAACTGTGTATCAATGCATCCTGCCATCCATAAAGGGTTGACTGCACATCAATGCATCATACCATTCATAAAGAGTTAACTGTGTATCAATGCATCCTGCCATCCATAAAGGGTTGACTGCACATCAATGCATCATGCAATCAATAAAGGGTTAACTGTGCATCAATGCATCCAGCCATCCATAAAGGGTTAACTGTACATCAATGCATCATGCTATCCATGAATGCATCCTGCCATCCATAAAGGGTTAACTGCACATCAATGCATCATGCTATCCATGAATGCATCCTGCCATCCATAAAGGGTTAACTGCACATCAATGCATCATGCTATCCATGAATGCATCCTGCCATCCATAAAGGGTTAACTGCACATCAATGCATCATGCTATCCATGAAGTGTTAACTGTGTATCAATGCATCCTGCCATCCATAAAGGGTTGACTGCACATCAATGCATCATGCCATCAATAAAGGGTTAACTGTGCATCAATGCATCCTGCCATCCATAAAGGGTTACCTGTGCATCAATGCATCATGCTATCCATGAAGTGTTAAAGGGTTAACTGTGCATCAATGCATTGTGACATCCATAAAGGGTTAACTGTGCATCAATGCATCATGCTATCCATGAAGGGTTAACTGTGCATCAATGCATCATGCCATTCATAAAGGGTTAACTGTGCATCAATGCATCATGCCATCCATAAAGGGTTAACTGCACATGAGAGGCTATGTACATGTTATCAAAAAGGCAGTGGTCCGTGCTACTCACCGCGTTTATACCAGCCCCAACAGCATCCCTATGTCGGCTATATGGGTCAAGTCGCCAGAAAGCAGTAGATTTTGTGTTTTTTGGGTCATTTTGGACTCTTGTGGCTCTAGAGAAAGAAGTTGTCAACCAATCTTGCCTTACATAGACTTATTTGATAGAGGACACTTAGGGCTATCAGAAAGATGTAAATTTGTGGTCATCCATCAAAAACTCTCAGACTCATAGCCTGCCGAAGTGAAAAAAACAGCCAAATTTGTTCTTTTTTAACTTTTTGTATTTTTTAAAAGTGTCTTGTATTCAATAAAGAACATCTGGAGCATCCCAAAGTTATTTTTTGTATTGTATATGATCATATGTATCATTTCCATGAGGTTTGGATATGTTACTGAATTGAGAATTTTTTATCATGTGTCTTTGAAGATGGAAATCTGTAATTTGTAACGTCCGGTACCTAAATCTAAATCAGTTATAAAACATGGAAAAAAGGGAGCTTCAAAATCTTAGTTATTAACCAAATGAAGGGCCCTATTATCCCCTACTTTGGTGAAAAAATTGTGTGTCTATCTGCATTTGTCTCCATTTGAGAGCAGCTTATGTAAAATAATTCTGATAAAAGTACCAGACGTTACGTAACGTCCGGTACTTTTATCATCATGTAAGAGGCAGTCTACTGTGCATGCACACCTCAAATTTTGATCCATTTTGTAATTAAAGTCAATAGAAGAAATATTAACCTTGTTATTTCATGTGTTTGTTATGCATAATGGGACGTTCCTATATTCTGAGAGCAATTTCAAATACCTCAATATTTCATCATTTTGGTACCGGACGTTACATGACACAAAATAAGCAAAAAAAATGGAACCGGAGGTCCTAAGTTGGTATTTTTTGGTTTTCTGAGCTGAGGGGATGTCCCTTCACAAATTTGTTAAGGTTATATAAAGTAACTAGAAAAATAATTTCTATGGCCCTCCAAAGGCAAAATCTTACACTTTCTGACGACCTGACCCATATACACGTAATCAAAGAGGCAGTGGGCCGTGCTACTGACCGCATTTATACCAGCCCCAACAGCATCCCTATGTCGGCTATATACACGTAATCAAAGGGGCAATGGTCTGTGCTACTGACTGCATTTATACCAGCCCCAACAGCGTCCCTATGGGGGCATCCATTAATTATGTACGCATCTAGGGGGGGTGGGGGGGTCAGGCCAAATGCATACAGATGCATACAGGGTGGGAAGGGGGTCAGAGGCTATGAGAATGTACGCATAGGGCCTAATGAATTAGGAGAAATTGAGGCATCTCTTGGTACAAAATATGGTGACTGTAGGAGAACAACCCCTCATTCAAGTATTCAATAAGGCTACAAAAATAAGGGAAATACTTACAAAGTATGCATACCATTTTACATTTACCAGAGGGTAAAGTAAATTTTCCTGCATGCAGGAAATGGGGGGGGGCTCCATGTGGCTTGAGTATGTACGCATAGGGGGAGGGGGTAGGCCAAATGCGTACAGGGTGCAACAGGGGGGTGGGGGGGTCAATTTTCGGCAAATTTGTGCGTACATAATTAATGGAAGCCCCCTATGTCGGCTATATACACGTAATCAAAGGGGCAATGGTCTGTGCTACTGACCGCATTTATACCAGCCCCAGCAGCGTCCCTATGTCGGCTATATACACGTAATCAAAGAGGCAATGGTCCCTGCTACTGACCGCATTTATACCAGCCCCAACAGCGTCCCTATGTCGGCTATATACACGTAATCAAAGAGGCAATGGTCCCTGCTACTCACAGCATTTATACCAGCCCCAACAGCGTCCCTATGTCGGCTATATAAAGGCTATCAAAGAGGCAGTGATCCGTGCTACTCACTGGTATATATATATATGTGCCTGTGGGTAGACTTACCATAAATCGTCCTACACTAAATACAGTATCAATACAATTTACAAATTATTTCATAGTAATTTTGTAAAATACTATCATGATTTACAAATTGAATTATGATAATTTACAAGGGTCAACTTAACATAAATGTGTACACAATATGTATACAATGCCATTGCAAATTACTCACTCACTCTAAAGCAATTTACAATGGTCAACTCAAGGTCTTTTTACCCTTTTCCGCAAAAACCTTCGGCGAAAACGTGTACACTAGAAGTAGACCCGAGGTCAAACCTCGGGTCTAATAAATTCTCTTGTATAAGCCACATCTCAGAAATAAGCACCGCTCCCTGAGAATCCTATAAAGCTTGACTGTGGTTAGACTTTTAGCTGTTTTAGTATTGTATATTGACTTGCACTTTAGCGTCCTTTATATGTTGCATAGACCACTGAGTAGGACAGGACTATATCTAGTATATAGTGTTACACATGGTGAAGGGTCAATATATCGAACTGCTGGACACCTGGTACGGCGACACAGAGAACTACAAAAAATAGACTACAAATGGTGGCTGGTAATACATTCAACATTTGCCACCATCATCAGGCCCTACACCCAGGTACTCTTATACCAGGTTATAATATAAGTAATACAATGTAAATATCCTTGTGTATATGGCGCATCTCCTACCTTTTCGATACTATAAGGTGCACTTGCACATAAGCCATGTGATATATGTGGGGTATTACAGCACGTACAATTATATATGTTGTTCTCTTGTCTACATAATGACACCCGTCAACTGTACCATGTAGGGTAATGTGGAGTTGTTAGGAGGCTGAGTATATTATCAGGCACTCTAGCACACAGAGGACACAGAGGAGGATGACTTATGTCTTCCATTAAAAAAAAAGAAGATAAAGGTTGATATGAGTTCAAATAGTGTCTAAATGACGGGTCTACATGTATAAATATTAATATGTGTAAAATGCCATGAACTGACAGTATGATAGCTTTAGTGTTCCTCATACACTCCTACCTTCTTTTCAAAGCAAACATTGTCACTCTTCAATTCAATTCAGTTTAATATTTTATTATACTGAACAGATTGACTGTAAACAAATACAGTAAATTCCTTCCCTAGAGCTCGGTCAAACAAAGGTTAGGATTGTCAAGATTTTTAATCTAGAAATCCCTACTGCAATCATGCAATACATCATTTTGTTTTCATGATGTTTAATGCCTGAATGCAGCATTGCTGTACACAAATAGATATGAAGCGTTGAAGTTTCATCCAATCCCTATAGAGGTTTGATTAACAGTGACACTGCTGCACTATAAGGGGTCAAGCCTCTTACGGTTTAGGATCAAGTTATCAGCGTAAAGCTTGTCTTATTAGCAATTGTCCTCTGTATTCTTCTGTTCCATATACTTTTAGTCTGAGCTCCTAACGAACATTGACCCCACTACAAGTTTTATAACCATAAACCATATTAAATCTGATAAGCCATGATTACCTTGAGACTTGTATATGTAACAATGAGCAGGTATTACCCTTTGTCACGGTGGGTGCACATTGCCATATAGAGTACTGCACATTCACTCTGTGTAGTGCCTGAGTGCATGACCAGGCCCAGGTGCTGGGACACACCTGTCTCGTGTAGGGGTAGGGAAATTGCTCAACTGCAACTTTAACTAGGGTTGATTCTGGGTCTTGAGACATTTTTCTTCATACTAGATCCTGACTAATCTGTATTTCTCATTTCCTTTATACCATAAACTGAATTTCAGACAGCCATGCATGGATTTAAATACCAATAATACATGTACCTTCATATCATGGACTGTGATATTATCAGTGTCTACTGATAAATTGAAGTAACACGGGGGGGGGGGCAGTTCATGATGTGGACTGGTTTGTAGTGCTAGTACACAGGCACTAGGGACTGTGGTGCACCAGTACTCTAACCTTCAACGGTAGCACAGTGCTTTCATACACTTTATACAGTTAACTTCTCTCACATATGACGTGTGGATGCCACATCTTCGGGTAACTCGTCTGTGCTGCATCCATGTATATATCATGCCAACTACGGACCCAATACACAACTCGTCTGTGCTGCGTCCATGTATATATCATGCCGACTACAGACCCAATACACAACTCGCCTGTGCTGCATCCATGTATATATCATGCCAACTACGGACCCAATACACAACTCGTCTGTGATGCGTCCATTAATATATATCATGCCGACTACGGACCCAATACACAACTCGTCTGTGATGCGTCCATTAATATATATCATGCCAACTACGGACCCAATGCACAACTCGCCTGTGCTGCATCCATGTATATATCATGCCAACTACGGACCCATTACACAACTCGTCTGTGCTGCATCCATGAATATATCATGCCGACTACGGACCCAATACACAACTCGCCTGTGCTGCATCCATGTATATATCATGCCGACTACGGACCCAATACACAACTCGTCTGTGCTGCATCCATGTATATATCATGCCGACTACGGACCCAATACACAACTCACCTGTGCTGCATCCATTAATATATATCATGCCGACTACGGACCCAATACACAACTCGTCTGTGATGCGTCCATTAATATATATCATGCCGACTACGGACCCAATACACAACTCGTCTGTGCTGCATCCATGTATATATATCATGCCAACTACGGACCCAATGCACAACTCACCTGTGCTGCATCCATGTATATATATCATGCCGACTACGGACCCAATGCACAACTCGTCTGTGCTGCATCCATGTATATATATCATGCCAACTACGGACCCAATGCACAACTCGCCTGTGCTGCATCCATGTATATATATCATGCCGACTACAGACCCAATACACAACTCGTCTGTGCTGCATCCATGTATATATATCATGCCAACTACGGACCCAATGCACAACTCGTCTGTGCTGCATCCATGTATATATATCATGCCAACTACGGACCCAATGCACAACTCGTCTGTGCTGCATCCATGTATATATATCATGCCAACTACGGACCCAATGCACAACTCGCCTGTGCTGCATCCATGTATATATATCATGCCGACTACGGACCCAATGCACAACTCGCCTGTGCTGCATCCATGTATATATCATGCCGACTACGGACCCAATACACAACTCGCCTGTGCTGCATCCATGTATATATCATGCCGACTACGGACCCAATGCACAACTCGTCTGTGCTGCATCCATAAATATATCATGCCGACTACGGACCCAATACACAACTCGAGGGCTTAATGCAGCAATTCAATTACCAGCATGCATCTGTACTTCGTGGTCACACATGATCAAGAACGCTTAGGACGCTGTATCCTGCTTAAAGGGTTATAGCTGACAGTAGTACGCATGATATGAGTGACACAGGGTCCTTATCTGTATATAGATCCCACCTATATAGTGATAGGCTATCTTATCTACTGGGACATCTCCACATGTCCCAAACATTAGTCATGTTTCCTCCTTACATAATGATTGTTTTCATCCTGTTACTAATAAGACTTCCTTCCACTACTTACATAATGTTTGTTTTCAATCTGCCACTGGCTACAAGCCCCAGCTTTGTTTACAGAGATGCTATTTTCAAGATGAATTTCTTTTTCATTGAGTGCATTTCATGTCATTTTAAGGTAAACGTGACGATTTAGGGGTGGGCATGGACTGCTTTTGCTCCTCCAACCTCACACAAAAACTTATACAGGTCAGGGACAAAAGTTACTGTGCACAAAATACCTAAAATATGCCATTGGGACCCCCTATATATGGTTTTTATAGAGGAATGCATACGATAGGTCTTTGGAACCTGAAAATTGCCAGAACTCAGCAATCTAGTGATTTAAATTGATAGGTTTTAAAACAGGGGTAATCTTTTTGTCTATTCACATTAGACTTTGTAGCTTTGATGTTTAGAAAATGATAGTCCAACACAAGCACAGAAAAATTAATAAGGTAGTAGTTGTTGAGCTTAATACACATTAGTTTCTAGGACACTGGTTTAATAGCAACATGAGACAATGAAGGACACCCAGATGAAAATAATGACTGGACAGACAGGAAAGGGAGGGTGTTCAGCAGAGGATGGGTATCAGCCTGAGAAGAAGGAGGCAGAGGAAGACCACATCCAGAGGTAGTGTCTTTAGGTAAGGCTTAGACTTTAAAAGTGAATAAGAATAGTCTAGTATACCCACATCCTTGTACTCTGTAGGTGGAAACTGTTGTGTACCTAGGTTTCCCCTATGGTGCTACGATTGGGTGGTCAACTCAGGGGGGTCACTCCATATATGATCATTAGTAACCATGTGCATACAAAAAGTAACAGGAAAGGGGTACTTTTTGGGGGTTGTGGGCAGGTCCTGCTGGATCCTTTCAAGTGTGATGGAGAGACCTCCGAAAGCGGGAGAGATTGGCCTGTTGGGATCAAAATGACCCCAATTTTCATTGGTTTCAGGGCCCAAACTTGCCATAAAATGAAGATTTTTGCCCAAATGTCCATTGCACATGCTTTGAAATGAAGTTCAGGCATGCTACAGTATGGGCAGAATTGGAAAAACTGGGGTAGAGACATCCATCCAAGTTATTTCCTTCCCTGAACACACATGTTGGTGTTTACCTATACCTGGTGATGGGACCTATAGATTGGGACCTATGTGCCTCGTATCATAGCTTGCCTCATATCACTTTTGGTTCGGTTGGGTTAATTGCAATTAAAAGCTAGAAGAGAAACTGTTTTTCTGGGAGCACTGGGACTGCACTACTTAGTGTCAGAGGGTGATGCCTGCCTAAATCTCGCGAGATAGGACCCACAATGGCTGCCCTGACCGACCCAATCAGTTTGTAGCTATAGATAATGACAAAGCTACCTTATTCTGCAGACATGTAAGGTGTAGACCCACCTGCCGCCATGACACACATACATACACTGCTTTATAATCTTAGGCAACTCTTTAAGGACCACACAGTGCTACTATATACTATTTAGTACAACTCTTTAAGGACCACACAGTGCTACAATATACTATTTAGTACAACTCTTTAAGGACCACACAGTGCTACTATATACTATTTAGTACAACTCTTTAAGGACCACACAGTGCTACTTTATACTATTTAGTACAACTCTTTAAGGACCACACAGTGCTACTATATACTATTTAGTACAACTCTTTAAGGACCACACAGCGCTACAATATACTATTTAGTACAACTCTTTAAGGACCACACAGTGCTACTATATACTATTTAGTACAACTCTTTAAGGACCACACAGTGCTACAATATACTATTTAGTACAACTCTTTAAGGACCACACAGTGCTACAATATACTATTTAGTACAACTCTTTAAGGACCACACAGTGCTACTATATACTATTTAGTACAACTCTTTAAGGACCACACAGTGCTACTATATACTATTTAGTACAACTCTTTAAGGACCACACAGTGCTACTATATACTATTTAGTACAACTCTTTAAGGACCACACAGTGCTACAATATACTATTTAGTACAACTCTTTAAGGACCACACAGTGCTACAATATACTATTTAGTACAACTCTTTAAGGACCACACAGTGCTACAATATACTATTTAGTACAACTCTTTAAGGTCCACACAGTGCTACTATATACTATTTAGTACAACTCTTTAAGGACCACACAGTGCTACTATATACTATTTAGTACAACTCTTTAAGGACCACACAGTGCTACTATATACTATTTAGTACAACTCTTTAAGGACCACACAGCGCTACTATATACTATTTAGTACAACTCTTTAAGGACCACACAGTGCTACAATATACTATTTAGTACAACTCTTTAAGGACCACACAGCGCTACTATATACTATTTAGTACAACTCTTTAAGGACCACACAGTGCTACTATATACTATTTAGTACAACTCTTTAAGGACCACACAGCGCTACTATATACTATTTAGTACAACTCTTTAAGGACCACACAGTGCTACAATATACTATTTAGTACAACTCTTTAAGGACCACACAGTGCTACTATATACTATTTAGTACAACTCTTTAAGGACCACACAGTGCTACTATATACTATTTAGTACAACTCTTTAAGGACCACACAGTGCTACAATATACTATTTAGTACAACTCTTTAAGGACCACACAGTGCTACAATATACTATTTAGTACAACTCTTTAAGGACCACACAGTGCTACAATATACTATTTAGTACAACTCTTTAAGGACCACACAGTGCTACAATATACTATTTAGTACAACTCTTTAAGGACCACACAGTGCTACAATATATTATTTAGTACAACTCTTTAAGGTCCACACAGTGCTACTATATACTATTTAGTACAACTCTTTAAGGACCACACAGTGCTACTATATACTATTTAGTACAACTCTTTAAGGACCACACAGTGCTACTATATACTATTTAGTACAACTCTTTAAGGACCACACAGCGCTACTATATACTATTTAGTACAACTCTTTAAGGACCACACAGTGCTACAATATACTATTTAGTACAACTCTTTAAGGACCACACAGCGCTACTATATACTATTTAGTACAACTCTTTAAGGACCACACAGTGCTACTATATACTATTTAGTACAACTCTTTAAGGACCACACAGCGCTACTATATACTATTTAGTACAACTCTTTAAGGACCACACAGTGCTACAATATACTATTTAGTACAACTCTTTAAGGACCACACAGTGCTACAATATACTATTTAGTACAACTCTTTAAGGACCACACAGTGCTACTATATACTATTTGGCGTTGTTGTCATGATGTGTGATGCAGCCTTGTGAAGCAACTGCCCTGGTATGCATTGATAAGTCAGGGGTAGACACTAACATTTTGGGCATTTGGCTACCCGGGCCAGTAGCCTGGTATATAGCAATGTATTTTCAAATATTTTACTGGCTAAATGGCCAATTTCAAATGAAATCTAGAAATAATCACTGGCCCGCAGCCAAAACTACTGGCCATTGGCCACCGGGCAAGTGTTAGTGGCTACCCCTGAATAAGTCCAGCTGACTCTACAAGACCGATGAAGTCCTAAATGGTTAGAATGAAGCCCTGAGGCATGTGCTGCACTGGAAAGGTTGTACACCCCGTCCAGTAGCAATAGATGAATATATCACTCAATTGCTTTGACATCAAAGGGTCCTTTTCGTTTATTGTATTTATGTATTATTACTTGTAAATATTCTCATATCTATAGGTAGAGTTAATCTACAAAAGATCATTATTCATATGGCAGTTCAGTGCACTCTGCTAGCACCCCTTAACTCGACCTACTGCCATTTGCATGCCTGCCAGTTCCACGCAGCCATAGACTTGCACTGGCCCCTTATATGGACAAGAATAAAAGTGGTAAAATTCAAGTGAAGGAAGGAATATGGTATCATCGTGACTAAATGCACGAGGGCTTTAAATACCAAAGTACCCTGTGTTATGAGACTTGAAATAACTTTATAAAAACCAAGTCAAAGGTAATGATCGGTCTGAATAAACATAGCAAGTATGTCTTGTATAAGTGCCACCAGCATCTTTCAATTCTTAACACGCTGAGGCACTTCAAGACCAGGGATGTGATTTCATTTAGTTAATATGTAGGAAAACGTGATCAGACAATATGACTGAGACTCATTTGGTACTTGATAACCTCGAAATATCAAAGACACCCCTCCCTCCATAAATGTTTAAAAGAAAAATCTCATTGGATCTGTGAAAATCACGAGGATCAACCTTTTTACCGTGAAATGTAGGAAATCCTACAGATGTAGGAGAAATCACATCCCCGAAGACAGAGCAGAAAATGCCATCAACAGGTTGTTTCAGCTTCAACAGAAAATGAAGACATTATTTGACTGTAATTGTATTGTACACATATTTGTTCTATGTAAATTGTATGTTGGATGTTCTGGATCTAATTTGAAAACCTTTTCACGATGGGATTTTCAGCCACTCAATAATTACTACATAACAGTGTATGGTTCGTCCATCAATAAGGTTCTAGAGCCAGTCTTTTGCAGATAAGATAGTCGGTGTGCATGGTGACTTTGTCATGGTCATGGAGGACTGGGATAATGACCCGTACATATCTATATAAACTATCGTAATCTCTCGCGTAAAAGGCACACCTAGAGTTCAAGAATATGGTCAGAAAATAGTCAAAACAATGAAAAATTCATAACTTTTGTTCTACTTAATGAATTTTCAAAATTCAAAAAGCTATGTATTGCTAGAGCCCCCAGGACCCCCCCCCCCCCTAGATCCTTTCATGACTTAGGGGGGGAGTGTAAGATATCAAATGAAAGGTCTTGGTGTCCCCCTTCTGGATTCAGTAAGATCTAAAACCTCTTGTACAAGACGCTCCTTGTACGCGGGAGATTACGGTACATAACACTGCCTGTGCAACTGAAATCTATATGCGAATTAACCCTTAAAAGAGGACTAAGTATTAGTGCGCCATGCATCATACCGACCCTAAATGGTCCATACACTACCAAGTGCACTTCATAATCATTGGTGCATCATGCCAACTAATTACTATGAAGAAATGAAGAAATAATGGTAAAATCTAGGGTCTGTCCTTTTTTGCTTGGTAGAGTAGGGTATTGTTCTCAAATGATTTGGTTGTATCTTTGAGATTGTATATGAGCTTGATGTTACTACCGTAAAACCTCGCGTATAAGACGCGTCCTCTATGCCAAACAAATGCCTTGTGCGTCTTATAGGATTTCTTCAAGTTGGGGGTGCGTCTTATACGAGGGGTAATTTTACTAAAGAAATGTACTGGATTTACAAAATTGAGACCTAAGAGGTGCGTCTTATACGTGAAAATGCCTCTGCTGAGTTTGGGGTGCGTCCTATACGCGCAGCGCGTCTTCTGCGCGAGAGAATACGGTAGTTGTATATGTCCAATACATGCTCACACTGTACTGGACAAAGAGCACTCCTAAAGTTTTAGTCATACATGTATTACCATTACCACAAATACCAACAAACATCCTTGAACATAACATGAATGTCAAAGTCTGTAATGTTCATGGGGAATGCACAGCTATTATACTCTCATCTCAATACATGCTGAATCCAAATACCGAGTCCACACTAGTCTCCATAGTCATATAGTGTGTCCCATGCTGTGAAGCCACAGAGTGACAATCAAAGTGGACGATTCTATGACTCATGACGCATGAAGCCATTCCCACCTTTAACAACATATCACCCAAGGCACCCAATGTGTTTATGACGTACATAAAATGTCATATCTTAATAGACATATACATTGACGTGATGGCACATTATACTGTTTATAACTTGTCGTGTTAAACTACATGATGGCGTAATGAAAATCAGACCACCTGTTGCCGAAACTCATATGTACCAAGGAAGCGGATTGTCCAATGGGCGCGGACATTGCTGAGGAGGATTACCAGCAGCTATCACTTTTACAATTGTAAGATGAGTACCACCTGCCCTCCCCCCGAGAGACCTACAGTGAATAGTTTAGATTATTTTATTAACTAATGTTTAATCCCTGAATTCATGTTGGACCTATATGGCCTACCTGGAATCATATTTTGGGCAGTTTAGTATGGTTTGATACAATAAAACTGTGCGTATAAACCATACCCTGAATTCAAGAACGTCACCATTCCTATAAGGTGCAAGTAAGGTCATCCTAACTAAGCCGCGCCTTACACGTATGGATTTATGGTACATTACAAAAAGATGAATTAGAATGAGTGCCGGTAGATATGAGTGGATGATCACATGAACTAAAATAACACAAAATCAATCATAGATAAGCTGTCCTGTACGCCTTGTACAGTGAGTCATGTAAAGATGACATTACCCTGTGTCAGACTACCTGGTAGCCTAAACAACTATCTATAACTGAATCATAACTGTATATCAACTACTATTGAAATACCTTACTATATGTATGCCTGCTTCCGATGTGTGATATTGCCAAGTTGTTTATCGTCGCCTTAGTGCAAAAAGGTTGTAATTGACATTTTGGAAAAAAAAATGAGGTTCCTTCCGTTTTAACATCTATTGACCTATATCTAGCTACTATGAAAGTATTAAAGCTCTGTCTATAATATCCGTGCCTACAGGCCCTGGGCAATATTGCTGTTTCCAATTTGCTTTATAGTAAGTGGAACACTTCTTTTGCCTCTCCTGCAAAACTTGAAAAATGCAGATACAACCTTCTTGCTCTAAGACGACGATATGTCGTACAGCAAACAGGACTATGTGGGTCGTGGGGTTGTACCTCGCTGTCCCAATAGAGGGGTAAATACAGAGATGGGTCAGAACTGAGTGGTAGCACAGGAAGGTGGGAGGGATCTCTTCCTGTCCCCCTGTCACTAAAAACACTCCATTATACTAGACATTAGTGCGCAGATACCTTCAAGCTCAGGGACTATAATACTCTCCATCAACAAAGGACTGGGGTTTGTATTTTTGTGCCGGAGTACAAACAGGAGCCCCACCATGTCCATGGCCCATGGCACTATTGACTGCCCAGGTTCAATGATGAATGTTAGAAACAACAAGATGAATTTTAGTGGGGCCAACCCAGGACAACCCAAGAGTTAATCTTATTAAAAATAGGCAGGGCCTTTAAATTCACATAAAAGACAGATTGTATAGCACTAGGTGTTAGGAGTGAGCCCCCACCTGTGCCCGGGGAGGATGTGTCAGCTGGTGCACTGTGAGACATGGACACTAAACCCTCTAAGGGCTGCAGGGTGCACTGTGAGACATGGACACTAAACCCTCTAAGGACTGCATGGTGCACTGTGAGACATGGACACTAAACCCTCTAAGGGCTGCATGGTGCACTGTGAGACATGGACACTAAACCCTCTAAGGGCCGCATGATGCAATGTGAGACATGGACACTAAACCCTCTAAGGGCTGCATGGTGCACTGTGAGACATGGACACTAAACCCTCTAAGGGCTGCAGGGTGCACTGTGAGACATGGACACTAAACCCTCTAAGGACTACATGGTGCACTGAGATATGGACACTAAACCCTCTAAAGGCCGCAGGGTGCACTGTGAGACATGGACACTAAACCCTCTAAGGGCCGCAGGGTGCACTGTGAGACATGGACACTAAACCCTCTAAGGGCCGCATGGTGCACTGTGAGACATGGACACTAAAGCCTCTAAGGGCCGCAGGGTGCACTGAGAAATGGACACTAAGCCCTCTAAGGGCTGCATGGTGCACTGTGAGACATGGACACTAAACACTCTAAGGGCCGCAGGGTGCACTGATGTAACGTGCCCAGTCAGCAACATGATGTATCAGTACAGCCCTGGCTAGGCTACTAACCAGGGCACATGTGTTCACCCTATCCCTGCAATAGCATCATGGGCCATGCATCAAGTTGATCCTTTTAAAGTATTTCTATATGACCCCCACCCATGGGGTGAGCATGTCATATTAGTGCACCAGCTGTGCTTCAAGGGCTACATATATATGCAGAGTACTACAGTATTAGGGAGCGTTCAACAATTATGTCACCGGTATTTAGGCATTTTTCAGGACCCACCCACCCCCGTCACTGTTAGTGTATGGAACATATAGAGGAACCCAAAGACCCCCCACCCCCTAAGCAGTGACGTAATTGTTGAAGGCTCCCTTACTGTAGTGGTGCTATAAAACATAGCCCTCAATAACAAGCCAGCAGAACTAACATGAAGTAATTATTACTTTACACCCCTCTCTGGAGCAGTGTCCTACATAGGGCTACAACTGATATATGTCTGTATGTCAGTACATCACAGACAGCATAGGGCATATAGGCTGACAGATACATGAGACAACCATCCGGTCCTCACGTCAATCAGTATAGGATCAACTATTACCCCTGTGCTGCCTCATCTACATAGGCCCTACATGGGGGGGGGGGCTTTAAAACTTTTGACCCCTCTTGATAAAAAGCCTGCACGCTACTATAGATGAAAAAGGGGCACAAAAATTCACCACGTCTCTGGTGCAGGGGGGGCAAAAAAAAAATCGACTAACATTGAAGGGGGTCTGCGTGAAAACTCACCACCCCCGCCCTGTTTATAGGTAATGACCACTCCCTACTACCTAATAATATATGTGGTGCACATATGCACAGGCACTGACACATTCCCCTGTAAAATTGTGTAATGTCGTTCTCGCCATGAATATGACCTTAGCTGTCGAAATGGCGTTAAACATCTATTACTCACTCACTCACTCCTAATAATATATACTAATATGTAAACACAATACACAGTAGCCCTGGGGGTCATATCTATATACGTACATGGGTACAGCTTTGTTTGACACGTAGCTGTCGCTTGCTATATAACATCAAACTTAGTACATATATATATATATATATATATACCAAGTCTGGCAGTGACCAGACCCTGTACACTGCAGTGTAACATGTCCCACATGAGAACTTCACCAATACCAACCCCCTTCTAGGTGCACTATAGCTGTGTGGGGGCCACAGTACCAGTATGTATACAGTGACTGACATAACCCCAGGACCCCCTACGTACTGTGACTGTCCCCTGGAGGTGGGATGTGTCATGTGCAGGTGGGTGTAGACAGGTGTAGACCTACCTGTGCAGGTGTTAGATCCTCCTGGTGTGAGTGTGTGAGTGAGGTGTGGGATACTGTGTGCCTGTGTACAGTCTGTACGTGTGTTTGTGTGTTTGTGTGTGTGAACCCTGCTCTATTCTATGTGTGTCACTGCCCTATAACTGCAGCCAACTAGACTTGCCACACAACCAATAACACTGAGTATAACCATATACGTTTTTTAAAGCTTGAATGGGACACTGCAAAGATGGAATTTGAATTGGGAACCCATTTCCTTAGATTTGATGACCCTGGATTTGGATTCCTAGTTTAGGTTACACACAAGCTAGAACAACAGAAAAAAAAAACAATCGTCGAATCTTTTTTTCTGTAATATCTTGGACATGATTGATAAACTTGTTTCATTTTCTATGGACAACACAAAGATTCTGAATTTTCATATTCAAGCAGCATTTTATGATAAATAAACATACAATAAGGAACATAATATCTTCGTGGATATATCCTGACCAGCCTTGATTAGAAAATGGACCTAGTGACTTTAAGTACAATGCATTTAGGAAATAAAGGTATTTTGCTGTCACTAAGGAAAGTGAATATCCGTCATACACCATATGTGACAAATGGTCTTCCTGGGTATGAAGTGTAAGAAATGATAAAATAAGTTGAAACTCGGGGCTAGGAGCACGTCTATGTGCGCCGCGTGGCGTGTTGACAATGTTAGCCATGTGGCTCACCTGATGGTAGCACGTGTACGTCATGTGACAACCTCACGTCATGACGTCATAAACGTCACCTGTGTGACATCAAGACGTCAGCTGGACGTATGCTTTAAATATTTCGTAACTTTTCTCCATTTTTTTTTCAGTTCTACAATGAGCACTTGTACCAGGTGGTACTTAATTACAGGGGTGTTTAAAGTTGTTCGGCAGGCCTCCACACATGGGTAATGGTTTGAAAAATACTTAGACCAGGTTCTTGGGCGGTAGGAGTTTTTACCTATAAATTGCAGTATTACTGAAGGAAGACAATATAGGAATTTTACATTGGTATTCCAATATTTTAGGGCATTTTTAGCCTTTTCTTTCCCAAAAAGTTGGACCCCAACTTTCAACTTGCGTGGCCCTGTGTCCCCAGTCCCGCCGCCTATATGTGGGCCCAAACGATGCCGTTAGAGTCGTCCGTATTAAACAGACGTCTTTAGACAGTGACACCAAGTCGGGCACAAAGTACTCCAGTATACAGAGGACACAGTGAATCGGAAAGCACTGATATCCAGGCAGCTTTGTCCTTTTTTTTTCTTCTCATTTTGTGCTCTGCCCCCCCCCCTTTTTCTCTTTTTTTTTTTACTTTTACTCTTTTTTCCATTAACTATGACAACAGCGCTTCAACGGCATTAACTCATAGACCCCTAAATTGACTCTGATGAGGCCAAAAGTCAGGCCAAATGATCCGTCCACTCCTGTCCCACCCCATGTAGTATGAGCCACATCCATGGATACATATGGCATCGTGAATTACATTTTAATTTCCTATAACCTGCACCTAAGTCATGTTCTGGTACGTCCCAGTTATTAAACAGGGTTGCCACCAGAACTGAGATATCAAAAATACTGACTTTTTTTTCAATCAGTGATTATTTCTAGTAGAAATAATCACTGATTGAAAAAAATATTTTACTGAAGGGGGTGGGGGGATGGGTCTGACACTCTGGCGGCAACGGATAGACAGAATCCCATAATAACATCTTACAGAAAGAACTTAACATAGGGAACCCTGAATGTCCAAACCTCCTTAATATTGAATCCTGTGGTCTTCACACAGTTCATGGGACATTCAAGACAGTCTACAATCCCTATACTATCTTTTCCATGACTTCCCAGTCATTCACATTGTGGATATGCTCAGAATCCTTATACTGAGCTTCATCCAGTGGGATGTGCTAGATAAATCAATACCAGCTGCTGCTCTTGTGAAAATTGATGTCATTTTGGCAGGGTGTTGTTGCCAAGAACTTAAAGAAGGTTGAAGTTAGGTATACTTGTCAAATCAGAACTATAGAGACGTCTGATTGCAAATCACAAGTACAAATTCTAACATTATACAATGACTGCAGGACTTTGTGGAAGTCTCATATGCAAACTCCTGGAAAAGAGCCTGTGGAATTATTCCCTAGTCACGACCCTCACAGCATGGGATTCTTACCGTGTTCATCCACTTCCATTCTATGGAAGGGAATAACCCTTGTGTGTAGGACAGGGACAACTATACTGCTATGATTTAGCAGATAAACTACTTACATTGCACTCTGCTAACCAAGGACTTACTTCACTCATTATTATCCAAATACCATTCACAGATAATCAACCACTCAGAAAACTTTTGTGAATTGTAGTGTGGTTCTTTCCATTTTAGACACAACTTGACTCATGTGAGTCCTGTAATTTAGTTGGTTATCAACCTCCTCACTAATGGAAACTACTGACTTTTCCTGACCGGTGGCAACCCTGTTAAACCTTTCAACACGAATCAAAAAGGTACTTCTATAAATCTGCAATGATTAATGTACTAATTTACTAATTAGGATAAGATAGCATGATGACCTAGCTTGATTCGCGGAAGATGGCTTCCTATTGCCTGTCACCTTTAAATCCCTGTCTAAGTGATACAGAATCATCTGATTTAGAAACGTGGATTAAAGTGATTATATCCTTAACATCCCAGATTTGAAACCTGATTGAAACATGTTAAGATTCAGAAACTATACTTGATTCCCAGCACATTGGAACCCAGGTCAATGGCACTTACCATATTGACCTATTCAAGACCGCTGTCAAGACAGCAGTCTAATGCTTAAAATAGTGTGTTAATTCTTGTTTTTCATCATTTCTTTTTTGACAATAATAATCTTGAAGTATTCAATCTTGCTAAGATCCGTCCGGGCCTGCAGAACAATTAAATCTGCAGGACCGTATGTCCTGCAAGGGAAAAAGCTTGGGGTGCATATTTATTATACTATATTCGACCTAATAAGCACGTTTGAAATTTATTTAGTGGTAGTTCAACTGCCTCCAGAGTTGTGAAAATAGAGCCTTTTTTTAGTCTGAAAAAGGCTCCAAAAAGGGGGTGGGCATTTATATCTTGCTGGGGCGAATATGGTACATGGGATGCGCATTATACACGATGTACTAGAGTAGTATATGTGGGACACTGGACCACTCGCAAAAAGATACACCTTGATCACAATTTGTCATTCATTAATTAGATCAAAACGTTACCGAAACTTGACAGTTTTACCCAGGCGAGTTTTATGACACACTGAGTTATAGATAGCTACTGTATAATCAAACGTGGGATAGATAAAATGGCTAAGGCTAATCCTAAGGCCACGGCCCAATGAGATGTTATTCGCCTCTACGTTCAAAGGGCAAATTTTAATGCAACCTTCCCATAAGATGCTCCAAATATAATAATGCTACATGACTGGGCTCCTAATATGGGAATGGCACACATGTTTACGGTCCCAATACTCCAAATTAACCAATGCCACGCCACTTAGAACTCCTAATAAGGTGCATCATACTTATGTGTACATATATGTGTGTGTGTGTGTAGTTGGCCCTTAGGGGGTTAATGGTCACTGGTGCATATAGGCTGGAAGAAATACACTAATCCTATTGTTCTACCTAGTGAGAGGATTAGAACTGGTATAGCATGTATGGGCATAAACTGACTATGCTGCCGAAATGTGCATTCTCATTTTGTAATCTAAAAACAGTTCATGCCCATGACAGACACGACAAGGGTCCATCCAGGCACTATAGACTTGCTAACCCAGATTAGAAGGCAGTATCTACTTCTCCTATCAGTGGCTACTGACAATATGCTGATCAACAACTGCATTTTGCAGTAGGTACTGCTGAAATACTTCCAAAAACAGCTGACTCTACACTGCATTTTCAGTATAGACTCAGTAGTGTACTGACTATCAACTGAGTATGCACTGTGTTTTCAGGCTAGAATCAGTAGTCTACTGACTCTCAACTGAATCTTAATAGATACCAAAAATGTCACACTCTGTGCAGTAGCATAGATGCAGTAGTCTACTGACTACTGGTATCGCTCTGTCCATTCATGGATTATTTATTGGGCTACTGACCTGATGCTTCTGAGACAGTCCATAGTGTGAATGTCATGATGGTTGTGAACAGTTATCAAAAGATTCAGTAATGAAATTCTGAAACTATCCAGTGTTTGTGAAGAAAAGCATAATTATACCTTTGCATATGATTATGTTATTGAGTGCCAGTTATGGATACACATGGATGTTGGGGTGTGTGAAAACGAGGAATTAGTCACTGACTTTATGTAGGGCATAAATGTACTAAATCATCAAGTATTATTTTGGTCACCATCATGACACTTTTTTTTTACATAGTATACATGTATCATTGATAATTACAAAGTTGCTGTCTTATCACCTTAACATCAATAAAATGCAAGGCATTCTACTATAGCAGTACTTTATCAGACAAGCCTACTCTTACCCTCTTGCTATAATAGAAGTTACCCAGTACTACTGAATCAATACTGCCCCCCCTCCTATATGTGTAATTCTCATTCTGCCTACTACTAACAGTGGTCAGTCCGTGGTAACTGTTCAGTATCCTACATACACAGACCTAATATTGTCATCCACAAAGCCCTGTTAAGTGCAGTTCATGAGTAGAATATAAACAATGCTAACTTACTGTTGTCTCACCACCACTCACTGCTGCACTCAGACTCCAATATTACTCCCAGGCTCATTAAGTTTTAATGTTCCAATATTATGTGTAGTTGGGTGTGGTGAGTAATCCTTTGTGGGTGCTGTCAATCAGAGTTTTGTTCAACATGAACTGTGAATGCTATAGATGGTGTTGGTGGCATACCTTGTGCTGGGTGGACATTGTACATGAACTGTGTGTGTGTGTCCCATGTGTGTGTCCTATCTGCACTCCCAGCTCTACACACACCACTCCTCTACCTCACTGATAAGGCCCCCTGTGTATGTACGTGTAGGGGGGGACCTTGGACCCAGCTCCAGGTGTGTTAGGGATGTCTTTATCAAACAACCTCTATAACAACATTATAAGTAAGTGGGTCATTGCGGATTATCACCAATTCGATCGTCGGGATAAAGCTTCAATAAGTGTGCTGTCATGTGCGCACAACCGCAAAATTTCCTCCTACTCCCTCCCCCTAAAAAGATTGAACTTTGTGTAACTCCAAGAGGGTTTGGGGATTTGCAAATATATTAGCTATCATCATTTGAATAAATCTACCTTTCATTCCTTATTCTGCAATGCCCCCTGGTACTAGCTAGACTAGCCTACAGAGTGGAGGTGAGCTGAGTTTTGGTGGTTGTGGTGTTTCCTTCTAATTGAGTGTTGCATATCACGTAAGTGGTGTGCTAGTGGTTCAATGGGCACCATGCCAGCAGGGCCTGGTATAGTAGATATGTTTAGTACAACCTCCCATGTCACATATACAATGTCTGGTATAGTAGATAGGTTTATTACAGCCTTCCATGTCACATATACAATGTCTGGTATGGTAGATAGGTTTAGTACAACCTTCCATGTCACATATACAATGTCTGGTATAGTAGATAGGTTTATTACAACCTCCCATGTCACATATACAATGTTTGGTATAGTAGATAGGTTTATTACAGCCTTCCATGTCACATATACAATGTCTGGTATGGTAGATAGGTTTAGTACAACCTCCCATGTCACTTATACAGGGCCTGGTATAGTAGATAGGTTTATTACAGCCCCCAATGTCACATATACAGGGCCTGGTATAGTAGATAGATTAATTACATCCTCCCATGTCACATATACAGGGCCTGGTATAGTAGATAGATTAATTACATCCTCCCATGTCACATATACAGGGCCTGGTATAGTAGATAGATTAATTACATCCTCCCATGTCACATATACAGGGCCTGGTATAGTAGATAGGTTTATTACAGCCCCCAATGTCACATATACAGGGCCTGGTATAGTAGATAGGTTTATTACAGCCCCCAATGTCACATATACGGGGCCTGGTATAGTAGATAGGTTTATTACAGCCCCCAATGTCACATATACGGGGCCTGGTATAGTAGATAGGTTTATTACAGCATCCCATGTCACATATACAGGGCCTGGTATAGGAGATATGTTTATTACAGCCTCCCATGTCACATACAGGGCCTGGTATAGTAGATATATTTATTACAGCCTTCCATGTCACATATACAGATCTGGTATAGTACCGTAAAATCTCGCGTATAAGACGCGTCCTCTACGCCAAACAAATCCCTACTGCGTCTTATAGGATTTCCTCAAGTTTGGGGTGCGTCTTATACGAGGGGTAATTTTACTAAAGAAATGTACTAATCTTACAAATTTCAGCCTTAAAATGTGCGTCTTATACGGGAAAATGCATGTGCTGAGTTTGGGGTGCGTCTTATACGCGCAGCGCGTCTTCTACGCGGGAGATTACGGTAGATATATTTATTACAACCTCCATGGTCACATATACAGATCTGGTATATTAGATATATTTATTACAACCTCCCATGTCACATATGTAGAGGGCCTGGTATAGTAGATAGGTTTATTACAACCTCCCATGTCACATATACAGGGCCTGGTATAGTAGATAGGTTTATTACAACCCCCAATGTCACATATACAGGGCCTGATATAGTAGATAGGTTTATTACAACCCCCAATGTCACATATACAGGGCCTGGTATAGTAGATAGGTTTATTACAACCTCCCATGTCACATATACAGGGCCTGGTATAGGAGATATATTTATTACAACCTCCCATGTCACATATACAGATTTGGTATAGTAGGTAGGTTTAATACAACCTCCCATGTCACATATACAGGGCCTAGTATAATAGGTAGGTTTATTACAGCCCCCAATGTCTAATATACAGGGCCTGGTATAGTAGATAGGTTTATTACAACCTCCCATGTCACATATACAGGGCCTGGTATAGGAGATATGTTTATTACAACCTCCCATGTCACATATACAGGGCCTGGTATAGTACATAGGTTCATTACAGGTCCCAATGTCACTTATACAGGGCCTGGTATCGTAGATAGGTTTATTACAGCCCCCAATGTCACATATACAGGGCCTGGTATAGTAGATAGGTTTATTACAGCCCCCAATGTCACATATACAGGGCCTGGTATAGTAGATTGATTTCACCATTCTCCCCAAGCATCAACGATGGGTATCAGAGACATTGGAAAATGATGACATGAAATTCAATAAGTGAAAAGGGACCTTATTTTAGGGGGTCATTTAGTCCGTCTTCCCAGTACAGGTGTCATATCTAGGTTGCACTGATAGGTACATTCTCTTGCTCGATTTGAGAAACCAGATGCAGTAGTCACATATCAGTAGGTATAATAAATACACATGTACTTTATTTCTTTATTTTCTACTTTTTATTTTACATTTGAAATGTGTTCTACAATTGACCTACTAGTCATGAAAATAGATCTGCCCTACGACCTTTTTCATCCAGCTTCTAATTTAATTTATTACGCCCTCCTCTTAGATTTTGCTAGTGGTGTATCAAATAATGATCTGCTATACGGGGGTATGGGTATAAGAGCACTGGGGGCTTCCACTTTGTACCAGCAGCAGTACGCGAGTAGTACATCCACATAGTATCAGTACACGTCTTGTACTTTGGACGTCTCAGCACAGAGGGACATGTATATAAGTGGTAAATATCCCGGTCACACAAGATGCACTGTAGCACGGGATGAGTCAATAATATACAGTACTGTATGACTATAGTCCATGATTAGCCTTAACAAGCTGCAGTAAATGAGCTGACTCAGGCCTGACCGAGCCTACACTAACAGCTGATAAACAACCAATGATAACGCTTATCAGCAGATATAGCAAAATGACTGCACAATATTTGGTTACATCATACTGGCAGAAAAAAGACATGATGCAGGGAAATAATTATATGTACCTATGATAGTCCTCTACTGGAGACAATCAACCCAACTGACGCTAACACAGTAACTCTCAGGTCATCACCTCTTCTTCAATTCTGTTGACAGAAAGGTACAAAGGCCTAGGAGGCATGCGGCCGTTATTGGGCCAAGAGCCTCAGGATGGGGGCCCACTCAAGAATTATATGGGCTTATACATTGTATGTGTATAATAGCCCCCCGCCCCCCTTATTTCTTGGAGGAGGGAAGAGACTCTTGTCATCAACCCCACCCCTACGCCGTGTCTCACTGTGACATCTTAAACAAATGGGTGGTTCACAATAGTACACATACCTTGGTAATGCTTCTGTAGGACACTGTTACTTTACACTGATAAGGGATGACCTTTGCATGTGCCATCTCTGATAATATGATATGTAGAAAGTGTTTATCAATATCTTAGTAAAGCTTACTAAAGATTAGATCTACTATTAGTCCTTTCGGGTTAGCTTGATATCTGAGGAATTTATGTTCGTTTGTCCCCTGAAAGCAGCATTGTAGTCATGGCGAGTAACTCGCCATGCCAACCTCGGCAACTGCACCAACCATAGACTCAGCTTGATGCATGAATAAAATACCAGTTTACAACTCACCAGGCCTACATTGAGTCATCATGCAGATAGAGGGGGACGCAGTATTTACAGACTTAAGTATGAGAGGATTTAATCACAGTAGTCTCACACCAAGTCAATGCCACCCAGGAGTTCCACTGGTCAGCCAATCACCATCAAGGATTACCAGTTGGTGTGGGGTAGACCCCCGCTGATAACCCCTTGTATACTGATGATTTTTACAGGTACTAATTCTATGGGATGTGATTACAATGTGTGGGGGAGGAGGAAGTCATGGATATTCCAAGAAATTCAAAGACAAAGCTTCTTGGTGTGCCCGAGCACACCAGTGCTGGGGAGACCTTTGCAGTCTGCGGTTTACTGACTTGTGGTGCAGCAATAAGAAGACTTATATATAGTTTTAATTGTCATCTAAAAATGTCAGAAAATAATGTGATAAAAAGCTTAGTGGACCTAGCATCTAGTGATAACCTATACACTTCCTTTACCTTCTCTGTGCAACAGCACAGAGAAGTATCACAACATGGTAGTCGGGCAGCCGCCAACCACCGCTCACAATCTTGTATACATGTTGCTGTTGAATATTACAGGTATATTCATTAGGCAACAGGTATATTCATTAGGCAACTGTACTGCGTCAAGATGACAAAGAAAAGTAGAAAATTACATGTAGTTACCTAATAATAACATTTAGATATCATTTTCTTGAAAGGAATTCATTTCCTCACCATCTTATCAGACTTATGAGTGTTTATGTATGTATAAACAGTTCACACTAGGTGGCAACATGATACAGTATTTTCTCCACTGCCCCCCACATTACATCTCTACCTGTATAATATGTGTCATATGTGGGTAGCATGATACAAAGATTACATATCTGTGATCAGTGTCATGACAGTTCCCGCCCTTCATAATATCTAATTTCGATTGAGAGAAGCATCAATTATATCAAACCGATATGGGATATTTCAGCCATTGGCCAGCTCAATGACCTACACAGGAGCCCACCCTTATTGGATGATTCAGTCACGGACCTACCTCCTCTTGTTGAGTGAGTACATGTATATGTTATACCTACCATGATATATGAATGTGGGGATAGACCCCTAGTGCACCTTATAGCATCAGTGGGTGCGCCTTACAGGCGTGGATATTTTACAATAGAACGGTACCACAGCTTTCTCTCAATTCTTACATGTGTGGGATAAGGTATGTAAAGGAGTGATTGATTAGAGGATCCACCTGTTTTTGTTGAGTGAATAAATTATACCTATATAAATGTTAGACTGAGTGATTGATGGACTTGCTTCATCTTGTTGCTCAAGTGAGCGTGTAAATGTTAGATTGAACTAGTGTGCGTTGTGCATTGAAGCACAGAAGTCTCAGGTTGATTTAGACTGACTCAAGCCTGTCACAACGTGCCAGCTAAAGGTTTTTTTTCTCGTTCTGATCTTATGATTTGGTTTAAACCGCAAGTAAGATGTCTTAGAATAAGATGCTTTTGGTGATCTTGACTGGGTTTCATCAGAATATAGAGGGAAATCATTCTGGGAAATCACTTTTGTAGTTGGCTCTATTGGAAAATCTATAAGAGGGAAATAGCACCTGAAACCATTTCTTCAAAATCTATATATGGTGGTTCTCCTTCGTTGTCAGATGGACACAATAACAAATTCTTGAAGCCATCTGCATGTGTTTTTAGGGATTTATTTGGAAATTTTGAATGAGCCCGGTGGTATAGACTCAGGGAGTATCCTGAGCCAATGATTGAGTGACGGACCTACCTGCTCGTGTTAACTAAGCAGTTTATACCTACCATATGTAAATGTTAATGTTGGACTCAATGACTGAGTGATTACGGTAAGTGACTGAGTGAGTAGTGGACCTACCTCCTCTTCTGTGAGCAGTTCATGCCTAAGTAAATGTTAGACTGAAGTACTGAGTGAGTGAGTGAGTGAGTGAGTGAGTGAGTGAGTGAGTGAGTGAGTGAGTGAGTGAGTGAGTGAGTGAGTACTGGACCTAACTCCTCTTGTTGAGTGAGCACGTTATACCCATCTCAATGTTAGACTCTGTGACTGAGTGAGTAACTGACTGATAGACTGAGCGATGATTAAGTGAGTGATTGATTGAGTGACTGAGTGAGTAAGTAAGAAATTGAGTGAGTAGGGCATCTACCTCCTCTTGTTGAGTGAGCAGTTTATACCCATGTCCCAGGGCTCGACAAATCCCTGTGTCCAGTGCCCGGGACACAAAACTATTTCTCTGGACACAACTTATTTTTCAAGTTGTGTCCAGTGGACAGAGCTGCCAAGCCAGGGTTTTACATTGACCTAAATGGCAGAGGCACACGATTTAACCTGCTGAACACAACTTTTATTTCCCTTTGTGTCCAGTGGACACACTGAGTCCAAACTGATTTGTCGAGCCCTGTGTCCTGAGTGAGTGAGTGAGTGAGTGAGTGAGTGAGTGAGTGAGTGAGTGAGTGAGTGAGTAGGGCACCTACCTCCTCTTGTTGAGTTAGCAGTTTATACCTATGTAAATGTTGGAGTGAGTGAGTGAGTGAGTGAGTGAGTGAGTGAGTGAGTGAGTGAGTGAGTGAGTGAGTAAGTGAGTGAGTGAGTGACTGCATATGGCACCTACATCCTCTTGTTGAGTAAGCAGTTTATACCTATGGAGATTTTAGACTCAGTGACTGAGTCAGTGATTGAGTGAGTGAGTAGAGCACCTACCTCCTCTTGTTGAGTGAGCAGGGTGAGGCAGTGGGACAGGGCGCCCACCATGTGCTGAGACGTCTCAGAGATCTGTGCCAGCTGGAGCCTCACCTGGAGCAGCGACACTAGACGTGGTACGCCGCACGAGCACCCAGAGCAGATGGAGAAAGCAGACAGAGTTACACATTCACTCACACAAAAACCACCTACATTAAAGATGCATGTGTTGGCACAGGGCCAGGGGCAGAGGGAGGCAGGGTAATTGGGCCATAGGTGGCGTGGGAGAGTTTGGAATGGGGAACTGAAGGAATGGAGGGGTGGTTGGGTGGTGGATGGTATATAGGGGGAGGGTGAGAGGTGTGGAGGTGTGGCTGGGGAGTAGATGAGTCAATGAAGCTGAACCACCAGGGCAGATTAACGCATCCTGGTTTGAACAGACCCTGAAGGAGTATTGTAGCAGAAGTATCAATAGTTCCACTTTCTGTTGGATATTACGCAATCAGAAACTGATGATACACCATGCAGTATGTACAATAGTAACATGGTAAGAGTAGACAATAATGCTGGCCCGGGGGGCCAATACCCATTGAATTTAGGTCCAGACACATGTTTTCTCTGTAAATTTCTTTAAATCAAATTTGGCCCATGGATATTGTTAGAGAGATAAAGATCATATAAGACTGCGGCCCTGGTGGCCAAAGCCCCATCCTAGTTGTTTTAGGATGGGTTTATCTGCCCCGGGAGCGCTACCGGTGCCCCAGGCACCGGTAGCGCTCCATACGCGAATCCGCAATGAACGATCTCGCAACACTAGTGTCTACCTTTGAACACGTGTATAAGGTGCGGCTTATGTGCAAAACTACCCCGTACTGTGCTGATAGGATGATCCTGAATCTAAGGCAGGGTCTACCTACTACAGAACAGTAGGGTTTTAAAGAACCAAGAATCTAGCTACAGCTGTACCTTATAGCACTTCTTTCAAGTCTGGGAGAGCCTTATACTGTACACGTGTTTAACTGATATACATGCACGAGGTGTTATTCAGCGTGTGACAGAGACTCAGGGTAAAATACAGACAGGATTAAATTTGATATAGTATTCCGCTTATTCGTTCCCTTCTTTGCGTGAGTCAACTCATAATACCAAAACCCACGCGTATAAGGCACTCCTGTGTATAAGCCGCACCCCAGAGTTTGCTATTATTTTATAAGGAGCAGCCAGCCTCAGATTCACATATACACAGGAGATTACAGTAGTACCAAAATCATAATTTTGTATGTATTGCCAACAGCTCTGGTATGGGGTGCTTACCTTGTTTGCGGCTGTCGTCAGAGTTGTTCTCGGTTAGTGTGGAGATGGAGGAATTGGTGGCCTTCACTTGTTTCTCCAGCAGCTGCTGATGGGCGGTGGCACTCTGTTAATGACAACGACTACCATTTTATGCACAAAAACTCACCCGAGTTACATGAGAGAGTATTGTATTGCAATAACAGTGGTACTGTGGGAGTATTACTGTAGCATTCTGTCAGTACATGGGAGTATTGTATTACATCAACGGTATGCTATTTACACTATCATCATTTTTTGTGAATTTTAGAATTTTGCCAAAGGTGAACCTGGAGCAACCCCACCCATGAAATGATTCATTTGACTGCCGATTACCTGTAGTGCATCAGCCATGGATCCTAATGGTACGATATCGTTGATTTCCTCGTCATCTGTGTCAGTGTCCCGGGCTGTGTAGTAGTTGGCGCATGCTGTGTGATCATTGATCGCATTCTGCCACTTCTAAAAGACGCAAAGGGACACAAAATTCTCATTGCACAATTCATATAAAAAAAGCAATAGTTCATGTACGTTTGGTTAAAACATATTAAGGTGAAACGCTTAAAAACATCTCAAACACATAATGAGAAAGAGTTTTTGACAATCCAAGACTTCAACAAGAAGGACGTCAGGGGACTGCACTATTGTATATATATACAATAGTAGGGAGACGATAGGGATGTGTCATACCATGGAAACCCACTTGCTTGGTGGAAGGCTTTACTCATAAGTTCCCTCAATTTTGAAAATTACCTCCATTTCCTAAAAAAATTCTAAGAATTCACCTCCCTACACCTCACTCTGAGAATTATGAAATTATTTTATTATTCATAGATCGCTTAAGACATGACATGCATTCAGTACCCAGATCACCTTCAGTGCAGGCCTGAATATCATATGACTCAAGAGAGGGTAGCAGTTACTGCCATTTGACCTACAGTTTGTTTGCCTAATCAAGCCAGTAGGTGGCAGGCCTGTCAATACCGGGGAGAAACGGTATGATCGGAAGTGTGTCCGTGGTTCCGGTGGTGAATATGCGAAAGTCTACTGCTCATATTTTACAAGCGAAAATGGCACCGCGTTAGGGCTTCTCCTCGAAAGACGTAACCCCCCATAGTAGCCCCTTCCCCTTGTAGTAGAGCACATGCATGCCATCTATTGCAAAAACAGTAAACTAAATTCACCACATAGGAATAAAGAGAGAAAAATCATTTCAACCAATCACAGCTCAGCAATAATTCAGTGCAGACAGCCAAAGGAATATGCTAATGAGCTCCATTCATGGTCTAACAGAGAATGGAGACGATCTCTGTTCTATCTCATCTAGGGAGAATTATGGAAATAAAGAAAGATTATTGATATAACAGATCGTCTCCATAAAAACTGGATTTTTGCAAAACATCGGGAATTTGTGAAGTATCTGGAATGATCATCAGGAAATTATAACTAGCCTTTGCTGCATCATGCCGACCCTTTGGGAGTGTATCAATATTGTACATCATTAGAGGTCTTTCCCTACCTGTCTGTGTACACCGGCGGATGCGTTAGGTTCCACGGCTAACATTGTCGTCGTCCCATCTGACAGTCGGACCAAGAACACATGCGCCTCATTGGTCTTAGGCTGCAAACAACAATCAGACACAAATAAGGGTCTCATTTCAACAAAAGTACCGTAATACCCCACATAGCAGGCACACCCCAGAGAAATAGCAAGAGGCTAGTTAGAACTCTAGGGGTTTATGTTGTATTTTGTAGAGCTCTTGGACATGAACTTTATCATATTGTGAGCTATGTATGCCTACCTACTGTGAAGCTGAGATTGGATATTATTGGATCGAATAAGGGCAAAGTACCCGATGGGATATCCAAGGTTAGGTAGGGGGTGCTGGGGTAGTATCCACAGATTGGAGACTACACCTTACACCCCTTTTCCAAAAGTGGTTTGGTCCAACCTCTAGTCTATTCCATACACAGTAGATGACAGCACAGGTGCTTCCCTCTAGGTCTTTCCTGAAAGGAATAGATGCTTATTAACCCTTTAGGGGCTAATGAAGTGCTGGTGAGTGGTCTTGCCAGCACTTCATTGGTGCATCATGACGACCAATAGCCACAGCAAGGGGCATCCTGATCTTACAATCATGGTTCTCACCCTTTTTTCCAAGTTCTATTAGAAGTGAGGAATGCAATCATGTTCCCTTTTCTAAGGGAAAAGATTCTTTTCTATCTTAAAGTATAGAACTGTGGGACAAGATTCTTTTCTGTCCTTAATGTATAGCCCTGCTGGACAAGATTCTTTTCTATCCTTAATGTATAGCCCTGCAGGACAAGATTCTTTTCTATCTTTGATGTATAGCCCTGCGGGGCAAGATTCTTTTCCATCCTTAATATATAGCCCTGCAGGACAAGATTCTTTTCTATCCTTAATGTATAGCCCTATGAAACAAGATTCTTTTCTATCCTTAATGTATAGCCCTGCAGGGCAAGATTCTTTTCTATCCTCAATGCATAGCCCTGTGGGACAAGATTTTTTTCTATCCTTTATGTATAGCCCTGCGGTGCAAGATTCTTTTCTATCCTTGATATATAGCCCTGCAGGCTAACCATGATTGTATCAATCACTTCTTTTTGAAAGGAGGGATACAATCATGGTTCTAACCCCTGTCCGAGTTCTATTAGAGGTGAGGGATACAATCATGGTTCTGACCCCTTTCCGAGTTCTATTAGAGGTGAGGGATACAATCATGGTTCTAACCCCTTTCTGAGTTCTATTACAGGTGAGGGATACAATCATGGTTCTAACCCCTTTCCGAGTTCTATTAGAAGTGAGGGATACAATCATGGTTCTAATCCCTTTCCGAGTTCTATTAGAGGTGAGGGATACAATCATGGTTCTAACCCTTTTCTGAGTTCTATTAGAATTGAGGGATTCAATCATGGTTCTAACCCCTTTCCGAGTTCTATTAGAAGTGAGGGATACAATCATGGTTCTAACCCCTTTCCGAGTTCTATTAGAAGTGAGGGATACAATCATGGTTCTAACCCCTTTCCGTGTTCTATTAGAAGTGAGGGATACAATCATGGTTCTAACCCCTTTCCGAGTTCTATTAGAAGTGAGGGATATAATCATGGTTTTAAACCTATTACGAGTTTTAGACCCATTAGAACCATGACTGTATCCCTCACCTTAAATATAACTCAGAAAAGGATTAGAACTATGATTGTATCCCTCACTTCTAATAGAACTCGGAAAGGGATTAGAACCATGATTGAATCCCTCAATTCTAATAGATCTCGGAAATGGGTGAGAACCATGATTGTATCCCTCACCTCTAATAAAACTCGGAAAGGGGTAAGAACCATGATTGTATCCCTCATTTCTAATAGAAATCGGAAAGGGGTTAGAACCATGATTGTATCCCTCACTTCTAATAGAACTTGGAAAGGGGTTAGAACCATGATTGTATCCCTCCTTTCAATTAGAAGTGAGGGATACAATCATGGTTAGCCTGCAGGGCTATACATTAAGGATAGAAAAGAATCTTGTCCCACAGGGCTATACATTCAGGATAGAAAAGAATCTTGCCCTGCAAGGTGTAGTCATCAATCTGTGGATACTACCCCAGTGCCCCCTACCTAACCTTGGATATCCCATGGGGTACTATGCCAATAAGTCGCACCCGCAAGAGCTCATTTTTTACTAATATAGTACTTATCTAATGTATATCCTCGCCTATAAGGTACATCCCTAACTTTGGCTGCTTCTACAAGGCGCACCACGGATACAAGCCGTGCCTTATGTTTTAGGTTTTAGTTGGCTTTTAGGAGCTTTTTCCTTCGGGCTTTTTGTGTTGTTCTTTTTGTTGTTTCTTTTTCTTGCAAGTCAGCAGCTGTGGTTCAATTCCCCGGAGGACTATGAAACTTTTCGCTGGCCATTATACTTTACTATACCATACATGAGCTAAGATGTCCCTCCCTAGTTACTGATATCAGTTAATTAATTTTAAAAAAAAAAAAAAGGATTTTGGTCGATGCTTTACAATTTTTTTTTTTTTTTTTTTTTACAAATATGTATGAAAAGTACCGGCAGATTTTAAGGGAATTTCTACCAAAAGCAGAAAAGGTCACGTCCCAGCCGGGTATTACATTAACTGAAGACTTGATATCCTGGAATCCAGGCTCTGCTATAAACTGGGTCACTGAGTATACTGATATGATGTAGCCTTTTCTAACTTATATACTACACAGTACAGTTATATTTCTTAAGTTGTGGTACAGCTGAGTAACTAGTTAGGCCTGTGGTTTGACAGAACCAATCTACGAATGCTTGAATCAAACCAGAGAAATACTTAACATTCATGATTTAACACAGTAAAGATGACTGAACAACACCATGCGAACCTGCACCTTCTCCACGCACTATGGCGCCACCTAGACGTGACTAACGGAAATACATGTACCACCGACTTACCTATTTGAAAACTCTATACTTATAGTAGAGCCACCTACTGTTGCTAGAATGTATATCAAGTATACCAATATCACAAGGAACATCTAATCTCAATATACCTTTAGGTTGAATGATGGGCGCCGTAACAAAATAGGACGCTTCTGTCCAATAATTAATTTTGGTATTTTAATGACAAGTTTTATATTGTCAAAAATATTTCTTATTCATATATTATATGAGAATAAGTTATAAAAGATAACAGATTTAAATATCTAACCTCTACTGTAGCACCATCTAGATACTTGAAAGACTTGCGGTGGGTACCGGTGCTGGCGTCTGCCCGGTTTTTGAAGAAGTTGAGGACTCCCCTCTCCAGCACCACCCAGAATGGCTTCCACCCCAGCAATTTGGACTTCTGTGGGACGAGAGAGAATGACAGGAATTACAGTAATGAGCCACACTGTATATATTGACGGTTATAAACAACACTTACCCCAGTAATTGAATTCTGCAGGAGTTAGGATTTGCTTCACTCACTTCTGTACATAACACTGAACGTAGACCTTTATACATCTACTATTGAGTTACTTTCCATCGTTTCCTACAATTTTTCCTTTGCCAATGTAGATTTTCTCTGGGCACCAGGATGTTCGGTGATAACTGGAATATTATCATTTGCTTCTAGGTATACCTTAAGTACCTTTACTTTTCAATATTGATTTTTTTTTAAGACTTGGTTCCACCCTGTTTTCACCCGTTTTCGCCATTTTTCATGTTTTCCCTTAATTACCAGCAGTACCTTAGAATATATAAATATGTAACTGAACTTTTGTGCACACCCTGTTCAACATGTCCAAATTCTTACTCTATGGGTGGTTGTGATCAAATTATCTAGCAATTTTCTAAAATAATCACAGCATGTCGTAGCGTACCCTCATCAGGAGTCCCTCAAACCGCTGCGCCCCTCTCTGTAACTCCCGGATGGGCTTCACATCCAGAACCTGCCTCATCTGTACCGTGCGCGCCAGGTCCACTGCACGCTGACCTACACACACACATAAAATTGCTGTCTACTTTTTATATAAAACAAGCAAGATAACTTAGACATTAATTAAACAGTATTCTGGCCCCTCCTGAAAACAGGCCTTTCTTTTACCCTTCAAAAAAACCATGTAGATGCTATAGTGCTCCCATGATCAAACTTCTCTAAAACGGATACACCACTTGCTTCACAAGAACAAGAATTTTCCCCTATATGTATATCAAATCAATATATACTGATATGTGAAATACAAGTGTTGATACATTTAATGTTGTACTCTACGATAACAGATATCTGTGATATATTTTTTGCACATCATGTTATAGAAAAGTCACACACCCTTGTCATTACATATAGCCGGGTCAATGCCATTTTGTAAGAGTCTAACAACCACCTCCTGATGTCCTCTATAGGCCGCTAAGTGAAGCGCTGTGTTACCAAAACTGTCTGTACAGTTGATACTCGCACCCTGCGGCTGTTTGAGCTGCAATGTGAAATGGTGAAGTTTAGAACTCATTATTATGATGAAGGTTAATTACTGCATTTATAAAAGGATGGAAATTTTACTATCACAATATTACACCCCAAGCACAGTAGGGCCTTACAGCCCTTTCAACCTCTACAATACTTTGCAAACATGATACAATAAATCTTGAATATAAGCCGCAGGTTACAGACCATGTCAGACCCTTAGTGCGATATAAGCCGCAGGTTACAGACCATGTCAGACCCTTAGTGCGATATAAGCAGCAGGTTACAGACCATGTCAGACCCTTAGTGCGATATAAGCAGCAGGTTACAGACCATGTCAGACCCTTAGTGCGATATAAGCAGCAGGTTACAGACCATGTCAGACCCTTAGTGCGGCTTATGCGTGGGGTTTTGTCTGAGTTTGTCACTCACCATGGCAATAAGTACTTCAGTGTCGCCATCTCTCGCCGCCTTCAGGAACTGCTGCTCCGCACGCTTCAGGCCTGCTGACTCAGCACCTTTTGATATCAACAGAAACATTTTTTCTTTGAACAAAGGTAAGGATTTTATAGTAGTCATTATAGGCAGTGTAATAACCGAAACCCCCTCATCAGGTGAGATGGACCACATTCCATGCACAAGGGCGTTTCAGAGTAGAGGTATGCCTGTGATTGCATTTATGTCTTAAAAGAATTTATGTTCAATCTGAAAATAAAATTGTTCAAATCAGATCACACCAGATTGCTTATAATTGGCGAATATTCATTCCGCACAAAGTACTAGTATGCTAATTTCTAGATTGTAGATCACACAAGTTCCTTTTTGTGATCTACAATTTATTAAGTCAGAAAAGAAAAATCATTTTACAAAATACCTTCGATGACACGTTTGACCTCTGGGTTGCGTGCTAGTTTGAGTGCGGTCTGTCCCTCAGAGTTCTGTATTGATGTGTCGGCGTTATACTGCAGCAGCAACAAGACCACTTCCTGAAACACAAAGTCTATCATTACCATTATGTTACCACTTTGTTGAAGCTGGAATTCCAGTCTAATCCTGGCTTATTTCGGTTCACATAATGTACAAATAAGTTAACATGATATATATATATATATATTTTTTTTTATAAAAGTTTTGATCTTCTCTGTAAAAGAGAATATGAGTTTGCCTATTTTGGAAAACCTTTTTTACCAAAATATATCAGAACACCTAGGGATAGAACTATTCTCTCCTGCTATTTAAATTCCAACTTTTGAGAATTTTATTTTGATGGATTTTGATGGATTTGACTCATGTTACCTCCATACAGTGTGATTGTATTTTACATTCGATATCTAATACTATAGTTACTGTTACCAAAGTCACCTAGTGACAGAAAACAGTTGTGACTGTTACCAAAAAATGGTGTTCTGAATGACGTCACAGCCCCCTGGCCAAACCGTCATTCTGAGTGGTAGCGTCATGCTGTTAAGGTCGTCCTCCTCCCCTAGCCTTGTCAAAAGTTAACATGATATATATTGATTCCTTTAAAAGTGCCAAACCAGAATAAGTTGGTTTCCTATAATACATGTATATATCGGTATATGTAATACATGCTGCATCTACTCACCAGCCTGCCGGTGTGCGCAGCCCTTTGGAGCGGGGTGTCCCCGATATCATTGGTGATGTTGACATCTGCACCATACTGCATACAAGAACATATAATCATTATCATTTTCTTATTCAATTTGTTCAATATAGGAAACAATTTTCTGAATGATTATTGGTAGAATGCGGGAATCACTAATATAAAGTACATAAAGCGTTCATGGAGTGAGATTGCGCCTTATATGTGAGGTAACAGTTTGTGCTTCACACCTGAGGAAACATGATATACCGTAATCTCCCGCGTATAAGACGCGTCCTCTACGCCAAACAAAATGCTGGGGGGTCTTATAGCTTTCTCTCAAGTTGGGTGTGCGTCTTATACGAGGGGTAATTTTACTATAGAAATGTACTAATCTTACAAATTTCAGCCTTAAAATGTGCGTCTTATACACAAAAATGCATGTGCTGAGTTTGGGGTGCGTCTTATACGCGCAGCGCGTCTTCTACGCGGGATTTTACGATAACTGTAAAAAAGGACTCGTATCAGCCACCGTTCATGAACCATTTCAGCAGTCTATTGTCGCTAATAAGGCACCCATCTATCAATTGATTGATGGATGGATGGATGGATGGATGGATGGATGGATGGATGGATGGATGGATGGATGGATGGATGGATGGATGGATGGATGGATGGATGGATTGATTGATAGATAGATTGATTGAGTGATTTTTTTATTTGTTTAACGTCCAAAGGCTTATACACCTTAAGGGATAGCCTAAATATAGGGCCTCAAGGAACTCACTGTGTGGTTTATAAACTGGGTTTTAGATGAATATACTATACTAAAGAATGCTAACCCTTTCAGGCCTAAACTCAATATTGTCCTACCACATGAGAGTAACCTGACAGAAAGGCTCACCTCCAGCAGTAGGTGCACCACGTCCTTGTGCCCAAAGTAGGCGGCCAGGTGCAGCGGGCTCCAGCCCAGGTTAGACTTGCTCTTGCCCTTGCAGTTGACGTTGGGTCGGTCAGCCTCATCCCTCGCAAGCAGCTCGCGAACCTGCTCTAACTCATTGTTACGTGCTGCAGTGAGCAGCTCCTTATCTGCACCCCCACCACTCGCCATCTGGTGATTCAAACATATCTACATTAACATAAGCAGCTCCTGATCCGCACCCCCACCACTCGCCATCTGGTGATTCAAACATATCTACATTAACATAAGCAGCTCCTGATCCGCACCCCCACCACTCGCCATCTGGTGATTCAAACATATCTACATTAACATAAGCAGCTCCTGATCCGCACCCCCACCACTCGCCATCTGGTGATTCAAACATATCTACATTAACATAAGCAGCTTCTGGTCCGCACCTCCGCCACTCGCCATCTGGTGATTCAAACATATCTACATTAACATAAGCAGCTCCTGATCCGCACCCCCACCACTCGCCATCCGGTGATTCAAACATATCTACTTTATCTAAATAATCTGAAAAAAAAAAATAATTAAGATACCACTCGAAAATCTCACATATGAGTTACCGGCAATCCACTACTTCAGAAATACCCAAGATAGCCCATTCATGAACAATGTCTTGACTGATCGTGGTGAACCTGTGTGTATATTATCTGCCATATTACCCTACATATAAGGCACATCCTGCATATAAGGCGCACCCTGAGTTGAAAGAAATGCTATAAGGTGAAGCTGGGGTTTGGTTGTTGAAGATTTTGTATTGTTCTATAGTAAAACTTAAAGTACCCTGCCTATAAGGCATACCCTGACTTTAGGTTGGTTATATGAGGCGCAGGAGACCTCACATTTGTGTATTTTATGGCCCTTATTCATAGGATATTACGGTAGTTAGCGTTTGCCTACAAAAAAGTAGCCTGGCTAACATTACAATAATCTGTGCTCTTGTCTAATCTTAAAGGATACCTCCGGGATAGGTGGTGAAACAAGTAGGTCATCCAAAAGATAAGCTAAAGTAGCTACTGGCACATTATACATATATGGTTCATGTCCTGTAGGGCTGTTAGATACTATCTAACACTTAAAGGGCAGGACTGTTATATGGCCCATGTCATGTGGGGCTGTTAGATACTATCTAACACCTAAAGGGCAGGACTGTTATATGGCTCATGTCATGTGGGGCTGTTAGATACTATCTAACACTTAAAGGGCAGGACTGTTATATGGCCCATGTCATGTGGGGCTGTTAGATACTATCTAACACTTAAAGGGCAGGACTGTTATATGGCTCATGTCATGTGGGGCTGTTAGATACTATCTGACACTTAAAGGGCAGGACTGTTATATGGCCCATGTCATGTGGGGCTGTTAGATACTATCTGACACTTAAAGGGCAGGACTGTTATATGGCCCATGTCATGTGGGGCTGGTATATACTATCTAACACTTAAAGGGCAGGACTGCTATATGGCTCATGTCATGTGGGGCTGGTATATACTATCTAACACTTAAAGGGCAGGACTGCTATATGGCTCATGTCATGTGGGGCTGGTATATACTATCTTACACCTAAAGGGCAGGACTGCTATATGGCTCATGTCATGTGGGGCTGGTATATACTATCTTACACCTAAAGGGCAGGAGTGGTCTTCATTGCACTATGCCTGTTGTTGATGTGATGCACGACTGCATCATATAATTTGCACAACTGCAGGGATATCATTACAAATATTGTACAGGCTTTAGGCATCATCTGTCTATAAAGGGTATTAACACGGAATGATGGTATCATCTACTATCACTCTCACCACTGATGGTGTAACTGTTGACAGTTGTTATCTGGTGTCAGTGTCCAGTGTGTGCACTATCCGTCTACTATCTCTCCATACAGATAAGACACTACCGTAAGATCCCTTACATCAGCTTTTAGATGCCTACTATGGCATATAGGATGCCCCTGAGGTCAGGGTGTAGTTTATTTTATGTGAATAACTTCTTCCCATAGAGATAGCATTGCGCGGCCGATCCGCACACCCCCAGTGGCGTAACGTGTGCCGATCCACCACAGCGGCCGATCCACCACTGCAGCCTCGTTCTGGGTGCATGTAAACATTCAAAATGGCGGACCGGCGCTCGTACGGGGAACTACGGTAACGGATTTTGCTAATTTTCAGTTAATTAAACACTCTAAAAACATAAAATAAATATAGAACTAACCTCCCCTGGTGTCCTCGGTGGCCGATCCACCCCTCAGGGGGAGACCCCCCCCCCTCGTGGTGGATCGGCTACCTCGTACACCACGGTCGTTTAGTTCTATCTATTTATACATAGGGGTTTACAGATATGTAAACTTAATAAGGAATGAAGGGGACCGTTTCAGTCCCCTGCTGCAGCTTAGAGCGATCGTACAAATCCAGGGTGCGGCATATGCCGGATTCACATTACATGTAGTACCTTCAGTAAGTGGGTCAAGTCCAGCGGTAAAGTATGGTACCGGCACACCATACTCTCCCACATACAAGCCACATCTTATACGCAAATATAAGGCCTTCTGTGCCTTATTTTTTATAATCGTCGATCCCAACCTTAGGGTGTGTCTAACAGGCATTGTACTTTAACTATACAACAGTACTAAGCCTACACAATTCAGGCCCTAGGTGCAACTTATAGCTTTTCTTTCAAGTCATGGTGCGCCTTATATGCGGATGCGCCAAAAAGTATTATACAGAGGAGATTACGGTAGAGCCTATCACAGTTGTTGATACCATCTACCTACTTCACTCACTGGGCTCCCTGCACCGGGCTGTATGAGCCTTCTGTGTAATGAATGAAATCAGACGCCCAACAACATTTTCCTCTTTGTTCTAATCTAAGGAACTTTTTCCGATATAGTCACCTGTCCCTCTCACCTCTTTATCAAATGTGGTCACCTTTCCTTGTGTCTTAAAGTTGTGGTCGCTAATTTCCAATGGTGCTGCTACCCCTTCATTCAAAAAGTCACATTGGGCAGTTTGGCTTTCTCTCTCCGTAATCGAACTAATCACTCTCATGAGTATTGTGGTCACCCCAAAATGCCAAATGCAGTATTGGAAATTTGTTTGTTTGTTAAGTTTTACGTCCGGAGGCCATTGAAGAACTCAGACTTCAGTATTGGAGAGGAAATGAGCAGAACCAGAGAATGGTGCTCCAGCTAGCACACGCTTTGCAATTTACATCACTAAATTACGTGATCACTACATAACTTGATAAGGGAGTGGTCATTTTTTAGCAACAGGTAAGGAAGGGGTGGGGGATTTTGGGGCAAAACATTTCAGACCCCTCTTGAGGGGAGGGTGCAAAATAGTTTCTTAACGAAAAATCCTGCATGATACTATACAATAAGGGAGCGATCATTATTTATGGCAGGGGGGTTAGCAGTTTGAAGGGGGGGGCAGCTTATTTTGGGACATTTGCGAGGGGGAGGCACTTTATTTTAGGGTATTTCTGTGGGGGAGGCACTTCATTTTTGGATATTCATGTAGGGGGGTTGCTTCATTTTAGGACATTCATGCCCGGGGATATTCTATTCTAGGGCACTGGTATTTGTCATATTTATGCCAATTCTGTGAGATCGCAAAATTGCAGATGGTACTAAGTCAAGATAGAATCATGTTAAATTGTTTAATTTTGATGTGATACATTGATATTCAACCTTTTATGGGGAACTCTTCCATACATGAAAAAAAAATAGTATAAAATAATGATTTAAGAGATGTAGCCACCCCTGTATCTGATCTGCTTGATCACAAATCTGGACAATATTTTTATACTCTTAATAATGGCAGAATTTTGGGTACGATTTGGGGTCTTTGATCAGTCATGACTTCCCTTATACTTGGCATAAAGACTTCATTTAAAGAGCAAATCCACTTCTTTTGATGAGATCTATCCATTGGGATAAAGTCTTGAAAACTATGTAAGTGCCTATGTAAGGGGGGGGGGGCTTCATTTCCAGATATTCTCACCTGTGGCAGTGTTGGGGGGGGGGGTAGTGTGGGGGTTTCCACACCGTCTGCCGCTCAAGGAGCTCTGTACGGTGTGGGATAGTTATAATAGCAAATGTTTCGGCCCTGCGGGAGGAATTTCCGCACACCTCTTATGCATTCAATCCTTAATCAATCCTTCTAAACATTTATATACACACATCCAACCCTCTTTTAGCCTCGCTGAAAGTTTGGGGATCCTACAATTATTTTAAGATAGGAAAAATTGAAATTTATTAACCCAGGCCGAATTGTGCATGGACAGGATGCAGCACCAGTAGCTGAAAGGTCTCATAATACAGAGGAGCCGGTCCCTAACATCATTTGTCTACATAGGATTGAATTTGAAAACTGAGTGAATCAGGCGAATTCTGTGCTTGAAGCATACTTTGTTAAGTACAGGAGAGGGCACTAGGTTGCAGTCTAACAGGTAAGGCCTCTATATTTTGTGCACAGAGGAGTTCCCACACACCCCCTGATTTTGGTCTAACAGTGACCTTAACTTACTAGATTACAGAGTGTTATCTGGCTTATTTGAAGGACAATGAACTGGATGCCAAAAACAAACCATCTGTAAAAAGATCAAGCTGAGCTATCTAGTCTATTGAATGTGATTTATCAATTGGTATACCTTTCATGGTGCATACTGAACCCAATATTCAACATCCAATATTATTTGCATAACAGGGGTCTGCCTAAGTATGACCTACAACACATATCTTATGGAGAAGTTATTTGATTCAAGCCCCTACAAGCTAATAAGGATTTAATGTGCATATGTGGATCAACACAGGAAAAGGGACCTCTGTGAGGGGCTTTTGTTTGTTTGTTTGTTTAGTTTTACGTCCGGGGGCCATCGAGGAACTCAGACATTCAAGGTTTCTCGGACATTAAGTCCTTTCTTTTCTTTTTGGACAGGTATTTATATGCTGCTTGCCCGACACAGCAGTGACCGAATCTATGAATGACCGAATCTATGAGATGAATGACCGAATCTATGAGGAGGGTCGAGGGGGAAAACCGCTACCGGGGCTTCATTCCCCTACTCTTTTCGAAGGATAGCAAGTGTTCTTTTATTTGCCTGGTCCCATAGGCAGGGCCACACAAACCACGGCCTTTGATCACTCAGACGTGGTTCACTGAGGGGGAATCCCATGGCAAAAGACAAGCATGTAAGCCCAGGCCCGCGCATATGGACACCAGCTGCCCACATGCTCACCCCAAGACACAAGAAACCCCAAGTTTGTCGCCTTTTACGAATCTGGTATGCCCACTGTTAGTATGGAAGGAGATTTCTCCTTGTGGACTCCCAATAAAGTTATTCTGCTCCTTCATGCCCTCACATGAAGGTCCCCACTCCACAGGGGGAGTCTGAATTGGTGATATTTACAGTGTGACCAGACAACCCTCTGCACCTGTGCGGACTGCTCTTTTCATGACATGATCTATTTACAGACCCTAGTGTGCTAACAACCCTGCCTACTCTTAGCTGGAGTGTGCAGGCCCAGTTGTTACTCAGCCTGCTGGCCTTGTCACAGCGCGGCTGTTGGCAGATTGAGACCTTACTTCAAGTAGACAAGCCATAGCTCATTAGTAGGCTACCTGAGGTAGACAAGAGAACGGACCAATCAGAAGCAAGCACTGGACTTAGCATATTTTTATGTCTATGTTGTTACCTGAAGTAGACTAGGAACGCTTTCTCTACCCCAGGTAGATAATGATCGCCTCCCCTACCCTAGGTAGACAAGGAACACCTTCATTACCCCAGGTAGACAATGAATGCCTTTCCTACCCTAGCCTGGCCTAGGTTAACAAGGAATGCCTTCATTACCCCACGTAGGCAAGGAATGCCCATCCTACCCTAGGTAGACAAGGGATGCCTTCATTACCCCAGGTAGACTAGGTATGCCTTGCCTACCCCAGGAAGATTGCGAACACCTTCTCTACCCCAGGTAGACTATGAACACCTTATCTACCCCAAGTAGACAAGGAATCACCTTCTCAAGCTTAGGTAATGCGAAAACCTTATCTACCTGAGGTACACTATGGATGCATTATCTACCTGAGGTACACATTGGACACATTGTCTACCTGAGGTACACTATGGACTTGTCTACTTGAGGTACACTATGGGCACTTTATCTACCCCAGGTACACTATAGTATAGCTACTCTGTACTTTGCATACATGCAAAGTGCCTTGTGCACAGACACAGAGACAGTAGCAGGAGTGTACCTCAGGTAGACAAAGCATTCATAGTGTACCTGAGGTAGACAAGGTGTCCATAGTGTACCTGAGGTAGACAAGGTGTCCATAGTGTACCGCAGGTAGGCAAGCATTAAGTTAGTCAAGAATCACCTGGATCATTTTGTCTCATGGTCTACTTGAAAGTAGAGAAGGGTCTTGTTGTCTACTTGAGGTAGAGAAGGGTCTTGTTGTCTACTTGAGGTAGAGGAGGGTCTCGTTGTCTACTTGAGGTAGAGAAGGGTCTTGTTGTCTACTTGAGGTAGAGGAGGGTCTTGTTGTCTACTTGAGGTAGACGGTCTTCCCTAGCCCACTTAAAAGGGTCTATATCTCCTCTTTCCTATCTCCTCAGGATGTGTGTGGTGCACATATGCGCGGGCACTGACACATTCTTCTGTTAGATTATCAACCTGTGAAGCACGGGATAGCCACTTAGTGCCGCTAAAGTGCTGTAAAACACAAATCAATCAATCAATACTTGAGGTAGAGAAGGGTCTCGTCGTCTACTTGAGGTAGAGAAGGGTATTGTTGTCTACCTGAGGTAGAGAAGGGCTTTGTTCTCTACCTGAGGTAAGCAAGGGTATTGTTGTCTACCGGAGGTAGAGAAGGCCTTCATTGAAAATAGCAAAGTCCTGTGGTCCTTCCAGTATTGGCCACTAGCTGGTCTGGAGCTGGTTCCGGCGACCCACACTGATAAGATGGGACCAGCATGTCCCTGGAACTTGGAAGTGGATGTTAACCAGGGACAAGGAACCCATCATGGTAGGTCTTATCAGTGGGTTCAACCTCAACCAGCGAAATTCAAAATGGCGGCTCCACTAGGCCTCCATACTGAGTTCAAGTCCTGGCTCGTGATTGGTCAGTTCTATTATCTACCTCAGGTAGCCTACTAATGAGCAGGTGCTTGTCTACTTGGAGTAATGTCTCAGTCTGCCAACAGCCGCGCTGCGGCCTGGTGGTTGCAGAACACCAATTGATGGGAGTTGGCAGCAGGAGACACTTTGTAGCTCCGCACTGAAGGGTGTTGTACAATGATTATTGGTCTAAAATCTGACAGTGGGTAGGCAAACCAGGTATCAAATTAATCCTTAGGGTGTATATTAATCGATTTGAGTGTTATTTAGGCTGATATTTGATGGTAAGTTGAGGGGGGTGCACTCTATTTAATTAGAGAATTTATTGAAATCATTCACTGCAAAACCCCCAAATCTGGGTATGTCCGCACTCTAAGGCCTATAGCACAAAAGTTAATCACACTGTACCACATGCCATGGCCCTAAATTATTGGGAAAAATGTATATCTACAAGAAAATAATAGTAGCTAAGCCCAGATACTTGCACAAGTATTTTATTTTCGCCCAAATGCTATATAGGCCAACAGTGGAAAAATAATTAGTGTTCTGCAGCCTGGTCAGACTGGCTGCAGACACCAACTCCCGCAAAAAAGGTCACTTCTTGCAGATTTGACCTGGCCCTCTGTGGAGACGAATGTTGACGCCGCCGCGGTTCCCATGGTGCCCAGCCAAACGGGGGTTCGGGGGCAGAGCCCCCGATCAAGGATATATGCCAGAACTCATCTGAATTTGAATTACATTCAGATGAGATCATCTGAAACTTATGGAAACTTAAATGGAAGAATATTATTCAGATGAGATCTCATCTGAAAACAGTCAGAAGTGTGTGACAGCATGGTCCCACCACGTCCCTGAGGAACTGAGGCGGCGTGAATGTTTGTCTCCAGTGTGACGTCATTCTACTTCCGGCCAGGTCAAAATCCACGGTTTCACCAAGGATTGAAGAGTGTGAGAGACTGTCGCCAAGCAGAGGCAATCCTAGGCATAGTAGTAGTAAGAGGGAGTGAAGGCTCTAGTCCCAACTCTCCTTTGCCACCCGTGAAGGGCCTAGGATCAAAGAGGGCTACCTCAGTAACCAGCTCTTGTCCCAAGTCTCCTTTGTCCACCTGGGCCCGTAGGCACTTACCCAGTTTTTCAAAACTTTATATTATCTATTCTATCTGCATACTATTGGATAGATCTCAAGAAAAGAAGTGGATTTGCTTTTTGAATGAAGTCTCTATCTTAATTCAAAGTGATATTATGACCATCCAAAGACCACAAAATGACCCCAATATTCTGCCACAATAACCCATACTTAAGAGTTTAATCAGGGTTCAAATTTTGTGATCATGCTAGTTGTGGTCAGAAATGCTTGGGACACTTAAATCACTGTTTCTCAGAAGATATTAACATTAGGAACTTGAAATAAAAACTTGAGAAAAGGTCATTAAGGGGTGGTTCCAATGACCTATGGCCTGACCTTGATCTAGGTCAGGTCAAGGTTATTTTAAGGTCAAAGGTCAAATTTATTGATTTTTTTTTAATGAGTTAACATTTCTTGATTTAGCAAGATGAATGACAGAATCAATGAATTGTTTCAATATTTCATCAAGAAGGTCAAGTTGACCTATATAAGGTCAAGGTCAAAGGGACATGATATAACCAACATTTTGACAGTCCACATAAAACCATAACAATCAACCATAATTTCTTGCAAAAATATTGAGATAGGAAACTCAAAGTAAGAATAGAGATCATTTGATATGTGGTCTAGCATTGGACCTTATATGACCTTAACCAAGGTCAAGGTCATAATAAAAGAGGTCAAAGTTCTCAACAATTTTCAATGTTTTGATGTAATATTAGTGTCAACCCAAAAGTTAAAAGTAAAGATCACATGACATGTCAAAATGTGTGGGTTGCCATTTCACCTTAAAATGACACTCTGACTGATGTTCATACTTCCAAGTATAGCCCTACTAGTCAGTCAGAGAAGTCCTGGTAGTCAGCCCTCCAGTAGGGGCCACCTCCAGGTGGCCTCTCCAGTGGTGGCTATAGGTGTGCTGCAGTGGGGGAGGTGTTAGAGCTAATCTCTCACTCCCCCTCACAGAGTTAATAGGTCATGATTTTTTAGTTGCTTAAAAAACATACTGCTGCCTATTAGAAAGAAGAAAACTAGACATTTTCTAGACCTTATTTAACCAGGGAATATGTGAGTGCCATTTTTAACTATGTGAGATGTATACTTCATACCATAAAATGCTCCTAAACTTAAGTTTTGAGTTCACCTTGGAGAAACTTGATTTTTTTCTCTTCAATTTATTAAACAAATACATGTATATTAAAGCCCTCTTCAAGCCCGTTAAAATGATACCCTAATTGTCCAAATCCACCTGTAAACAGCTTCAGAATCAATAAGTAAAAACATGTCAACTTCAGCTGCTCCATTTTTGCTAAATCACACTTTTAGCCTCTGCGCACGGCAGACCCGCGCACGACAGTTATGTCAGTGCCTACGCCAGCCTGGGGTGCCAATGCACAGGTAGAAAATTGGGGGAACCAGCAAATGCAGGTTCACCCTCTGACCTTACATATAGAAATAAACAGGAAGCCTCACCGGAAGCGGGACTGACCTCGTGTCAAAATCCCAAGAAGTGACCCACATGCCCAACTCCCAGATCACAGACTGTGACACAGTTTCAGACACCATTCAGTGATTCACACTACAGGTTACATGGACGTAAATGCTGCCCTCTCGTGAGTCATATGGTATTCAGGCCTGCACTGAAGGTGATCTGGGTGCTGATTGGCTTAGAAATCATATGCAAGAAATATTGGTAAAATTATGAAAAAAATCACAAGTGACCCCAAATAGTTCCTAAATGGAACAGTAGATGAGTTTTTATATTATGCCAAGGTTTGGGGATTTTATCAGGTCTGCAAATGTTCATCTGGCCAATGGAGGTTTTGAGGCCCAAAATAGGGTAGAATGGCACTTGCTGTACATATCGCTCCCTTAGTTAAGATTTTCAGGGTTAAGCCTATCCTATATTCTAACACATTGTGTGTGAGAGATGGTTTAATCTTGCTACGGTCGAAAATATTACCAACGAACATTACGGGGGGCTGTTTTTGTGTGTTATGCTATATAGAAACATAGAGGAAATGGAATTAGTTCCACGTAACCTATAGGATGATTGGACATTTGACCTGCCTATTTCAAATGCCCACTTAATGTCATTTTTCTGTTACAGCAAGGATGGTTTTACAGGAATCTGGCCAAATTAGTCACAGAAATGGTGTGTAAATAAAAAAAAATAGGAAAACCTTGCTTGCGGAGGTAGGGTAATTCACTAAATATTGCAGTTTCTATGAATCTCCCAAAACATAACTTTTTCTGGACATAAACCACCTACAGGGTGAAATTCTCAGCAGAAAATGACATTTTAGCCTCATTTTAATCTTCCTAGGGTTATTGATACACAGATATCCATGTAGGGCCTACCATAGGGTCCATTGGAAGTTTGGTCGGGTTTGCGGTGTTTCATCAACTTTTCAGTGAGAGTGCAATTATCTAATTAATCAGTAGTAATTTATCCCCGCATGCAAATATTAGTACAATATTGATAACAGGTATTCTTGATGCATGTAACAGAAAAGGCATGCCTTAAAAAATGATCCCCTGGTAAGATATGATCTGTAAAAAGTGGGATTAATTATAGGCCTAATATTAATCATTTTTCACCAGTTTTATCATGTTTTTCATGATTTTGTGAGTTTTTCTGGCAAAATCCTAACAATATTTTGCAAAATCAATGCCCCCTTCATCATCAGGTGACTGAATTCAATGCAAATATGCAATTTGACAGCTCTAGAACTGCTGCTTGTGCAGTGCATAGATCTTTGATGATAAAAGTCGCTGCTCGGAAATCACATTGAAAACTGGTAGGAATTTCAGTGTGAATTGCACACATCAATCCCCTCATATCATAACATTGAGAAAGGCTGTTGCCACCAAACTTTAGGATTTTATAGGACAGACCCTAAGGTTTGATAGGAAAAACATTTTAGTTTTATCTGAAGACCCTACCCCTAATTAAGGTTACATGGACGTAAATGCTGCCCTCTCGTGAGTCATATGGTATTCAGGCCTGCACTGAAGGTGATCTGGGTGCTGATTGGCTTAGAAATCATATGCAAGAAATATTGGTAAAATTATGAAAAAAATCACAAGTGACCCCAAATAGTTCCTAAATGGAACAGTAGATGAGTTTTTATATTATGCCAAGGTTTGGGGATTTTATCAGGTCTGCAAATGTTCATCTGGCCAATGGAGGTTTTGAGGCCCAAAATAGGGTAGAATGGCACTTGCTGTACATATCGCTCCCTTAGTTAAGATTTTCAGGGTTAAGCCTATCCTATATTCTAACACATTGTGTGTGAGAGATGGTTTAATCTTGCTACGGTCGAAAATATTACCAACGAACATTACGGGGGGCTGTTTTTGTGTGTTATGCTATATAGAAACATAGAGGAAATGGAATTAGTTCCACGTAACCTACAAAGTAGTGTTCCCAAAACCCCGGGCCCAAAACACCCATATCCAATTTGATTTTCTCAGCTTCTAGGTAACTTAAAACCAAAAGGGAAACTGATTTGGACCATGGCTTACATGGACAAACAGATATTCTGATCAGAATTATTAGATGGATTCTAAAATTCCTCTCCTGTTCCTAACTTTTTAACTTTTCAGTCTTTTGTTTACTTTCTGCTGCCGCGAGTGACACCCACCGCACAGCCTACTTGGCTCTGCCAAAAGTGTCACACATTCACTCATTTCTTCTAACTTGTACCCATTCATGAACAGCGCAATAGAATGGTCGTTGCAGAAAGCGATCCGATACGTACCTTGCCAAGTAAGCAGTGATATGTGGGTTCTACTGTTGTTTTATCTCAGTGTCCGTACATTTCTCACATGATCGGCGGATGTTTTGACCCAAGAGTTTTTTGACCCGCTTTGACCCCAGACGCACAGACAGACGGAAGCACGTGCGCGGAGCGTTCTCCAACCGTAGACAGTAAACAATCAATCTCCATCTTCACGCAGAGAAATTGCCGCCTCAGCGGCCTGGGGCGCTTTACATACCGGTAAGGGAGTGATCATTTTTTAACAACAGGGGGGGGCCGGGGGGGTCAGAATTTTTTCAATACCTCTGATGGGGGGGGTCAAAATAATTTCACCTGTTTTCAGTTGAAAACCCCGCGCGTTACTATAGGCTAAGGGAGTGATCATTTTTTAACAACAGGGGGGGGGGGCGGTGGGTTTGAGGGGGGGGGTCAGAATTTTTTCAACCCCTTGAACGGGGGGGGTCAGAATTTTTTCAATACCTCTGATGGGGGGGGTCAAAATAATTTCACCTGTTTTCAGTGGAAAACCCCGCGCGTTACTATAGGCTAAAAGGGGACGTCCGCACGCGATTTTTGTCCCTTATGGGGGGGGTCGAAAAAATTTTACCCCCTCAAGAGGGGGGGTCGAAATTTTTTTCGCGCGTCCACGCGCAAACCCACCAGCCCCCTCTGTTGTTAAAAAATGATCACTCCCTAAGGGAGTGATCATTTTTTAACAACATGGGGGTGCCGGTGGGTTTGAGGGGGGGGCAGAATTTTTTCAACCCCTTGACCGGGGGGGTCAGAATTTTTTCAATACCTCTGATGGGGGGGTCAAAATAATTTCACCTGTTTTCAGTGGAACACCCCGCTCGTTACTATAGGGCATTAGCACATTAGGCTGTGGAGGCAGCCATTAGACCCCGACTGCACTATGACTAACACCTTCAGCCCCCGTCTCCGCAGTAAATGCCAGGGATGCTTCCCATTGGTCAATAATACAATAGCCATGTGCCGTATAGGCTAAAAGGGGACGTTCGCGCGCGATTTTTGTCCCTTATGGGGAGGTCAAAAAAATTTTACCCCCTCGAGAGGGGGGGGTCGAAATTTTTTTCGCGCCTCCGCGCGCAAACCCACCATCCCCCCCTGTTGTTAAAAAATGATCACTCCCTAAAGAGAAAGTGATCATTTTTTAACAACGGGGGAGAGGCTGGTGCGTTTAAGAGGGGGTCAGAATTTTTTCAACCCCTTGACCGGGGGGGGGGGTTAGAATTTTTTCAACACCTCTGATGGGGGTGTCAAAATAATTTCACCTGTTTTCAGTGGAAAACCCCACAGGTTACTATAGTATAGGCTAAAAGGGGACGTTCGCACACGATTTTTGTCCCTTATGGAGGGGGTAAAAAAAATGTTATCCCCTTAACTCTTCCTTTACCGATTACGCATTTATGCGTACTTTGGGCCGATTCTGACCGATTTTGGGCCGATTTTGAGCACCTTGTATCTTCCTCAAAATCAACTGAAATCCTTTTCATTGCTCCATCTTGAGTTGGGTTCCCCACACAGTCCAAAGAACTAATCTCTACCTCTTATAGGTTTTATATGGCAGACTTACAAACATGAGACAATAAGTTGGATTCAGCATAACAGTTTGCCATGGTTTTTATCAATATTCAAGCCAAAAATCATGAAAAACATCAAATAATATTATTTTTTTGGTGAAAATTGACTTTGTACATTTTTCCATGATGAACAAAATGACATTGAAATTTTCAGTCTATTTTGATGCATTATCGGCCATTTGGACTGGTTTCCATGGCAACAGATATGCTAAAAGTGATGATTTCGGGATGATTGTGGTTGCCATGGTAACCAAAAGAATATTCCCAAAAATTCGCCATTCACCAAATTTCCAGTAAAAATTAATATTTCCTCTAATGTGCACTTTATTTCATCAAAATAGACTTAGGGATTACTGAGATATTGCAATTTGAAGTTTGATTGAATGAACGATTTTGCTAATTAGGACTTCACTTTTCTGATCATAAATCTCACTAATTAAAGTAGACAGAGAAAACTTGGGTTCTGCTCTTTCTGATCAACTAGCCTAGCTTAATCCATCACCATTTCCCTTCTAATTGGAATATTCACACAATTCCAAGAGTTTTTGAAAGTTCAAGCCTCCTAGTACACTACAAAATTTGCTCTGAAATACCCTGGTAAAAGAAGAGTTAAGAAGGAGGGTCGAAATTTTTTTCGCGCATCACCAGCGGAAGCGCGACAAAAATTTCAACCCTCCTTCTTAAGGGGATAACATTTTTTCGACCCCTCAATAAGGGACAAAAATCGCGTGCAAACGTCCCCTAACTCGAAAATCACAACGAGTGTAATGTCCTGTCTGTCATTGTTTATTTGTGTATTGGCTAACAAGAAAACGTAATCCTAACGCAATGGCTGGAATGCTGACCTTTTTGATGATCTCGTGGGTGGAGGATGGAGAATCCAGCAGAATAGCTATAAGGCATTCTGTATTATAATAATTCCTCCATGAGCTCCTAATGAATTGAAAAGACGTCGACATGGAAGACTGAAGGGACCGGTTAACTTGCGGAATGACTCACCACCCCGAAAGGGGATGGCGGGAAAGTACAGTGGAAACTGGGTCAAGTGACCTCATTATCAAAATGGGGTCAAGACGTAAGGTAAGAGGGATGCGCATGATTGCGCATGCGCATTGTTTTAAATGATATCGGGAGACGTTTTGGATCCTGCCACTTTGCGACTCGGCTTGGTGCCAACCAGACGTGTTGCTGGGGTGCACATTGTTTTTTAGTGTTTTTTCTATAGCAGGTCGGCGTCTCTCGAAAGAAAAGATTAATTAACGTTAAACCCTTGTGTACCCCCATATACACAAGGTGTGTTGGTTGGCCTTCGAGTCAACCACACTTCCCTAACGGGACTATGACCGAGCAGGTAACACAGTCTCGCCTGTGCGTTAAGAGGAAGATGATCTCTTGGGGGTAGGCACTCTGAATCTTTCTGATGCTCAGAATGAACCCATGGTCAATGACGAGAACAACTCTGGCGAGGAGTTCGAGTCATTCGGCCAATCCTACATCGAGACTCCTGAGTCTCGAAGTGGGGTTTCCAAGCGTCCTATTATTATTACCAGGTCAACAAAGGTCAAAACAGCTGACTAATCAGCTTCTTCAAGCATTGAGGCTACAGAACCAGCCCCGTTGAATGTTTGCAAAAGCTTCAACCCAGACGATGAAATGGATACAGAATTGCGTAATACCATTCTGAATAGACTAACTCCTCAGGAGTTTGATAATTGCGAGATGTTTTCACTGAAAACGTATGGTGGATGTGCTCTCGGTTCATCCCAACATGCGTGGTTCACCAAAATAGTACAGGAAGCAGCCGAAATGGTCGTGCGCACCCCGAAACCGGTGTCCACAGTAACGGTGCAGTCCCTCCCGCAAAATGCAAACGAGGCGGAGAGCGACATGGATGTGGACCAAGCAGAGAGTGTCAGTGACACTGAAATGGCATCTCGAATGAGAAAGAGTATCAAAAAGAAACCATCGGCTTCTTCGACGCCTAAGACCCCGAAATCTAAGGTCGAAACAAAAGAGGATTCTCCTAAAGATGAGAAATCTACCCCGAAAAAGGGCGGCAAGAAAACTATGTCGTAAAAGGAGAAAAAGCTGGCAGCTAAAAAAGGCCATTTCAATCCCTTTTCGATTTTAAGAAGTGGCCTTGTAATTTTTTCTTTCTTTATTTATTTATTTATTCATTTAGTTATTGGGGGAGGGCTGCTGGTTCTGGTATGAGATTGAACTGTTGAAACCAATATAAGGTCATGTTGTAACAGCAGTAGAGGTTGGTGAATGTCCTCTGAGGGGTTCAAAATGTTTTTGTCATCCTCTTTTATTCTATAGTATCATGACATACACCTTGCCACTACTGGTACTCTTTATGTTTATATTTAGGACTACAGCAGTGTGAGGCACTGAGTGAATATCACAGCACTCAGACTCAGAGGGGGAAAGGAGGCCGGGGGGGGGGGCGGAGGGGGGAGGTGACAATAACTGTGATGGGCACCCTCTCATGCATGAAAGAACCCGAAGAACAGTGATATTGGGTATGGTTCTGTGGTCTGTTGAGTCATGCCTCTGCCATTGATTTAACATAATCTCCCAACGGAAGCATATTTAACACCACTTTAGGTTATTTCTCTGTAGTTAAACAGCTACATTGTACTCATCAATCATACAGCTCTAATATTCCCAGTCCATTGTACATCTGAGAATTCTGTATGTCTCCCCTTTAAACAATCAAATATTATTTTCTTGCTTGTTGACAATGTCCAGCAGTGAAGAGGATCAGGTTGTTTAAAGCTTGTGTAAGGATTTGTGGCCTTACGGACCTGGGGGGTTCGGGTCTTACGATTCGGAAAGAAAGAGTAAGACAGTATTCCAAGTGTATGCCAACGGTTAGGTTTATTACTTAATGCACACTCACGGCTGCCGAATGATATCAAAGAGGCAGCTAATATTAAAAGACAGTGGTTTACATAGTGTGGAGGCCAGAAGGGCCTCTGACGTAGCGGCTGAGCCCTGGGCTTTATATACGGACCCAGGTGTTCGTCGTCAGATGTCCCCACAGACCCGGATCGGTGCTGCCACCTATCCGGAACCTGAGGAACGTCCGACGACTCGACTCACCCGCCACGTCAGACGGTACCCAACTCCTATGGTTTAGTAAAGTGTACCTCTACACCACTCCCCCAGACATTTAGGAGGGTGTTATACGTATAATATTACCAGGATAACATTTCTACATGTCTAAACCTTTAGTAATAGAGGTACGACCATAGGTATTAACACTAAATAAATTGTGAACCAGATGTCATATATATATATTTGATAGTGAAATTTAGTTACATATAACGATTAGGATGTTGAAATATTATACGAATTACTTGAAGAAGAGACAGTTATGTGAAACGGAACTGTCTATTTAATTATTATACCACATAATATTGTATTATTAATAAGACAAGTAATATGAATCGTATACATGTGATGATGACAGCTATATGTAACGGAACTGTCGATAATAAAACATATCACCAAATAACATCCGTATGTGTGTTTGTAGTCATTGACAACACATTTGAATATGTAGTCTTAAAGAAGACTGTTATAGTAACATCACTATCTAATGACATGTCGTATATTAATATTATACGAATCCGTTAAGGATTCCGTGAGTAGTACGAATATGATTATTTATAACATACACTTGAAAAAAAAAACATCACGGTGTGGTAATGAATATAATAATATATTATCACCGTGTACCTAATAACCTTTATAGCACCAGATCATTATACTTATTATATATTTTGTCTCGCAGGACAATAATATGTGTTATCTGGTGAAGTTTAACGGATCTTATAATATAAATACTAATAGTGATTAGAGATCCGTATCAGGAAATGTCTATGTACCCGTATTATAATATGTATCTAGTGGATATGTACATACATATAATATTATAGAAAAATAGAAATATGACATTATATACAATATACAGGAATTATAAATGCTGCTGGAGTCTTCTGCTGTATCCTCCGGGTACTAGTAGGTAGGTGTGGTCAGCTAACCACGGGATGGACGTGCTAAAGTTTATAGTTTCCTTATATTGAGTGAACACGGTAGTTGATTTGGGGCAGCTACCCACAATCCTCTAGTAGTGCTAAAGTTTATAGTATATCCGAATGGTGTAGATTTGTAGAATATTAGTCCGGATGTGTCAACTGTGTAGAGAACGTAATCCTTTTTAAGTTTTAGTTGACATAAGTAAAATAATAGTCCGATATAGGTTGATCCGGAAGTAATAGTAGTAGAGATATAAGTCCATTCGGGAGTACAGATGAGTTGTAGAGGTAAATCGTAAAGTCCATCCTAGTAATTGGTTAGCACGGGTAACAGCAGGAGTCTGGAACTGGCATCCGGATACGTCTCACAGCAGCAAGTCTACTATCGGATTGTTCATGGATGAAATTATAAATCCGAATAGGCTATTCAGGGTGTAATAAATGTTATACAACCTGAATACTAGACTGGTCAAAGGAACCCAGAACACATAGCATAGGTGTTCATGCACTAGTAAAAGCATTCGCAGACCTTTAGGGTTCCGCAAAGACTATATCTGGTCATTTGGTGTTGGAAAAAAAATTATGGAAGAAATAACCCTAGCATGCTTTAAACGGATTTCTTAGCATGCTTCTTCTTCAGAAGAGCTAAAGCCGACTCGGGAGTGCCGTCCCACTCGTCCAAGTCGACTCCGAACACCCTCATGAACTTAGTGTTCAGGTTGGTGTTCCGAGTGATCTCCTCCTTTACACGCTTTTCCAACACGTGTACATCCATAGCTGCTTTTTCTTGAGCAGCTGAGGCAGCCTCCTCCTGGGCCTTTACATCGTCCCGGATGAGAGTCTCGAGACGTTGCTTTTCAGCGTCGCCCACCTGTTTCATACACAACAGAGTTTCGTTTAGGAGACCCTGATGAAACTCGATCGCTTTCTCCCGAACGGTCTTCTCCCAATGGGTGTAGATGGCCTTCTGGACATCTGCCTCCCCTTGGCGAGACTTCTCAAACCAAACTTCCGCATTACCAGTTTTAATGGTAATAGCGTCCTTCGGTTTCTCAGGTGCCGCGACAGCCTTGGGAGGAGTCGAGGCGGCCTGTGGACCACTTCCGGGTTTAGGACTCCCGGACACACCTGTCGTTGGTACACAGAAGGCAGGTGGTACATTCTGTTTCAGTCCCATTTGCAGGTACATGTTTAACTGCTCCTGGGTAAAGGTAACTGGTGGGGCGGCTGGAGCGGATGCAGATCCGGCGGCAGCAGATGCGGTGGTCTTCTTTGGCATAAGGCGACCATCCTTTCCTACTACCAAGGTCTGGCTCTCAGGTCCAGGTCCCTGGTTTAAGGACGGAAAGTTTCGAGAACTCACTTTCCCAGGTTTAGATACGGCTCCAGCGTATCCGGCAGGTTCAGGCTTCTTGAACACCGGAGTGCCCTGAGCCTGTTCTGCGGGGTGCCTTGTCAGAGGGGACCTGGAACGGTCCTCTGCTCTGACCTTTGGTTTTGTCGTGCTCTGACCATTACCGTTGCCGCCACGGTTCTGGTCTCTCCTGCTCCTTTCACGAGCTCTCTTTGCATCCTTTCCGGATTCCTCGCATTTCTGCCAGAGAGACTCGTGCATGTCCAGTTTACCCTTTCCAGGAGTCAGGACTATCTTTGCTCGGAGTTTCGAATCCTTGGTCTTCGGAACTTCGCAGAGGACTTGGTCCCCTGGTCGGATCTTAGACCAAGCATCCTCGCTCAGGCTATCGAACTCCTTCATGAGTTCCTGATGAAGCTCCATGATGCGCTTCCGGGCCCCGTCCAAACCTTCTGCGTGGCATTTCTTCTGGTGTCTAGCCAGATCACTACGTCGGTTGTATTGCACCTTCGTAGTACACTTCTTGCCCTTCTTACCATAACTCGGATCACAAATGTAAACCGGGTGATGGTGGAAGTGGGCCTCTACCAGATGCCTTTGGAACCGGGCTGGAGTACTCCAGGTCCGGATCGAGACATCACTCGCATCCTGGCAGATAGAGAAGGGACAGGACTTTTGATCGTCACCGTACCACTTCTCTAAAGCCCAACGCAGCTTCCTCCTCTGGGTATAAGTGTAATACCCTTCGGTGTGGTTTAGCATAAGCCACATCTTTCGATAGGCTTTGCTCGGATTGGGGTCCTCGTCCGAAAGGCGCATCCAATCTTCATCATCCGACTCATCGTTCTTATTGATTGAGTCTGGACAGGCATAGAGGGTAGAGCCGTCCTTCTTAACTCCGTACGCACAGTCGGAGAAACACGTCGGGATCCGGGTTTTGAATCCGGATTTGGCGTTAGCCCAACGTTCGGCCTCGGTTTGAGTTGATGGAGTGGCCTTCTCATCATACTCAACCGAGGATTCGTGCACCGACTCCTCGTCAGACGACTCAACCTCCATGGCAGTACTACCAGTGGTTGAGGTGCTGGGTTTCGGCTCGGCTCTCGCAGAATCCGGGAGATTCTTGAGCTTCCGAGCAGCGGATCGTCGGTTCTTACTGACCTTCCAGTCTTCCTCCGGTTCCTGGGTTCCGGATGTGCTGGAGGTCGTGGCTTCTACTGGAGTAGTAGTGCTGCCGGTAGCTGATGTAGCACTGGCGGAGCTTCTGGTGGCAAGCTTCAGGTCGGGGATAGGAGGTGCGGGTGCTTCCGCGGCCCTCTTAGCCTCTTCCTGTGCCTCCTGTTCGGCAGTCATGCGGCGGACAATAACCGTCCGAAGGGCTGCAGCTCGGTCCAATCCGATTAGTGAATTGTTCTGGACATCCACCAATTCCTGTTCGGTTATGTAGTAACCGTCGTCCCACTGCTCGAAGTTAGCAGCGGCCTCCCGGAATTCCTTAGTGGTCCGGCACGGCGTCCGGATAGCACTAGGACGTGGGTAGGTCTGGCCATCGGTATCCCAGACACAGCCTACCCAGTTAATGTTCGTAGCCTTGACGTTCCACAGGGACTTGTCAGGCTTCGGATACGCTCCGAGCTCGAAGGCTCGGTTAGCTGCGTACACGGTTTCACGGAAACCGGCGTCCACCATAAGTCCCCGTTGGAACCACGGCCAGTCTCGAAGCCACTCGGGAGGCATCCTGGTCAGCTGTTCGGGAGCCATGACGCCCTCGATAGCTATCCTGACTTTCGGGTCCATCCTGACTGGTGTCCCGTCCGCGTAGGTCACTTGTGCCTGCAGTTCCGGGTGGACATACAGGTAGCGACCATCATAACTAGCTGGAAAAGGCTCCGCCACTGCTGGCTTCCACTCATCCTTCTGTCCGTCAACTTGGGTAGTTTCGGACTCTGTCGCTGCGGGTTCAGCACTCGCATTCGCTTCGGATCCCTCTGCTGGGAGTGGAGATAGCAGTTTCTCCGGCTCATTGAGTGAGAATGAAGCCAGCTTCTCCTCGAACGAGCGATCCGTGGGTTCCTCCACGTCCATCATCTCGCTCTCTTCCTGTGTAACAGGCGACAAAGCTTCCGGAAAAGCTTCTGCGGACGGAGTCAGCTTATCCGGGTCACCGGATAGCTTGGCTGCAGCTACGGATTCCTCAGCCATGACTGGGGAATCGACCACGGGAGTAAACTACTCCTTTTTCCGGCTTTTACGGCGCCGGGGCCGGCACAAACGGAGTCTGTCTACCAGGAGACAGACTCTGGAGGAGCAGCGGGGGGTTTGCTTAGCCGGTAAAATCCAAGAAGGGAGCGAGCTCGACCGTCTTGGACGTTACCGAAAACAAATATGGCGACAGGCCAGCTTTCGTGACGTCATTTCCCCGCGGTCCGCGAGGTCACGAGAGGTCAGCCGAGACTGGACACGGTGACGTCATGCGGAAACGCACGTGCTACAGGCGGTACATCAACAAACTGATTGTTTTTAGGTAATTATCGCTCACCCCGATGACTCGACTGGGGATTTAAGTGGAGATTATGGAAAGCTTAAGCAAATCCACCGGATTATCCGTCCACTACCCATTGGTACATCATGCGGGGGCGACAAATAAGCCTTTAGGGTCAGTTGTCATCCGTTCCTCTAAATGTAAACATTACACTCGTTGTGTATACAGGTTAGGTCACTGCAGTCCTCTGGGCAATTCGGGGGCTGCGGCGAACGTATCTCCCCTTCTCGGATAGTTCTTTATCGGACCTGACAGTCTGAAGAGCTTTCTCTAGGTGCTTCTTAGCCTTAGAAACACCTTTCCTCTTCTTTATGTCTTCACCTGCCGAGACTTTTTTAACTCCCCCACGCTTAATCGGTGTTGGCGTGGGTGTCACTGATTCGGAACACTTTTTGGGTCTACCCTGACCACGCTTCACTGTAGTGTTCTTTACCTGGTCTATTATGCGATTCTGATTCAGGATCCTTTCGGAACCTTCACCATACATTTCTGTGGAGGTCTCCCTCCCAGACCATCTCCTTAATCTAGCCACATTTGACTTATAGAGTCGACCAAGGTCAGATTTAATAATTACGGTACAATCACTGATAATTTGTGTTATAGTAAAGGGACCGTCCCAATTAGACGCTAATTTTATGTGTCTAAGTGGTTCATGTAATCTAAGGACTCTGTCTCCGGATTGGAATTTCCGATGTTTTAGATCGGTATCGTATCCTACTTTCTGCCATTTGGCACTTTTCTCCAAATCAATTCGGACAGACTCATATGCTTTTCTAAATCTGTCTCTTAAACATTCCACAAAAACTACATGGCAAGGTAGTTCAGGGTCCATTCCTACGACTCCAAAAACTAGGTCAGCAGGCATTATCAAATCTTCTCCGAATACTAAAAGGTTCGGAGAACAATTTGTACTTGAATGTACTGTACTATTATAAGCATGTGTCACAAAATGACATTGCTCATCCCAGTCATCCATATGTTCATTAACGAGTGACTTTAGGACTTGGATGAGGGTTCTATTGAACCTTTCCACCAATCCGTCGCTTTGTGGTCTATACGGATTGGTTCTAGTCTTGCAAATAGCCAAGTACTCGCACATACCCTGCCAGAGATTTGATTCGAATTCTCTGCCTTGGTCACTGTGTAACATTAATGGTACACCGAAGCTTAGTACCCAACCTTTTACAAAAGCTTCGGCACAAGTAATTGCTTTGTGGTCCGGTAGTGGAAATACTTTAGTGTATTTCGTATAATAATCACACACTACCATCATACAGGTATTATCATTAGCGGTTGTATTAAATCCACTAATAATATCTACCCCGATTCTTGCGAATCTAACTCCGAAAAGTTCTTGGGATAGGGGAAGTTTGCCCATCCCGGGTCCGGGTTTGTTTTTACAACAATCCGGACAGGTGGTTACCCATCTTTGCAAGTCCCGTGTCATGCCAGGCCAATAGTATTTCTTGGAAAGTCGTGCTAGCGAGCGTTTCCTTCCGAAATGACCACTGCTCCGATGTCCATGACAGAAGTACATAATGTCATGTCTCATGGCATGTGGTATCACCACTTGCATGATTCTACCACCATTATTACATGGCTTCCAACGGTATAACACGCCTTTCCGGACTTCAAGCTCGGTCCATTGAGCAAGAAACCTTCTCATTTCTCGATTTTCCAGAGAGACCTCTGGTCTAACTGGACGTATACCCTTTGGTACTAATTGCAGTAGCTGTGCAGTTATCGAGTCAGCTTCCTGGAAATGTCGTATGTGATCCATAGACCAATCCAGTATACTGGCAACTAGGGGTACGAATGGTCTTCGAATCCCTGCTAACACTGCCTTATGAGCTCCACAATCAGTACAATCCGGATTATCACATTTCCGGATTGGTATTCGAGACAAAGCATCAGCATTTAAATGCTTAACTCCGGGTCTATGCTGAATCTGTTGATGTTCAAGCCCATATTCGGATAAATGGGCTAGCCATCGGCCTAACATGCCTTCAGCATCTCGGAAGTTCAGTAGCCACCTTAAAGAGGAATGATCCGTACGCAAAGTAAAGTTTGTTCCCCATAGAAAATGTTTGAACTTCTTGGTATATACGACTACTGCTAACAACTCTCTTTTGGTTGTGCAGTAATTGCGCTGGGTCTTGCTCAGTGTATTGCTGGCAAAGGCAATTGGCACTTCTCTCCCATTTTGGACTTGCGAGAGAGCTGCACCAATGCTATCATTACTAGCATCAGTATCCAGTATGAAATGATCCGTCTCATTCGGATATTGCAATACGGGAGTACTCGTGAACAGGTCTTTTAGCTTTTGGAAAGCGGTTTCCTGTTCACGCGTCCAAGGAAATTTTTCCTTGGTACTTCCTGGAGTCCAGTTAGCTATTGCTTGTAATGGGTAACTGACTCTAGAATAATTCGGAATAAATTCCCTGTAATAGGAACAGAATCCTAAAAAGGACCTCACTTCTTTGGGTGTTTTAGGTCTATTCCAATTCGTAACTGATTCGATTTTTTCCGGATCAGCCTTTATTCCTTCATCACTGATGATGCGGCCCAAATAATTTATGGACTTTCTAAACATGTGGCATTTCTTAGGTTTCAATTTGAGACCATTTGAAATAATACGTTCTAGTACCATTTTTAGGTTATTAGAACATTCTTCGAATGTTTTTCCGAAGACAATGACATCGTCTAGGTATACAAGACATCTTTTCCACAATAAATCACTTAGAATTGTTTCCATCATTGCTTCAAATGTTGCAGGTGCATTGCACAATCCAAACGGCATTACATTATATTGGAATAATCCAATATGACTTGAAAATGCAGTTTTCTCCATATCTGAAGGGTTCATTCCCACTTGCCAATAGCCTGATTGCAAGTCTAGGGTACAAAACCAACTGTTTCCTCCTAAGGAGTCAATGGTTTCATCTATTCTCGGTAATGGATACGAATTCTTTTTCGTTATTCCATTCAACTTCCTGTAGTCTATGCAGAAACGGATAGTACCGTCTTTTTTTGTTACCATACACACAGGACTACTCCATGGACTATTGGAAGGGACTATTACATCCTGTTCCAGCATCTTATTTATTTCATCCTCAGCTACTCTCTTTTTTGCTAAGGGTAACCGTCTATACGGTATCTTAAAGGGTTCGGCATCCCCAGTATCTATTTTATGTAATACCTTATTTGTCGTACCTAGTTTTTCACCAGGTTTGGCAAAGGCAGTATGATACTGACAGAGCATATCATAGAACTCTTTCCGGTGTTCCGGATCTTCTAATGAAGTTTCTTCATACAACTTAAGTAAGTCTTCCGAAATTTCATCATCTCCTGTTACCTTCTGTAAGCTTAGCTTACTATCCGTTACAGTTTCCGAAAGGGTCACGTTTCCAAAAACTTGTCCCTTTTTCAAGTAGATAGTAGTGTTTCCAGTATTGGAGACAGGTACTACCGACCAGGATGCATTCGCTACTATCGTGTCTACAGAATTTAATCCAATACCTGACAAAGTAACTACATCCGGTTCTATTACTGCAGGTTTGTTACGCATTGCAGGATCACTTCTTACAAGCACATCACAGGCTACTCCCGGAGGGATTCGCACAGTGTGTGCCACACTAGCCATACTGCTCACTTGTCTCAGTGCACATCTAACCTTTACGGGGTACGGGTATCTCACACTCAACACTCCTGTTTGGGGTTCCAATACAGCACCATACAGGGATGCGAAATCCAACCCGAGTATCCCCTCATCTGCTATATCCGCAACGGTGGCGCTCATGACATAGTCATGTATACCATCTAACTGTAGTCTCACACAAGTTCTACCATACGTTTGCAAGGTACTGCCGTCGGCCGTCTGAGCACTTCCTCCCGATTTGAGAGTATCATGTTCATCCGGTATAAGGTCGTAGAACCCCTTGGAGATACAAGAGTGGCTAGCTCCCGTATCCACAAGGAATTCGGCAGACCTTCCGTTAACAGTAAGGCAAACATACCACCGCCTTCCGTTTAGAACAGAGGGCATGTCCGTGACAATCGGAACGTCATTTTTCACACCAGGAGTCAATCCACATCCTTTTAAGAATTCCATACAAGGATGACCCGGGGGCAGGTGGGCACCACAGACCTTGGCTAACGAATAGCCGCCTGCCTCGTTACTGATATTGGGTTTCCCCTGTGCTCCCATAGCACCTGTTATATCAGCTTCCCTAACCTTCCGGGTGTCTACAACCACCTCGGTGTTAGGCGATCTTGTTACTTCATGTGAACTATCATCACGGATGGTGATATCATGGCAAGATTTGTCACTGGGATCCCCTTCTTTGCCCCTCGGGAGACCCCTCCTTAGTTTTCCTCTGTACTTACTCCAGAGACACTCTCCTGTCTACGAGGGACAGGTTTTTCAGCCATACATTCTGGAGCATAATGCCCCAGTTTCTGGCATCTGAAACATCTCCTCTGGGATTTGTCAACTCTCGGTCTCTTTAGAGCTTCTGTTAATCCGGCTAATAATGTTTCCATCATGTTAGTCGGAGCAACAGTGGCTGCTACAGTTGGGTTCGCCGTAGAGGCTACAATGCCAGGTTGAGTTGATCCGGAAGCTGTTTTACCAGCAACTGATCCTCCTCTCCCTCTCGAATGTACTTTCCTATACCGCTTTTGTCGGTTATATTTTCCAGCTACATGCACTGAACCAATATAATCTCCGTTTTCATCGGAGACATATTCATCATTCTCATCCACTTCATTCGATTCAACCGGAGCTAATTGGGAAGTATCGTATACCGGAGCAGGTGTACCTCCGTATTGGAATGGAGCTGCTCTTATTGGATTAGGTCCGAGACCTACTAGACGTTTCTTCATGTCATGTCCATCGATTGCTATGAACAGATCACTGAAGGAAGTGTCATCTTTCCAAGAGTCCCAGACCACTTGCTTGTGATCCGGATCACGCAATCCACTGTAGAATTGTATAAACAATTCTTGTAGATAACAATCATCATCATGAGCCCAATTTGGACGTGCTTTCGAAAGCAAGTCCTGTAGCTCCAAACCAAAGACTTTGTGTGATTCTTTAGGTTTTTGTGTCCTCTTCTTAAAGCTTACCCACGGATCTTCTCTAACGATTGATCCGAAAAAGTATGCGGCACATTCGACCAATTGATCATAGGTACCATATATTCCGTAAGCTGCTCTCCATTGGTTGAGAGCTACTTTTCCGCCTTTATTTAACCAACAAATCAAATATGGCAGAGCTTCTTCTTTTGTCCAGCCACTACAATTGACTTCGTCAACAAAAGCTTGATACCTGTCCTTCCATGGATCATTAGAATCATATGGAGGGGGTATCCGTGCCTGCCTACGTGCCGGATTATTACATCCGCGTAGTCTATCTGCTTCTCGCATGCTCCAGTTCATGACTTCCATGCCGTCTGCTCCCTTTCGGTAGCAGTCAATGCCAAGGTTTTGTATACATTGGCTTCTATCAAAGATGGTTTGCATCCCTGCAGGCATAGAAGTTCTCCTGTTAGGTTTCCTGCCATCTCCTCCTGATCCTGATCCTCCGAATCCGGATCCTCCTGGGCCGCCTGGAGGGTTTCCTCCTGGTGGACCATTATTATTATAGCCTCCAGATGAACCACCAGGGTATCCACTATTGTGACCGGTGTTTCCAGAAGAAGCATATCTAGGGTAAGAATCATTTTGATTCCATCCCTGGTTATAGCTATTACCATTCTGATAATTGCCACTTCCCGATGGATTATAATTATTTCTATATCCATAGGAAGATGTTCTCGGTTGGTACGTACCGCCGTTGATATTGTTTTGTGGCGGATTTGGTCTCGGAAAACGTCCATCAGTAGGACCATTACCAGAACCTGGGGGTGGATTCGGTAATCTTGGTACTGCTGGTGTACTGTGGCCGGGTTGGGGGAAATATGAAGGTGGTGTCAACATATGTCTCATTGGTCCGGGTGCTCTTGGTTGTGCCACGGGTGAATTATTATTATTCCCTGTAGCACCATCGTGAGTCGCTTTGATTTTGTGACTCAAATCTGGTATGGGTGGTGCTGGTCCTATCGTATCCAGCATTGGAACTACTGGTTTAGATGCGGTTCCATTTACTGCAGCATTATCCGGTTTCTTATAGATTCCGGATACCACATTCTTGTCAGCCCCATCATCAACGAATGGGCTGTATCTAATTGGGGTTGCATCTTTAGATGTCTTTCCCAACATTGTAGATACCACAGCTGGGTCTATATTACCTATAGTTAACTGGGCTGCTTCTACATATTTATCTAGAGTTATTGCAGTGGCCTGCAATTCCTGAAGCTCATTCGTGAGTTTCTGTCTATCTTCCTCCAGTTGTTTGTTGTAAGCTATGATGCCTACCCGGATGGTTTCATTATCTTCAGCTTGTTTACTGCACTGAAGTTTCAATTTATCCAACTCCTCCTGATAATGGCGAATTTCGGATTCGAATTTTGTCTTATCAAGGTTTAGTTGGTCGTTCGTATCTATGTATGTTTGGATACGAATGTGCCTATTATCATATTCTTTATTGAATGAATCTCTCATAGATTGAAGTTTTAGTTCTTCACTCTCGAGTTCTTTCATGTACTCGCTCCTTCTGGCTTCGAATTCCTTTCGCATGCCAGTTAGGTCCTCTTCCATTTGAAGTTTTTCATGCAATACTTCATCCTTAGCTTTGACCAAGGTATTTAAATTCTCGTTCAAAGTTACATAAGTTTCATTCAACAACAGGACATCCGGTCGTTTTAATTCTTCACCTTCCGGTACCGCATAGGTTAAGTCGCCATCTATAGCGCTATAATCTAATATTGGTAATTCGGGCCTGGGTAACCTATAAGGTAGTTCTCCGAATGTTACCCTTTTTCGCATTGGTGCCGGATGTTCTGGGTTAGTACTACCACCGACTTCGAACATCGAATCACATAATTCGTCAACAATTGAATGCTGGCCTATTAAGTTACTATGTCTCTGTATGGACTGTTCGCGTCGTACAGAGTCTGGCAGATTCTCTTCACTATCATTATAGTGGGGTCCGGGATCTCTCCAGGATGCTGATTCTGCATCTTGTGAGTCCGAATGGGCTTGGAGCATTAGCGATCCATTTCCATTCTCTTGGGCAAGTGATTGCCCTGCTGGGTTAGCTTCCCTAAGGGTGTCTAACCCATGTACTAGCCGTTCGGACGTTATAACGTCCGGGCTATACACCAGAATTACCTGGTCACGGCACCAGTGTAAGGATTTGTGGCCTTACGGACCTGGGGGGTTCGGGTCTTACGATTCGGAAAGAAAGAGTAAGACAGTATTCCAAGTGTATGCCAACGGTTAGGTTTATTACTTAATGCACACTCACGGCTGCCGAATGATATCAAAGAGGCAGCTAATATTAAAAGACAGTGGTTTACATAGTGTGGAGGCCAGAAGGGCCTCTGACGTAGCGGCTGAGCCCTGGGCTTTATATACGGACCCAGGTGTTCGTCGTCAGATGTCCCCACAGACCCGGATCGGTGCTGCCACCTATCCGGATTCTGAGGAACGTCCGACGACTCGACTCACCCGCCACGTCAGACGGTACCCAACTCCTATGGTTTAGTAAAGTGTACCTCTACACTTGGAAGTAATATCATCCTGGACAAAAGCATCTCTAGTGCAGTGGCTGTCTGAAAGGGGTTTGAAGAAATCAGCAAGGACAAAAGATCTGCTTGCCAAGCGAGTGCACCAGTTTATGAGTGGATATGACAGTCATTCAAGCTCGTCAGAGGATGAATCACCAGTTGCAGCAGCATAGGTCGCGATACCAGGTATTGCAAATGGTTGACTTTCAAGTGTCTATTCCACAATATCTACGTTAATAAGTGATACAATGGTAATCAAAACAAAATTTATTGTACAACATACCATATTCAATATAAAAAGTGCACCGGCTTTACTAAACGCACTCCCCGTCCTTTTTGGCCATGAGCTCAGCATCCCTGGTGCCAAATCCTGAAAATAAAGTGTTAAAATTAAGAGTTTTAGGGCAGAAACAACAATTTCAAAGCTTTAGAATTACTTTTTGATTTCAGGTACTTAGCTCCTAAAATTTTTACCCGTGCCCGTATATATAATAAATATCTTTGCCTGTTCACGGGTAGGACTATGTTTTCCATGAACCAATGCTACATTGCAACAACCATTAACCTCTGATGGTTAGCACAATGAAGCAAATATAAGATTTGATAAAAGTTGATGATGGCACCTGTATAAATGAGGGGGCAGACCCTAGCCGTTTACATCAGGAAAAAATGTCATTCAAAAATGCAAAAACGTTTCACAAGAACATTTCCCCCTTCCCGCTTCATTTCATCTTATTGGTACTGCGGCAGTCTGCGAGACATATAAGGGTTATGGCTGCAGTCTGTGAGTCCGCTAGAATGTATTGCGGCAGTTTGCGCGATATACAGGGGTTATAGTGGCAGCCTCTGAGTAATCTTATCAGTACTGTGACAGTCCCCGAGACATATAGGGGGTAACATGGCAGTCAGGAGGCCATTTCACCTATTAATTATTAATGTAAAAAACACGGAGGTCAAACATGGAGCCTATGATGGACTCCACCTTTTTTTAGGGTAAAACTGTTTCTTTTGTTAAACCATAATACCCTCCACTATTTAACAATAAACACGGACCCCTTTCATTAAACATGGACCTTCGAACACGGACCTCCATGTTTTACCCTCAGTGTTTATTATTTTTCATTATATCTTTGCGCCTATGCTGTGATTTTTGTTTGGGATTCCCCGGGTATTCCCAATGACATCATGAATTATGGGATGTCAATGGCCGCTGTCACCTTCCAGGAGGCGGGTTTTCTAGTCGACGCGTGAGAAACATGCCTTGTTTTTGTGTGTGATATTTATACTGTCATCGGTATTTTCAACAAAAACTGAAGGTCCTTTGGTCAGCATCAGCTGAGTCCATCCTGTCACTATGTAAAATGTATGGGGTCACAGAGTAGTGGAACGTTCCTGTCATTTTAGTGTCAGTTTTTTGTAGCCCTGTACTCCTGGATTGAGTTACACTTCCCTGCCTTCTCCCTGTGTCTTTCTCAGGACGAATTATGGGTCTGTTCTGGTAGAGACAAGGACCAGGCAGGGAATTTACCTTATTTTCCCATGGGGGTTGTGGATTTGGGGCTAGGCATAGTGTGAGTCTCTATATAAGAACCACCTGTCCAAAAAAAAAATCAACCTTTATCTTCTTAATGTAAAAGAAATCCAACCCTAATTCTTATGTTATATGTTTTTATCCAGAGTAACACTGAGGGAGAAGAATATGATGAAAACGAGAGGTACTACAATGAAGATGACTTGGAGCAAGAAGGTTAGATACTATAGGAGAGGTCACTGAGAGCATTGTCTATGGGTAGAGTGTGACAGGCCACCCCCTTCTACCCCCCCCCCCCCATCAAACTAGGTGTCCCTGTGTCTTCATTGGTGATTTCCTTAGAGGATTAGGTGGTTTATGGAGCTGTGGTATTCCTTTATCAGGGTGATACTAAAGAGGAAGAAGGAACCACCTAGACCAGAAAATCCTGCCGAATCCAAATTTTGTGATCATGATACTCAGAAATTGACTAAAAGTACCCAAAAATGAGGTTTGATGAAGAAAATATTATAAGATGTATAAAAATATTCAAAATGATGAGTCTTTATAGACACAACATTTAAACCAGAGTTAGTACCTCAATGCACATATCCAAATGTCTGCCTATCTCCCAATCTGACAAGTATTCTAACTGTGCATTACTCTGCCTATCTCACATACTGCCTATCCCTTGTCTACCTATCATTCATACTGCCTATCTCTTGAATTCAAAGCATCTTGAGTTAAGTGACGCTATCCCCCAAAAGGCCTAGATTCTAAAGCTTACTCCTCGCTTTAGCTAATCTTCTCTAGTCCTATAGTTTCCCATAGTTTACCTACCCTCAATCTGCCTATTATTCATTTTACCTATCCCTCATGGTGACTATCCCTCAGACCACCATGTTTAAACTGTATTGTTCATCTGTTTATTTAGGCCCTAATTGTTAACAGTACATTGCTTATCATGTCTGCCATTTTGATCCTTCCTATCCTTAACGATGCCTATCATAAAGCCTACCTATCCTTCATTATACCTATCCCCCAACTCTGCATATCCCTCATATTTGACTTGCGCATCTGTCGCTAGCACCCATGTCTTCTTGTTTTACATTTGCTGATCTTACAAGGTACTCTCTGTGCCTATCCCTCAAACTGGATATTGCTTATGCTACCTATCCCCCTTGCTACCAATCCTTATGAATGCCTATCCCTCATGCTCTCCATATTGCTTTCTTACCATCTCAGCTCAGTCTATACTCTCTCTATACATATCTCAGCTTGTGTGCAATTTCTTCCACCTGTCTCCAGGTCTATGCCTTGTGAAATATACCTATCCCCCATTATGCCTATCCTCCATTCATATCATTATATAGGTAAACTGAAAGATATGCAGCATGAATGATAGGTAGATGTTTGAATAAGGTGGACTGTAACCAGTTGATGGGTTGACTAAGAAATGGTCATCATAATGAAGGTTGGTTGTGACAGGTAGTTTAAAAGAGTTGAGATGGGTAAGAGAGCTATATAGAGCACATGGGGGATAGGTAAGGATAGGTAGCAAGGGGGATAGGTAGTATGAGCAATTAGCAATTTGAGGGATAGGCACAGAGTACCTTGTAAGATGAGCAAACATGAAAAAAAATATAGTCCTAGGGTCAGATGTGCTAGTCAAATATGAGGGATTTGCAGAGTTGGGGGATAGGCACAATGAGGGATAGGTAGGCTTCATGATAGGCATTATCAGGGATAGGTAAAATTGAAGTAGTAGACATGGTAAGGAATGTACTGTTAACCAATAAAGGCTTATATAGCAGAGAAACAGCGCAGATTAAACATGAGGGTCTGAGGGATAGTCACATAAGGGATAGGTAAAATGAATGATAGGGAGATTGAGGATAGGTAGACTAAAGGAAAGAAGGAACAATTAAGATAAGGTAAGGTGAGGGGTAAGCACTATAAGTTAAGCCTTTTAAGAGATAACCAGATTTAACAGTAGATGTTTTGGATTGAAGAGATAGGCAGGATGAGTGATAGGTACACAATTGATATGCTGTATGTGGGATAGGCGGAGCAATGCACAGGCCCAGAATTTGCCTGAGAGATAGGCAGACATTTGGGTATGTGTGTCAGGTATTAACTCTGATTTACATGTCCTATATTTAAAGATTTCCAATCATTTTAAATATTATTTTTGTACATTTTCAAAATATTTCCCTCATCAAACATCCTTTTTGGGTACTTTCAGTCAAATTCTGAGAATAAAGACCATCATTTTTGGATTTAGCAGGATTTTGTAGCTTAGATGGTCTCTTCATTTCATCATGTATCCCTTTCATGAAGATACATGATAGCTCCAGAACCCCCCTTATCCTACATAGGGCCCAATGCTGAACACACAAGGTCACCTAGTTTCATGGGGGGGGGGGTAAAGGGGGGTTAGCCTTCACTATAGGACTGTATGGACTGAACTATCCTATACTGTAATATCCTTGCTTGGAGTACGAAGAATATGTGCCAGAGGAGGAGGACTATGACGAGTCTTTGAAACCTTGTCATTTTCCTGGTACTGGCGCCACACAAGACATTAATTACATGGTCTACAGGTACTGACATTCACTAGAACAGAAATATGCAGGTCTACAACTTTCTGAAAAAAGTGGGGAAAGCCCCCAAGCAGGGAGCATCTGATGCACTATGGCATACCCATGAGGAGGCCTGCCTACCTATCACCTCCTCCTGAAGATGACCCTGTGAGAGATCCCACTTACCAACCTGACGATAAATTTGTTGCTCCATACAGTGCAAGGGGTCGAGGTCGTGGGGAAAGAGGAGGACGTGGAGGTGCTCCCAGCAGACCAAGGGGGAGGCCCCGAGGGTCCGGTATGTCTGGTAGGGGTGCCCCCTGTAGAAGCACCCATGGAACCCGGGGCAGTGGCCGCGGACATGGAGCAAACACGTCTAGGAACTCATGGAACTCTGAAACCACCTTGAAACATTGGAATCCCTTGGAATTGAAGGCACTTATTTATGGTGCCAACCACCTGAAGCCAGTGCTGAAAGGCAAATTTAAGTCTAGCAGCGATGGCGCCGTGATGAAGAAGCTAGCATTGGGAGGAGCTGGCAGGTCAGTCTCTTTTAGTTAACTGTCTTTATAATAGTGCTGCAACATTCTTTTTTTTTAAATATATAAAATATATCTTATTCCTAGCTTAACCAATTAAGTGTACTATGTTTCAAATTTAGAAAGAAGACTCTTTTATTTTTTTTCACAGAATATGTGGAGCCTATGGGTAAACATGAGTGGTCCGTGAAACAATGCAAGGACAAAGTGCTATACTATGGGCAAGATGCGAAAGAAAGGTAGGTAGCCTGTTGTCTTCCTTTTTTCCATGAACTATGCTAAAGTGCACTTCACTTTATATATGGGAAAGGAATTTAGATATAACTTTTGATTCACTGACACTTTTAGGTATTTAACCCTTCATAACATATCATCAATTCTCTTCACATAGGAAATAAATTCCCTTTGCACCATAGAACTTCTTGATTTTGTCATTATCATATGCATGTTACCTCAAATGTGTTTTCCAGTGTAGTCTATTTTAAAATTTCCAGAGGCAATTGATAGACAGCATGTATTGCTCAGGCAGTGGGCAGAGAAAGGAGGAGCACTTCCTGACTGACTTGGAGCAAGCAATCCTGGACTGGACTAAATTTTTGTTCATTTATCACAATAATAGTTTCCCCCTAGATTTTTTGCGGGGTATGGCATTCGGTTGACAGCATACTAAGTACATATAGAGTATCAGATAGTACAGCTGACCTTGTGGTAGGGAATGGAACTAGTACATATATAGCATAGACATTAATGATGCATGTGCTTCTCATATCCTATACATTTTATTTTATACCATATAGATTTAAAAGTAAGGGGTCCAGTTATCAACTTTCTTTTCTTTATTTCTGTGGCGTATTTATTGATTTATTTATCGTTTATTTTTTCAGGAATACCTGGTATGGAGTACCAAACCTTAAAGGAGGAGGCAGGACCAAGGAACCATGGTCGTGTTACGACCCAAACAGACCAGAGCGGGAGGATTACACGGCGATGGAAATGCCCAGCGGCGCATTGAGGGCAGTAATAGAGGGTAATTTACTTGCAGTTGATGAAGACGTGGGTAAGTTAACTCTAGCCTTAGTCCTAAATAAAAACTCCTTTAAGATATTGTTTAAACAAGATTTTTTATTAATTTATTTTATATAATTGCCAAAATTGAAATCTTTGTCTCACTATAACATCAACCAAACAGAAATTCTCCTGAAATATAATTTTTAACCAAGACCAGATATTTTCTTTTATGTTATAGCCAAAAAATATATATTTTTTATTTAATTTTTTCCCTTATATTGCACAGATCCTAAGGTGGATGAGGACGAGTACAATGAGGTTCCAAATGAGGCTGACGAGGAGGAAGAGCATGATCCAACTAACACAGGAGACCACTTCATGCAAGAGGTGGAGGAGGAAAATGAATGTGAGACAGTCTCTGACAAGCCGCATTAAATCACTACCTGACGACAATGACCTAAAAAGTCTTCCACCTAAAAGTGTTTCAAGAGAGTCCATGTTGAAATTCAACAAAAGGCAAAATGATAAAAAACAGGGCATTATCCAGAAAAAGAAGGACAATCTGGGAGAAGAGGAACTGTCTCCTCATGCCAAAGAGAGGGTGGAGAGAAAGAAAAAACTTTTAGCAGAAGCTGCAAAGGTAATAGAAAAGAACACTCCCAAGAAAACAAAAACCCAGCCTTTACTAAACCAGAAGGTGTCCACCTCATCCACCTTGAAGACTGCTCTTGCAGCCAAACCTGTGGTTAAAGAGAAGGCCCCTCCTGTTAAGACTCTCCCTGATATCAAACCCGTCCCATCCAAACATAAATCAGAAGAGGTAAGTGACACTGAACCTGCCAAAAAGTGACCGAGAACCAGACCTCCATCTTTTTCAGGTTTAATAAATGAGATGGACATGTCAGGAGTTGAGGAGAATGATGAATCTGCTGTTTTCCTTACTAGTACACCTGGATCTGTAAGAAATAAAAAAAAATTGAGGAGACAGCAACAAGCAACAAACGGCCAGCTGATCAAAGTACCTCACATCAATCTGACATAGACAGGTCGGACAGTAAAAGGAGGAAACACTTTTTGTCTCATGGACTAGACGAGGGGTGGAAAGAAGAATTTTGGGTGGCTACCCGCTCATTACTGGAGGAAAGTACTGACATTATTTTGGAGCAGAATAAAAATTGTGTGAGAAAGAAATAGTAAAAACAGTGCAAAAGCTGAATGAAGCTCTGACCTTCTCAGTCGACCAAAATATAAAAAGGGGTGAGAAATGTTTTTTAAAAAAATAATTTTAGGTCTTGTTTCAGTTGTCTTGAAGAGATGTTTAAGACCGCAATTTTCAGCATACTTCAATTTTTATTTAATTTCCCTTTATATCCATTGTTCACAAGGAAGTGTTTTTTTTCTCGAGGTGGGGTACGATGTTCACTATAGGAATTTAGTTAGACCAAGAGGTGGACAATGGGAATTGGTATGTTATTCCATACCAATGCTACTCTTAAGATAACTGATTTTTTTGGGAGTTGAACTGTTTATTGATAGATACACATGTTCTCTTAGTAGGGATGCAGATGGAACAACCTGTCCGAGAAGTCAGAAGGGAGCAGCGACAAGCCGAGACACCTCAAGCAGACACACCTGAACCAGAGAGACCTGAACCAGATCAACCAGATAATGATGAGAACAAGGCCACAGATGACACTTACTATTCTGATGTCTTGACGATGCAGCCTTCTAACGTGGCCACATTTCTTACTCACTCTGAAACTGATGGAGGTAAATATTTTCACACAGTTATTTTTTTCATTTTAACTTTGCCTGTCCATGTATGTGACAAGATGTCTCTCTGTAAAACTCATAACGCGAAAACCAATCTCTAGGCCATGGATCCGCTTACCACACTATCCAGGAGCCTTTCAATCACATGGGAGGTTCAGTGGACCACCTGTCCTCTCCTTTGCTTATCCCCGGATCAGGTAAATAAAATAAGCATTTCATATAAGATATAACAATGAATGTATGTAGATTTAACAAAATTCTGTTCCTTTTCTGTTGTCTTCTGTCAAGCTTACAGTCTACACAGTATATGTCACGGTAAATCATTTAAAGGGAACCCATGTCTGCTGGTTCAAGAAATGATTTACATGTATGATATTTAGACTAGAGATGCTGAGAGAGAAATCTGTTAAGAAAGGTTTTGAATATTTTTAAAAACTTTTAACAGTTATCTGTCAGGAGGCCAGTGAAAGTAACGATGGTGGAGGATTGCCTTCTTACTCAGTCCATCACAAAGATGATTTCATGATAGTCCAGAACACAAGGGATGTACCTGAAGGAGAAACAGCTGGCACAGGTGAGGAGCACAAACTACAGGCTAATACTGAACCTCAACCTACTCCTGGGGGGGGGACTTCAGGTCAAGGAGAAGCAGAAGGAGGGGAGGAGGAGTCTGAGGGACTAGAAGTGAGGGGAAATGATGAGGACGATGCTAAGTCTACAGCGAAGGACAACGTTGCACTATCGGAGGCAGGATCCGTGTCAGACAAAGAGGAAAGCCCAAAGTGGTCAGAAAGGATACGGAAGAAAGTTATATTGAAGGACTTTCTCATGAGATAGGTATATCGAAGTAACATGTCTTGTCTTGTCTAATATTCTTGTTACTTTAAGGTTTTGCATTTTATTGGAATAAACACTAAAATCAGCAATAACATGGACATGAGCACAGACATAAGTATATGTCAAATAAATGTTTGAAAATATATGAATGTTCAGATGTAAATTGAAACTGCATTCTTTGTTATGTACATGAAAAGAAAAATGATGTTCAACAGACCTGGACATAGTCTTTATAACTTGTTCCACTCCATGACACGTTATATGGTGCAGAAGACAACTAACACTGAAATCAGTTCTCTAGTCATAATCATCATTTTTTATGACAAAGGTCAAGGTGCCACATACATGCACGCGCTTTTAACTGAGGAAAATAGCATGTGAACATAATTTGTTACTCTTTCAAACTTACATTGGGACCACAGTTATCTTTTATGACATACATTTGCCTTGAACCTCTGATGACAGTGACACAAGATGCATAGTAATTGCTGTTATATTTAAGGTACACGTTAGATTGGGTTAAGCCCACATGTAAGACTGTAGCCGATGACTTGTCCTTTTGATGTAATTTGGCATCACATTTTTGTAATCAGAAACATTTCTTAATAAAGGTTCAGTTTTGTTCAGCAAACTATATTTTATGTATACATGGGAAAAATCTTTTTTAGGGGTCTCAACTTTCGGCACTTATGTCACACTACTGCGGAAAATTCTTAATGTCATATTGGCTCTTTTAGCCATCATCAACATATAGCAGACACTTAGATCTAAAAGTGCGTTTTCTAATTAGTCCATTTTGACAAATTTTAGTGGGTTTAAGCCCTAAATATCATGAAAATCTGAGCTTTTTCAAATGTCACAAACAGCTTTTTCATATATCTAGGAGTATAATTTGATGCAGATTCCAGTTAAGAGGTCAATATCCATTTCAATCAATCACATTAGGCTGGAAAATTAGATAAACAAAATATATTTGATACATCTGAAGGCATTATCTTAGTATTTTCAGCCTGATTTTGCATATGGGTGAATTTATAGCAATGTAAGATCCAGCAACTTGGTCATAATTTCTTTAATTTTGTAGTAAATGCTTGTAAAATCACAAGTAATTCGTCCCATGTGAGTATTTTGTAGTACATTATATGGCTCAAAATATGGTGTGGATAGTGCACTTCCCCGATCTTACACCTATAAGGCCTTCAGTAAATGCTACAGAGGAAAAAAGTAGTGTAACTAAGGTACTAAATTGTGAAAAAAAATTAATATAAGGGTCATAATTTGTCATTATGCAAAAACCGTTTGATGTAGCTAAGATACTTTAGGCAGGGGGTGATCATGAAAAGTGGTTGTTTTACACTTTTTTTATATCGCAACTTGGCTCGAAAGTTGAGACCCATGAAAAAAAGTTGCCCACATATATATAACAGTGTTATATGTTTCATGTCATGAATCATAAAACAGAAAGCTCAAAGTCATATGTGGTTATGTAGGGACCAACCTTGGCATGGATATATTCGTCTCACAAATTCTTGAATGCTAGGTGTGGTTTGGGCCCAAGGTTGTCTGGTTGCACGATGGGAGGGAACTTCCTTTTGAAACTGTCCTTCGATTTTAGCGATCTTCGCTACATTGTGCAGGCAGACACAGGACTCTATTATGCAACCTGCACAATAAGGTTCGTGCAGTAGATACCCTCCACTGGAATCAAAACATCTGTAGAAAAAGAAAAGAAGTAAAAGTGGAAATAATCATATAATTTCAACTGATCAATGTATAACACAGGGTATTTATTATGGGATATCTAAATAACTTCTTTCCCACTTTTGAAATAAAAAAATGGCAAACCTTACTGTGACAGTCTGTGTGACATATAGACATGCCGCCATAACCTGTATATGTCTCACAGCAGTACCTCCTACACTGAATCAGTAGGAACAGGAGAGGAATTCTAGAATCCATCTAATAATTCCGATGTTAGAATATCTGTTTGCCCATGGAAGCCAAAGTCCAAATCAGTTTTTCCTTTCATCTTAAGTTACCTAGAAGCTGAGAAAATCGAATGTGAAATATTGGATATGGGTGTTTTGGGAAAACTAGTTTATAGTGTGAATGGTGTCTGAAACTGTGATATGGGAGTTGGTCTCAGCAGGCAGTCTGACAAGGCCAGTCCAGGCTGAGTAACAACTGGCCCTGCACACTACAGGTAAGAATAGACAGGGTTGTTAGCACACTAGGGTCTGTAAATAGATCATGTCATGAAAGAGCTGTCTGCCAACTATGTGCTTATAAAAGTTTGGTTAGGGTAGATTCACCTTGAGTTGACACTTGTGTTGTGGGGTTTTATCTTTAAAATGAAATGCTTGATTTAATATAAAAGCCAGCATCCACATTTTTACATACCACACCCTAAGCACAGGGGCAGATCGGGGGGGGGGGCATGTGCTAGGGGGAACATTCTCCCCTAAACCACATGAAAATGGGCCTGACTATGACTTGTAAAAGTAGTAAGCATAATCTATCATGATGGCACTTTGCAGCGAGAAATGATTCCTCATTAGAAAGACCATTATTATACAATGTATATGGTCCCCTGAAATAATCAGCAAGATTTAACTACTTCATGTATAGTAGTTTGGATAACAGAGACTCATGGTGAATCTACCCTCCATTTCATTGTCCTTCAAATAAGCCAGATTACACTCTGTAACCTATTAAGTTAAGGTCACTGTTAGACCACAATCAGGGTGTGTGTGGGGACTACTCTATAGACAAAGTATAGAGGCCTTACCTGTCAGCCTGCCACCTAGTGCCTTGTCCTGTTCCTACCTACAGGACTCGCAGACTGTCACCATAACCCCTATATGTCTCTCAGACTGTCGCAGTATCCATTGGATGAATCAGAGACTGCAGCCGTAATCCATATAGATAAGTACAGGAGAGAGCACTAGGTGGCAGGCTAACAGGTAAGGCCTCTATATTTTGTGCACAGAGGAGTTCCCACACACCCCCTTCGCCATGAATATGACCTTGGCTGTCAAAATGGCGTTAAACATCTATTACTCACTCACTCCCCACACACCCCCCGATTTTGGTTTAACAGTGACCTGAACTTACTAGATTACAGAGTGTTATCTGGCTTATTTGAAGGACAATGAACTGGATGCCAAAAACAAACCATCTATAAAAAGATCAAGCTGAGCTATCTAGTCTATTGAATGTGATTTATCAATTGGTATACCTTTCATGGTGCATACTGAACCCAATATTCAACATCCAATATTATTCGCATAACAGGGGTGTGCCTAAGTATGACCTAAAACACATATCTTATGGAGAAGTTATTTGATTCAAGCCCCTACAAGCTAATGAGGATTTAATGTGCATATGTGGATCAACACAGGAAAAGGGACCTCTGTGAGGGGCCTCCCGGGGGTCCCCTTCTATGGTTTATTTTGGTACAGGCAAACTCGAACATGTGTCTTAATTGGTGCTATTTACAGTGTGACCAGACGACCCTCTGCACCTGTGCGGACTGCTCTTTTCATGACATGATCTATCTACAGACCCTAGTGTGCTAACAACCCTGCCTACTCTTATAGTAGAGGAGCAACAGTAAAGAAAAGTACCTTCCGTAGGAATTTTGTGTTTATGGTAGTTTCTCAGGTGGAATCTATGGTTTGAAAGGTGCTGAAAAAGATAGGATACCGCTCCAATTTTGATTTTTAGATTTTGACCTATTTTTAGGATAATTATGTAAATTACAGTAATTACACCTTCCTGAGAGATTCTCTTCCAAACGGATGGGAATATCATAAATCTAACAGCACATATCCCCACTGAATCTCCTACAGGGAATCTGGAGGGTTGTCTATTTTTTGCTATTAGCAATGGTTGCCTAGCAACAGGGTAATTCTGTGATTTTCCCATAGCAGAAGGGCCAATTACAGTAGTAATGCATGGTGAAGTTAGATATGGGGTTTTGCATTGTGCCTAGGTGAGATAATCATGATATGCACATCTTTCAGTGTCCAGCGGTTGCCTAGCAACATAATTATTCTACCTAGCAACAGAGATATTGCATAGCAACTGGCACTCGATGTCTCCTTTTCAACTACAGCTTCTTTCTCATCACATAGATACTATTTTGAGGTGTTTTGGGATGCAAATTTCATGTTCCGCATAAAGATTTAGCCAATTGGCAGCAGAATTTGGAGCTTTGTGGATGGCAACTATTACTAGCATTGTTAATTCTTTCATTTTCACCTGGCAGAAGTGCAAATGAAAGTAGCAATACATGTATAGATAGATTAGATATGGGATTTTGCATTTTGCTTAGGTGTGATGTCATGAAATGCACCACTCAGTTTGCAGAGGTTGCCAAGCAACATAGACTTTCTGCCTAGCAAAAAAGATATTACATAGCAAATGGTACTCAATGTTTCGTTTTCTACTGTAGTTTTTTCTTTCTCGTCCAATAAACACTATTGAAAACCACTATGGGATGCAATTTTCATGTTCTATGTCTAACAATTCATGTTTGGCAGCAACATAATTATGAGAATGACACCTATTGCTTATCATATAAAGATGTAATTCATATGCTATGAGGCATTCCCCCAGTCATTCTACATCTATGAGTGTGGATCAAGAAGGGTGGGGGAAAGCCTTTCTGATGTGTTACCACAACATATTCCCCCCTCCTTGCCATAGTATGCAGTAGAGATTGAAAAGGGAGGACCAAAAAGTTGTGAAAATGTCATGGTGACAACAGATAGCTACATGTACATGGGTGTATATATATATAAAAGGTATGGGACGGGGAGGGGGCTGTCATCTCTGCAAGGCTTCCCCACCCCATTAACTAGTGAGTGAGTGAGTAATAGAGGTTTAACGCCATTTCGACAGCTAAGGTCATATTCATGGCGAGAACTACATTACACAATTTCACAGAGGAATGTGTCAGTGCCCGTGCATATGTGCACCACACACATCCTGAGGGGATAGGAAAGATGAGAAATAGACCCTTTTAAGTGGGCTAGGGAAGCCCTCCCCACCCCATTAACTAAGGCTACAGTAACCTATACATGTTCACACCTAGTGTGGTCATTTAGTCTAAATTTACTAAGTGATATTTATCTATACCCTGGATATAGGAAACACTCTGACTTTGGCGTAATCCTATATACTTGAAGTATGAAGTTGTGGCTTATGTTAGGGGTAAAACAGCATCAGTCAGTTACTGAATTGGCTGGGGCCTTGAAGCAGAACAATTTAACTCAACAAGAGTCAAGGGTAGACACTAACACTGTCCCAGTAGCCAATGGTAAGTAATTCTGGCTGTAGGCCAGTGATTTTTCTAGATTACTCTTAAATCTTCCATTTTGCCCAACAATATACAAGACTACTGCCTCAAGATTGCGGGCCAGGCCAAAATGAATGTAAGCTTTCTTCCAATGAATCCAGACTTTTTGTATGAGAAGTAGGAAATTGCTTAGACAATGCATGTTAACTGAATGAGGTCCAGTTACCTTCTGCACTCTGCACTGATATATACAGAGTAATGCAACTGTATCTCAATAACATCAACGTGTGACTTTCAAGTGGTTTTGTAATGCTAAGTCACATTTGTGCATTTTCTTCATGACAATCAACATTCATCGACATAATTCCAGGTAGAATATCATGGTATTAGATCAAAAAGAGGACATGTGCCCGAAATCCTATAATCCTGTTATACCCCATACACCCCACATATTGTAAGACACATCCTCCATTCAGGACCCTCAGGCGGGCTTGCTTAAGAACAATTCTGTACTAATCTAATGTAGTTTTTCCACACATATAATATTTTTCTGTAGTATTGTTTGAACACTGATGTATGAGTTTGGTGAAATGTCTTTGGTTGAATCAGGAAAAGACAGAGGATGAAGGAGTGCTAGTTATCATACAATATCTATGTTGCTAGGCACAATTTCTCTTTTGCTAGGAAGCCTCTGAACACTGATAATTGTGTGTTTTATTATATCTCACCTTAACACATTGAAAATATCATTCTTAACTTGCAAATACTGTATTGGTACTTTCTTTGGTACCACTGCAATGTGAAATTGAAAGAATAAGCAATGTTAGTTATTGGTGTCTACCACAAAGCCTACAATTATTTTGGCAATTTGCTAATTCTGTTGATATAGAACATGAAATTTGCATCCCAGAGCACCTCTAAATAGTGTCCATGGGATGAGAAAGAAGTTGTAGTCAAAAAGGAGACATTGAGTGTCAGTTTCTATGCAATATCTCTGTTGCTAGGTTTAATAACTCTGTTGCTAGGCAACATCTGGACACTGGAGGATATGTATCTCATGATTATCTCACATAGGCACAATGAAAATTCAATATCTAACTTCCCCATGCATTGCTGCTGTAATTGGCACTACTGCTATGGGAAAATCACACAATTAGCCTGTTGCTAGGTAAACATTGCTAATAGCAAAAAATGAACAACACCTCCAGATTCCCTGTAGCAGATTGAGTGGGGGTAGGTTCTGTTAGATTGATGATATTCCCATCTGTGTGGAAAAGAATGTCTCAGGAAGGTGTAATTACTGTAATTTACATAATTAGCCTAAAAATAGGTCAAAATCTGAAAATCAAAATTGGAGCGGTATCCTATCTTTTTCAGCACCCTTCAAACCATAGATTCGACCTGAGAAACTTCCATAAACACAAAATTCCTATGGTATTACTGTTGCTCCTCTACTATTAGCTGGAGGGTGCAGGCCCAGTTGTTACTCAGCTGGCCTTGTCAAACTGGCTGAAGACACCAACTCTCAGACTACAGTTTCAGACACCATTCACACTACAAACTAGTGTTCCCAAAACACCCATATCCAATATTTCCAATTTGATATTCTCAGCTTCTAGGTAACTTGAAACCAAAAGGAAACTGATTTGGACCATGGCTTGCATGGACAAACAGATATTCTGACATCCGAATTATTAGATGGATTCTAAAATTCCTCTCCTGTTCCTAATATAGAGAACAGAGCCATTCCTGTTGAGGGTTGCCATCTTGAAATCAGAGTGATAAGCTGCCCTAGGGGCAGGTTACGAGTATTCTAGGTCGTCTGGTGGCAAGTTGCAAGTGATGTAGGGGGAATGTTTGGGTGACCTAGGAGGTCAGACAACAAGTTATGGGGGTATTCCACCAAAACCGATGATATTGCCGGGACGATTAGGGTTTTTCCTCATCCGCGATGGCCATCATGTATGAATCGGAGATGAAAATTGTCGGCCCGAATTGCCCACAGGGACAATCGGATGCCCTTTTCTGCCCACTGTCACTGCTCTTCCACCAAGGACAGGGTGACCACCAGATGCCATCTGCGATGAAGGTGTTTTACTATATAATTTTTTTAAAGTCATAAAATGGGTGTGAGAGAACCAACTACCTCATTATTGTGCATAAGTAGTAATACCATAGGGGTTACCTTCTTAGTCCTTTATTGTTGGCATTATGTGCATGTCTTATTATGTGAAATTGTGAATCAAATGAACACTGTAACATTATATAACCCAAGAATGACAGATGAGATAAATAAAAAGTCAATCCTACAGGAGTGCTGCCACCTTGTGCATACTATAGAGTACATACATAGGTCTCATGAATACATTAGATTCCCTCTGTAGTTTAATATGGCTTGATAACCCAACAATGTAACCAGGATATGCTCGGATATAGGTCTGTCTGTTTCAATTCATGCATCATACAGAGGGAATCTAATGGATTCGTGAGACCTATGTATGTACTCTATAGTATGCACAAGGTGGCAGCACTATAGCAGACTTGACTTTTATTATTTGTTTCATCTGCCAGCCTCTAGCAGGTGTCAATATCGTTCAAAATCTGTTGGAATCATGTTGATATTCCTACTATGAGCCAAGTAGTGATGGTACAAAGTAAGCATACAGGTGGAAATTCATGGAATCCCAATAGTCTGTATCTATCTTGATAAGGGAGATAAGACAGTGATAACACAGCATACATATTACAAAAAGTGATGAGATAATCAATCTTCAAACATGAATATTTCAGGACTTCCTTTATCAATTGAGGTGAAATAAAGACCATATTGTAGATAATTTCGAATATTTTCAGAATTTACAAATATAATGGTCACATGGTACCTCTTGAATTTGGTTACCGTGGCAACCAGATCTATGCAAAACCATGCAAAACCACTGTTTTCAGTGTGTCTGTTGCTATGGCAACCAATATTTTGGTCTAGAATACACCAAAATAAATTAAAAACGTTGGTACCATCTTTTTCTTCATGAAAAAAGTAAGTTTTATGTGGAAAAATAAAATAATTTTATATTTTTTATGATTTTTGCCTCAAATACTGAGTGAAATTGGCCTAAACTTCTCTTGATTCTCTGCCATGTTTAGAAGCTCACCATATCTCACCACTTCATGGGTTTGAGATATGCAAGGACCACAAGCCATAGAGCAACTTCTGCAAAAATGCGCGATCAGTTAAGGATTAATTAAATGAGAGTTTCAGGCTAATTGAAAGGAGTAAACAAGTGTACTTTGTTCAAGGTCAAAGTGATGTTTGCAATCAACACCAGGGCTTCCGATGACATGGGCCACAAGGGCTCATAATGTGAGAAGTCTATGAGCACAGGACTAGAACTGCAAATCTAGGCATTTTAACACTTCATCCCTTCTTGGGATAAAGTGTTATTATCAACAGTCTAGTTTCATCCATACAGAATCAGTGTAGCTTCATCACATTGTTCTCTTTCCAGCAATAGATGACTATATAAAACAAACATGGATGTATACTATATCTTATAAGCCCTTGCTTTCATCCGTGACAAGCACCTCAGCCAATGTAAATTTTTAAGAAACATATATGTGACCCATATGTGACAGCTATTCTGAATAAATGTTTATCAAACATGAGATCGATTAGAGGACAAAATTTTGACTATTGTAATGGTCAGGTGTTCATGTGAGACATGGGTCATTCCGGAGCACTGACCTGTGTTGTGCCTTGTAGAATGAGGTCCAGTAGGGGCCTCGTAACTATACTGTATAGGATAGTGCTAAAGTGGCTAACATATGACCCCACCTGCACTCATTAGGATAAGTTAATAGTTCACCTGATCAATATGTGAGGTTTTGTTCATGAGACCATGAGGGGTGAGGGTCAATCATTACAAGAATAGATGGGTGGGTTTCACCTGGGAGCAGTACCTCTTAGATGCCAAAGAAAAGACTGCCTTTTAAGCCCCTGTTGCATTGGGTGCAAGCCTTGGTATTCAACAGCTAGGTGACACAGTAACATCCTGTATTGTTACAGTAGGTTGTTACCTTTATGTTACAGGTCATGGGACAGTGTCAGGGAGAGGTCTCCCCTTGGGGGTAATAGTCATATACACAGGAAGTCTTAATCCCCTTATTTTGATGATACAGGAAGCTCATTACCCTCCCTTTCCACCCCTTCTGCTTTTTTACTGCTCCCATGGTCTGGGTGGCACACACTAGCCAAACCCAACATCAGCCCCCCTCCCTGAAGTTAGCAAAGTCTCATCTACTAAAAAAAATATTCTTCTTCCCGGTGAGGCAGACAAAGGCTTGGGCTAACGAGTTCTCAACAGGGAAAGAGACTCAGAAGCAGTGTGTGAGGATTGTCAAGACATTACAGCCCCTGGAGGAAGGGTGTCAAGTGATAGTTTGGGCCATCCAGGGCTGTAAAGTGACCACAATATACTGGAGGAATGGGCTGATGTACACCACAATCTAAATGGCTGAGTGGTAAAATCTCAGTATCACAGACTCTCAGTCAAGGGGTTTTCCTTTAGATGTGACATAGTGTATAGAGAACATGGAGCATCAGGTCCTGATATCAGGCTCTGAGAGAGTTTGTAATGCTGGATGACAATGGGTTGAACATACTTTGCAGATGGATGTTACAAATATTATGGATCATAATCTCCAAGGGAAAAATCATAATCATTATTTTTATCATTTTCTTTTACTCTCACCACATGTCTGTAAAATGTTTAATACAGAAGAGTTTCAAAGCAACCAGCAAAACAGGATCCATCAACAAACTAGCCACATACATCATAAATGTATCCTTGTGGATTTCTTATATTATCGAGGACAATAAAGCAGAACTAAGGTATCCTGTTCTTAGATATTTTACGCAAGGACAGCTTGCTTTAAGATATAGCATATTTTTATGTGATCCATCTGAGCTTGGGAAATAAATCCTTTAATATTCAAGATAGTGATTTAAGGTCTTTGAGTGTTTCAGTTACTTTTATTATTTTACTATGCACTATATACCGCCAACTAAAATCTATAGGCATTCAGTCACTGATACTTAATTATTCATAGAGACATCTAGTATGTGGCTTACGTTGTATGAAATTACCCTTGCTCTACACAGGTTGCCAGTGACAGTGTGGTTGTGGTCAGATGTGGTGGTTGGGGGGTTAGCCTAGGGTGTGCTATTTGATCCCCATTACCTTGTGAGCTTTCCAGCAATCGGTTAGCTAGTAAAATTATGAAATAGATGCAATATTTTTGGGCCAAACTTAAGACACAGCCATCTTGCACCATGTACAGTTTGGGCTACACCCACCCCCTTGTGCATACATGCATACAAACTTGAGTCACTTGATCTGCCAAGGCTTAATAGACCGTCCATGTTCTCCATTTATGGTCTAAACTAGTATTTCCATCATATCAAATCTAATAGCTAACATTTCATGCAGTGTTCTGTATCTAAGCCCTTTCATAACCTTTTATTGAATGAGCTATTTCCAATTACACTCAGTTTGTATTACAGATGTAATCTTGACCTTGAACTACTAAACTTCTATGTTATCTCAAGTCACTTTGAAACCCTTATTTTCAGTATCAGCATCGTTAAAAGGCCTGAAGAAGGGAAAAGACAATTAAAACCGGAGAATATCCTCCTGATATAAGAGTTTATATTGCAGTTATTTGACTTTGATCATGAGCAAATGACCTGGTGCATTACCTCTCACTGGCCTCAACCCCTCATTTCCTGAATCTGCACCCTCAAAAAACCCTCTTAAGATGACCAGAATCAGCCATTCATCTACTGAAAAAGGACTTTGTATTGTTATTATGACCCTGACCTTGTGCAGATGACCTCGAATATTACCTCAAATTGGTCTGAACCCAAAATTCCTGAATCAACATCCTCTCTTGATGTAAAGATCAAAATCAGAGAGCATATATCCTCCTGATATGTGAGATTGTATTGCAGTTGTGACCTTGACCTTGAAGAAATGACCTTTGCCATTTCATCCTAGTGGTCTAAAACCCCCCCATTTTCTGAATCAGCACCCTCAAAACCCCCTATTTAGATGTCAAGTTCATCAGAATCACACATGATGTTCAGAAATAGGAGTTTGTATTGATATTATAACCTTGACCTTGAGCAAATGACCTTGACTATGGCCTCAAATTGGTTTGAAATCCTCTTTCTCTGAATCAGCATCACCAAAAACCCCTTTCCTGATAAAAAAGATTGCCAAAATCGGACAATTTCCTGCTGAAATAGGACCCAAAGGCTACTTGGTGGCAGCCATTTTGAAAAGGGCCTGAAAAAGATTCCGTTTCTCATGTCTATAACCCTTCCAAATCTGCAAAATAAAATCAATTTTGACAAAAGAATCCTATGGGAGGCCTTTTTTGTACACTCCATTCTACACTATAGGGTCAACCCAAACTACCTAATCCTTGCTATACTTATGGAAGCTCTTTCTTGACAAATGAAAAGTAACAAATACTAAACCCTGAAACCAGCTTACCTAAAACAATTTTTTTTTGGCCTTAGGTAAAGATGATCCAGCTTGGCAAGATCTTACAAGTCCTGATCAGATACCAAACCAGAGAGAAGAAGACATCACAAATTACTATCTGCAAGGGAAAAATTCAGTGACTGGCAGGAACAGAAACCTATAGAAGGCGCTATTTGGGAAAAGCCAAACGCTATGGAAAAGAAGAAAATTATATTGCACTCATTCAAACATGTAGCAATGAAAACCATTTCATGTTTCAGTGTTATGTGCACCCATCTATGCGAAGAGGTGAATACCTCTGCCGCATAGCGCTACATGCAGACAAGGGGATGGTAGCAGAAGCACAGTGTATCTGCAAGGTTGGCAGTGTCGGCTATTGTGCTTGTAACTGTTCGGATTAGGTTTATATGTTGGGTGGCTCTTAGGCTCGATTAACACTAGAGGTATTAACACAACACGAGTAGTTCGGGTTGGGCAAAGCCCTGCAGACTTCCCACCTGTTCGGGTAGGCGTTTATTAGAGAAGAACACGTCTGGACTGGACTAGGTCCAGTCCTCTTCTGCGGATCGTCCGGCTCCTTAGTAGGAGCTGGATGCGAGGCGTGGTGCTGCCCCCTCTTGTACCAAACGGGTACCGCAAAGCGACACCTGGTTGGCATAGAAGGAACGAGCACCACACAAGCACATCTCTCGGATAAAGCGCACTAATATATATACGACGATGCCGGCCCCTACACCACCCCCCTAGACTTTACCTAGGGTAGGTGTTACAATAGACCTATTGTTAATATGATATGTATATGACAATATGTACATAGGTAAGTCTATTTATGGAATATTATGTAATGTTAATATGACATTAAAGGGGCATTATAAATAATATGTACATAATAATAGGCATCGCCATATATAAAGTAACTAATAATAACAAAATAGGAGGTGGTGCCTTATGCACCATCAACCTATGGTAAGATGGTATAGTAACAGTGTTACATGCTTATTATAGTTATAAACGACATGTTAAATTATATGGTTTAAACATATGTTGTAGTGTATGTATGTATAGACACAATATATACAATATGGATAGTATAGACCCGAGAGGTGGAGTAACACAAAAAGAAAAAATTTTTTGGTTTTAGTTATAAATGAATAGTGATACATATATACATGAAATGTTATATGAATTTAAGAGTCGTCCTACCGTGGTAGTAGGATCACCCTTACAATAAAACTAAACTTCCGGCGAACCTGGAATGACTGGTTTCTGCAGCTCCATTTGGCGACATACGTGTGGTGGCAAGCCACGTTGCTGTGTGTAGTGCCCTGGTGAGGATGTGAAGATGGAGCCCCCTTTCGGATGGTAATCCACGAGTGGTTTGGGTAGCGTCCATCTTAGCTGCAGTTTGTCATTCCAGTCCGTCAGATCCGGGTAGTCCTCTGAGAATAAATCTCTGGCATATAAAGTATGCCTTTACCCTCGGGTACTAACAATAATGGCAGCCGGCAGATGGATACTTACAAGTCCTCAGACTCGTCGTCAGTGTCCATCTTCTCAGCTGGCTCTGGGTTAGGTTCGGGAGCCAAGCTGCTGCTTCCTTTAGTGAGAAGCTTAAGGATGTCGGTGCTCGGGTCACTGAGTAGACTCAGAGCACCCATGCCTTCAGACGGGCTGTCCCCCACTGCCTCGGCGTCAGCATCTGAAGGGATGATCAAAGACGACGCTGTGCCGTCCCAGTCATCCAGGTGCTTGCCAAAGCAGAGGAAGAACTTGAGGTCCGCCTCCTTGTACCTGTTAATGTACTTCAAGTTCTCAGCAGCGTAGAACTCCTTAAGCTTCTCGGCTTCCCTCTGTTTCTCTTTGCAGGATTTATAGGCCTCCTCGACCCGCTTTATCTCCTGCTCTTTTATCTTGTCCTCCTCCCTCTTCTGGATCTCGTAAACCAGATTGAAGGTGGCTTCGGTCATGTCCCGCCAGTAGTCAGTTGACCTCTGGCGATGCAGGGACTGCCATTCACTCATCAGATCATTCTGGATCCTACAGGTACGTTCGTCACGATGGTCGACGAACGTCTCCGGATCCTGAAGACCCACCAGGGTACTTGCCAATAACCCCATGATGGGGACCCGAGAGTCCGCACATGGGACAGCAGCTGGTACTGGTGCTGGAGATGGCACAATAACAGGCAGAGCGCCTGCGCTAGGGACTACAGAGCCCTCAACCGTCGCACCTTCCCGTCCTCGGCCATAGCTGGGGAGTGGTCGGGTGGAATCACATCCACCACGGCCTCTGCCCCGAGCCTTTGCTCGCACCCGAGGAGATCAGGACTTGGGATTCAGGTCCTGCAGGTCCCATGGTAGGGAACTTCGCCACGTACTCCTCATAAGCCTGGCGCCGCTTCTCATTCGACTCCTCCCTGGCCCAACAAGCACCGTGGCCGGTTTGAGTGCCGAAGAAAGAAGTCCAGTCCTCCTGGTTTTCGGTGTCGTCACCCGGAGGGTGCGGTGCACCAGGAGTGAAGCCAGGTGGTGGTGGTGGTACTGCCTGGCTAGCCACCCGATGGGTCTGGTGGCCAGGCATATCCAGTGCCGAGACCTGCTGTCCCGACTGGCGGCGATCAGCTGGGTTGGCTGGTCTGGACTGATCCTTATTGCCAGCGGGGATTAAGGATCGGTCTGCTCGGGTTCGTTTTGTGGATGTGGCTGAGGACTGGGTCCCAGCTGCTCCTTTCAAATGAGCCTGCTTGTCCTTCTCGCGTTTTTCGTCTCCCCGCCACTTCTTTAGTTTCAGATGGCCCTCGGTGGGCAACTGGAACTTAGAACTGGAGGGGTTCACGGCAAAGTAAGTGGAGACGTTACCACTCTTCCAAGCGCAGAACTCGGGTTCAAACGCCAGCTTTCTCACATCACTGGGTGACATCACCGCTCACTTCGCCAGGAGCTCGTTAAAGCACCTCACTGCATGCTTCCGTGTCTTTTCCAGGCCAGTGCCATGGGCTTTTTGCAGATGCAAAGCCATGTCTCAGAGCCGGTTGGTCACGAAAGTGCCATCGCATAACTTGCTGGGGCGGTCACCAGGGACACACCTCATCAAGGGCTTATGGTGCATGTGATGCTCCACAATATGCCTGGTGAAACGAGGCTTCGTATCGAATATCTTCTTTCCAGTGAGTGAGAGCTGGCATGACTCGAATGGGCACTTGCGGCGGTTGCCATTGGGTCCCCATTGGGTCATAGCCCATTGAACCTTCGTTCTGGACTCACAATTGTAAATCAGACCTAGATTGGATTTGAGCTGGTCAATCCAGACCAGGTAAAATTTACCAACAGGGGTGTTGTGAGGGCCGGTCTTCATCCACTCCTCATCGTCACTATCACCGTCTTTGTTGACGGCGCTTGGGCATATGTAGTGGATTGTGTCATAAGCACAATCCGCGAAGCAGCGAGGGACTCGCTCTTTAAATCCCTCGGCTGCATTCTTCCACATCCATTTCTGATTCTCGTCTTTGGGGACGTCCGTGGTCATATCCTCCCACGTCGTCACTGACTCCAAATCAGATCTGGCTGACTCGGGCAGCTCCGGGTCAGTTTCGCTCCCCGACTCGCTGCTCGAGTAGACGCCTGCCCCCTTAGCCTGGACCCGACTGGAGGTAGTGACAGCGGGTGACCCGCTGGCGGTGACAATGGGTGCTACAGTAACCACTGTATTATTTATGTACATATTGATTTGAATTCATTGTTTATTTGTCTTGTTATTAAATATCATTTGTGTACATTTTTCGTTTTCTATAACTGTATTCAACTCATGGTCTGTTTGATTAGCAAATTCGGAAAGAAGAGGGGGCTGGTTTTCTCTTCTATTAATTGTAGGATCTTTGAAGACAAGTATAGTGAGGTATTTAAGATATTAGATAGGAGTGACATTATCTGCTTATGTGAGACCTGGCTAAAACCAGGGTCTCCTGAGGGTTTGATAAATAAAGATGATAGGTTATTATATAGACAAGACAGAATAGGTAAAAATTGTGGAGGTGTGGGTCTCAGTGTGAAATCTGGTTTAGGTCAATACATTAAGATCATACCTGAATTCACTGTTCAAACAATTGATTATGAAAGTATAGCGTGTATGTTATGTGTGCCTGGTGAGAAAGATATATTTCTTATCTCTATATACAGAATTCCTAATACAAATGTCCCTAATTTTATTGCGTTTTTAAGGAAAATTGCAGGTTTTGAATTTAACGGTAATAGAGGTAGACATGAGACATGGATCTTAGGTGACATAAACTTAAATATGTATGATGATACTGATGTGGGTTGTGAAATCATCAGATCCTTGTGTAATGATATTGGTTGGAAAATTCTGATAAATGAAATAACCCGACCCTTCAGTGGAACCTGTATTGATAATGTAATTACCAATAGCCTTAATGTTATAGATTCAGGTACTATTTCGGCTTTGAGGACGACTCTTAAATTCATATAACATTTCATGTATATATGTATCACTATTCATTTATAACTAAAACCAAAAATTTTTTTCTTTTTGTGTTACTCCACCTCTCGGGTCTATACTATCCATATTGTATATATTGTGTCTATACATACATACACTACAACATATGTTTAAACCATATAATTTAACATGTCGTTTATAACTATAATAAGCATGTAACACTGTTACTATACCATCTTACTCTATATACAGAATTCCTAATACAAATGTCCCTAATTTTATTGCGTTTTTAAGGAAAATTGCAGGTTTTGAATTTAACGGTAATAGAGGTAGACATGAGACATGGATCTTAGGTGACATAAACTTAAATATGTATGATGATACTGATGTGGGTTGTGAAATCATCAGATCCTTGTGTAATGATATTGGTTGGAAAATTCTGATAAATGAAATAACCCGACCCTTCAGTGGAACCTGTATTGATAATGTAATTACCAATAGCCTTAATGTTATAGATTCAGGTACTATTTCGGCTTTGATTTCAGATCATGTGCCTGTTTATGTTTGCAGAGGGCATAACAATTTTACATATGAAAAATCGGTGTATAAGGGAAGGGATTATAGAAAGTTTTCAGAAGATAATTTCAAAGATTTTTTAAATGCCTGTGATTGGAAAACATATTTTGATATACAAGATAATCCAGATTTATTATGGGAAATGCTTGTAACTCCTATAAACCAATATCTGAACAAATATCATCCTTATGTTGAACGTCAAATCAAGAAAACTCATAAATCTTGGATTGATGATGAAGTAATGGATTTAGTATTTGAAAGGGAAGGATGGTTAAGATTATATAGTGTTAACAAGGGTACAACGGAGAAACAGGCTATCAAAAACTGCAGAAGGAAAATAAGAAAAAAGATTAAAGCAAATCAAATTGGAGGAGTAATGCAAGAGTTACATGAATGTAATGGAAATCCTAAGAGGTTCTGGAAGCATATTAATGACATGTTTAAGAATAATAAATCCATTATATACCCCGATATGAAACACCATGAGACAGGGATTGATATTGCTTCTGATGTAGCATGTGAGTATGTGAATGAGTACTTTTGTAATATTGGAAGAGAGCTAAATATTGCAGCGGTTGGTGATGATCAATGTAAACTTGATAATGATCAAAGTATTGAAAATTTACTCATAAATGGAAACTTCACTGAAACAAGCATTAAGGTGAATAAATGGGATGTTCATTACGCTATAAAAGAAATAGACAAAAATAAATCATCTGGGATTGAAGGCATAAGGGGTGATATATTACAATGTGCATTGCTATGCCTAATACATCAATCTACCCACCTGATTCAGATTAGTTTAGATAAAGGTATTTTTCCAAGAGACTGGGCCTCTGCCCTAGTAAAACCATTACCTAAGGATGGAGATTTATCACAGGTCAAAAACTGGAGGCCTATTTCCCTCCTACCAATGCCATCAAAGATTATTGAAAAAATTATGTATTATCATTTAAGTGAAAGTATGAAAAGAAATAACACCTTTTGTGACAATCAATATGGTTATAAAAAAGGTACTGGAACAGGTGATGCTACCTTTGATCTCGTAAATGAATTGTTTGAGAATAGAAATAATGGGTACATAACAGGGGCCCTTTTCATTGATTTCACTAAAGCCTTTGATAGTGTAATTCACTCAAAATTGCTGGTCAAACTTAGTAAGCTTGGGCTAAGTAGGACAAATTTTATATGGTTCAAAAGTTATTTAGAAAACAGGCAACAGAGAACGAGTTATGGTAATAAAATATCTAAAAAGACATGTATAAAGTATGGTGTACCACAAGGCTCAGTTCTGGGCCCCCTGTTGTTTGTTTTATATATAGATGATGTTGTTAATGTGTTGCAATCGTGTAAGATAAAATTGTATGCTGATGATATAGTAATCTATTGTGCTGCAAAGGACTTGGAGACCATTAAGAATATGATGTATAATGATGTTCAATGTTTCAAAGCATGGGTTCTAGAAAACAGACTAACAGTAAATCCAAATAAGACCAAATTTATGTAGTTATGTAGAGCATTTAAATTAAAGTACTGTCCTGATCCAAAAATAGAATTCAATGAGAGTACTGTTCAAACAGTGACCTTCTTCCCTTATTTGGGAGTCCACATTGATAGCAAACTGAGCTTTGACAAGCAAATTAAAATAGTTAAAAGAAATGTATGTAATAAATTATTTCGTTTTGCCAAATTAAGAAAATTTCTGACTCAAGATCAGAGTGTAAAGATATATTGTAGTACAATAAGACCAATTATAGAATATTGTTCCTTCATTTCAACTAGCTGTAATGAGGAAGGTTTGAAAGCTTCACAACGCTTACAAAATAGAGCCTTAAGGATATGTCTAAAATGCAACATTAGAAAATACAATGTTAAAGAATTACATATGCTGTGTGATATAACTCTATTGGAAAAAAGGTTTGATATGCTTCCATTGTGTCTGATGTACAAAAAATCTAAAGATATAGAGCAAAGGCCACATGCACATAATACACGGTCACAAAATAAAATTGTTTTTGAATTACCAAGAAAAATTTCCAGGCATTACAAGAGATCTCGATGGTATAGAGGGGTGGCGCTCTGGAATGTCCTACCTGAGAACATCCAGAAAGCCACCACTAAAGTCAAATTTAAAACTAAAATACTGAAGATAGATAATTTGAGGCAGAGATTGAAAATTGGTTACAACTAGTATATGAAGCAGGTGTAGTTACCGCGCCGCTTCCAGGTAATTGTGTTGAATCCTAATTACCATTATGTTACTGCCTAATACACTATCATGAATGTCAAATGTTATGTAAACCTTAGCTACTATACCAGTACATTATATCTTATACTATCTTATAACAAAAATGCATGTGTGTATGTTACTATGATCAGTTGACCAGCTCCTGAACTCTCCAATGTTGTTGATCTTGTACAAATTAACTATTGTCATGTTTTGTGTTTTGTAGTTGCTGTTCCTTATTTTGTTGTTGAAAAATCTAATAAAACTTGGTCTGCTCTATAGCTTCACTTAAATAAACATAACAGTTCATTGATGCAATGAGCGAGTCCAAAAAAAAAAAAATATATACCAAGTACAAAAAATAGAACAATTGGCCTCATCAGTGATTACTCCTCACGCTAGTTGGCATTTGCATAAAGAGGGAATAAAAGGACTGAAATTGATTGATGGTACACTAATTCTTGTACCAGATAACAGTAGACCAAGACAAGAGACTTTGTATAATACACATTAACTAGTTGTAATATTGTCAGCCACCATAGGTGCGGTCCAAGTGAACAGCTCCCTAGTGGCCAACTCAAACGGATAAAAATTAACCAACATAAGTGGTATTAAGGGCTCAATGTTAACAGTTGCATGCTACTAGTTGCTACAGATGTGGCTCATTGTAATATTATGTGCCACCATAGGTGCAGTCCTAGCGAACTGCTCCCTAGTGGCTAATTCATAAGGATAACACTTAACCAACATAAGTGGTCTGAGGGTGCAATGTTAACAATTGCATTATACTAGTTGCTACAGGTGCAGTCCAATCGAACAGCTCCCTAGCAACAGATATTCAGACATTATAAACTTATATTAATCATCTAACTATTATCTCGTCAGGAACTTTGGTCAAATCCTCCACTCCTCTAATACTCATCTTGAACTTGTGTTTGTTTTCAGACGTTTGGATGGTGCCCGGGAGATTGTTCCAGAGAGTGACTCCTCTATACAGGGGCGCATTATTATAACCAAAGTTTTGTGCACGAAACATCTTTACCCCGGGTGCTCATTCAGCTACTGGTGGTAGAGTCAGTATCTGATGCAGCACTCGACTGGAGCTGGGCCTGCTGCTTGCGATGGGCTCAGCGGGCAGCGGTTAGCTCCTTCTGCTGGGTGCTAAGCTCATGGCGCTTAGCTTCCACAGCAGCCTGCTGGCGAGTGATATCCTCGTCTGAGACAGAACCGGCCGCCTCCGGTATCTTGTCGCCCGGCTCCTCCTCAGAATTTGACCTCTCAATCGCAATCTGAAGGTCCTCGTTCTCAAGGTCAGACTCGATTAGGGGTCCCTTCGGTGTAGGCTTACGAACCAATTTCTTGGTTCGCCCGGATTCCACCGACGAGTGGGTGTTGGTAGAGTCGGTGTCCATGTCGGATTCTGACTCCCTTAGCTGTGTTGCCCTCCGGGTAATCCCTTCGGACAACAGCACAGCCCACGCCAAGTTTTCATCTAACATCATGGCTCTAGCAAACCATTTATAGTTGTGGAGCCATGACACTGGCATGCTTTCAGCTAGCTCATCTGAGCACGAGTCTATCACCAATGATTTGAAATCATCTGGGATAGACTCTGGCTCTCCAGGCACCACAGCCAATGCACCGTATCCAAACATGGACAGGTGCACGGGGATGTAGGTGCCCCACCTCGTGTGCACTATACCTTCCTCCTCGTCTACATGAGCGAAGCATACGGTACTCGTCTTATATCCCGGAGGATATAATGAAATGTTCAAGACATCCACGTCAATTCCCGTCAGGTTGGAGGTGTCCGTTGAACCTGACGTAGAAGTTGCTGGAACCAGAGGTGTTGGAAGAGGCATCCGCTCCCTGTATGTGGCTGCTGTAGACAACATAGCGAGGCAGTTAGCAGCTTCCTCCACTTCTGGTGCTCGTCCAAGGCCAGCATCGGAGGTCTCCATAGTCTCCTCCACCCGAGACGCGGCGGGTGGGGCCTCGTCTTCGTCCAACTCAACGTTGGCGGTTTGATGCACAGTGTCAATATCTCCTGTGCCATTACGGCGAGACAATCTTCTATTCAAAAATTGGCAGTAATGGCGTTGGACTCCTCCGGAAGGATTCGTCCAACAAAAACAAAGAAAAAGCTCAGCTATAAGCTGCTGGGGGACGCAAAATAACCGGAGCGAAACCAATGGCGTCTGACCACCACGGTTCTGCCCTAGTTATAACTGGGTCGAACCAACATGGCGTCATAACTCTCGTCTCGCGACATTCCTCTGCGAGCTATCCGGTGACCTAGTTACACTCCTTCCTGCCTCCCCTATGGCAACCTCTAACGGACTAGGTTTGGACTATGGTTCAGCTCGGTATACGAGACGCATGTTACTACCGGGGTGCTATCATCTGGAGCTTGGTGGTATATACATTGCTGTAAAGCGAATGTACCGGTTAATCCGCCCACCACTCACGGGATACGACTACCCAGGGAACATATGTTCGACACCCCTGCCACGATACATATGTCATTCGCCTACGGCGAACCACACACAGCTGCTCATTGTGTACTGAGTAATGGCAGACCTCAACCGAGGACTGCGTCTGACGCCTTGGGTCAGCATTTTATTTCTCCTGGCATTAGACATGGCCTTCTCCGGGTCCTGCATAGCCACGGCAGGACCTTTCCCAAGTGTAATGCCTTCACTCAGCGAGACATTTTTCCATTTCTTACGATTTGGCTGTTTCCGACCCGTCTTCTTCTTAGAAGCTACCTTCGCCTCTGGATTCTTCCTAGGCCGACCTCTAGGGCATTTCTCGGTTACCACCACCTCAGGCCTCTTTCTAGTCGGCTCTGGGGGTCGGTACTCGTACTCCTTCTCCGCTGCTTCGTGTCCCTTCCAGGGCCTTAGCTTTCCTACATTGGTCATCCATTTTCTACCAGTGTAGCAATCCTCCACCATCACTGTGGACCCAAGGTGTTGAACAGGATACGAAGCCGCCCTGTTTAACAAAAGTAAGGTCAGGACTAGGATCCAAGCTTGTTGGAGGTGGATCAGTCCGTTTCTTATCCTGCAAGTAGCTTTCCATAGCAGACTTGTTTATGGTCAGGGTCGCCACATCGGTGGTCAGATTCCTCTGCTCCTCCCTTAACTGAGCATTGTCGGACAAGATTTCAGACCGAATCTTCTCATTGTCCTCTACTGCTCGGTTACGCTCTAATTGGGCGGCCTGCGCCTCTTTCTTTAACGTATATTTTAGTAGGCGATACTTCTCGCCCTTTTCCTTCTGAGACCTCTGGGACTCAGACGTTTCCCTACGGATCTCATCTTGTTCAGAGACAAGTCTAGATTCCGTTTCGGCTTTACGAAGTTGAAGTTTCTTCAGCTTCTCTTCCATTGCGTTTAGCTCGGATTGCAATCTATTCACATCCCGAGCTTTAGCGATTTCTTCGGCTCTAGCCTTTTCAATCGCTCTCCGCCTATTGGATTCCTCTTGTTCCAAGTCAGCCAACTTACTCTCCCTTCCCTTTTCCTCGTTTTTCTTTAACTCTACCCGATGGGCTAGAGATGACAAACGATACTTGAGGTTGGATTCCTTAAACAGCGCCTCTTGTTCTATAGAACGAAGCTTGTTAATTCGTTCTCGAGTCTCTTCCTCTATTTTCCTCTGTGCAGCAATGAATTGCTCATGTTGCCTCTTAGCTTGCTGCTCTACCTGGTCTCTGGCTTTTAAATAAGCCAAGGTCGACTTATATCCGGGACATATCCGACGTCCATGCCTTCCTCCCGGATTGAATACAGAATCCGACAAGGCTTCGTCCAGGCATAGTCCTAAGGTATACATTTCCATATTTCCCGGCAATGTATCTCGGTTAGTATCCCGCAGGGTTGAGGTGGACCCAATGGGGTCCTTATCATCCCCTTTATCATCGCTATTGTGATCCGATGATGTCATTAAAGGTCTATCCTGCCTCTTTCGGGTAGGCTCATGTACCCCCTGTCCAGTAGGCGTTCCCATCCTTCGGATCAGACTTTGGGCCTTAGGGGTCTTTAGTGTACTAGGGGCGGTCACTGATACGCCGGCTTCTAATCCGCGCCTACTAGTTATTACCTGAGACCAATCGCTCAAGTCCAACCGGGCGGGTTTTATTAACCGCCTCAGCAAGCCAGAAACCGAAGCCACATGGCTAGGGGTACTAGGGTATAGCTTAACGACCCCATCTCCTAATGTGGAGGGATTGTCCATTAGACCGGGTGTAGAGAAAACTCTCTGTACACCAGCCGGGTTGTACATATACTGTTGACCCGGTTTCCAGTCTAACAGTAGATGCTGGGAGGCAATACTATCCTCTTCGAATTCCTCGAGCCCAGGGCTGAAGGAACTCGCCTCGGTGAGTCCGCGGCTTTCGGCCGTTTGGCCGCGCTCCACCCCGAACCGACACCAGTGTAACGGTTCGTATTAGGTTTATATGTTGGGTAGCTCTTAGGCTCGCTTAACACTAGAGGTATTAACACAACACATAGTTCGGGTTGGGCAAAGCCCTGCAGACTTCCCACCTGTTCGGGTAGGCGTTTATTAGAGAAGAACACATCTGCACTGGACTAGGTCCAGTCCTCTTCTGCGGATCGTCAGGCTCCTTAGTAGGAGCTGGATGCGAGGCGTGGTGCTGCCCCCTCTTGTACCAAACGGGTACCGCAAAGCGACACCTGGTTGGCATAGAAGGAACGAGCACCACACGAGCACATCTCTCGGATGAGGCGCACTAATATATACACGACCATGCCGGCCCCTATATGCTCATGTCAGAGGTCTGCTCTTCAGACTTGTTTGGTTACATAACCCCTTTACTTCCAAATTGTGCAGCTGGAACATGCCCAACTCAGTAAACCGTGTTCTAATCGGTTTAGGAAGGAGGTACTAGATGGACTGTCTGTTGCAAACCCAAAGTATGCACTTTATATACACCACAGAAGGACACCAGAAGAAATCAGTGAATTCACATCGATATTTCAGACACCTATCCAAATTGACGATGGCATAGACCTTTGGGCAGACTGGGTCCAGGACCGCTTGCAGAACTTTTGTGACACATTGTCAATTTCTAAAGAAATGAGTGCAATTGTTGAGAAAGCAACAAGAGGACAATCATGTAATCCACTGTGGCATCAAGTGAGGTATGTCATAGAATGTGTTATACAGTCAGCCCTTGCTTCCTCAGATATGGAAAATGCAAGGAAAATTGTCTGAGGAAGCAAATTATCTGAGGACTTAAGTCCAAATAGAATATAATAGAAAACATAGAGGTAGTTCCAGATTTTCTGTCTGAGGTAATGAGGGATCTGAGGTATCAGAGGGTCGAGGAAGTGAGGGTTGACTGTACCATGATTTCTGGGTTGCTCAGTGCTTTTTGCTGGATATTCCCATGCACATACCTGTCGATATTGCACACCCTGTAGGCTGTAACATCAATTTTGTAAGGCGTGCTGTTATCCATGGATAACCCGCACACCTCTCATGTCCCTCCATGTCATATGTTACATGTTAAAACCCACGAAGTATTCAAGGCCAGGGTAGGGATCGAACCTGCAGTCTCACATCCCAAATCCAACTCCCTATGCACTGCGCCACAGGGACTGATGAGAGAAGCTTGGTTAGAACCGTGTCTCTATGATATAAAGCCACCCAGCAGTAGTGTAGTGTGAACGCGTCCAGCACCTTGACCCAGGCCAGTCGCGCACAGTAGCTAACCAATGGCTGCCGGGCGCCGAAATGGGAAACGCGGTGGTCTAGTGGTTATTGCATTGCGCTCAGCCGTCAGAGGTACACGGGTCGAGTCCTGGTCTGGGTGCATCTTTTTTTTTGCTGTGTGCGCTGTCACTGTCCGCTGCTGGGCGACGAGGTGTATTATACACAAACATAACCACGAGAAGCATTCAAAGCTTTAGCTGTCCGCTGCCAGGCGACGAGGTGTATCATACACAAACATAACCGCGAGAAGCATCTTTTTCTCGCCGTGTGCGCTGTCGCTGTCCGCTGCCAGGTGATGAGGTGTATTATACGCAAACATAACCGCGAGAAGCATTCAAACAAAGCCAAGCCGAGACGGGCGCTGTCGCTGTCCGCTACCGGGCGACGAGGTGTATGTACCTGTACACACACTATGGCTGGCTTTGAGTCCCTGGGAGAGGGAATAATTTTTGTTTTCAACTTGAATTTATTGGTATTCTATTGATTATTTATTGGTTTCGTGGTATAAAATAAGTAGTCAATGGATAATTCATGACTCGTGTGTGTTAGCAAAGGCTAATTACACTCGGCCTACGGCCTTGTGTAATTATCCTTCACTAACACATATGAGTCATGAATTATCTATTGATTACTTGTTCACTATAGTGGCTATGCATCAAACCTGCTGATACAATGTTCAGGTTATACATTTGAAGTTCTGGCAAGTCAATAGTGAGTCTAAGATGACATGTACAGCAATGTGCCATGCATTTTACAATCACGCAAACCCTTAACTCCCTTTTGGTGCATCATGCTGACCCCCTATACTTTTGTATAAGCCACACCCTGAGTTTGCTGAACTTTCAAAAAGTTTGAAACAGCAAATATATTTTTAATTGATTGGATCTTCAAAATTAAAAAAAAAAACAATTATATATATATGGAGTACTAGGGATCCCCAGACCACAGGTAAAAACCCCTGCTCGAGCCCTCCCTCTACCCACCTGTGTTTGGCTCAAGTACATGCATGTTGGGGGTTATATGTGGGTAATTATATGTAACCAGCCCTGTAGCCCTGGGGGACTACCTTCCATGCTGCATTTATGCATTTGACGACAAAGGGGCCTGATGCAGTAAAGTATTGGTGCCCTTTAAAGGGTTTAAAGGTGAGGTTAGAATAGCACATTTATGGAATAATAAAATGGTATATCATACTATTGTCCAAATGGTGCACTCCAAAGGTGAGGTTAGAATAGCACATTCTATTGTCCAAATGGTGCACTCCAAAGGTGAGGTTAGAATATCACATTCTATTGTCCAAATGGTGCACTCCAAAGGTGAGGTTAGAATAGCACAATATATTGTCCAAATGGTGCACTCCAAAGGTGAGGTTAGAATAGCACAATATATTGTCCGAATGGTGCACTCCAAAGGTGAGGTTAGAATAGCACAATATATTGTCTGAATGGTGCACTCCAAAGGTGAGGTTAGAATAGCACATTCTATTGTCCAAATGGTGCACTCCAAAGGTGAGGTTAGAATAGCACAATATATTGTCCAAATGGTGCACTCCAAAGGTGAGGTTAGAATAGCACAATATATTGTCCAAATGGTGCACTCCAAAGGTGAGGTTAGAATAGCACATTCTATTGTCCGAATGGTGCACTCCAAAGGTGAGGTTAGAATAGCACATTCTATTGTCCGAATGGTGCACTCCAAAGGTGAGGTTAGAATAGCACATTCTATTGTCCAAATGGTGCACTCCAAAGGTGAGGTTAGAATAGCACATTCTATTGTCCAAATGGTGCACTCCAAAGGTGAGGTTAGAATAGCACATTCTATTGTCCAAATGGTGCACTCCAAAGGTGAGGTTAGAATAGCACATTCTATTGTCCAAATGGTGCACTCCAAAGGAAATACAGAAGAAATCACAAAGTGGCAGTAAATGCTTTGGGCTTCAGGCCCCAGTGCTTGCGGGGCAACCAGAAATGTGTATGAGGTGTTAATTGGGTTATTTTCTATATAGTCTATAGTGTTATTTTCTATATAATCTATAGGGTTATTTTCTATATAATCTATAGGGTTATTTTCTATATAATCTATAGGGTTATTTTCTATATAATCTATAGGGTTATTTTCTATATAATCTATAGGGCCATTTATGAAAAGTGTGGAGGATGCATCCCCCACATCCGTAACGGCTCTGCTGCCTCACGGGCACTATATGATATTTAGCAAGGTCTCGCTACCTGGTAAAATGCTACTTAAATTCCAGCCTCAAAGTTTTTGTCTCCCCCCTCCCAACACGTTTGGCATGATCGGGACCCAAATATCACTGACACTGGCTTAATAAGAAGATGAAGCTCATTCCAACAAGTGGTCTGCCATTTCTGTACCTTTATTGGTAAGGTTGATTTGGCCCTGCGTCTAGTGTCATATACCATGAAATACCCACTTTGTTGGGGCATATGCTATTATAAGCTACAGTATGGCCGTGATTCATTTATTAGCCTTGGCTTATGTACGACCTTATAAGTATTTTGTTCTTCTAGGGGATGGGCTCTATAAACCTAATCTTTCGAGATAAGTTTGTGATTGGATGTCCTTCTTATCATAGGCACCAACATCCAAAATTGGCCACAACTATGAAATCTCCATTTTGTGACCGGCTCGATGAAAATCGGGAAGCCACTCTAGAAACCAAACGGGAATTTATGGTATCAAGTCCAGGGACAGATGGGGATCACAGGACTACGCTGGGTGGACTTTGTGATATACACATACAAGTTAGCCCATCAGGCCATCTATTACTCTCGTGAAATGGTCAATGCAGATTAACATTATATTTGAGCTTGATACTCAGGACGAAATGAGTTGATTTTAAAGAAAGTTATTTCCATTATTTCCCCATATTACATGTGTGAAATAAATAAATGTACATTGTACCACTTAAATCAAGTTTTCAAAAATACTTCCATGATAAATGAGAGCTTTGGGTACAGGTGAATTATCAAGCTAAAATCAAAGTGCTTGGAAAGGCCACTATTTATCAATGATTTCCATGTCTCCATGTTTTTCAGAGATATCTCTGTAGAGCGCATCAAGTTTGATGAAGAGCTATCAAGACTCACATACTTCTACAGGAAATACCGAGCAGCTGAGGCCTTCACAGGACGCGTAAAGCGTTACCTACCCCTCTATGCCACAGAGTGAAAATGACTCAACTTTGTCTCCACTTCACCTTTATTTCACCAAATAACGTACAATCACACTAGCCAATAAGAAAATATTGTGAACACATATAGAAAGCTATTTGTTTGATTCTAGGTCTAAATAATCAGGAGTACTCCAAGGCACAGTGAATATTTTCTACATTTATTTTCTTGTGCTCTTCACCCATACGTAGATCTAGGTGCTATTTTAGCCATTCAAGTAGTGGTTATAAGCAGTGTACGAGGATTTACGGTAGTGAAAATACCAAATACTCCTCATAAGGCCATCTAATGTATACTTCAGCAGAAATGGTTTTAGATTTTGCACACACCCATGACAATTGGCTTTCAGCTGTAGTCAAAATCTACAATGGAAGTGCTGAAATCGGAGCTGCTAGGCCTATATAGGTGCAGAGGATTTTTTTACGTGTTTAGAATGATAAAGACATTGGGAATTGATTAAAAATGCGATCACAATCACGGGCACTATATAATATTTAGCAAGGTCTCGCTACCTGGTAAAGTGCTACTTAAATTCCAGCCTCAAAGCTTTTGTCCTCCCCCCTCCCAACATGTTTGGCATGATCGGGACCCAAATATCACTAACACTAGCTTAATAAGGCTTAATAAGAAGATGAAGCTCATTCCAACAAGTGGTCTGCCATTTCTGTACCTTTATTGGTAAGGTTGATTTGGCCCTGCGTCTAGTGTGAAAAAAATTAAAAAGTCCGACAAAAAATGGTTTATCTTTGAAAATATGGTATGGGGAATCAATAGACCAACTAACTTTTTGGTGTGGCCTAAGCACAAGAAACTAATAGGACTGCTGCTATGGGGTGGCCGTAGAATGTGTAGAGTTTGACATGTTAAAGATGTAGAACTGCCCTTTAAGAGACAATAGTAGTCACAAACGTCATAGTCATGCTAATTGTCATAATTACCTTAAGTCTAGTGGGATTTACAATTGCCAAACCAAAGAAAACATCGGCTGTTTTCTGAAGACCTTTCAAGGATGATAACTGGTGACATAGCTTAACCATTATCAGAACTTCCTCTAAACTACAATACACCGCGTAAATGCATCAAACGTGATTTTTACAGAACCCATCAATTTATCAGCACAGGGCTCTATCTTAAAACGTTATACACACATTTATATAGCTATATCTCACCAATGTATAATTGTGAACTAGAAAGGAGATTGTACATTAACTCCTATCACATCAAAGATTAATGTGAACTGGTTATTTTCTTACATTAGAAGGCTTCCATTTGTGTCATGGTGAGATTTTAAATGGCCGTATCAAATATTGTGATGATGAAACTCATTTCTTTTACATTCACTGGAACACTGGAAGATTGATTGGACCTATATCATTCTGTGTGGTAAACAACTGAGGAATAAGTTAGTGAAAGCAAAGCAATTGTAGATAGCCTGGTGGGCTGTGGCTATTCTTGATACTGGAAAAACTGCTTGTAAAAACTGATAATTCTTTACTTGTTCCATTTTCGCGAATATCGAAATTCTCACTTTAATTCTCGAAAAAAGTAAAACCATTCTGATTAAAGCATGCCAAAAAGAAGTTAGATCAGTGGTGCACACTACGAAACATGTTAGAGGACATAAAACATCGATTTACCCTACCTTTTTGGTGTCAGTAGTGCTGGGTGACGGTGATCACTTCTTTTGGGAGTTAAGGAAAAGTCTTTGTGATTCCCCCCTAAGTATGATGTCATAGCAGGAATCCCTCGGATGACGTCATAGATTTCCTAACCATAAGGATTTTTCCTCAAGGTAAGGACATTTTGTTAGTGTGGAAGCCATTTTGTGGAGGATAATTTGGGCATTTACTTCTTCAAATTAAAGGATTAATCAAGAAACACTTCTTCAATTTGGATTCTCTGACTCCTTGTGGCCCGCGCTTACTCAGACCGGAAGTACTGTGTTTATTCAAAGTTGTGACCAGTTAAAACAACAAAGTTAGTTCCATTCTCTCACCACAGAGGGCGGCACCAGTAGCGTTTTCCCACGCGCACATCATGAATTGACGATCGTAAGGTTATAACCTAACAACCCCACTTAAACTTACGATCGATACATTACTTATGTATACAACTTTGAATACAATATTTATGATATGATCAATACACACTTATGATCAATACAACTTGTTGATAACACTTGGTTATAAAACATACTTATGATCAATACATGGTGGTTTACATTTATGTACCCATTAGTACACTCAGGAACTTGACAAGCCTAGGTTTTGCAACTGGCTTTGTGAAAACATCAGCAATGTTTTCTGCTGTAGGTACATACTCCAGTTTGAGAGTATTATTCTGGACTTCATTTCTCACAAAATGATATCTAATATCAATATGCTTAGACCTTGGATGATGTACAGGATTTTTAACTAGTGCCAATGCACCTTGGTTGTCCCCATACAAAACAACACTCTCTGTTTGTTTAATACCAGTCATGTCGGTAAAAAGTTGATTAAGGAACTTTACCTCTTGGGTAGCAGCTGACAGAGCCATATATTCAGCTTCACAAGTGGAAAGTGTAACTATCTGTTGCTTTCTACTTTTGTACGAAATGAGTGGACCATTGTTGGTCAACCTGAATGCATAACCAGTTATGCTCTTTCTGTCATCAGATGCACCCCAATCGGCATCACAAAAGCCACTGAGTTCTAACTCAGCATCAGATTTCTGAAATCTTAGTCCATAATCAAGTGTACCTCTGATATACCGTAGTACCTGTTTGGCTCTACCAAGATCAGCTTTGGTGGGATTCACCATATGTTGAGATAGTTTTGTTACAACATAACACAGATTAGGTCTTGTGATTGAGATACAATAGATGAGGCTTCCCACTATTTCTCGGTACAGCTTAGCATCAGCTAGCTCTTCGGAATCCTCATCCCTTGTAGTATTGGACCCTACATCACAAGGAGTCGATCTGGGTTTACAATCTTCCATTTTGAACCTTTTCACCAACTTCTCGACATATTTGGTTGGTCATTTTAATAGATCCATATTCACATTTGAACTCAATACCTAGGAACCATGATAACTTACCAAGATCCTTCATTTTGAATCTGGTGGACAGAGACTGTTTGACTGTGTTGAGTGTCTTCTCATCGCTTGCTGCAATTATAATATCATCAACCCAAACTACAACAACAGTCTTGGAATTTTGTTTAAACTTAGTATATACACATGAATCAGTCTCAGACTGTTGGAAACCTTCCTCCTCAAGGTAAGTGTCCAACATGTTGTTCCAGTTCCTACCACTTTGCTTTAAACCATACAGAGATTTATTAAGCTTGCAATACAATTTCTCACCATTATTACCTTTCACCTCATAGCCTTCTGGTTGTTCGATATAGAGTTCACAGTCTATCGGCGCATTCAGATAGTCTGTCTTAACATCCATCTGGTGAACAACCATGTCCTCTTGGACGGCCAACTGCATAAGCATGCGAATCGATGTGATATGGGCAGTGGGTGAAAAAGTCTCATGATAGTCAATATTTGGGACCTGAGAATATCCTTTGGCAACAAACCTTGCCTTGTACTGTTCATCAGCGTTTTGTCCCATTTTCATTGCATACACCCATCTACCCCCCACTGCAGATCTACCCTCAGGTAGTGTGGTGAGTTCAAAAGTATCATTGTCAATTAACGCATCCATTTCTACATCCATGGCGTTCTGCCATTTTTGCGCATTGTCCGAGTTCATAGCATCAGTATATGAGTTTGGGATGTGTGACATATGATAAAAATAGTCCACAGTGGTGGTTACATAGTCCTGCAAATAGCCAGGCGGGTTACGTCCTCTGCGGGGATACCTAGCATTGTCCCTATTACCCTGCAGGTTTAGATCGGGTTCACCACCAACCCCATTCTGAGGAGCATCATCAGCTACATCCGGAGCTGGGTAAAGTTCAGGTTCTACCTGAGGTGTGGTATACACCGGTTCATCACAACTGTCTGTTACCTCCTCAAACTTATCAAAGAACTTCACACATCTTACTCTACGCACAGTGTTACGCTCGGGAATATACACAAGATATGCTGGGCTACACTTATCATAACCTACAAAGATACCCTTCTCGCCGCGATCATCCAGCTTCTTCTTATCCTGTACATAGGCATAACACACAGTACCGAATACATGCATACCGCTCAAGTCTGGTTTCTTACCTGTGAGCGCTTTGAATGGTGTCATATTGACCCTGTCATTGAAACATCTGTTTCTGATGTATACACTACACATAACAGCATAAGTCCACATTTCTGTAGGTAATTTGGCTTCTAATAACAGACATCTTGCCATATCAAATATTGTGCGCCACGATCTTTCTACTGTACCATTTTGGTGAGGTGAATAGGGAGCTGTTTTCTCATGTTTAATCTGATTTTTGACCAACAGAGCTTCGAAACTTGCACTTGTAAATTCACCCCCATTGTCTGAACGAATACACTTCACCTTACCATATGGTGCACAATCAGCAAGGAACTTCTCTGTATCTGTTACGGTGTCGCTCTTCTGCTTCAGAAAATAAACCATGTTTACCCCTGAATAGTCATCTACAAAAGATAAGGCATACCTGAAACCGTCTCTTGCTGTAGGATCAATTGGGCCTGCAATATCACAATAAACAACATCAAGTGGGGCCTTTGCCCGTTTATCTGGATCATGATTTCTGAACTGCGACATTTTACCTTTTACACAGGTATCACAATCAAAACTGTTCTTATCGCTGATTTTCATACCATCAACAACTGACTCGAGTTTCATGCAATCTCTTACATTACAGTGACCAAGAATTTTATGCCACTCTTCCACTGTGTGGGATCGAACACTAGATTTACCAGTTTTGTTGAGAAAATATAATCTACCACATTTCTCTATTTCAAAGCGAGTACCATCTGGCGCATTTAATTCGGCTGAGTCGGGACTGAATTTAACACTTGCGCCTTTTTCAGTTGCCGCTTGCACTGAAAATATATCCTGCTTACAGGATGGGACATAGAGGGCATTCTCTAAAAGAATGTTGTATGACCGACCTGTACTGTCCTGAATTTGTACACTGGCTGTACCTTTACCTGCCACAACACCGTTTGTACGGCTGCCATCCGCCAACTCTATGTAGTGTTTCTCTGGAACAAAACTTTCAACAAATTTGACAAATTTGGATTTTTCGGTAACAATATGAGTAGTTGCACCACAATCAACCAATAAACTATACAGGCTAGTTGTATTACAAACATCCGCATAATCAATGCTAACCTTGAACGCAAATGCATGACCCGGTTTCGAACTATCGTCGCTGGCTACTTTAGCCGAGTCCTTCTTCCTACACTGATTTGTATAGTGAGTTTTGGTTTTACAGTTATTGCACCACTTGTTACCCTGCTTTTTATTTTTACACTCAAAAGATCTGTGTCCTGGTTTTCCGCAAGCATAACATGTATAACTCGGTTTGCTGGGGTTGTCACTCATCCCAGCATCGGACACAGTTTTCATCACATTCTCCTGTCTCGAGTTGAACTCATCGTCACTCGACCGGCACTTTTCCGTCTCCTCAAAATTTCTAAGTGCCACTTTAAAGTCACTGAACCTATGGTCATCCTTTTGGGTGGTAACAGTTCCAAAAGTATTATATTCAGCTGGAAGACCTTTCAGAACCATAGCAACAAGTAAACTGTCACTCACTTCTTCCCCTGCTTCTTTCAGCGCATTTGAAGCGGTCTCCGCACGGATGACGTAGTCGGTGATACACTCATCAGTACCTTTTCTCAATGATGTCAGTTCAGTGTAAAGGGAAATAACCCTGGGCTTACTTTTGCCTTTGTAATGGTCTCTGAGAATTTTAAGAGCCTGTCTGCCATCATCCTTAGCATCTCTCATGATAAGGGATAAGCTCCTGTAGAGGTACACGTTATTAAACCATAGGAGTTGGGTACCGTCTGACGTGGCGGGTGAGTCGAGTCGTCGGACGTTCCTCAGGTTCCGGATAGGTGGCAGCACCGATCCGGGTCTGTGGGGACATCTGACGACGAACACCTGGGTCCGTATATAAAGCCCAGGGCTCAGCCGCTACGTCAGAGGCCCTTCTGGCCTCCACACCATGTAAACCATTGTCCTTTAATATTAGCTGCCTCTTGACATCATCCGGCAGCCGTGAGTGTGCGTTAAGTAATAAAACTAACCGTTGGCATACACTTGGAATACTGTCTTACTCTTTCTTTCCGAACCGTAAGACCCGAACCCCCCCAGGTCCGTAAGGCCACAAACCCTTACACTGGTGCCGTGACCAGTTAATTCTGGTGTATAGCCCGGACGTTATAACGTCCGAACGGCTAGTACATGGGTTAGACACCCTCAGGGAAGCTAACCCAGAAGGGCAATCAATTGCCCAAGAAAATGGAAATGGATCATTAATGCTCCAAGCCCATTCGAACTCGCCAGATGCGGAATCAGCATCTTGGAGGGATCCGGGACCCCACTATAATGATAGTGAGGAGAATCTGCCAGACTCTGTACGACGCGAACAGTCTATACAGAGACATAGTAACTTAATAGGCCAACAATCACTTGTTGACGAATTAAGTAATTCGATGTTCGAAGTTGGTGGTAGTACTAACCCAGAACATCCGGCACCAATACCAAAAAGGGTAACATTCGGAGAACTACCTTATAGTTTACCCAGGCCCGAATTACCAATATTAGATTACAGCGCTATATATGGCGACTTAACCTATGCGGTACCGGAAGGTGAGGAATTCAAACGACCGGATGTCCTGTTGTTGAATGAAACTTATGTAACTTTGAACGAGAATTTAAATACCTTGGTCAAAGCTAAGGATGAAGTATTCCATGAAAAACTTCAGTTAGAAGAAGACCTAACTGGCATGCGAAAGGAATTCGAAGCCAGAAGGAGTGAGTACATGAAGGAACTCGAGAATGAAGATTTAAAACTTCAATCAATGAGAGAATCATTCAACAAAGAATATGATAATAGGCACACTCGTATCCAAACATACATAGATACGAACGACCAATTAAACCTTGATAAGACAAAATTCGAATCCGAAATTCGCCATTATCAAGACGAGTTGGATAAATTGAAACTTCAGTGTAGTAAACAAGCTGAAGACAATGAAACCATCCGGGTAGGCATTATAGCTTACAACAAACAACTGGAGGAGGATAGACAGAAACTCACAAATGAGCTTCAGGAATTGCAGACTACTGCAATAACTCTAGATAAATATGTAGAAGCCGCCCAGTTAACTATAGGTAATATAGATCCAGCTGTGGTATCTACAATGTTGGGAAAGACATCCAAAGATGCAACCCCAATTAGATACAACCCATTCATTGATGATGGGGCTGACAAGAATGTAGTATCCGGAATCTACCAGAAACCGGATAATACCGCAGTAAATGGAACCGCACCTAAACCAGCAACTCCGATGCTGGATACGATAGGTCCGGCACCACCCATACCAGATTTGAGTCACAAAATTAAAGCGACTCACGATGGTGCTACTGGGACTAATAATAATACACCCGTGGCACAACCAAGAGCACCCGGACCAATGAGGCATATGTTGACACCACCTTCATATTTCCCCCAACCCGGCCACAGTACACCAGCAGGACCAAGATCACCGAATCCACCTCCGGGTTCTGGTAATGTTCCTACTGATGGACGTTTTCCAAGACCAAACCCGCCACAAAACAATACTAATGGCGGTACGTTTCAACCAAGAACATCTTCCTATGGATATAGTTATAATCCATCAGGAAGTGGTAATTATCAAAATGGTAATAGCTATAACCAGGGATGGAATCAAAATAATTCTTACCCTAGATATGCGTCTTCTGGAAACACCGGGTACAATGGTGGATGCCCTGGCGGTTCATCCGGAAGCTATAATAATAATGGTCCACCAGGAGGAAACCCTCCAGGCGGCCCAGGAGGATCCGGATCCGGAGGATCAGGATCAGGAGGAGATGGCAGGAAGCCAAATAGGAGAACTTCTATGCCTGCAGGGATGCAAACCATCTTTGATAGGAGCCAATGTATCCAAAACCTTGGCATTGACTGCTACCGAAAGGGAGCAGACGGCATGGAAGTCATGAACTGGAGCATGCGAGAAGCAGATAGACTACGAGGATGTAATAATCCGGCACGTAGGCAGGCACGGATACCCCCTCCATATGATTCTAATGATCCATGGAAAGACAGGTATCAAGCTTTTGTCGACGAAGTCAATTGTAGTGGCTGGACAAAAGAAGAAGCTCTGCCTTATTTAATCTGTTGGTTAAATAAAGGCGGAAAAGTAGCTCTAAACCAATGGAGAGCAGCTTACGGATTATACGGTACCTATGATCAATTGGTAGAATGTGCCGCGTACCTATTTGGATCAATCGTTAGAGAAGATCCGTGGGTAAGTTTCAAGAAGAGAACACAAAAACCTAAAGAATCACACAAAGTCTTTGGTTTGGAGCTACAGGACTTGCTTTCGAAAGCACGTCCAAATTGGGCTCATGACGATGATTGTTATCTACAAGAATTGTTTATACAATTCTACAGTGGATTGCGAGATCCGGATCACAAGCAAGTGGTCTGGGACTCTTGGAAAGATGACACTTCCTTCAGTGACCTGTTCATAGCAATCGATGGACATGACATGAAGAAACGTTTGGTAGGTCTTGGACCTAGTCCAGTAAGAGCAGCTCCATTCCAATACGGAGGTACACCTGCTCCGGTATATGATACTTCCCAGTTAGCTCCGGTTGAATCGAATGAAGTTGATGAGGAAGATGAATATGTCTCCGATGAAAATGGAGGATATATTGGTTCAGTCCAGGTAGCTGGAAAGTATTACCGACAAAAGCGGTATAGGAAAGTACATTCGAGAGGGAGAGGAGGATCTGTTGCTGGTAAAACAGCTTCCGGATCAACTCAACATGGCAGTGTAGCCTCTACGGCGAACTCAACTGTAGCAGCCACTGTTGCTCCGACTAACATGATGGAAACATTAATAGCCGGATTAACAGAAGCTCTATGGAGACCAAGAGTTGATAAATCTCAAAGGAGATGTTTCAGATGCCAGAAACTGGGGCATTTTGCTCCCGAATGTATGGCTGAGAAGCCTGTCCCGCGTAAACAGGAGGGTGTCTCTGGGATGAGTACAGAGGAAAACTAGAAAGGGATCTCCCGAGGGGCAAAGAAGGGGATCCCAGTGACAAATCTTGCCATAATATCACCATCCGTGACGATAATTCGCATGTAGTAACAAGATCGCCTAACACCGAGGTGGTTGTAGACACCCGGAAGGTTAGGGAAGCTGATATAACAGGTGCCACGGGAGCACAGGGGAAACCCAATATCAGTAACGAGGCAGGCGGCTATGAATTAGCCAAGGTCTGTGGTGCCCACCTGCCCCCGGGTCATCCTTGTCTGGAATTCCTGAAAGGATGTGGATCGACTCCTGGTGTGCCCTCTGTTCTAAACGGAAGGCAGTGGTATGTTTGCCTCACTGTTAACGGAAGATCTGCCGAATTCCTTGTGGATACGGGAGCTAGCCACTCTTGTATCTCCAGGGGGTTCTACGATCTTATACCGGATGAACATGATACTCTCAAATCGGGAGGAAGTGCTCAGACGGCCGACGGCAGTACCTTGCAAACGTATGGTAGAACTTGTGTGAAACTACAGTTGGATGGTATACATGACTATGTCATGAGCGCCACCGTTGCGGATATAGCAGATGAGGGGATACTTGGGTTGGATTTCGCATCCCTGTATGGTGCTGTGTTGGAACCTCAAACAGGAGTGTTGAGTGTGAGATACCCGTATCCCGTAAAGGTTAGATGTGTACTGAGACAAGTGAGCAGTATGGCTAGTGTGGCACACACTGTGCGAATCCCTCCGGGAGTAGCCTGTGATGTGCTTGTAAGAAGTGATCCTGCAATGCGTAACAAACCTGCAGTGATAGAACCGGATGTAGTTACTTTGTCAAGTATCGGATTAAATTCTGTAGACACGATAGTAGCGAATGCATCCTGGTCGGTAGTACCTGTCTCCAATACTGGAAACACTACTATCTACTTGAAAAAGGGACAAGTTTTTGGAAACGTGACCCTTTCGGAAACTGTAACGGATAGTAAGCTAAGCTTACAAAAGGTAACAGGGGATGATGAAATTTCGGAAGATTACTTAAGTTGTATGAAGAAACTTCATTAGAAGATCCGGAACACCGGAAAGAGTTCTATGATATGCTCTGTCAGTATCATACTGCCTTTGCCAAACCTGGTGAAAAACTAGGTACGACAAATAAAGTATTACATAAAATAGATACTGGAGATGCTGAACCCTTTAAGATACCGTATAGACGGTTACCTTTAGCGAAAAAGAGAGTAGCTGAAGATGAGATAAACAAGATGTTGGAACAGGATGTAATAGTCCCTTCCAATAGTCCATGGAGTAGTCCTGTGTGTATGGTAACAAAGAAAGACGGTACTATCCGCTTTTGCATAGACTACAGGAAGTTGAATGGAATAACGAAAAAGAATTCGTATCCATTACCGAGAATAGATGAAACCATTGACTCCTTAGGAGGAAACAGCTGGTTTTGTACCCTAGACTTGCAATCAGGTTATTGGCAAGTGGGAATGAACCCTTCAGATATGGAGAAAACTGCATTTTCGAGTCATATTGGATTATTCCAATATAATGTAATGCCGTTTGGATTGTGCAATGCACCTGCAACATTTGAAGCAATGATGGAAACAATTCTAAGTGATTTATTGTGGAAAAGATGTCTTGTATATCTTGACGATGTCATAGTCTTCGGAAAAACATTCGAAGAGTGTTCTAATAACCTAAAAATGGTACTAGAACGTATTATTTCTAATGGTCTCAAGTTGAAACCTAAGAAATGCCACATGTTTAGAAAGTCCATAAACTATTTGGGCCGCATCATTAGTGATGAAGGAATAAAGGCTGATCCGGAAAAAATCGAATCAGTTACGAATTGGAATAGACCTAAAACACCCAAAGAAGTGAGGTCCTTTTTAGGATTCTGTTCCTATTACAGGGAATTTATTCCGAATTCCGAGTCAGTTATCCATTACAAGCAATAGCTAACTGGACTCCAGGAAGTACCAAGGAAAAATTTCCTTGGACGCATGAACAGGAAACCGCTTTTCAAAAGCTAAAAGACCTGTTCACGAGTACTCCTGTATTGCAATATCCGAATGAAACGGATCATTTCATACTGGATACTGATGCTAGTAATGATAGCATTGGTGCAGCTCTCTCGCAAGTCCAAAATGGGAGAGAAGTACCGATTGCCTTTGCCAGCAATACACTGAGCAAGACTCAGCGCAATTACTGCACAACCAAAAGAGAGTTGTTAGCAGTAGTCGTATATACCAAGAAGTTCAAACATTTTCTATGGGGAACGAACTTTACTTTACGTACGGATCACTCCTCTTTAAGGTGGCTACTGAACTTCCGAGATGCTGAAGGAATGTTAGGCCGATGGCTAGCCCATTTATCCGAATATGGGCTTGAACATCAACAGATTCAGCATAGACCCGGAGTTAAGCATTTAAATGCTGATGCTTTGTCTCGAATACCAATTCGGAAATGTGATAATCCGGATTGTACTGATTGTGGAGCTCATAGGGCAGTATTAGCAGGGATTCGAAGACCATTCGCACCCCTAGTTGCCAGTATACTGGATTGGTCTATGGATCACATACGACATTTCCAGGAAGCTGACTCGATAACTGCGCAGCTACTGCAATTAGTACCAAAGGGTATACGTCCAGTTAGACCGGAGGTCTCTCTGGAAAATCGAGAAATGAGAAGGTTTCTTGCTCAATGGACCGAGCTTGAAGTCCGGAAAGGCGTGTTATACCGTTGGAAGCCATGTAATAATGGTGAGAAAATCATGCAAGTGGTGATACCACATGCTATGAGACATGACATTATGTACTTCTGTCATGGGCATCGGACCAGTGGTCATTTCGGAAGGAAACGCTCGTTAGCACGACTTTCCAAGAAATACTATTGGCCTGGCATGACACGGGACTTGCAAAGATGGATAATCACATGTCCGGATTGTTGTAAAAATAAACCCAGACCCGGGATGGGCAAACTTCCCCTATCCCAAGAACTTTTCGGAGTTAGATTCGCAAGAATCGGGGTAGATATTATTAGTGGATTTAATACAACCGCTAATGATAATACCTGTATGATGGTAGTGTGTGATTATTATACGAAATACACTAAAGTATTTCCACTACCGGACCACAAAGCAATTACTTGTGCCGAAGCCTTTGTAAAAGGTTGGGTACTAAGTTTCGGTGCACCATTAATGTTACACAGTGACCAAGGCAGAGAATTCGAATCAAATCTCTGGCAGTGTATGTGCGAATACTTAGCTATTTGCAAGACTAGAACCAACCCGTATAGGCCACAAAGTGACGGATTGGTAGAAAGGTTCAATAGAACCCTCATCCAAGTTCTAAAGTCACTCGTTAATGAACATATGGATGACTGGGATGAGCAATGTCATTTCGTGACACATGCTTATAACAGTACGGTACATTCAAGTACAAATTGTACTCCGAACCTTTTAGTATTCGGAGAGGATTTGATAATGCCTGCTGACCTAGTTTTTGGAGTCGTAGGGATGGACCCTGAACTACCCTGCCATGTAGTTTTTGTGGAATGTTTGAGAGACAGATTTAAAAAAGCATATGAGTCTGTCCGAATTGATTTGGAGAAAAGCGCCAAATGGCAGAAAGTAGGATACGATACCGATCTAAAGCATCGGAAATTCCAATCCGGAGACAGAGTTCTCAGATTACATGAACCACTTAGACACATAAAATTAGCGTCTAATTGGGATGGTCCCTTTACTATAACACAAGTTATCAGTGATTGTACCGTAATTATCAAATCTGACCTTGGTCGACTTTATAAGTCAAATGTGGCTAGATTAAGGAAATGGTCTGGGAGGGAGACCTCCACAGAAATGTATGGTGAAGGTTCCGGAAAGATCCTGAACCAGAATCGCATAATAGACCAGGTAAAGAACACTACAGTGAAGTGTGGTCGTGGTAGACCCAAAAAGTGTTCCGAATCAGTGACACCCACGCCAACACCGATTAAGCGTGGGGGAGTTAAAAAAGTCTCGGCAGGTGAAGACAAAAAGAGGAGGAAAGGTGTTTCTAAGGCTAAGAAGCACCTAGAGAAAGCTCTTCAGACTGTCAGGTCCGATAAAGAACTATCCGAGAAGGGGAGATACGTTCGCCGCAGCCCCCGAATTGCCCAGAGGACTGCAGTGACCTAACCTGTATACACAACGAGTGTAATGTTTACATTTAGAGGAACGGATAACAACTGACCCGAAAGGCTTATTTGTCGCCGCCGCATGATGAACCAATGGGTAGTGGACGGATAATCCGGTGGATTTGCTTAAGCTTTCCATAATCTCCACTTAAATCCCCAGACGAGTCATCGGTGTGAGCGATAATTACCTAAAAACAATCAGTTTGTTGTACCGCCTGTAGCACGTGCGTTTCCGCATGACGTCACAGTGTCCAGTCTCGGCTGACCTCTCGTGACCCCGCGCGCAACGGGGAAATGACGTCACGAATGCTGGCCTGTCGCCATATTGTTTTTCGGTAACGTCCAAGACGGTCGAGCTCGCTCCCTTCTTGGATTTTACCGGCTAGCAAAGTCCTTGCTGCTCCTCCAGAGTCTGTCTCCTGGTAGACAGACTCCGTTTGTGTCGGCCCCGGCGCCGTAAAAGCCGGAAAAAGGAGTAGTTTACTCCCGTGGGCGATTCCCCAGTCATGGCTGAGGAATCCGTAGCTGCAGCCAAGCTATCCGGTGACCCGGATAAGCTGACTCCGTCCGCAGAAGCTTTTCCGGAAGCTTTGTCGCCTGTTACACAGGAAGAGAGCGAGATGATGGACGTGGAGGAATCCACGGATCGCTCGTTCGAGGAGAAACTGGCTTCATTTTCACTAAATGAGCCGGAGAAGATGTTATCTCCACTCCCACCAGAGGGATCCGGAGCGACTGCGAGTGCCGAACCCGCAGCGACAGAGTCCGAGACCACACAAGTCGACGGCTCGAAGGACCAGTGGAAGCCAGCAGTGGCTGACCCGTTCCCAGTAGAATACGATGGTCGCTACCTGTATGTCCACCCGGAACTGCAGGCACAAGTGACCTACGCAGATGGGACACCAGTCAGGTTGGACCCGAAAGTTAGGGTAGCTGTCGAGGGCGTTATGGTTCCCGATCAGCTGACCAGGACGCCTCCCGAGTGGCTTCGAGACTGGCCGTGGTTCCAACGGGGACTTATGGTAGACGCTGACTTCCGCGAGACAGTGTATGAAGCCAACCGAGCCTTCGAGCTCGGAGCGTACCCGAAGCCTGACAAGTCCCTGTGGAACGTCAAGGCAAAGAACGTTAACTGGGTAGGCTGCGTCTCGGATTCCGAGGGGCAGACTTACCCACGCCCTTGTGCTACCCGGCCCCAGTACCGGACCACAAAGGAGTATCCGGAACACAGGAACCGGAGGAAGACTGGAAGGTCAGCAAGAACCGAAGGTCCGCTGCTCGGAAGCTTAAGAATCTCCCGGATTCTGCTAAGGCCGAGCCGAAACCCAGCACTTCAACCACTGGTAGTACTGCCATGGAGGTTGAATCGTCTGACGAGGAGTCTGTGCACGAGTCCTCGGTTGAGTATGATGAGAAGGCCACTCCATCAACTCAAACCGAGGCCGAACGCTGGGCTAACGCCAAATCCGGATTCAAAACCCGGATTCCGACGTGCTTCTCCGACTGTGCGTACGGAGTGAAGAAGGACGGCTCTACCCTCTATGCCTGTCCAGACTCAATCAATAAGAACGATGAGTCGGATGATGAAGATTGGATGCGTCTTTCGGACGAGGACCCCAATCCGAACAAAGCCTATCGAAAGATGTGGCTTATGCTAAACCACACCGAAGGGTATTACACTTATACCCAGAGGAGGAAGCTGCGTTGGGCTTTAGAGAAGTGGTACGGTGACGACCAAAAGTCCTGTCCCTTCTCTATCTGCCAGGATGCGAGTGATGTCATGATCCGGACCTGGAGTACTCCGGCCCGGTTTCAACGGCATCTGGTAGAGGCCCACTTCCACCATCACCCGGTTTACATTTGTGATCCGAGTTATGGTAAGAAGGGCAAGAAGTGTACTACGAAGGTGCAATACAACCGACGTAGTGATCTGGCTAGACACCAGAAGAAATGCCACGCAGAAGGTTTGGACGGGGCACGGAAGCGCATCATGGAGCTTCATCAGGAACTCATGAAGGAGTTCGACAGTCTGAGCGAGGATGCTTGGTCTAAGATCCGACCAGGGGACCAAGTCCTCTGCGAAGTTCCGAAGACCAAGGATTCGAAACTCAGAGCAAAGATAGTCCTGACTCCTGGAAAGGGTAAACTGGACATGCACGAGTCTCTCTGGCAGAAATGCGAGGAATCCGGAAAGGATGCAAAGAGAGCTCGTGAAAGGAACAGGAGAGATCAGAACCGTGGCAGCAACGGTAATGGTCAGGGCACCACTAAGCCGAAAGTCAGAGCAGAGGACCGTTCCAGGTCCCCTCTGGCTAGGCATCCCGCAGAGCAGGCTCAGGGCACTCCGGTGTTCAAGAAGCCCGAACCTGCCGGATACGCTGGAGCCGTATCTAAGCCTGGGAAAGTTAGTTCTCGAAACTTTCCGTCCTTAAACCAGGGACCTGGACCTGAGAGCCAGACCTTGGTGGTAGGAAAGGATGGTCGCCTTATGCCAAAGAAAACCACCGCATCTGCTGCCGCCGGATCTGCATCCGCTCCAGCCGCCATACCAGTTACCTTTACCCAGGAGCAGTTGAACATGTACCTGCAAATGGGATTGAAACAGAACGCACCACCTGCCTACTGTGTACCAACGGCAGGTGTGTCCGGAAGCCCTAAACCCGGAAGTGGTCCACAGGCCGCCTCGACTCCTCCCAAGGCTGTCGCTGCACCTGCGAAACCAAAAGACGCTATTACCATTAAAACCGGTAATGCGGAAGTTTGGTTCGAGAAGTCTCGCCAGGGGGAGGGAGATGTCCAGAAGGCCATCTACACCCACTGGGAGAAGTGTGTTCGTGAAAAAGCGACCGAGTTTCATCAGGGTCTCCTAAATGACACCCTGATGTGTATGAAACAGGTGGGCGACGCTGAAAAGCAACGCCTCGAGACCCTCATCCGGGACGATGTGAAGGCCCAGGAGGAGGCTGCCGCAGCTGCCCAAGAAAAGGCAGCTATGGATGTACATGTGTTGGAGAAACGTGTAAAAGAGGAGATTACTCGGAACACCAATCTGAACACTAAGTTCATGAGGGTGTTCGGAGTCGACTTGGACGAGTGGGACGGCACTCCCGAGTCGGCTCTAGCTCTTCTTAAGAAGAAGCATGCTAAGAAGTCCGTTTAAGCATGCTAGGGTTATTTCTTCCATAATTTTTTTCTCTCCAACACCGAATGACCAGATATAGTCTTTGCGGAACCCTATAGGTCTGCGAATGTTTTATTCACTAGTGTATGAACACCTATAGTATGTGTTCCGGGTCCCTCTTATGACCAGCTTATTGTATAATTCAGGTTGTATAACTCTTATTGCACCCTGAATAGTCTATTCGGATTTATAACTTCACCTATGAACAATCCGATAGTAGACTTGCTGCTGTGAGACGTATCCGGATGCCAGTTCCAGATCCCTGCTGTTACCCGTGCTAACCACTTACTAGGATGGACTTTACGATTTACCTCTACAACTCATCTATACTCCCGAATGGACTTATACCAACTACTACTATTACTTCCGGATCAACCTATATTGGACTATTATCTACTTATGTCAACCAAGCTTAAAAAGGATTACGTTTTCTACATAGTTGACACATCCGGACTATTATTCTACATTCTACGCCATTCGGATTCACTTATAAACTTTAGCACTACTAGAGGATTGTGGGTAGCTGCCCCAAATTCAACTACCGTGTTCACTCTATATAAGGAAACCATAAACTTTAGCACGTCCATCCCGTGGTTAGCTGACCACACCTACCTACTAGTACCCGGAGGATTACAGCAGAGGACTTCAGCAGCATTTATAATTTCTGTATATTGTATATAATGTCATACTTCTATTTTTCTATAATATTATATGTATGTGCATATCCACTAGATACATATTATGATACGGGTACATAGACATTTCTTTATACGGATCTCTGATTATTATTAGTATTCATATTATAAGATCCGTCAAACCTCACCAGAAAACACATATTATTGTCCTGCGAGACAAATTGTATAATAAGTATATTGATCTGGTGCTATAAAGGTTATTAGGTACACGGTGATAATATATCATTATTATATTCATTACCGCACCGTGATTTTTTTTTCTTTTCTTTTCAAGTGTATGGTATAAATGGTCCTATTCGTACTACTCACGGAATCCTCAACGGATTCGTAGGTTAATAATATACGACATGTCATTATATAGTGAAGTTACTATAACAGTCTTCTTTAAGACTATATATTCAAATGTGGTGTTAATAACTACAAAACACACATACGGATGTTATTATGTGATTTATTTATTATCGACAGTTCCGTTACACATAACTGTCATCATCACATGTATACGATTCATATTACTTGTCTTATTAGTTATACCGTAAATATAATATAATATTATATGGTATAATAGTTTAACAAACAGTTCCGTTTCACATAACTGTCTCTTATTCAAGTAAATCGTATAATATTTCAACATCCTAATTGCTATTTGTAACTACATTTCACTATCGAATATATATATATATGACATTCGGTTCATACTCAATTTGGTGTTAATGTTATACCTATGGTTGTACCTCTATTACTAAAGGTTTAGACATGTAGAAATGTTATCCTAGTAATATTATAACTATAACACCCTCCTAAATGTCTGGGGGAGTGGTGTAGAGGTACACGTTATTAAACCATAGGAGTTGGGTACCGTCTGACGTGGCGGGTGAGTCGAGTCGTCGGACGTTCCTCAGGTTCCGGATAGGTGGCAGCACCGATCCGGGTCTGTGGGGACATCTGACGACGAACACCTGGGTCCGTATATAAAGCCCAGGGCTCAGCCGCTACGTCAGAGGCCCTTCTGGCCTCCACACCATGTAAACCATTGTCCTTTAATATTAGCTGCCTCTTTGACATCATCCGGCAGCCGTGAGTGTGCGTTAAGTAATAAAACTAACCGTTGGCATACACTTGGAATACTGTCTTACTCTTTCTTTCCGAACCGTAAGACCCGAACCCCCCCAGGTCCGTAAGGCCACAAACCCTTACACTCCTATCATCCAAATACTGTACAATTTCTGCATATGCCTCTGCCTTTTTATCTGCAGCTGCAATACCATTCTCAGCAATTGTATCCAGTAACTTCATTTGCCTCATGTGGCCTAAAAATCTACATTCCCAGAGTTCATACTTGCCCTCATCTCCATCAAACATCAACCTGTGCCTGGGCCCATAACCTGTTAGTGTGGAAGCCATTTTGTGGAGGATAATTTGGGCATTTACTTCTTCAAATTAAAGGATTAATCAAGAAACACTTCTTCAATTTGGATTCTCTGACTCCTCGTGGCCCGCGCTTACTCAGACTGGAAGTACTGTGTTTATTCAAAGTTGTGACCAGTTAAAACAACAAAGTCAGTTCCATTCTCTCACCACAGAGGGCGGCACCAGTAGCGTTTTCCCGCGCGCACATCATGAATTGACGATCGTAAGGTTATAACCTAACACATTTAGGTTAAGGATTTTCCTCAACCCTTACGGTCACCTAAAGGTGGGTTTATGTAAAGGTCTTTTAAGTTACTATAGCGTTACCCTCAACTTGATCAAGTTAAGGCAGATAATGTCTCAACCTTATGTAACAGGCCCCTGTGCCACTGAGCCTGGCTGAGCCCCCGGGCACCTAATATAATAGGCCCCGGGACTTAGGGAGTGGCCATTAACAACAGGGTGGGGGGAGGGGCTGGTGGGTTTGACTTTGAAGGGATGGTCAGAATCTTTTCGACCCCTTCACCTGTCTAAAGCCCACAACTATGTGGGGGGGGGGGGTAAAAAAAATTAGCCTACCCTCGAGAGGGGGGGGGTCAAAATTTTCCATCCTCCCCTATTGTGAAAAACGTTATCACTCCCTTAGGCTGAGGAACTCTCTAGAGTTCTGAGTAAGTGTTCACCTCGATCTGCAGGCTCATATACGTGATCCGCTGTCAAGTTCATAGATTACAAAAAGCAATGTGTTTTTACCTTGATATTACTGTCAAAATGTGTATCATTGTAGTCAATCCTGAAAAAAAACACGATGACAGTTGGCCTTTTCTACCCATGAAAAAAAACCATTTTACTCAGGAGTTGGGACTTTTGATCCTACAGTCTGCAAAAGTCACACCCTGGATTCCCGGAGGTGTAGTAAGCTGCACTAAGGGTTTGAATAAGTCCCGGCTTAAATGGTTAAATGGTTACCTACAAAAGGTATATTCCACCCAATTGCTGACTACCTTGTGTAAAATGATAACCTTATAGGGTGCGCAGAAAAACGTCCTTATAAGGACGATATATGCAATAAACAAATCTCAATCCCAAGTACCGGGTATTGAACATGCAGCACCCCACACTTTATGAATGGTTATATCTCTTACTTTAGAATGTCAATAGTCACAAGAGATGTAATTCAATAATCATTACTTTTCTAAAACATGAAGTATACATTGAATAAAAAGGAGGTTGGAAAATCAGTGTTTTGCCATTACCAACGTTGGCCCAATGGATATGGCCGTCGATATCCGGGGGGGGGGGCACATGTGATACACATGTGTTGGGCTGGCAAGGGTACTTTTTGAGCAAAATCCCTCTAAGCAAGGGTCTCTTTTGGACAAAAAATCCCTTTAAGCAAGGGTCTGTTTTGGCCAAAAGTCATCTTGCATGTCACCTTTTGACCAATTTGCTCAAAAAAGGGACTCTTATTTCAAAATCCATCTCACCAAGGGTCAGGTTTTGAGAGAAAAAATAGGAAAATTATGTGCATCTTTTTTTCATCAAGGTTTCTCCAAATACGGGCACATTGCCCTCTTTAATTGCATCTAAAATGGTCATATAACATCTTAACGGGGGGAAACGCCCTATTTTCACGATGGCTTCATTTGGTAGACTTCATTTATAATAAAAAGATTCTGACATACTTGTAAGCACATTTGCTATTATAAGGGAACAGAGCTACATTCTTTGTAATTTTAAATGCACTGTATACAACATCATTATTTCATCTAGGGTAACTCTGTGGGACTATTAAATATTATCAAAGATAATGTGCATGCACTGTTCTAAGACATATACACCGTAGGAGCGTTTACTTGTGAAAAGAGTGTACTATGTAGTCACTACTGGGGT